>CM031244.1:638777595-639447406 GCA_018340775.1 Taxus wallichiana var. yunnanensis
GGTCATTGTATTCTTCAATCATTTAAGCTGACATAATCTATTTCAAAGGTGTCATTCTAAACCAGGATGTGTCCTAGTGCGGTATGTAATGGAGTCCAAGGAACCAAGCTATCTATTGCGTCTGTTGGGGGTTGTTTAGTTTAGTGACTATTCTATGGAAATGCAATTCAAATCTACAGAAATTAAATACAATTCTACAAAATTCAACTATTTGCGATGAAAGGAAATTTAACAACTAATCTTCTGGTTGTAAAATGAAATACACACACACTATTCTTAACAAATGAAATCACAACTATATAAATGGAACTTAGCAGAAAGCAAGACTATTCGTTAACCAGATTTGCATAACAAAAGAATCTATTCTAAGTGAAAGAAGTAATGGAGAAAGCAGATACAATTAATCAAAGCATGCATGTAAGATTTATCAAATGACAATTGCAGTAAATCTAATCAAAGAACTGTATGCATGAACTCAAAATAACCTCGTATCTCCTCGGTCAAGTGGGCCCTTGCTCTTCCTCGGGATAGAGGGATTAACAACTTCTGATTCTCAAAATTCCGTGGCTTTCATTAACTCAAAATAAGTTCATAACATAGACAATAAGAAATAATCAATAATTGTATGCAGATAATCTCCTTCAGTATATCAAAAAGTGGTACTACCAAGTTCTGAAGACGAATTCTTCATATAGTTATTGTTGGTTACAAGATCCGCCATATCAGGCGGCATTAAACACTATCCATAAAATTATAATTAAAACACATAAATCTCTACGGGCCATTAGGATCAAGCCCAGACTAATAGGTCAACTTGATGGAAATAGTCTTCAACCGCATGCTTTGAACTTGGGCTCCATAACCACCAGCAACTTCCATCATTTCCTGCACACATCATCACATTTGATCTCACAAAGACAGTTAGTAGGAGGTTCATGTGATAATTGGTTTTCATAAACTATAGCAAGGAAAATGCATCAAACCTACTAAGATATAACTACACAAAACATCCCCATGTACTAATAAGTCATATCAAAAAGAGTATTTTCAGCCTGAAGAAATGATATTAATGAGCCAAAAAATGCACTCATCATTTTCCCCCTGACTTTACCTATTGCATGTCCCAATGCAACTCATCTGCGCATCCTGCCCGCCTACCAAGCTGCTCAGCCATGTCATACTCCTCAAATTGATCAGCGTATTGCTTTGTGGTGTTCTTGCAGCCCTGAGTATTGGAGGTAATTTCTACCCATGCTATGAAACTGTCATGTGACTGTGTTGCATTATTCTGCCAGGTAGTGAGAGGGCTCAAAAGGAGTGGTGGGCATACTTGGAGGCCTGCCCATTCATCATTGTACTGTTGGCTGGTTTTCTCTATGGTTTGTTTGATAATGGTGACATGAGGGAATCACCCTGCGCATGCTCCAGCTCAAGTTCTAGGAAGAGAAAACCTCCTTGTATTTCAAGGAAGAATCGAGTATCCCACCTCCTATCACAAGCTTGCCAAGCTGTCCCCTTACTGTAATTTTCAAAATCAATGACACACTGAAGTAAAATCTGAGAAGTATTCACCCCACTTTGATAGTAAAGTGAGTGAAATTTTTTTTGTAGGGCTACATCTGTATGATGAGTTGGGCGGATGTGGAATCCGATGGACTGAGCAGTGTGATTGAAAATGTCTGTTTGCTAACCCCAAATGATCTGATTCCACAATGCAGACTGAAAGGATTTAATTTGAAAATCACCCACAAATAAGTTGATTAAGAAATCAGGGACATTGGTAACTATCATGTTATGTAGATAGAATTCACAAAGCAAATTTTGGATTTCGAGTACTGCACTTGTAAACTGATAAAAAACTAGGGCCATTGGGAATTTCATGAGGGCTTGAGAACACAATTGAAATAACTGCCAGGAATAAAATTGTTCTTGGAAAAACATGCTATAGACTGAAGAGGGTCTCCTACAGGACAGAAGTTTGAGGGCCAAAGGATAGACAAAGTCTAAAATAGATGTTACTTTTTGTTTTTCCTCCTTGTATAGATTCTTTTTCCTTTTTTAATTTTTGATTTTCCTTCCGCAATTCCCTTTCCTAAAGGGATAACTGATGGAAACTATCCAAGAGGGTAAGACTCTTATCACGTTGTCACTTTAAACAACTTACTTCAAGCTGTAGGGCAGCAATCTCCCGAACTTTTTCTACTATTGTTGTGTAAATTCAGCTTGTAATAAAAGGTTTGTTTCTTCCATACCTTGTAATTGAGATTTCAGTAGCGCGATTTCCTCTAGATAGTTGTGAGAAGGCACCACTTGGGTGTCAAGCATTTCAGAACCACAAGGTGAATTTCCAGTAGATGACGGAATAGTAGATGCTGGAGTGGCTAGGTGATCCTCCTTATGCAGTTCTTCCCGAATGTGGGTGGTATCATCAGGAAAGGACTCTGGTTGGAGACCATAGTTGCATGGAGGAAGATGGAGCCATGGCACACTTTCCTTTTGAATCAGAAATGGAAGGGAATGGACCCTCAGGAGTACCAACTGTGTCTACATGCTCAGGAACATCGGCTACCTCTGCTTGGTTGTGTGAAGGGCAAGGGCCGGTGTAAGGGTAGACCGAGGTGTAGAAGAGAGACCAGATTTCAATTGCTTTGGTCTGGACCCTTCACCACTAGCATGTCCCTCAAGCCTCCACTTTGGTCTAAAGAAGACTTGGTGTGAACATAACAAATGAATCAACCCTGGGTGTTTAATTACAGACTTTCCTCCACTGGACCAATACTTCTGGAAAACTTTAATAATGGAGTCCATGAGGTATTTTGGTAGATTTACCCAAAGGGCCTGGTTGACATGTCCCTTTTTAAGGTGGATTAGCATTTTAAGTGCATCACCACCTAGAATAGAGGCCTGACCATCGCATATAAAATACCGGTTGACCCATTTCGCAATCTCGCTCCAGATTCCAGGTAAACTTGTCCGCTTAACACCCTTCTAGACACCCAATGGAGTTAGGATGACTTCAGGGAGTGCCTCTCCTTCATCATGAAATAGAGCAATCAAGATTTGTAAAGGAGCATTTTTATAACCTTCAAACCAAAGTCTAGCATGCCTAGATAGGTCAAAAATGACCTGACTGGTAATTTCAACCCGTCTTCCACCAACTTGTGAACAGGTGGACTCAAAATTGTTCAAGAATTCTTCCACAATTCCCTCATCGAAACCTTCAAATTGGCGAATGAAATCTAGCCATCCAAAATCATGAAATACTGTGAGCAGGTGGTATTAGGAGTAAGGCATCTGGTGAATCAAGTTTTGATGTCTTTTGCGGTCCCATGCTGAAGTTGAAGGTGAGTAATACCAGGTAGCAGAAAAAATAGAACAGAGCGTATCTCCCACTTCCGTCTAGTGACTGATAAAACCAATCATGCTTGATGTGCATACAACAACGGTAAGAAGTAGTTGTAGAAGCATTAAATTTCAAATTGCACCATATTCCTTGGGTGGCTATGAAAAGTAGTGAATGAGACCGGCCACCCGTGTGAGTTTAATATTTTTGCGGTGGCACATATCCCATGGTTGAGGAGCGAGCACCACCCATCCTGACTTTGGAGAGTGTGACACATCAAGGCATGTGGTGATTATGAGCCATTACTCCTTTTATGCCGTCATCCATAGAACCGGATTTGGAAAGAGATCCGAAATGAACATAACAATCATTTCATGATGGCGTAATGATGAAAAATGCATACATGGGGAAATGTTTTGCATGGAAATATTATTAGCAAGTTAAAATGCACTTACCCATGCCACATTTAGTCGGCCAATATCCATAGATTCCTATGCCCTACGTAGTTCGAGATGAAATGTGATTAGCGGCTGTAGAAATAATGAAAATTCCTGCATTTATTGGAAATAACAATAAGAAAAACTACTAACTAAGGGAAGAAGATTGAATGAAGGATCATCTTCCTTTATTGAATTTGCAAGAGATTGATTACTCCATGCTTGAGAGAAAAGAGCCTCCTCAGCATGCATGTATGTGCATAACAGAATGTCATCGGTGAAAGTCTTCTTATCCAGGATTAGTGGTAGTAAACCTAGAGCCTATGCCCATTCACCAGAAGAGTCTGTTTGTCTCCATCAATAGGGATCAATCGAATAGAGCCATTATAAAACACTTGATTTACTTGATAGGGACCCAACCAATGTGTATGTAACTTGCCTTTAAACTGCTGATAGCGGGAATCAAAGAGTAAAACCCACTGTCCCTCATGAAATGTCTTTGTTTTGATGTGAGCATCATGTCAGGTTTTCTATTGATGTTGTAGAATTTATATCTGCTGTTGTGCCTCCATCTACATTTCATCTAATTCATTCAGCTGTAGCACTCATTCACGTTGTGCTTCATCCAAATCGATCCCAACTTCTAATGTTGTTCGCCAGGTGCACAATTTGAACTCAACAGGTAATAATGGTTTCTTCCCAAAGACCAGCTCATAGGGAGAAAAACTAGTAGTTGTTTTCTAGGTCGTGTTGTAGGCTTAGACAGCCTCAGGAAGATTTGGTACCCAAATCCTTTGATCGGCATTGACCACCTTAGTTATAATATTCTCGAGTTCTTGATTGGTTACCTCCACTTTCCCATTGGATTGGGGGTGATATGGTGACGATTTACGGTGCCTCCGATTCATAGATTTCCAAGAAAGCTTCAATCATATTTGAAACAAATTGAGGACCTTGATCGAGATACAATAGCCTTAGTGCTCTAAATCGCAAACAATATCCAATTATACAAAAAATCAGCAACAACATCTTCATTGGCGAGATGCCAATGCTTGAACTTCAACCCATTTGGTAACATAGTCCGTGCATATCAAGAGATACTCCTTCCCGAAATATGGAGGATCAAATGGTACAAAAAGTCAATACCCCATTTCTCATATGGTCCTAGAACCAACCGAGGAGTCAAAGGCATTTCCGTAGAAAGTGTAGGTTTTCCCATTCGTTGGCATGCATCACATTACCACACATACTTTTGTGATCCTATGGAGGGAAGGCCAATAGTACCTGCCCAAGGATCTTGTGAATTGTTTGCTTCTTTGAATAATGTCCACCTCTTGGCTCATCATGACAAGCTCGCGATATGTCATGTACTTCATCCTCTCGAACACACCTGTGAAGAACCATGTCAGGACAACATTTAAATAAGAATCCATTACACCATTTATATTTTGCACTATTTCTAACCAATCGCATTCTTTCCTTATGAGTAAAATAGGTAGGAAACTTCCACGTTGTTAAATAATTCACGATCGATCAGCGAACCAAGGAGTCTTAGTGAGATAGCAAACAAGTGTTCGTGGAAATTGGTCTTAGAGCGCTTCGTCATTACGAAAAATTCATTCTAGAAGAAAATCAGCAACAACGTTAGATTTCCTAGGCTTATCTATAATAGTGAGATTTAATTCTTCGCAACAAGAGTAACCAATGAATAAGCCTTCCACCAACCATTGGTTTGTTCATCAAATATCGATTTGCACGCTGGTTAGTGTAAACAAAATTTCTATATCCGGTGATGTAATGACGAAATTTATTCAAGGAGTATATAGACAACAGCCAAAAATTCCTTTTCCGTAGTAGTGTAATTCCTTTCTCGTGAGGGAATTGATTTTCTTGATAAAATAAATTACGTACATATCATATTACGAGTGTTTTTGTCCAATGACAGGTGCCCATGGCTATATTAGAAGCATCGGTGTGGATATGGAAAGGTTGTCCCACGGTCAAGGCCATGTAAGACAAGGGACGTCGTTAGCTTTTCTTTGATAGAATCAAATTCCTGTTGACCTTTGAGGAGACCATTCAAAAACATAATCTTTGGTTAGCGGTGAAAACATTGGGGCGAAAATTTTTGCTAAAATATTTTATGAATCGGTGGTAATAACACGCATGACCAAGGAAAATTTTGGCGTCGGGTCTAATTATTTGGTATAGGTAATTGGGTGATGACTGATATCCGGATCCACCTATATACCTTGGGTGAAACATGGTGACCTAAGACAATTCCTTGATCAACCATCATTAGACATTTCTCATGACTCAAAGATAGTTTGTGTTGTTCACATCGACTCGAGTAATTTCTCAATATTATTCAAATATTTTTCAAAAGTGGATCCATGGACAAAGTGAAATCATCCATGTAAACCTCAACACGATTGTTAGCAAGATCTACCAAAATGGCCAAGCGCCACCTTTGAAGCGTAGAAAGGTGGGGCATTACAAATCCCAAAAGGTAAGACTTGGTAAGTGAATGTACCCCAAGGGTGCGTAAAATTAGTCTTATCCTAATCAGGGGCAATACTAATTTTACTATACCCACTAAACCCTAAAAAGAATGAAAAATATTTCTTACTAGCCAAATTGTCTCAGGACTTGGTCAATGAAAGGTAGGGGAAAATAATCCTTCTTGGTGGCTTTGTTAAGTTCCCTATAATCATCACATATTCACCACTTACCATTCTTCCTAGAAATAATAACTAATGGGAAACCCACTTGACTATCGAGATATAGGATAGATGAAACCTACCTTTAGGAGTTGTTTGATCTCGCTTTGACTATGTCTCTCAATGCCGGGTGATTCTTCGTTGCGGCTACCTTATAGGTTTGATGTCATCGGAGTAAATATGTGTACAGATGCTAGGATGAATTCCTTTCATATCAATGTAATCCCAAGCAAAAGCATGGGAATGTTTCTTCAGAACCTCAAGCACCCTAGCTTCTTGATTGACCTCTAAGTCGTTACCTATGGTCAGCTCTCTTCCCATACTAACAAGCACCTACTTGGTATCATTCACAAGAGCAAGCTCTGTACTAGTGATAAAAGAATTCAATGGGAAAACATGGGGTTGAAGCATGTGTAGGATGGGTATGTTGTCAAAAGACAGAATCTTGGTTAAAGGACAATAGAAATCAGGAACTAAATATTTGGAATTATAAGCATAGAGTTTCCTACCAGACTAAGCAGAGGTAATGTCTACTAGAGAAATAGCAGAAGAGATGTCTAATGCTGGTATTCTAGATTCCATAGCAATAGTGTTGATTTCCATAGTCGCCGATTAGTGTATATGACTCCACAACTTCGCCATATGATTGTGTACTGTAATAGTGGCCAGAAAAGAAGAACTCAAAGAGTTAGCATCCAAAGAATCCACCCATACCTAGTCACAATTGTTCGTATAAGGTTGGGTAGGAGGATATAATGAAATGTGTTTGGATTTCTACCCATTTAGAATTGTCATGTTGCCTAACCTACGATCGTAAGAAGAATCAGAGCCTTAGCTAACCAAGGTCTTCCCAAGATGATTGGATATCCCAAATTTGAGCTTTAGGCTGCAAAACCATGAAATCAACTGGGTACTCCCATGATTCAACAATGACCATTATATCTTCAACCACACCATCAGGTACAACAATGGATTGATCTGCTAACTGTAGAACAATGTTGGTCGGTTGAAGTCTTGTTAAGGATAGTAGATTAAACATTTCTGTTGTGATGACATTAATAGTAGCACCAAGATCCACCAAAATGTTAGATATTGACTAGTTGTTTATACAAATAGTAATGATAGGACTCCCAAGATCCCCATATTTTGGTGAGATAAGGGTGCCAACAACTAAATCAGCCAAATTCCCTTTGACTCTGACAATATTTGGGTATTTCTTTTTCCTTCTTGGTGTCTTTATACACTCGTTTCTAATGGTTTGGTTCAGTTTAGGGATGTCCCTTATTATCTGCACGCAGTGGGACCTCAATATGTACTTTTTTCAATTCCTAAACTAGTTTTGTTTCATCTGCAGTTTGAGTGTCCCGTAATCACCAGAAAAGGAGTTGTAGTCTTTTTGGGTATTTGATCATCTGGTGTATCTGGTATTGGTGAAGAACCAGTATTACCCTCAAGGTTTTCTTCCTTATCGGCATCAGCAGGAAGTTCTGTGATAACAATAGGAGGGTTCAATATTTTGCCAGATCATAGTCAAATTACCAATAGTGTTAACCCGCATTGTGTTACCGAGTTTGTGTCATCAATTGAAGAAGTCTATTGGTATTTAGGATTGATAATCTTGGCTGGTCCGAAGTTGTGTTTGTGTTGTTTGTCCTTGATTTTGGTAGGCTTGAGGTGGAGGCATTAAAGCTTGTTGTGGCTTTGGAACCTACATTTTTTATTACCATTTTGTGGTGGTGCCTGTGACTAATTTTGGCTAACATTTTGTTGAGGACCCCACTGCTGATTATGCCAAGGATTGGTTGTGGGTGGTGTAGCCCAACTCGAGAAAGTGTAGGGATTTGTCAAGGTGGTGGATATGGATAAGTCATCCGGTTTGAGTTTTCCCACACAAAGTTGTCCCCAAGAAGACCGAGAGGCCTAATTTGGCCATAAAATCCTGCAGGATTCGATTTGGTCTAGATGAGAACCCACCTTGATTGTTTGGTCTTTGGATAAAGTTTAATTCAGCTCTTTTTGAGAGATGGCATTCAAACCTCCCTTCAACTATGGTAAAAGTGTGCAATGCTTAGTGTCATGGTCATAACTGCAGATTAAACACATGTTTGTGACATCCAAAGGACATTCTCTCAAGGGCGTCTCTTCCGAAACTTAGGGACATACATGTATAATGGTTCTTTGGCGCAGGTGGGTTTTTCCTTGAGTCCATCTATGGTGGATATTAATTACAACGAGAATGTCGGTTTTCATTTTTTCCATTTGTTCTAGAAGTTTAGAGGTACCTAAAGACTTGGATATTTGTTTTCTTCGTATTCCTACATGTGTTATAGAGTATCTTCTACATAGCTCAGTGATTTTTTCCATGGTGAGTTTATGCACGTCTCCTCCTCCCATGAGATGGAGGGAATCCTTGGTTTCCTCATCTAGTCCTTTAAGAAAGACTATTTTAGTGATGTCTGCATGTAACTCATACCCACTACGTTTATGGAGAAAGAGGAATCTATCCAAATAATCCTCTAGATTCTCATCTTCCTTTTGCCGTATTTGGAAGAACTCTTCCTTACTATCCCTTCCCCTACAATAGTCTTGGTACTTATCCGGAAGGCTATTTCCATGGCTTCCCAGGAATTAATGGAGTTAGATGGTAACCCTATAAACCATCTCATAGTAAAATATTTGAGAGTGGAGGGAAAAAATTTGAGTTATTGATTGTTAGTTCGGTAGTCATATGTCTGGCATGGGATTTTAAATTCAAACAGAAATTGATCAAGGTCTTCTTTGGTCATTCCTTGAAAGAGGGGGAGGATGGATGGTGAGATGTTTTTCATGGGTGCATCCTCATCCGCATCGAGGACAATGGGATATGTAAAGGTTCACCCTAAAGGTTGGTCTTCAGCATTCCCAAGGTCCCCCATTGCCGAGTGGTGTGAAGAGGATACAGAATGCTCAGAAGAGGTTCTAGGCATTGGGTTGGAATCTGTATCACTCTCAGTGTTTCTTCCTTGTGAAGTGTCTAGAGAGATTTGTTGAATATTGTGTGCTATAAATCTCCCTTGGTTATCTCGCGACCTATGCATCAAGGTTGGTTGGTTTAAAACGAGGTCCGAGAGAACTATTGGTTTCCTATATGAACTCCATTAACACCCATAGCATATGGAATAAAAATAATGGAGCTTATGGTTATGTCCCTAGAAACGGTGCCAAAAATGATGGGTCATTGTATTCTTCCAATCATTTAACTGACATAATCTTTTTAGTGTCATTCTAAACCAAGGTTGTGTCCTAAGCGAAGATACAATGGAGTCTAGGGAACCAGTTATCCGTTGGGTCTATTGGGGGGTTGTTTAGTTTAGTGACTATTCTATGGAAATGCAATTCAAATCTATAGAAATTAAATACAGTTCTACAGAATTCAACTATTCACGATGAAAGGAAATTTAACTAATCTTCTATTGTAAAATGAAATATGCACGCACTATTCTTAACAAATGAAATCACAACTGTATAAATGGAACTTAGTAGAAATCAAGACTATTCGTTAACTGATTTGCATCACAAAAGCATCTATTCTAAGTGAAAGTAGTAATGGAGAAAGTAGATACAATTAATCAAAGCATGCATGTAAGATTTATCAAATGACAATTGTAGTAAATCTAATCAAAGAACTGTATGCATGAACTCAAAATAACCTCGTATCTCCTCGGTCAAGTGGGCCCTTGCTCTTCCTCGAGATAGAGGGATTAACAACCTCTGATTCTCAAAATGTCATGGCTTTCATTAACTCAAAATAAGTTCATAACATAGACAGTAAGAAATAATCAAGAATTGTATGCAGATAATCTCCTTCAGTATATCAAAAAGTGGTACTACCAAGTTCTGAAGATGAAGTCTTCATATAGATACTGTTGGTTACAAGATCTGCCATATCAGGTGGCATTAAACACTATCCATCAAATTCTAATTAAAACACATAAATCTCTACGGCCGTTAGGATCAAGCCCAGGCTAATAGGTCAACTTGATGGAAATAGTCTTCAGCTGCATGCTTCAAACTTGGGCTCCATAACCACCAACAACTTCCATCATTCCCTACACACATCATCACATTTGATCTCACAAAGATAGTTAGTAGGAGGTTCATGTGATAATCAATTTTCATAAACTATAGCAAGGAAAATGCATCAAACCTACTAAGATATAACTACACAAAAGATCCCCATGTACTAATAAGTCATATCGAAAGTGTATTTTCGGCCTGAAGAAATGATATTAATGAGCCAAACAATGCACTCATCACCGGTGGGCACCCCAATCCTTTCCTAGATACCCTAGTCAAATACTAGAGATCACCATTGAGTAAATAAAGACAGATGAGACTCCATGGGAGATGACTAGAATTGTTCAAGTAAATGACGACTATGTAAAACACTCAATGAAAATGACTAACTAAACTAATGATAGGACTAGGGGATGAGCCATTAGTGAATACTTTTCTTATGCAAGATCCATACATAAAACAACATACTTGGTTGTATAATAGTAATAGTAAGTGTGTGATTTTCTTACTACATTTTCCCCACTTTATATTAGCGAGCGGAAATTTTGGTAACATAAAGTAGATAAAGATGTGTACCTAAAAGATATATGAAGAATCCCATGATGTATTGGAACTCACTAATGTAGTAAAAATCATGCCAAGTGAACCATGTAACATGTCGAACCATGAATCAAAGCACACTTATCCATGCAATGTAGTGAAAAGCGTAATATCATGGTGAATTGCACTAATATGAGATTGTTGATTATAATGTTGGATGATTGATGATTTCAAATGTGTATGATGATGATAAGATGGGGTAGGAGTGATCAATTAACAATGTGATTCTCCAACCCGTAGATAATCCTCAAGATCTAGTTCGTTGTAGATAGACTCGGATCAAACATTTGTGGTTTTGGATCCAAATAATTTCGGTGAAACAGTTAACCCATATAGGAGCGGTATAGGAAAGGAACTCTTTCCTAGACTCCATGGGTATCACTGCTAATGTGATGGTTTCCAATTAAGTTCATCTTGAAGTAAAATTGAAACGTATGATGGATTTCAAGTTAGGTCATGTTGACATATCTCACACTGTGTGAGGGTTCAACTCGAAAATTTGGTTTCTAGGATTGAAGGGGTTAGGATCAATGATATAACAAAAGGATAAAGGGAAAAAGGGGTATGAACTATTGCTCTGTTTATTTCAAAATGTCTTTACTCATCTTGATATGTATTTTCAATTCATCATCTCCACCATGATCATGAATCAACCCTTCAATAACTGATGCAAGACCCTAACACATATGGGAAAGATAAGTCAAGTTGAATATGGACATCCCAAAGTGAAGAAATGGATAGTCCATTTTCAAAGTTGAAGTAGGTTACTTTGTTGGTTTTCATTCATTTTAGTTTCATATTTAATCAAAGTACAATTGATTTGTTACTTTATGATTATGTGAAATTACTTAGTGTGTTGAGTTACAAAAAGTTCATTTAACATTACGTTAATGAAAAGGAATGCAAAAATAAATATGTACAACTCATCACAATAATTTATTTTCATTTAATTCATAATTTAAATGTACAATGGTCCCACACAAGCCATGGGAAATAACTCTTAAGGTACAATACAGAGAAAATAAAATGCATGTATATGAAATTAAAAATGTAAGAAAAGGGAATAATATACACCATTTTACGTAATGAGATGGATTTTCCCATGGGTGCTTAGCTTCCACATTCCTTGTCTTTGTCATTTTCATCCTCACCAAACACCTAAAAAATCATACCAAATATTTTTTAGAGCTCTATATTTTTACCATCCTCTTATACTTATAGCTTAAGACATATGTATTTTCTTCCATATGTACATGAAAATGAGAAGGTACAAAATATAGTTCAAAATGTAGAGGATCATAAAAAGAAATCAAGTACAAAATTTCATCATTCGAAGAAAGGCCTATGGCCTTCATAATTTTTCTAACTATTTTATGAATTTGTAGGTACATGAAATGAAAAGCACACTTTATTTTGGTTCATCATGTGTAAATGACATTGGGAAGTGCAACCATAAAGACATGTAATATAAAATTATTTATGAATTTCAAAAATACTATCATCTAAATGAGATAAGATACAAGAAGATGAAATAAACAAACATATAAGAGATCCACATAAGATTCTAAAATAGTATGCTTTCAAATAAATGCCATTCAATTTTTTAGTGCACACAATTTGGGAAAGCAATCATTTCAAAGATCATTATACTTAATATACATACATATTTCGTAAAAGTTACAACATAAATCAATTAACAATTAAAGAGACATATTTTAAATCAGAATGAAGAATCTTTCAAAACAACAAAAGAGTTTGATCTTTAAAAAATTAAGCTACAACAAGTAAAAGTTCCACAAGGTCATATAGTTTCCCATTAACATCTTGTATTAGTATCACGTGTTCAAAAATAATCTCAAGTGTGAAATGTTTCAAACCCAGAAAAGAGATTTTCAACCATGTGAAAATTATGAATTGGTTAAACAAAGTAGGATTGATGCAAATTATAGGTTCTTTGAAAGCATACAACTATCAAAGAGAAGAAACTGTTGAGTTAATGATCATCCAAAAATCAAGTACAATGAGGTACAACTAGACCATTATAGATACAATAGGATACTATTTTAAAGAAAAGGAAGTACATACAATGCAAAGTGTAAATATGAATATACAGTGAAACAAAATAGGGAATTTTACATTCATATAAGGTTACTAGGGTGTTGCAAATAAAGCTCATCTCAAAAGGAAACGTAAAAAAATGCATATCAAAGCACCTATGCAAAATGAGGGCATATAACCACCATGTAAAAGTTCACAAGTAACATCGAATTAATTGATCAAAGGGTGAAAATTTTGAGATTTAACATGCCTTCCGAAAGTTCTTGAAAGTATGTAATAGTGAATAGTGAACAAATCTACGACATTAGATGATTAACTAATATTAACTAAACTATGTAGTACAGGGATAATTAATCTATGCTATGAAAAAATATAAATAAAGTAAATAAATGTTGTAAATAAATGTAAATATGACTTAATTAGATATGAAAAAGGAAATTCTAACCCTAAAATGCAAGAGAGAAGAGGAAAGAACTCAGTTTAATAACAAATGCTCGTGGGACAGTGTCACAAAGGTGATAGGAAAATGAGGAAGTAAGAACGGCTATGCAGGAGTCCTAAAATGGATGGATCTAGAGCATCTAGCTTGGTGGAGTTCCTAGAGAGAGAGGTACTTGGGCACCTACGGGCACTTTGGTCTACAATTTGGGTGCCCTTTTACGTGAAAAATCTCTAAAAATGATCTTCAGGGGATGAAAGGTGGTCTAAAACCATCATTGTCTGTCACATCAAGCATTTTTCCTGCACTGTGATGTCACCAATAATCCAAGATGATGAAAAGACCTGCAAAAGACCAAAATAAGTATCAAAACCTTAAAAATAAAGATGCAAATGAATGGATCAGATTGACCTCAACCCTGCCAAAACAATGTTGGGATTACTAATTGAGCGATGCACTATATTTCAAACCCAAATGTAATTTTGGTGCGTGTGTGCATAATGTGCCCTAGGTGTTCTTTTATCAGTCACTCTTTGTGAAGTAGCGAGCAATAGCTAGATGTAGAAAATGTAATAGAATGTGTGTATGAATTAGAATAGAATCCCTCCCCCTATGAAGTGTGATGCATATGCCATAGCCTTATGCCTTCACGATAGAGCTATGTGGATGCAAGTGATCCAATGCAATAAATGGATGTAACTCTAGATGAGTGATAGTACTAAGTGATGCTAGCATCCCTCATTATGGTCTCATAAACTTTCTTTTTATAGGGTTTTCTTGGTGTAATTTCATAATTAACCCCGAAAATACGACCACAAGAAGGATAAAGATCTCAAATGGCTAGGAAGAGCCCAAAAAGTGGTGATAAAGTGAAAAAGACCGGGATGCCCTAGTGGGACCAAGGTGCCCACGGGTGTCCTGGTATTAATTTGGGTGCCTTAGGTGAGGCTAAAATGACACGGGATGATGAAGTTGACTGGGCATATGGGTGTAAGAGGTTGGTAATGATTAAATAAAATAAAACATGATGGATAAAAGACATGGGTTAATTAGTAATTTATTCACTCAAGAATCTTCTAAATAGTAGTATGAGACTAGGATAAATAATTTCTAAAGTGCATGATTTTGTGCCTACATTTTTCCCGACTTTATTTTTGTGAGAGTAAATCTTGGTAACATAAAGTAGATAGAGATGCGTACACGATGTCCATGAAGAGTGTACTAGAAATGTACCAAAGGACTAAAAAAAGTGTGGAATGACAAAAGGATGGAGGAGCATGGAAAGTAAAGATGAAAAATCCGCAAATAAAAGTAATGAGAGTAAACTCTAGGGAAAAATGCATATGTAGTTGCTACGGTGTGTGATGTACTTGCATGGTTAGTAAAGTGTTTGTTATCCCAAAGTGTTGTTGTTGTTGTTTCGAATTTGATTCCTTGTTTCTCATATGGCCAAACTTGCAAGGAGAAAACAATCAAGTATTCAAATATGTATGTATGTATGCATAAAAATGCAATGTAAAATACACATGTAAATAAAAGCATGAAAATGTAAAATACACAAATGTAAAAGGAAAATATAAATGAAACATGTGCACCTGATCCATGTCGAGAAAGAGAGTGTAGAAGGATATCTTGTACTACGAGTTTTTTGGGCGATATCACACCATAGGCCAAAGAATCATATGGAGTAAACACTCTGTGTCCTCTAAGTCGTAACTATTTCTATGAACTATGTGTGAAGATATCTGTGTATTGTCTTTTTTTTTTGAGTGACCGATGCCATTGGCTGAAGTAGTGTAGAGAGGCACACCCATTGTAACCTCCAACCTCAGTAATCGCTTCCCGAATGCTAAGGACACCATGTCCTGTAAAAAGCCACAATGTATGGGGTTCGAGAATGGTTTGAACCCACTCGATGTATATAACTAAACCGAACTAGTGTATAATCTCTTTTTAGTATGGAAAAACCTCTAAATGATGCCATCCTATTTGGGGTGCATGTTACATCACCGATAAGAGAAATACGGCCCAAAAGAGGACCAACCGCATGTATATTGTAACCTTCGAATGTTCTTGGTAAAAACCAAGGAAAAAAACAAAAAGAAAGGCTAGCAAAGACATGTGTAAATATGCATGCACATATAAAATTATGTGTAATCTATGCAAAGCATGTAAAAATACCAAACAATGTAGTAAACATGAAAAAGACAAAGTAAGCCACACAAAGAAGGAAACAAACATGGGACATCACTAACGATGTTGCAAGACAAGCAAGGCCATCATGGCCTCAAAAAACAAGTTTGTACACCAAACAAAGGGGAAGGCCCACATACTATAACAAACAATAACATACCGTGTAACAAACAAGTATGGAAACCAATATCCCCGTATAAAAATGTTGCACATGAATAACCCATTAGCAAGTTAGAAAGATAACTAATATGTCAAAAGTATGTCTAACTAAGTGATGTAAATTTTTAAGTACAAAATGAAACAATAAAACCTGAAAGAGATGAATGTGGATGCCCCCAGTGACCAATGTAGGAAGGGTAGAAGGCAAGCATCCATGTTGTGCATAAGAGACCTATATTTTTATGAAAACTAGAAAAATATTTGAACGTACATGTGTGGATGATATATATAAATGACATACACGTAATCTAACTAGCATGTGTAATAAAGTGATCATGAACAAGAAAAAGTAAGGAAGAATAAAAGCAACCATAATATGCAGTATGTTGTGGATGGATGGAATTGAAAGAAAAATGAAGTGATAGGAGCCACGTGCCCCCAAGTGAATGGAAATATATGAAGTGATTTTCATTTGGTTTACCCCCAACAATCAATAATGAATTGTCAACGAGAGTGCATCATCGAGAAATGGTCGAATAGTGTGTGTTGTGTCTAACGACCGTGTGAGGAATGTGTAGATGTAGTGATGATATGTGACCTAACGATGGTGTTTGCATGAACCATATAGCTGAAGTTTATATTAGGACCAGATGAAACATATTAGTCGTGATGTATCCTAAGTGTATATCATTATGAGATGAAAGGAAGAGTGATGATTTATCCCTAAGTGTATATCAGTATAAGATGAGAAGGAATGGTGATGTAACCTAAGGTGTATACCACTACAAAATGATAGAATAGATGACGATTTAGCCTAAAGCATATATCACTAAGCTATAAATGTCACATGTTGAAAGGTCATATAATAAGTGTCTCAGGAGTGTAAGGTGCATTTGATTTATAAACCTCGGCGGTGAGTATGGATCGAGGAACAAATGTGCATCATTGAGAGGTTAGTGTAACATGTAGAATACAATGTATTATAGGTAACGATAAAATTCGACCATGTGATGAGTAGAATGTGTAATTACACGTGTGTATGTCGGATTCACCATAATTATTAACTAAAATTAACTAAACTATGTAGTATAGGGATAGTTAATCTAAGCTACAAAAAGCTGAAAATAAATTGAAATATGACACAAGAAACTATGAAAAGGAAATGTTAACCCTAACAAGCAATAGAGAAGAGGAAAGAACTCATCTACATAACAAATGCTCGCAAGAATGTGTCATAAAGGTGATAGGAAAATTAGGAAGCAAGAACGACTATGCAGGAGTCTCAAAAAGGATGGATTTGGAGGATCTAGTTAGAATGGAGCACCTTGAGAGGGATTTGGGTGCCTGTGAGCACCTTGGTCTACAATGTGGGCACCCTAGTATGTGTAAAATATTTGATATTTATCTTCATAGGGATGAGAGGTGGTCTGAAACCCTCATTGTCTATCGCATCAAGTTTGTTGTCCCATACCATATGTTGTCAATAATTCAAGATGATGAAATGACCTTGAAAAAGACCAAAAAAAGCATCAAAACCATAAAAAAATGCAATGTTGAATCAATGAATGGTCTCGGTTGCCACAACATCGCCTTACTAAGCGAGTGTTGCACTACATTTCATACCTAAATGTAGTTTTGGTGAGTGTGTGCATAATGTGCCTAGGTGCTCTTGTGTTAGTTGTACTTTGTGAAGTAACGAGAAATAGCTAGATGTAGAAAATGTAATAGAATTTGTGCATGAAATATAATATAATCCCTCCCCCTATGAAGTTTGATGCATATATCCTAGCATTGTTCCTTGATGATGGATCTATGTGGATGCAAGTGATCTCTAATGTAATAGGCGAAGGTAACTCTAGATGAGTGATAGTAGTAAGTGATTGTAGTTTCCCTCATTATGGTCTCAAAACTTTATATTTATAGGGGTCTCTTGGTCTAATTTTGTAATTAAACACAAAAAGGATGACCAAAAGAAATATAAAGATCTCAAATGGCTAGAAAGATCCCAAAAAGTAGTAGAAAATTGTAAAAGGATCGGGGTGCCCCCAGCGACAGACTAGGGTGCCCACGGGCTTCCAAGTACTAATATGGATGGCCCAGTCAAGTCTAAAATGATGCGAGATGAAAAAATATAACTATGAATATGGGTGCAAGAGGTGTGTAATGATGAAATAAAAAAACAAGATGGCCAAAAGATGGGGGTTAATTAGTACTTTATTCACTCAAGAACCTTCTAAATAGTAGTATGAGAATGTGATAAATTGTTTATAAAGTGCATGATTTCGTGACTACATTAGGATGCATCTATGAGACTCAAGATTCAATATATTCAAATTTTTCATTATGAAAAATAAATAGAGATGTTTTAAAGCTAAGCCTCATCTAGATTTCAAAAAAAGAGACCATACATACTTGTTTGTAAAAGGTAAACCGCCTCATTGCTTTCTACCTTCAGATTTATGGTTTCCAAGTGCCCATCAAGGAATCAATTTCAGCTTGCTAGGATATATTGCAGAAATCTTTCAAAATGTGCAATATTCAAGAAAACACAAAATAAAGATGAAGAAACAACCATATATTTATAAGGCATTAAGTGCCCAAAGATTATTCCATAAACTATAGAGAGGTTCATTCATCGGGAGCTTAAACAAGTTAAAAGCTGATTCATGGAAGGAAAGGCTGAAAATGAGTTATAGTGCAATGGTGAATACACAATTTATAAATTCACAAATCTAAATGGCTAGTTGGGGAAGGCATCGGTGCTAGTAATATGTAGATTTTCAACAAAATAAGAAGAACACAAAAGCGCACCTAAGAATATGCGAGTAACCAAAAAGTACGACAGTAAATGCAAGAGCTTACTTTTCTTTCCATGAACTCAAAAGAAAAGATCAAAGACAAAAATCCAAATACCAATAACTAGATCTAAGAAAGGGAGATAAAAGTGCATAACCTTTCATAGTCGAGTGAGATGCAACAACCTAGAATGCAAAAATGTAAAGCTAGAATGGAGGGAATATCTCATTGAAAAACACTTCAAATCAACATCTGCAACAAAACAATGGTGGAAAATGTGAAAAATGAAAGGGTTTTTACAACTACAACAATGTATAAAGGAATCCTAAGTGTCTAAAACATAAAATAATATCGGTAGAGCTTCAACAAATAACATGGCGAGCCTAGGATTGAAACAACGTACCATTATGTGGGGCAAATGTATAAGGAAAATAAAATAATCATACCCTTATCAATGACGTCTTGAGCTTTAAGGAATTCTAAGAAATACCAAACAAGGGTCTTCACTTCGCATTTACAAAACTAGAGATCTAAAATGATGGCCCTGACTCTAGAACCAAATCGGGAAATCTATTAAATGGTGGTCCCAATTTGGAACTCGTGAAAATGTTGAGCCCAAAAACAAAAACAACACCAGATGTATAAAACTAATGTGGGGCTTGTGAAAGAAGATCCATAAAAGATCAAAAAGCATGTGATGTTCCCACCAGAAGAAAACCAAACCTCTATGAGTTAGTAGATCTAAGAAAAAGATCGAATAGGGAAAAAAATAGGGCTAGAGTGGAAAATGCAAGCTTGTCGGGCATAAAGAAGCAATGGAAAATGAGTATAAAATTTAATAGATTCTCCCTAATAAGACTCCTTCAACCATGCAAAATGTGTAAATGAAAATAACTTTTAGGTTTTTACCCTAACCTCAATCTTGACCAATTTTTAAACCATGGTTGAATTCATTATAACCTTGAGCTAAGCATATGCCAAAAATGATAAAGTTTGATTTATCATTTTTGGAGTGATTAATAGTGTGCATGGGGGTGGGAAAATTACTATCTAGGCCAATTCAAGGGGTAATTTAAAAAAAATCAAGTGCCTTACCCATTTCCTCATGAAAAGGGAGAATATTATTACAAGGTGTAATCATTTGAAACCATACATGATTATATCAAGAAGTCAAATAGATCCCTTTGTGCATGTCAAGATAGCTATCATTCCAACTAATGCATGTCATCTAAAATGACTAAGTGACAAAATATCCATCATGCATGTGCTAGACAAAAAGGCAAAATTAACCTTTCTAAAGATGACTAGGTTAAATAGCATTTTCCTTAATTGTTTCATGGTTACCTTAATTTATGCAAAGAGTGATTTGTACATTTCATGCAAAGGATGATTGGAAGGTCAACTTAAGTTTAACCAAGCACATGTAAAGCTATTTTCAGAGTCATCTCCAAATAGAACTTATTGTTAAAGCGAGGTTAGGGATGCTTATTTTTGGAAGGGTAAGGGGGTCGATTTCCTATATATTCATGATTTTCAAGCATCATATGGAGGCTTTTTATGTAATGAAGTGATGGAGGATTTTTAGCAATGCCATTTTTATGAGAAGAATTATATTTTGACTTTGCGAAGTATTTTTGCAAGTGTTATGTATTTAAGATAGCTATTCTTGTGAGTTATTTTACACGAACTCTTAAAGTTCTCGCTTAATCTATCTACCATACTACAAAATAGGTTTTGTGATCAAATTATTGTGAGAAATCCTTTAGCAACTTCAAATTTTGCTTGGAAATTCACTCGTAGCTCTATGGATCGTGTAAATTTTAGTACTTCTTTTTGTTAAATTATGCATGTTCCTTTATCGAAACCCTAAAAACCTTTGGTGTATCACCTCATTTTACCATTTTCAATTTTCTTTCTAACCTTTAACCTCACTAGCTTAGTTTAGGGATACACTAAAATGGAACAAGCCCTTTAAAATATAGAGATTCACCTCACATCTAGGATACCCACATCTTATGAGGTTTCTCAATTGTATATCCAGATAAGTGAGGAGAGAAAGAGAGACAAATCTACCATTTCCTCAAATAGGGTGTACTTCTACTAGACAACAAGTCATCTAGAAGCATATGCAAATGTAGAATAACTTCCTAAGTTAGCTCATCTAGGAAAGTAATGAATGTGTCTCCAAATTTAGGTCATCCAGGACACCGTATGTGTTATATCATTTTGATTTAATGGTATTTCTTAGAGGTTTGAACATGTTAATAGATTGATTGATTGATTGATTTCGATTGGTTACTCATAGAGAGATTTTATGCTACTTGCCTCTAGGTTATGTCATTGGGGAATCACCTTTGAAATTTATGAAATATTTTTGAAAAGGTGACACAATTTTTGCCGCCATGTTAGGTAATTATGGGGATGTGATGAAATATATTATAGAAAAATTACACATTTATTTCCCCAAGTTATGTCATTAGGGGAATTGATGGTGAAATGTCGCGTGGTAAATTAGTAAATGTTTGAAAATGATGAATTGATAGTTTTGATTAAATGCATAGTGATATAAGGTGAATTATAGGATGACCCCAATGATATGCTCCCTTTGAAAAAAGGATAAGTGATGATAAGAACAAATACTAAGTCAAAAGTAAGCACAAGATAGATAAAGTGTCAAAATTTGTGTAGATTGATTAAACGACAATTTGAAGAGAGATATGGCATGTGTAAGGTGTATGGTACAATGACGGGTGGAATTCTAAGAAGAAGGCTACAAACTAGGTGTAAATTGGACTAGAAATGTGCAAGATATGACAAAAATAGATTAATGTGTATTAGTTGGAAGAATAAGCGTGGAATAATGACTATAATAAAGTTGGTGATGAAAATTAACTATAAGTAGTGAAGTGAAAAAATGATTAGTCACTTCCTTTTTCTTTGACCTGATTGTGAGATTGAGTGGTAAGTGAGTGAAGAAGCCTCGAAGTGAGAGTAACACGTTCTAGCTGGTTTGAGACGGTGACAACCACTATAGCATCGTGGAAGACAATGAAATTGGTAAGTATGATTTTTTTTTCATAAAATGTGTGTGTAATACTTGGTTTTATCGGATTTTTGAAAATTTGAGATTATGAATTTTCTCATTGTTTTAGACCCGGATAATAGTGATGAGGCGTTAGTGACCCTTACAAGCGAGGATTGCTCGGACTGGGTGCCAATGTCCTACTCTTGGGCATCCAAGTCTTGTGTCTACAGGAGCCCTGGTCCAAAATGTGTATATTTGATCTATAACGGTGTAATTGAGATTTCTAGTGTATAGTAATGTGATAAATGAGTGTATTTGGACTTGTATAGTGTTCCGATGTTGTGTTTTCTTTCGTTTTTGGTTTGTAGCGGGATATTCACTAAAGGGAGTTCTACAAAGTCGTCATTTGAATAATTTTCTCGGATTGGGATTGTGATATGATGAGTGGGATTTTAAGGACCGTGTCGACTTGCGACACATAGCACGGATGGGGGATATACCCCTGATATGCCTATTTTGTGAGCGTTATGAAAGAGGTGGTGTGTAGATACGTGTATGTTTTTGTTTCCTATAGGAAAGATAAAAATTACTTTGGAGGATGTGTATCACATATTGTGATTTACAAGTTCTTGTGGAGAGAGTACAGGTTAATTTTTTAGAGGATATGGAGAGACATATGCAAGCTTCTAGATGGTATCAAATGTGGGGACTTGGATACCTTCCAAGGACCATATCAGTTTGGATGCTTTCTTGAGATCAGTGTTCCACACTTGTGAAAGTTCATCATTGTTGTAATTGTTTTATCTATAGAAGTAGAGGGATGGGGTGTATGAATCTTGCTTAAGATGCATAATATATGCCATTGGATAGAGGGGATAGAATTAGATATGCATGGGCACGGTGTGTGTTGAACCACTTATATAGGGATCTATACAAGTTTACTCATGATGATCATGTTTGGTAGGCTAATACCCACCACACTATTGTATGTGTGGGTGTATTAGCATATAGCCATGTTGAGGCTAGTTTGAGGTCCATGAGGAGAGTGGGATAGACTTGACATATATGTTAGGAGGTAGATTAATGTTAATGGGTGCAAGATGAACATATATACTTACAAGACATTGAAGATAGGATTGGGCCCAAGGCCACTATATGAAGGCCATACCAAGACTATAGACATTGGCCCAAGGATTTTATAGAGTTGCGATGTATTCATAGAAATATGTGGTTGGAGGATTGATTTCTAGGAGTGGTTGAGCTATTTCGGGTAGAGAGAATATCACTTTAGTTTGACATGGTGTAGGACATACGTGGTTGCAGTGATTAGAGCACCTAGGAGGGCCAAATCTAAACCACGATGCACTGCAGAAGATCCTGGGCCAAATGAGATGAATACAAAGTGATAGAGCCGATAAACTCATATGATGGGGTATATAGAGAGTATTGTGCATGGTGGGTAACACATCAATTGGTATTCTTGTTTCCATTTTCACAAATATAGAGGGGTTACTAATAGGGAGGAGGAGGAGAGGGGGAGCCCTATGCCCTTGATAATGTAGCTTGATTGTAGTTGAGCATAAGTATTTATATATTTTTGTTGTGTACTTTATTTTTTTCTTATGTCATAGTTATGGTTATCATGTCATTGTGTTATTTGCATTGTAGGTGATGCATATTGGTCCCTGATAGTGGACACATCCATGCACACATTGATGTTGAATGTTCCTATTGATGTACTTGGTGGAGGGATACTTAATCATGTGGATGATATCACCGGTGAGCATCCCCATTTATTTGAGAAATTGGCCATAGTAATAGCAACATGCACTATTTTTCTAGGCAAGATGG
Organism: Taxus wallichiana var. yunnanensis; assembly: GCA_018340775.1. Lineage (NCBI taxonomy): Eukaryota > Viridiplantae > Streptophyta > Pinopsida > Cupressales > Taxaceae > Taxus > Taxus wallichiana. Next base: position 638,801,273 of record CM031244.1, read on the forward strand.
ATGATGTACATTATGATACTCAATGAGCTAGAGAGACAATGTGTAGTGGTCCTTTAGCGCAAGATTTATTTTCACGATACATGGATTTGCACTATCGGTTTCAGAGCATTCTACGGAGGTTATCGTATTACGGAGGTAGGCTGATAGGTTTCAAGGCCGTGAACAATGACACATATTCAGTGGCAAGGAATCTATTTCTATGGCTCTTGCATTACCTAAGAGTGATAGTGATGATGATATTTGATTTGTATTATTGTAAATGTTATGGGGAAGCTACCACCCAGTGATGAGATGTTTATTGGAATGATGATTGTACTTGATATATATGAATATATGTTATTTGTATATGATGAGTTTATTTTGTTGTTTATCGATGGTATTATATTACCCAATGTTTTTGTTGTGAATGTGTTATATATCGTTCTTGCGTATTGATGTAGAATCACACTATAATGTTGATAATGATAGATAAAATGTGTAATTTGAATGATGATAGATAACATATGTAATTTGATTGATGAGTTGTATGAAATTTTCATTGAATGGAATTTGTAATGCACGGTTAGTGTAATAGATAATGTATGAGCACAAAAATAACATGTCGTGATGAAAGATAATGCAATGGAATCGTAATATGTTAATATGATGAAACTAAGAGAGGAGGAGTAACGATTCCCCTAGCATGTGAATGAATATGATCATTTAATTAAGACCCTCGAAATAAAAAATAAGCTACATAAGAAAGAGTTTGTCATCGGGAAATGATTGAGTGCACTAGATGAATTGAAGAATCATATGATGAAAGGTTCTTAGAGTTCAAAACCATGAAAAATTGTGTAAGAACCGTAAGAACATAATTACATCATCGGGCGGTAAGGTGATATTAATCACCTACCAAAGACAAAGGAAGAACAAGGTAGTGGAAGGACGTGGGGTAGAAGTGTATGAGTATAAGAATGAATCTTATAGTCATATGGACCTACGATGAGATATACAAATGTAAAGGGCCATGGAATCGGATGTGAAGCAATAACATGATGTGATAGATGGGATGAATGAAGTGGATGTGATGTATGTGATGGTGCAATGAGTGACAATCTATGGTGGTTGATGCATACTAACCTTACTAATAGATGGAGGAGAGAATTCAATGTGGGTAGAAAATAGCGGCGAGGTAGAGGAGAGATGGACCACTCACGTGAGTGAGAGCAAAGGAAATTATGCCCTTATCCTCTAATTGTAATCTATCATGAAGTTTAGAATAATCATTTTCCTTATGGCCATTGATGTGATGATAATTACAATAGGGTTGATCACGCTGACGTTGTAGATGATGTTGTGGGTGATGTTTATTATAGGGTAAGAAAATTAGATGCTCGTTAAGTAAAAAATGCAGCACATCGTGTGGTTGTGCATGATGAGAGAAGTGTAATGTCTCATAAGAGACAAATGGAGTAGGTGGGGAGGTAGTCTCTATGGAAGAGGAGAAGTATACTTCTGTAATGGAGTATGTTGAGATTTCTTGTGAGGTCGAGATTGAAACTATGTATGCGATGCTCAACCAATGTCAATGGAGGAGCACTAGATGATGCAATAGAAGTGGAGGTAGATGGAGGATCAATGACATGTGATGAGAGAAGATATTTTTGTGGTCTATGAATTTTTAGCACATGAGAGTGAATGACTCACATGTATCATATTACAATCTTTGCTAAACACGATAATCAAACCATGACAGAAAATGAATTGATTCTCTAAATTAATGGGTTTAAATATTAGTTGATGCATAAAAGTATTGAATCATAAGATATATTCTATGATATATTTTGATGATCCTTGATGTAAAGTAGGTAGGGGGGCCATAAGTAACTCTAGTGCCAACTATGATGATAAAATGATGAAGGAAAGCATCCTCTATGTCATAAGTAAGTACTAATGGACCGAAAGGGAAGATAATTGTACCATTGTAATGCCTCATCGGTAACTATGTGTTGGAAAACCTTAAGCAATAACTTATCATTAAAATAGGAAGTCATAGCCATGTGGTAATGTAGGAGATGATCATGAGGTTCACTAGTACCATAAAAACATGTGAATGTAGGCATGATGAAGTCCGTAGGAAATTTAAAGTTATGAATATTTTGGGAATAGGATTGACATGTAATGAGTTGTTGTCGGTGAGAAGCATAGTAAGTCCTACTTTCTAAAGTGAGAGAATGAACCTAAGATTGTAATTGACCTACAACATGTATGAGAGATATGATATCCTGTGAAGGAATAGTAGAAGATGGCAATAATGTATTGAGTGGTTGTAACTTTCCATTGTGAGTGATCATACAAATGTAAAGAGAAGATAAAGTAGATTACGATGATAAAATAACACTAGGAGTGGGTTCCAAATAATCTATAGTAGATGATATAGATGGAATACCCATAACAGATTATAGGACTAGCATCGGAGACATCCCTAAGAGAAAAATCCATTGGTGGAGATATAGTGATAATAGGAGATGGAGAAAAAAGCATACATGAAGTGATAGGAGAAGAAGAATTAATAGATGGAGGTTAATCATGCCTTTGTGTTAGATGCAATCTCAAGAGAAGGTAGTAATGGAATAGGAGATTCACACTCGGTAGTATGAAAATAAGGTGAATCATGGCTATCAACCACCTCATCACCATCAGATAGAGACTCAGAAATGAGAGTGTCACTAAGGATGTTATCAATAGGATCATCAACATAATATGAAGGAGTATGAAAGCTAGTATGAGATGTATCATGAGAAGTAATATTAGAATTAGGAGAATAATTGGATGGAACCATAGTAATGATCTAGATATAAGATGAATTAGTATGTACGTGACTACTTTATTAATACCAAACATGTAATTGATAAGAGAATCATCTAGAATTTTCTCAAAAGATCAGAAGCATTATTACTAGTAACCGCATAGCATGGCGTAAAGCGAGTAAAGGCTACTGGGTCCTCAAAAATAGTAATGCCAATAGGTAAATTTTAAAAACTAGTAGGCACATATCATTGAATATCTAAGAGTTGTTGAATATCATAGGGTATAGTCGGATTATTATAGAGAGCCATGAGATCATCGAGGGAAACCTCATCATAGATAGGATTGAAACTAAAGTGTTACATGATGGACCGAGAAGGAGAATAGATATTCTTAAACAATAGGGTTTGAAGTGGATCCTAAGGAAAAAACTTTATAAACTACGGGTTCACCAAAATGATTAACTAAAAATATTATTTTATAAGTTAACCTAAACAATACATCGATGAAATAATTGAAGTATAAATGTTAGCTTATTTAATTTGATATTTTAAATGAAATGGAATAATTTAAATAATAGGAAGAGGTACTAACCTAAAATAGACTTACCTCAAAATGATATGGAATTGGATTGGTTAATGAATAGGTGAAACAAAGTATGACAACACACCTTAGAAAGTTGGAGTAGATGAAGATTTGGCCGAGACTAGGGAACTTAGAGAAGGATTAGGGCATCAATGGGTGCCTTGGTGTGAATTATGGGTGTCATGGTCTATAGAACATCTCGAGTAACCTAAGTATGATTTGGTCGTTAGGTCTTCGCAATAACTCACATCTTTTCTCCAAAATTTTGCACTAGCTTCACTAATGTCACCGTAGGCGTTCAATGAATAATTTCCTACAAAACCTCATAAAAAACATCAAACCCTAAAAAAAATATGCAAATGAAAGGTTGAGTGTGCTCATCTTCCAAAAGGATGGACTTATGACTAAACATTCGCACTCACATCTCATACGATGTAGTTTTATGTGCTTTTTGTGCAATCATGTGCCTAGGGTTCCTCATAAGCGCGAAATGACACCAAAGTAGTAGGAAATAAATAGATTTAGAGATGCAAATGGTGGATGAAATATAATTAATTCAACCCTTCCTATGTAGTGTGTGATGTAGAATAGTTCCCAAATGTAGTCCCTTGCCTTATGTAGATAGCTAGCCCTTAGTATAAATAGTCCTCCTCAAGAAAAACCATAAAAACCAACCTTAAAAGTATAAATGAGAAGGTCAATTGCAACTAGGACCAGAGCACCTAAAAATGTGGAACAGGCACCGAGGGTGACCCAATCCCTTCCTAGGATCCATAGTCAAAGACTAGAGATGACCATTGAGTAAATAACGATAGTTGAGACTCCATGAGAGAGAACCTAAACAATGCGAGTAAGTGATGATTGTGCAAAAAAAATCAATGACAATGAATGAGTAAAATGACGATAGTACTAGAGGGTATGAGCCATTAAGGAATAATATTTTTATGTGACATCCATACATAAAACAACATACTTGGTGATATAATAGTAGTAGTAAGTGAGTGATTTTGTGAATACACCAAGCATAGAGAATGAAATGGATTGATGAAACTACATACACATGAAACCACCCACGATAACACACACCGCAATTAAAAGCACCCAACATTAGTTATTGGGGACATGAAAGACCTAAACATGATACTTTTAAACAGACATAGGAACCAATAAATCTATATATGAAAAATGGGAAAGGAAATGATACAAACATCCAATAAGGAACTTCCATGGTTGTGCCACACAAAATTTGTATCTAAGGCAAGTCGATGGTGAACATTCATCTTGTTTAGACGCAATTTTTAAGAATGTGTACATGTATAAAAGGAGATGTAAACTCATTATTTGTGTGTGTTTAAGAGAAGTGAAAAAATAAAATAATAAAAGGAGAAGAGTAGAGAAATAAATGAAGATATATATCTAAGACCCAAGTAGAATTTTCAGTATGAAATAAGAATGAATCATTGAAGAGGAAGACAAAAATGACATAGATTAGAAATGAAAACTTGTTAATGGAAGTGGAAAGGAGAGCATGAAGACTTGTTAATAAAGTGAGTTGTGAATTTTAGAACAATGTGGGGAGCTATATCATGAGTGCAAGGAAAATGCAAGCAAAGAAAGTATATAAAATTTTGAATAGGATTGAATAGAAAATTATAAAGCGATCTAATTTCATTAATTAGACTAGTGCCCTATTAGAAGAAGGATATGATCTATGTGTATAAAGAGAGTGACAGAATTTCCATCATAAGGATGAAGGAACAACTACAAAAGGTGTATCTGTGTTTTTTTTTGCGTATGGTGGTGCCTCAAATTTTTTTGGGATTGGTGTCTCCAATAGGTTGGTGCCTTCAAATCAAGTGAGTTGGTGCTCGGCATTAGGGATTGGTGTCTCTAGTGAGTTGGTGCTCACAAATTAGTTGAGTTAAATATCAATATTAGGGATTTGTGTCTCTAGTAAGTTGGTTCCTATCATTGTATATTGAGATATTTTTAACTCGGATTTTGATAGTAGATTAAATTATTCTTTTCCTATGGTTTCTCCATAAAGGGTTTCAACATAAATCTTGTGTTCTATGGTTGGACAATTATTATATCTTATATGATTGATTTTGTTATGGATATTAATGTTTAAATAAGTAAAATTTTATATACTATTGATTCACCCCCTCCCAATGTTAGTGCGTGTTCAACACAAACCAAATAGAAACTAATTTGCAAGTGGAAATCAATCTTCTCCCACACTGGAGAGAGGGGGTATTCAATCCTTTATTGAGATCTTATTTTCACCATCTCTCATGTTTATGCTCTTAATTATTATGCCTATGAACTTCAACATTTTCACTTAGCGGTAGATCCCAAATTCACTTTGAATATTTATCCTATGTGTTGAGTGGAAGAGTTCAAATAGAGATCATTACCATATTAAGGTGCCTCAAGAACTAAACTACAATTAAAATTACCCGACATTGGATATTGAGGACATGAAATACCTAGACCGATACTTCTCAATACACATAAGAACCACTAAAAATAAATATGAAAAATGGGAAGGGACATGAGACATGCATCAATAAGGAACTTTCCATGGTCAGACAACACAAAATTTGTATCTAAGAGATTCTTCTCTCCCTCAAAACTAGTTGAGAAGTATATGGGGAAGATTGTTGAGTACAAAAACTATAAAATTGAATGATGCCCAAAATCATTACATTGGAAGCATCTAAATGAATGACCTTATATTTGAGACATTGATTCTATGATCCTTAGAATAAACCAACTTAACCAGATGTAAGAGAGGCTTGGAAAGATCAAATTGAGTGTAGACATGTATGAATATGCTCCCAAGAGATTTTCCATCAATCTCAAAAAAAAATTCTAGATTATAAACCAAAAATTTAATATGATCTTCTCTATTAAGAATAAGTGGTATATTGTAAATTCAAAGCCCAAGAGGGAAAAAAATCATAGGTTCAAATTCAAAGAAGGGAGACTATGGGAAAATCAAGGCTACCAAAGCTACCAAAATTCAAGGCCCTAGAGACAAACTAAAATATTTATTAGTATGGTTATGGAAATGACCTAGAAGAAACCACAATCAAATATGGAGAATGGAATGGATTCAATGGAAATCCACTCCATACAAATGAAACCAACTAGGAGAGATATTTTAGCCATAAGTGACTACCCATGCATCTACCAAAAGAACTATGATACCAAATTTTGATTCCATGCTAAGAATAAAATAATTACAAAACACATCCTCATGTGTCTCGTAATCTCTCGAAAGTGCACCTCAGTAGAGAAATGACTACGGAGCATTCTAAGATTGATCTGGATCTCACTCTTTTATAGATATAATGGAAATACCTCAGGTTTGTGGGTATACCTATTTTTTGAGGTGAGTCTCTAGTATCTAGCCCATTTCCTTTTGGTTTATCCTAAACTAATTTTTAGGGTTTTGAGGGTAAAAAGATGTTGTAAATTTAATTGAAAACTCGGGCGATACACCAAACTTGTTGAGGGATTTGACTGAGTATATGCACAATCAATTTGAGAATGAAACATGGATGTAAAAACCAATAGTTTTCAGCAGAATATCAAGGAAAAACACTTGGTGTATTGAGGGAATGAGTCCCAACAATATAGTAAGATAACATGGACACTAATATTATGCAGAAATTACTAAATTTACAACAAGGTAAAATGATTAATCAGGGAATTTGACATTCACAATAATTATTGAGTTATACACACCATTGCAAATAACTAGAAAGGAAGAAATAAATTCTCATTCAAGGGGGCAAAATTGGGAAAATCTACTTCAACAGTCTTATTTCCAAAAAGTCCTCTCTTGTGTTTTGCAATTGCACACAATATATAGAAAAATTATCCACCCATCCCATCCTAAAATAGGTTAAAATTTGTACTCACCCATGCATGCTAATTTTACCCCTTTATTGTGAATAAATAAAGGAATAAAAATAGACATGCTAATACAATGAGGCATTAATAGCCTTGATTACAAAAATACATCTCAGTCAAACTGCAATTGACTGATCTATTTTTAACAAAGTAAGATGAATAATTTGGCTAATAATAGCCTTTTCTTGTTGTGTAATTTTCCTCCAATGTGCATGCAATCTCTATTATCCAAGTGCTTGATGTGGGACTTTCAATGATAATTTTAGCACCTTTACAATTCTCGCGCCTTGGATGCACATGAAAAAATAATATCCCTTTGTAGGAAAATAAGTATTTCATCTTTAACAGCTTACAATACTCTCACCCAATGTGTGGGGACCACCTGTAAGTATGTGCACAATAATAATACACTTATTTGTGAAAAATAAGGTAATTAGCATGTCAAAAGGGTCTTATTGATCTCCTATGTTGACATCTATTTGTCTTTTTGTTATTTTGTCTTCTAGTGCATGAAATGCAAAACATACTCCATTTCATGATCCAAGTGATGAACATGATGTTGACATATGTACATATGTACTTTCAGTACAAAGGCATTTTACAAAAATTAAGGTAAAAATCACCTTTGTGTAGCACACCATCATGGCCATTTTTATTAAATGATGATTATTAATAGGCCAATGGCATATATTATTATTTATGTGGTTACTCTTATGGCACAAAATTGGCCCTCCATGGGATTACATGGAAAATACCCGTTTATGCCTTGGCATATATCTTTGGTTAAATGACCTCTTTGACATTATTATTTTTATGGTGACTAAGGCCAAAACATTAATCATTTCATTGGTATATTCGGTCCCCTTTTGATAACATGTTGATCGAGTTCATCTTTTTTATTATTGCAGTATAAAGACTATTGTTTGAACTAAAGTCGAACATAATCATTTAATTGAAAAATGGTTCTCTCTCCCACGAGGCTCAAACCTTGATGGAAATTTGGTCCAAATATAATCCTAAATAGAATTTTGTTAGTATCCAGATTTAATCTCCTTTATAACTTGAAAAACATCATGAACACCAAGACACTCAAGGATAGATAGATGATTTGTATGCCATTTGTAGACCGGGGAGCACACCTATTTGCTTGTTTTCATTCAAGATTTGAGAGAGTGGATAGCACCTTCAAAATATTTTTGATCTAACCCTCACTTTTTTTTTAGGTTGTGCCTATCAACCAAGGAAAGAGAACCTATATTGCAGCCCTTATATGGTAAAAGGAGATGGAGATATCCTTATGTTTTGCATATGGTATGGAAGAGGCCTTGTGAAAACATGATCAAGAATCCATTATCCAAACTCAAAGGAGTTGTCACTACTAAATGATGGATATGCTTTCAAAACAAAGCTAGGGTTCTTAAAGACATGATAAAACCCCGATATGCTTTCTGCATTTTTGTGAAAGGATTGAGTTCTTTTGTTGATACACAATGTAATGTAGGGGTAGTATGGGTAGGATGAATTAGTTTGAATGAAATTCTGATGGGAGAAGTTTAGACAAGAAAAGATAAGGAATTACCAACTTCTTTGGGAAACTTTGCAAAAGAATTACAACACCTAAACATGTGAGATGTTTCAATGAGTTTGAAGTGCTCTTTCAACTAGGATGTGTGCACAAATGTAGGCCCAAATCTGCACTATTCCACACAAAATTTGATAACCTGCCACAAAAGCTTGAAGAAAATATCAATGAAGCATCTAGAAACTCTTATTTGATCATGACTCGAGGTACACCTAAAGGTTTACAAAAACCCTCAATATTCAAGGAAAGTAAGATGAATTTAAATTTGTTTATCTTCACTCAAATGAATGCTCTTCGAATGAAAGATTGCAGATTCCTTGAAACCCTCTACAAGAAATGAGGCCATGTATGATCAAAAGAGATCCCAGGCACACAAGATTGTAACATGAGAATGAAACACAAATTGAAAACAAACTGAAATACAAGTGAATGAAGTTTTTCCAAGAGATAAAACCAGATTAATCCATAAATTTGATCAAATACACTAGCAAGGAATGTTATTCGAGACAATCTCAAAGCTTGTTGATGGCTTTCTAGATGAAACCAATTCGACATGATGACCATTTGATGCAAGAAGGAATTAAAAATGGCTTTGAGGTAGTTTTTCCAAAAGAAATGGACTACTTCAAGTTTTCCTCATGAAAATTCTTCTCTCTTTCTCCAAAAATCTCAACTTGACCTTACAAAATGTTTCAAAATTACACCTTATACCCTATGCCACTTGGATCCTTTCATCCCAAGCAAAGAATATGCTCAAAGGATCAAATTTGTTACAAAACCCTATCCATTTGATGAAAAATGATATTAAACTATGAAACAACTCACAAAATGCCAGGGATGCACAAAAACAATAAAATATTACATGGGATCGGATCCTTATCCATCCCAGGGTCACGTTTTTGTCATTCCAACATGCCAACATGCATTTGCAATCATTTTCCACCTTTTTCCTCATCATTTTACCTCTGAACTTTAATTTTTTACTTTTCTCATTTTTACACTGGCTGAGAAAAATATTTCATGAAAAACACTAAAGGGCACTGAATTAGCCCAAATGAATGATGCCATTGCATTCAGAAGGCCGAGGGGATGCAAATTCATATAAAATTTCATGTAATTTGGTGCAAAAACGATGAATCCAAGCATCTTGGAGCTCTCATGGCGGCAAGAAATGAAAATACTCAAGAAATCAATCCAAATTCAACTTTAAAATTGCACCATCCACATGTCCAAGATCTCTCCCCTTTCGCATTTGGATAAGGCAGACATGTGGCCAAATATTATTGGAGCGGGCCCCTACTCCTTAAAATGTATTTTAAATCTTTTTGAACTTAGGGAAAATTTTGCAAATTCTCCCCGCTTGCCCCTAGACCGCCACGTGTCCTTAGGTGGGCCCCACCGAAAGCCACGGCCAAAATAATGATATTTGTTTCTTTTTTGAGAAAAGTAAAATTTCCACAAAAAACCTCCGTGGGCCCGAACACCCGCTACTTCTTCTACCACATGGCGGTCTCCCATTCACCGTGGAGCCAACATTCCTATTTTTCCTTCATTGCCTCATGAGCACAAAATCCTCCCCGCAGCCCGCGCTCCCCCTTTTTTCCTTTTGGAATAGGCCACGTGTCTCCCCTAATTGGATGTGGGAGAAACCTCCAAATTTTCTCTTTTGGGTCCATTTTTACTTGGGATTTTTGCCAAAATTTTGCAAACTTTTCCACTTTCTCTCGTGCTCCAAACCTCCACCAAATGTTGGAAATGTGTCCTCCTCTAATTTGAATGGGACTTGGGCAAAATTTTCTTTTGTAACTTTAAGCCCAAAAACAACAAAAATTTTCAAGTCACCGCTGCTCCATTTGACTTTCTTGGACACGTGTCTACTTTTCATAGGAGCGAGGCTCATTTTTCATTTTTTACCTTGCAAAAATTTCATAAAATTTTCCTTCGGCCCTTTCTTCCATCTCACCTCCTGGACATGTGTCTTCCTCCAATTGGTCGCATGGATCTTGGGCCAAATTTTAACTTTAATATTTTGAAGCCAAAACTTCAAATTTTTCCAACTCTTCGCCTCCGTTTGACCTCCTCGCCACGTGTCCGCTTCCCATTAGACACGGGCCTCGGACTGAAAAAAATGACTTCAAGAAAATTTCCAAAATGGAAGAAAATTTTCTAAGTGACCCCGCCACCCACCCGATCCTCCAACCAATAAAATCATGCTACATAGGCACATCATCAGTAATAAATGCGGGGCCACGAGAGAAAAATTTTCCTTTGTCAATTTTTCAAAAAGTAACAACTTATAACATTTTCCCGACCACCCACGGCCAATACGAACCTACCACGTCACCAAAAGGATGCAAGGATGAATTTGATGGTAAAATGACACCCATACACCCGCCAAAATGTGAAAGCTAGGATGCCCTAGAAATCGAAAAAAATTCCCAAGTAGGGCAGATTTCTCGGTTTTAACTCCAATGAAACATGATTTTACATTGATTTAGGCAGAGGGAATGATATTTTAAGAGCAAATAACTTGGATTCAATCCATTTTAATTTTTACACGAATTTGACAAAGGGAAAATGGCTTAGCCCGAAAAAATGAAGAAATTAGGGAAAAAAAGGGGAACTTGGAAATTTGTTTCAATTTATCAAAAAATCATGACAATGTGATAAATTCAAAGGCATTCAATTAGAAAATATGAATTTGGTCACAGTTTGAGCAAATGAAATGTTTTTGAGCAAAAGCTGGATATGGAAAATCAAGGCACAACCGCAAAGTTAAAATTTACAACAACGATGGCTCTGGCAGGGATGGGCACTCCCGGTGAGTGCCACAAGATCACAACGTAGACAAGCTCCAAAAATCCATTCGGTGAGGAGTTAAAAATGTAGAATAGCCCTACAAAACCAGAAATTTCACCAAAATAGACCAGAGAAAACCATGCAGGAAATGGTTGCCAAGGAAAAAAGGGAAAACCATGAGCCAATAGCAGCAAAAGACAAAAAAATAGGAACTATACAAAATTTACAACTTGTGCATACCTCATATGGGGATTTAATCAAGAAATGTTTTAAATGTCCTGCCATTAACAGCAGCTCACTGGAAAATCCCCATCCAAATCCTTGAGAAAAATGTATTTTTCTCCAATCGTAATATTAATGGCATAAGGGCCCATCCATAGAGCATCAAACTTTCCATGCTTTCCTTTGTCTTCATGCCTACTATCCCACAAAAAAACCAAATCTCCAACACTGAAGGCTCTAGGAGTGACCTTCTTATCAAACAACTTCTTCAATTTCTCTCTAAATCTGACATGCCTTTGGTGAGAAGCCCTTCTCTCTTCATCCAACTCAATGATTTGATTGATCCTTGATTCATATGGGCCATGTTCTTGATCTTCCAACTGTTGGGAAAACTGAAAAGTGGATAATTGTAGGTGTAAGGGCAGCAATGCTTGAGTTCCATACACCAATTCAAATGGAATTTTACTAGTTTCTCTTTTAGGAGTTATTCTATCAGCCCAAACTGTAAATTTTAATTTCTCTCCCCACTTCTTCTTGTTGATTTCCAAGGTCCTTCTAATAATCTTAAGAAAGTTATTTTTACTTGGACTCACTTTGCCCATTCCCTTGTGGATTGTAGTTTGAAGCATACTTTAGATTGATTCCATATTCATTACACATTGCCATCAAAGGCTTGGCTCTAAAACACATGGCATTATCAAATACAATCTTAACTAGAACTCCAAATCTGTATATGATGTGATTCAACAAGAAATCCATCACCACTTGGTGTGTTGCTTTTCTAGATGGAATTGCTTCAACCCATTTTTAAAATAATCGATTCTACTGAGGATCCATTTATGACCCGACACTAGAAGGATCTGAAATCTCACCAATGAAATTCATTCCCCATTGTTTGAAAGGAGCTGAAATTGATACGAGGCTACAAGGAAGGGAGCACTGAAGCTTTAGTCTTCAGAGAAACGTTGGAAACTATCACACTTTCTAGCCAATTGGGTTGCATCTTTAAAAAGAGTTGGCCACCACTAACCATCTCTTAAGATCTTATGTGATGTCACTCTACCAGAAAAATTTCCTCCACAAACTCCCCAATGGAAATCAGCAATCAACTTGGGAGCTTCATCTTGATTATGCACTTCAAGAGGACACCTTGTGGGTTTTCCAAGCTAGCCCAAGGTCTGTTATGATATATTTTTGAGAAGCCAGCTTGAGGGCCCTTTTCTAATTTTTATTCAAGTGACTAGGATAACATAGATGTCTAAGGTAGAAAATCACATCTTTGTACCACTCAGATCTCATCAATTTGTCAAGAAGGTCTTCCCTTTCTTCCTCTAGCTGATTCACTTCTACATTTTGCAAATTGCTCTCATCCATGAGTTTGGCAAGACCCAAACCTCTTACCATATTTGTTATGTTTGGATATCTATATCATATTCTTGTAATTTGTTGACCCATCTACATCTCTTGCTTGATACCTCCATGTCTGATAAGATGTCCTTAACCATGGTGTGGGGAACATAAGCAACAACTTTTGAACTCAATATATAGGGCCTGAAAATCTTTGTTGCTTTTACCAATGCAAATGCCTATTTTTCCATGATTGTATACTTCAACTTAGCTACTTGTAAAGCCTTGCTAAAGAAGGCAATAGGCCTCTTAGCTCCATTCTCATCCTTTTGTAACAAAACTGAAGCAATAGTGAATTCAGAGGCAAAAGAAAAGATTTGGAAAGGTCTCTTGTAGTTTGGGGCTGCTAAAATAGGTGCATGCTTAAGTGCATCCTTTATTCCTTCAAAAGCTTGAATGGCAGCCTCCTCCCACTTGATAACTTGATCCTTTCTTAGCATGCTTGTGATTGGAAGAGTTAGCTCAAAAAAATTGGAAACAAACCTTCTAATGAAATTGATTTGGCCAAAGAAAGATTGGATACCTTTCTTGGTTCTTGGAATGGGCACTTTGCTGATTGCTTCCACTCTCTTAGGGTCTATCATAACACCTTCTTTGGACACAATATGCCCCAACATCTTGGCCTTTTGCACGCCAAAATGACACTTCTTTGGATTAATTGAAATGCCATACTCTCTACATCAGATTAACATCTTCTCTAGGTGTTTCAAAGAGTCTCCTCACCGCCTTAAAAAAAGCAGTCACATCATCTTGGTAAACAACAATAAATTCATTGATTTAACCGTGCAAAGGAAACATCCATTTCCCTTTGAAAAAGTAGCGGCAGCATTCATCAATCCAAAAGTCATCCTTACAAAAACATAAGTCTCCCAAGGAGTAGCGAAGGCTATCTTAAGTCTTTCGATTCTTTGACAACTACTTGATTGTATCCGGAGAAACCATCCAAAGTTGAAAGCATCTCGACCTCGTTATAAGCTGCAACATATTATCCATGTTTGGCAAAGGATAGTTTTCCTTCATAGATGCTTGTTTGTTTAGATTCCTAAAATCCACACAAAGTATGATATCTTCGTTCTTCTTTCTAAGTGGGACAAGGTTTCCACCCAAGATGAGTATCTATTAGGCTGAATGATGCCACCATCTCTCAATTTCTTCAACTCTTCTTGCATTTTCATGGAAAGAAGTGGGTTAATAGGCCTTTGTTTTTGTCTAAATGGCTTATTCTTGGCCTCAAGAGGAATCTCATGCTGAAATAAATCTTCTCTATATGCCTTCAGCTCTGAATAAGACCAGCAAAGCAATCTTAATACTTCTTTAAAAGTTAGGCATAAGACTATTTTTCCTCTTTGCTAAGATGGCTGCCCAACCATATCTTCCTTGGTTTATCCTTGGTTCCCAAGTTGTGCTCTTCCACATCCTTCAAGTAGACATCTTTCTATTTATGATGCAATCAACATTGTTAAAATTGGATTCATGTGTAACAAGACCTTTAGAATGGTGTTTGTCTTCAATTGTATAATATCCTTGTCAAACAAAGTTTATCTACCTTCATTCATGTATACCATTTGTTCCCAATCAATATATTCGACCTAGAAAATTCACCTTGGCATTATAATAATCTCAATACTTGGGCATCATTATCAAAAATCTACCAATGTTTCACATTATCCAGGATGAAAGCTGGTCTTGTTAGAACTTCAATGTTATATTCACAAAAAGGTGAAATGGTACAATTGTCAAATCTAGTGCCAAGTATAGCCAACTTATCAGCAGCAGCATTAAGACTTCTATCATGGTAAACAATGTTAAAGGAATCAAACATTTCAATCAAGTCCCAAACAACATGCTTATATTGTTTCATATGCTGATTTTTTGTGGCATATAACTTCCTTACTTGCTTGACAACCAGATCTGAATCTCCTTTAGCAACAATATCCTTTACTCTATACTTCCATGCAATCCTTAATCCCAACAATAATTCCTCATACTCAGCAATGTTGTTAGTGCACTCAAAATTGAGCTTGAAAGAGAAAGGAAACTCTTCCAAACTAGGAGAAACCAACACTATACCAGCACCATTGCCAAATTTGGAGCAAGCTCCATCAAATAGTAATGTCCATGGAGAACCTACCATACCAAGGCATTCTGATTTTTCCATCTTATTCTCTTTTCCATCAGCAAAACCAATGAAGTTGTTAACATCTACATCAGCAAACAACACTTCATAAGAAGCATTGTTGGGATCTTTAATCAAGTGTAACATCTTCTTTTCACCATTGAGTTTGACAAGGCTGCCCTCAATGGGAATGGTGGCGAAAGAAATTTCCATTTGAACACTACCACCAACACTCAGAGCCCACTTTCCGACAAAAGCATACCCCATTTGGCGGGACAATCAATAATTACAACATCAAGTTTTAAATTCTTACCCGGATAGGCTGCAAGTTGCACTACTAAACCCTTCACACAACCAAACCATAACCTCCCTTGAATCCATGGCTTTACACTTCCCATATGTTTGTCACTTTGATATCAACTCATTCATGACTTCTAGAGGCATGACATTACATGATGCACCGAGAATCAAACATGCAATTGTGAATCAACCTATCTTTTATGAGAAAATTTGTGAAGAATGGATCAACATTCAATTGGGAATCAACCAAGGATGTTCCCAAATATACTTTCAGTGCCTCTCAAAAATCTTCCATTGGTGGTGGTGTTTCAAGGCCAACAATTATTTGAAGAGGATTTTCAACAACATTTACATTTCGCGCTTGGGGTAATCTTTTCTTATTTCAAACCCAAGTACTCGAATGCTCTCTTCTTATGCTCAAAAAATTTTAAGCAATTCAATAATTGGAACACTCACTTTAATTTGGCTCAAATCCTAGGCTATATCATATGGAACATTCTTTGGTAAGACAACATTAGAAGGGAAACAAGAAGGTTCATTAGATGGAGAAGTATTCTTGGTAGCTTTGGGCATGAAGAGGACTGATATTTTTGCATGGGATAGTAGGGTTCTTGGAAATTGTTTCTTTTTAGGATTGTGCTTTGGAATGCTTATGAGCAATGGTGTCTTTGGTTTGGCTTGAGGACCAGATCCTCTAACAACTTTTCTTCTAGTATTGTATTCTTTCTCTTGGCTAACCACAACATTCATTAGCAATTGTCTATCCTCCTATGAAGGGATACCACCATCATACTTCTTGATCATTAAATCCCTTCGATATTCAAAGTCATTATTAGGAAATTAAAAGGCCTGAACTACATCTACATCATGAGCTTAAGGAAGAGAAAGAAATGGTACCCTCTTTATGCAATCCCAAAAGGTTGCAACAATTCTTGCACTTATCACATCTGTTGATGTTCTTTGCTTCTTTGTGAGCCTGAAGAGCTGCCCATCATACAAATGTCATCATCCATTTCATTCTCATTATCATATTCAATAACTTGCTGGTCCATTTCACGAGGATGACAGAAGAAAACATCTATCACACCAATTCATATAAGAAATTTCTTGAACAATAGCAACTCTTGCAATCGAGAGGGTCAGCACCACTCTATTTCCACATGCTTGGGGTTGTCTACCTTGCAGATCCAATAGGTCATTTACCTCTATCATCTTGTATTTGATCACCCTGGGATGATTGCCAAATCTATCATGGTTTTGAGTTCTTTTTGTCCTTGTGAACTTCTCCCAATACCTTTCTCGGCCGGGCTAGTTTGTAAGAAATTTCTTTGACAACCCCTACCAAAGTTTTGACAACATCTTCTAAATCAGCACCCTTGGTAGCTTGAGGCTTCTCATGGTTTATCAGCTTCAAAAATCCCTCTTAAGTGGTTTACTAATAGATTTAATATTATTTTCAATTTGGAGTGCCATGGTGAAAGCTTGCCTTAAGTTTGTAGGATTTTTGTCTCTCAAGTAATAGGTGCCTTTTTATCACATGCATCTACATATTTGATCAAGCAAGATTCATCACAAGGCCTCAAAATGACAAGTAGCCTTCTCAATGTTTTATTAAATCTTGTATTGAAGTCATGGACTGTCTCATTCGGGTTCTTCTTGATATTTTCAAATTTAGAAAAAAAAAATCTAGGATCAGTCCTATCACCATCTTTGCAATCTAAATGCAGTTTTCATCTCATCCATGAATCAATAGAGTTATCAGGTAGATCCTTGTACCAATCCCTAGCATCTTATGCAAGTGTATGGATAAACAACTTGATATACACATCCTTAAATTCTACCTCAAAATATTCCATCATATTATCAAACAATTTGACATCTTTGATCACCGAGTAATGGCATTGTTACCTTGGAATTTTGGTAACCTATTTCTCACATCTTGTGGGATAGCATTTGGATAACCATCCATTCCCCCAAAATTTATAGGACCAAAGGTGTTAACAATGAATGGAGGTATAGGATGAGCCATATTGTTTGGTGGGGGTGATCTTGGAGGTGAAACAATCTAATGAGGAGTAGTAATGGGTCTAATTGGAAGAGATGAGTGATCTTTAAAATGACAACCCCTAAAGGTTCTCTCTCTTGATACACTTTTTCAAACTTAGAAACCACAGGAGAAAATTTAAAAGAAAGATTTTCAAATACACAAGGAGGTCCATAACTCCTTGATGGAGAATGAAAATCAACAAGAAGGTTTCTGAATCAGATCTAATTGAAGAAGAATTATAATCTTCAATAACAAAAAGTTGTTCTCCTTCAAATTAAACTATGGGGATCTCTTTTCTTTGCAACCAAATCACCAACAACTTTCCACACTCTTCTTCCTTCTAGTTCCGAGCTTCTTGATTCGGTGAGCAACTTCTTAGAAGAGTCCTTGATGGAGAGGGATCTCCTTCCCTCCGACTTGACAAATTTAAACAAAAAGTTACAAATGAAAAAGTGTATAAGACAACTAGTATTTCAAGATCCCAACAACATGGAGTCGCCACTAAGGAATTCCACCTTAGTTGTGCAAGAAAGCAATAAAATATTTTTTCAAATGTATGTTATGACTAAAAACTTTGCAAGGATTTACAAATCAGATCTTCTTCTTCTTAATTCAACCAAAACAATGCATCCAAATCATATAAGCTGCTAGTAAATGAAAAGAGCAGTTGAGTTTGAAATCTTTTCACCCAAAACATGCAGATATGAAGTATGAAATGATATCTCAAGAATGTAAAATCTCAAATACTTGATCACACAAATGTTCAAACCTTTCAAACACTTCAAAATCACTAAGAAATTCCAAGAATTCCCGCCAACGGTGCCACTGGGTGTTGGTATCGATTTAATCTCCTTTATAACTTGAACAACATCATGAACTTGCACAAGATACTCAAGGATAGATAGATGGTTTGTATGTTGTTTGTAGCCGAGAGCACACCTATTTGCTTGTTTGCATTCAATATTTGAGGGAGTGGATAGCACCTTCAAAAGGGTTTTCATCTAACCCTCACTATTTTAGGTTGTGCCTATCAACCAAGGCAAGAGAACCTATATTCCAGCCCTTATACGATAAAGGAGATGGAGATATCCTTGTGTTTTGCATATGGTATGGAAGAGGCCTTGTGAAAACATGATCAAGCATCCATTATCAAAAATCAAAGGAGTTGTCACTAATAAATGATGGATATCCTTTCAAAACAAAGCTAGGGCTGCTAAAGACATGATAAAACCCTGATATGCTTTGTGCATTTTTGTGAAAGGATTGAGTTCTTTTGTTGATACACAATGCAATGCAGGGGTATTATGGGTAGGATGAATTAGTTTGAATGAAATTCTGATGGGAGAAGTTTAGACAAGAAAAGATAAGGAATTACCAACTTCTTTGGGAACCTTTGCAAAAGAATTACAACACCTAAACAACAAAGATGTTTCAATGAGTTTGAAGTGTTCTTTCAACCAGGATGTGTGCACAAATGCAGGCCCAAATCTACACTATTCCACACAAACTTTGATAACCTGCCACAAAAGCTTGAAGCAAAATATCAATGAAGCATCTAGAAACCCTTATTTGATCATGGCTTGAGGTACACCCAAAGGTTTACAAACACCCTCAATATTCAAGGAAAGTAAGATGAATTTAAATTTGTTTATCTTCACTCAAATGAATGCTCTTCGAATGAAAGATTTCAGATGCCTTCAAAACCTCTACAAGAAATGAGGCCATGTATGATCAAAAGAGATCCCGCAACACAAGATTGCAACATGAGCATGAAACAAAAATTGAAAACATACTAAAATACAAGTGTATGCAAGTTTTGCCAAGAGATAAAACAAGTCAATCCATAAATTTGATCAAATACACTAGCAAGGAATGTTATTAAGACAATATCAAAGATTTTTGATGGCTTTATAGTTGTAACAACTGAACATGATGAAAATTTGATGCGAAGGAATTAAAAATGGCTCTCGTGCAGTTTCTCCAAAAGAAATGGACTACTTCAAGTTTTCCTCATGAAAATTGTTCTCCCCTTCTCCAAAAATCTCAACCGGTCTTACAAAATGTTTCAAAATTACAACTTATACCCTATGCCAGACTTGGATCCTTTCATCCCAAGAAAATAATATGCTCAAAGGATCAAATTTGTTACAAAACCCTATCCATTTGATGAAAAATGATATTAAACCGTGAAACAACTCACAAAATGCCAAGGATGCACAAAAACAATAAAATATTACACGGGCTTGGATCCTTATCCATCCTGTGAGTCACGTTTTTGTCATTCCAACATGCCAAACATGCATTTGTAATCATTTTCCACCTTTTTCCCTCATCATTTTATCTCTACAACTTTAATTTTTTACTTTTCTTGTTTTTCCACGTGAGAAAAATATTTCATGAAAAACACTAAAGGGCACCATATTAGCCCAAATGAATGATGCCATTGCATTCATAAGGCCAAGGAATCCAAATTCATATAAAATTTCATGCAATTTGGTGTAAAAATGATGAATCCAAGCATCTTGGAGCTCCGTAAGGCAAGAAATGAAAATACTCAACAACCATCGCTCCAAATTCAACTTTAAAATTGCATCATCTATGTGTCCAAGATCTCCCCCTTTCGCCTTTGGATAAGACAGACATGTGGCCAAATTTGATTGGAGCTGGTCCCCAATCCTTAAAATGCATTTTAAATATTTTTGAACTTGGGAAAATTTTGAAAATTTTCCCGCTTGCCCTGGACCCACCACGCGTCCTTAGGTGGGCCCTACTTAAAGTCAGCAGGACAAAATAATGAAATTTTCTCCTTTTTTGAGAAAAGGAAAATTTCCCATCAAAAACCTGCGATACGAGTCCCGAACACCCATTGCTTCTTCTACCATGTGGTGGTCTCCCATTCGTTGTGGAGAGTGACATTCCTATTTTTCCTTTATTCCTCCATGCAAGCACAAAATCGTCTTGGGCCCGCGCTCCCCCTTTTTTTCCTTTTGTAATAGGCCACATATAACCCCCTAATTGGCACGGGGAACACCTCTAAATTTTCCACGGGTCCATTTTTTACTTCGAGATTTTTCACCAAAATTTTGCAAACTTTTCCACTTTCTCTCCGCACTCCAAACCTCCACCAAATGTTGGACACGTGTCCTCCTCTAATTGGACACGGGCCTTCGGGAAAAAATTTCTTTTGTAACTTTAAGCCCAAAAACAACAAAAAAATTTCAAAGTCCCCGCCACTCCATTTGACCTTCCTGGACACGTGTCCACTTTTCATTAGAGGTGGGCCCATTTTTCATTTTTTACCTTGCAAACATTTCATAAAATTTTCTTCAGCCCTTTCTTCCATCTTGCCTCCTGGACACGTGTCTTCCTCCAATTGGTCACGGGATCTCAGGCCAAATTTTAACTTTAATATTTTGAAGCCAAAAATTCAATTTTTCCAACTCTTCGCCTCTTCGTTTGACCCTCCTCGCCATGTGTCCACTTCCCATTGGATGTGGGCCTTTGGACCAAAAATGACTTCGAGAAAATTTCCAAAATGGAAGAAAATTTTCTAACTGACCCCCGCCACCCGCCGATCCTCCAACCAATCAAATCATGCCACGTAGGCACATCACTATAGCAAATGCGGGGCCACGAAGAAAAATTTTCCTTTGTCAATTTTTCAAAAAGTAACAACTTATAACATTTTCCCGACCTCCCCGGCCAATAGAAACCTGCCATGTCACCAAAAGGATGTAAGAATGAATTTGATGGGAAAATGACACCGTATGCCCCAAACGTGTGTAAAACTCCAGGAGATGCCCTAGAAATAAAAAAAAATCACGAGGAAGATTTCTCGGTTTTAACTCAATGAAACATGATTTTACATTGATTTAGGCACTGGGAATGAGATTTTAACAACAAACAACTCAGTTTAAATCCATTTTAATTTTTTACATGAATCGATAAAGGGAAAATGGCTCACTGAAAATCGAAGAAATTAGGGCACAAAGAGGGGAAGTTGGAAATTTGTTTCAATTTAGGGAAAAATCATGACAATGTGAGAAATTCAAAGGAATTCAATTGGAAAATATGAATTCTAGGTCACGATTTGAGCAAATCAAATTTTTTTGAGCAAAAGCTGGATATGGAAAATCGAGGCCACAACCGCAAAGTTAAAATTTGCACTAACAGTTTCATCATGTTTTTCACGTATGTAATATCTAATTGTGGTAGAGTTTGATGAAAATATGATCATGGATGGATTTTGTATGGAAATTGGAGAGCAATTCTTGACCATTGATCTTGGTACCAACTTGATTTCAATCATTGATGTCTGAAATAATGAGATGGGTAGGTGAACTGTGGATTTGATATGAATCTTCAATCTTTGTACTTTTCTATTCTAAAACATTTATCTCTTGATGAGGATTGATTTGTATCACCGTGGGTGGGTTGGAAAATGTGTTTATGTTTTAATCGAATTTGATGATTTCATATGCATGCACATTTAGGAGGGTGAAGCCTGGAAAATTTTCTTCAAGCCATCATTAATGATGTTTTTATCTTGGTTATTTGTATTTGAAAGCTACAATACTTTTCTAAGGGTTGTACTCAGCTACTCCATCATTTTCTCTTTGGTTTGAGCTTTATGAGATACAAGATTGCCATTATTTGTGCATCTTGGAGCTCTCTGCTTCTCTGCAAGTTTTTGTGTTGTCTTCTTGAGTTTCCTTAGCTTGTCTTTGCCATTGATTTATTCTTTGAGCTTGAATATGTTCCTTAAATAGTCTTTGTGGTGATCCTTTTGAGTGTATCCCTAACTTTTCTTCCATATTTATCTTTTCTAAGCTTTGTGATATTTTTGTAGTGAACGATCACCATTATTGATGGTCTTCTACTCCTCTAAGCTTTGAAATTTCCATGGTATCATTCCAAAAGGTAAACTTTGTGCATCGTTTTGAATTTATGCACCTTATTTCAGTTCTTTCCCTTGATTTATACTGAAACTTCTTTGTAAATTTTATGATTTTCGTGCTTCCTACTTTTGTAAAAATTTTGAGAGTGGGAAGGGGTTCATGGTCTTTGTTCGCATCTACATTTGAATCAATTCAAGGGTATCAATAGAAAGTGATGAGTTCCTTCCTCTATAATTCTATCTTCTTGTAAAAGTCTGACAAAACATTTGATGGCCATGGCATGTGAATGAGAATGAACCGCTTCTTCTTGACTGCAATGAGTTTTCAGGGAAAGGTAGAGGGTTCTGTTCCATTTTTTGGTGAACTTTTGTAAAAGTAATAATTATCTCTATAACCTTGAGCATAAGTTGGTACTTATATTTCTTACCCTAATTTGAATATTCATTCAATGGGTTGTCATTTGCTTTGATTATTGATGCTCTAGTTTTCTTTTTCACCATTTTCTTAGGGTTTGAGCTTCCTTCTTTGTATCTTTATCACAAGGCTGGAATATATGTGCTTGTTGTACATGGTGAGGGTTGTTTTATTTGAGATCTGTGTGCTTGAATGTCTCGCATTCTGGGGTATCTCTGTCTCAAATTTCAAACATCACCCCATTTCAATCGTTTTTCATTTTCGAGCTTCCTTTAGAGCTTTATTCACCATACATTGATTTATTTCAAAACCCAACTCACACAAGTTCTTATATGTGCATAAGTCACTGTTTGGAAAGAAAATGACATTGTTTCTTGTATTATTACCTCAAGTTGGGTCGACTTTTTACTTGTCATTTTTCTCTGTTTTTTCACTTCTCATTATCTTGTGCCATTATATTGCTGAATGAGCTCATTGTCGTAACAACTTCATTCAAGTTGGGCTTGCATTTTGATTGTTTTATGGGTAGCTACAATAATTTATGATTATTTTCCTTCTTTTTGATTAAACATGGGCTTTGTACTTGTGCATGATCACCCAACACTTAAATTGTATGTCAAACATGGCGTCTTGATTGATTGCATATCCACTCTTCTCGTTAATGTATGAAACAAGGAAAATTTTGTTAGAATTCTTGTAGCTCTCCACTCTTTATGTAGATTTCTGAGAAATTTTCTTGTGAGGATCAAAGTAATATTGTACTCAACCTTTCTGAATAGTTTATGGGTGGCGAAATTACATCTTATCTCAAAAATTTGGTCCTAAAGGCTTAAATACAACATGTATATGAAGTTTTAAGTTCACATCCACTTCTTCTTGATGATTTTGTAAAACAATATATGAGTTTTAGCTCATATTTCTACTCTAGAACACCATTTTCTTGGTACATTTTGTTCCTATTTGATTTCATGAGGTTTCCTTCCCTTTGTTCGTGTGGTTGAACATTTAGATCTACACATTTAGAAACCATTATGCTGAGAAACTATGTCATTTGTGTTCTAGTATTGAGTCTCGAAGCTTCTGCATTTCTCTTGGGAACATCAATGTGAGTATCTGCAGCCTATAGCTACAACCTTTGTCTTGCGAAGCATCATTGTTACTTAACATGAATACATATTATGATTGTAGTTGCATCTTTACATCCGATGGTATAATTGATTGATATTAAGAAAGCCAAGATCTGAAGTATGTGCTGCTAAATCTATATTTGATGATTTTCTTCTTTGTTGTAAAGCATATCTTGAAGATTTTAAATAGTTTTCCTCATTGTGAATATGATTGTACTCTTGTAGTAAATATACAAAAAACTCCACATGATGAAAGGTTCAAAAATGGAAATCTTGCATCCTGATTCAACATGTAGCTCCTTCGTATTTCACTGATAAGATGGCATGTGAACTCTTAATTCTTTCACTCACGATGATTAGAGGTGCATTTCTTACTTGATGACTAGGGATTAACTCGTTTATGAATTTCTTTCTGATAGTTGACTTCTTTAACTAATATTATTTTTCAGTTGATTCCAACTTATTGCTCATCCCTTGCTTTGAAAATGGTGTTATGAGATCTACTCTTTGCTCTGTCATCCTTTAATGGAAGAACTATTGAAGATGACTATTAAATGACCTTGATGATTATTTCTAGCTCATAAAGGTGAAGATACATTTTGTTTTCTAATCTAGGCATTTATATGGAAAGCACATAACCCGAAATTATGATTATTACTCGAAAGTTGATAATTATTTCATTCTGATGTGAGATCCTTTCAAGCATTGTCAAACTTGGCACTTTGAGAGTTTATTTGTTAATTCGTATGGCTCCATTTGTACTCACAGCTATTCCTTGATATGTATTTTACTTTCTTTCTTTTGATGAAGAATATAAAGGAAAAGGAAACATGTCATAGAACTTGTAATTTTTTTATGTTGATAAAACATATCCCTGACATATTCAACATCTTGAATCATGTGTACATTGAATTATGATTGTACCATTGCTGAAACAATTTCAATTTTTCCACTTTGATATGTGATATTTTGCTGATGAAATTATTTATAAACTCTTGAATAATTGTACTTAGTGCTTTTAGAACTGCTACAATTGTACTTGTTGTTTATGAAAAATTGCTTTTCTTTTTCATTATGTTATTGCATTTTTTTGGATTTACTACATCCCATTTTGAGAAGGCAATATTTTCTCAGCCTCACTGTAACTTGAGCCCTTATCCTTAAGTTGAAACTTGTAGACATTTTCAGGGAGCTGTATTCTTCCTTTTCTTTCTTGCATTTCTTTCAAATTTGGATCAGGTACATTCTGTTTATGTCATAATTTTTGTTACGTGCTTGTGAATATGCAATCTCGATCATGTGTATTATTTCAATTTGAATTAAAACCATGATTGTAATTGATCATGTATGGAATGCATGCATTAATTTGATTTGAATGTTGATAATGTGTTATGAAATGACAATAATTACTACTTTATTTTCTTTTAATTTGTACATGTACATTTGGACAAACTAGTTAGAAAATAAATAGGATTTAGCCTCTCTTGTATTCCATATTCTTTTTTTCCTTTATTTTCTGAAATGATTATGGGAATCATTTGTGCTAATGTAGAATGTTTTTTTCTCAATTGTATATCTGTATGTGATGTACTTTATACTTGTACATTTTAGAAATCCATCTACATGTAGTTAGATAGTACAAGGGTATAGATTAAACCCTGAGCTCGATGTATGATGACAATTCTCTTTCATTTTAACGTACATTGTGATTTGTAGGAGATTTGGATAAAGATGGAGCTAGAATCAAGTGAAGAAGACTTAAGAAAACCCAAACGCAGTGATGGGTTTCTTCTATACCTTTTTACTTTTAAATTCATACATATGTACTTCTTTCTTTACTAGAGTTACATCCCACATCTTGTGTGGGAAATATTTTACTTCTTCATGAATAAATGACATTTAATTTCTTTACTTGAGTTGTATACTTCTTTCTGCTATCAACTTTATGACTTTCATATTGATTGTATAATGGAATAAAAAACTCAAACACATAATTAAATGTATTTACATGCAAAAATAAAGAGTTTTGAAATACCTATAACTTAATAATGAACTCTCTTTCTTGTAAACTTCAACTTTGTCTGTTGTTCCCAAATAAAGCATTTCACCTAAACTGTGATTCTCACCTTCATCAAGGAAATGCTTTAGTCCTTCAGAATTTTGTTTCCTTGGAAGGCAACATGGAATGGAAGGCTATGTGAGGTTTTACATTTTGTAACAAAACATATAGCTACATATTACATGTAACTAATCAATTACTATTATGAAAACATGATAAAACTGTAATGCATTCCCTAGTTAGGTCTTCTTCATCAATACCGTCTATCGTAACGAAGTTTGGAGGTGCCCATTTTTTCTCAAGCACAAAAATAGCCAACATATTTGGCGATCCTATGGGAAAGTTACCTACTAGCTTGTAAACCAAAGTGTTTGATCTTGTCCATTGGGCATGGAGTTAAAGCATATAACCAAAACTACCTTTCTAAAAAACAAACTAAAGTGGGAAAGGATTTGGAAACTAGATCACATGCATGAATGCACTTATTGAATTGAAAAACATTGCAATGTGCATAAAACACTTATTGAAAGGGAAATCCTACTCTAAATAGACACTGTAGGATTTTCAATAACAATGTTTAAGAAACATACCATTCACAGGAATGGGAAGTTCCTCTCCATTCAGCCTTGAAAGCTAAAATGCATTGTTTTCTTTGCAAGCTAAAATCATGTAAGGAACCCTCCAAATTGTATCGAACTTCATGTGGTTTCCTAGCTTTGCATGATCAACATCCCATTTTAACACAATGTCTCCTTCGTTGAAGACTCTGAACTTAGCCTTCTTATCAAAATTTTTCTTTATCTATTTTTTATTCTTTTCCATGTTTAGATGGGCTTGATTTCTTAACTCTTGCAACTACATTAACTCTGCATAATGAACCTGTAATGGTTCATTCTCAAGTAACTCCATCTAATGCAGAAAATCTAATGCAGGCAACTCAACTAAGATGGGAATTCTTGCCTATCTTCCATAGACAAGATTGTATAGTGAATTGACAACCGATCTTTTAAGAGTAACTCTATCACCAAGTGTTGAATTCAACATTAGATGCCAAGCTCATTGGTTGTCTTTGAGTGTTCTTCTAATGATCCTCAAAAAGATTCTTATTAGTAATTTCAACTAACCCATTACCTTGTTGGTAATAATTGGATGATGTAATCAAATAAATTATGTGCTTGATAGCCCAATCTTACCTTTGTACCAAGAAACACTAAGGGCTTATCTAAAATGATAGTTCTTTAGAACACCAAATCTGCAAACTATACCTTCATAAAAGGATAATATCAAAGTTTCGTTAGCTTCTTTTAAGGCTATTGATTAATTCCACCATGTAAAGTGATCTATAGTAGTCGGGATCCACTTGTGTCCTTATGACAAAGGTGGATTTATCATGCCAATAAAGTCAAGACCCCACTGCATGAATGGTTGATCCACTGAAATAGGCTATAGGGGCAGCAAAGCTAAATGTTCTTTTCCAACAAAGAAAGCACATTTCTTACACTTTATGATCCATTCGAAGCAGTCCTTGAATATGTTGGGAAAATATAACCAAATTTCTTAATTTTTAAGGTGTAGTTGTATGTGATAAAAAGTGACCTCTGCGCAGTCCTTCATGAAATTCAGATAATAGTTGTTGAATTCTATCATAATCAATACATCTCAAAGAAAATTCCATTTATACCTCTTTTAAATAATATGCCATCAATGAAAACATAAGGTGCATCTTGTAACCTGAAATATTTTCATTTTTTATCATTCATACCTTCCGGATAAGTATTGTGTTGTAGGTAGTTAACCAATTCAGTCATCCATCTTTATTCTTGGAATTCTTGACTAAGTTAAGTTGCGAGGTTTTACTATACCAAAGTATCAAATCGCTTATACGTAACTTCAACATGTTGTTATAGATATTCGATTCAGAGCCTGCTATTTTTCCATATCAGAAATTAGATGCTCACACAAACCTTTGTCTTGTTGGTCAATGGGATCCTATGTGTCATTCACTCACATATGGAGGGTCATCTCACATGGGTTAAGTTTAGGGTTTTCTTATGTGTCTTGCACTAGGGTTGCTCAACACCCTATATGTACCATTTAATTCCTGATTTATGAGTATTATAAGATACTCCGTTGTCTTTCCTCTATGTGCAAGCTTTATTTCTATTGAGAAAATCCTCTATTGTTGATCGATCCTTGCGATTACGCTGGAGCTATCACGATTCCGTTTGAGTGTAACTACTTTGTGGTGCATCATTTTTGATTCGATTCTCGCAAACTCTTTCATGGTATCAGAGCTAAGATCGTAAACGTGCATTCGTCATTTGAGTTTTGATTACTCTTGGTCTTGCTTTTTTCCTCATGCAAGTTTTTCAATATTTATATTCTGGAAATTTATTGCTAACGTATTTAACAAGTTGTTCTTGGAAAGTTGTTTTTGTTGTGTTCTTTGTGCATGTGTAGGTATTCCCTGAAGCTTTTAGGGGATTTACAACTACACTTAGCTAATTGCAATTAAATCTGGTAGATCAGTTAAAATAGAGGTTATTTTTTGGTTTTTTAATTTTTATTAAACTAATTTTTTTAGATGTTTGTTTTCCGATTTCTCTGCGTCTATTTGCATGGTTTTACAGAGATTGATTCAAAATTTTGATTGAAGTTTCGTATTTTCTCCTCTTCTTTACATTGAGCTCCTTCCACCCTAGCCACACCCTCTACAATTGAGCTCCTAACTAGCCTAGCTACATCTCCAGACCGAGCTCATTCTATCACCACCGTGTAGGTGCATATTTTTCGCTCGACTCAACCATTTTCTTTTAGCTCACTCATGTTTTCGTGGCTGCGGTTCCTTCCCACAAGTGCCCAAGATCTTGTGCATCCGAGCTCACTCTAGCATGAAGACCGACCTACTAACCTCCCGGCTTGAGTTGTTTCCTCACCGATTCGAGTCGTGATTTTCCCCAAGCCCTCTCCTCCCCCGCGAGTTTCTTCCTATGTCACGGCTCTCCTCATCTTGTCTTCCCCTCACTCTTGGCTTACATCCCTTACCATGTGTGCCCTCTAGTGAGCCTACTTCGGAATGCTCCCAACAGCTCCTCCCCTATGTTGTTCCCCACTACGAGCTCCTACCCCGCCCCGTGTTCGATTCTACTCCCCGATCTTTCTCCGCCTAGATATCCTCGCCACGTCTTCTAGCACCCAAATGATATCCACTGCAATGGCTCTCCAGATCCTCCTCATTTGCCGAGCTTTCCCAATCTGTCTCAACCTAACTCGGGATCCTCCACCCAACTCAGGATCCACCCGAGCAGTAAGCTTTTTGGTAAGTTTTTTTACAATTTCATTTTTTGGTGGAAATTTTTAGGGGTATTTCTAATTTTCTTTATAGGTATTTCTTTTAAAATGGGAAATATATTTAAATATTTAATTAGGATTTGAGTTTAATTAGATCTTAATTACTGTTTCTTTATTATTCAAAATTAATTAGATTTAATTATATTAAATCTAGTTTTATTAATTTTGAATCTAATTTGTTTATCTTTTATGATTAGTAATAATTTAAATTGTCCTTTAAATTATTGTTAATTGCCATTTTTTTATTACTAATCATGCACTCAAGTGTGTAGTGACACTCTGAGCACCTATTTTCCTTCCGAGAAATTTTCTAGTGTTCAAGATCATCGACTCATCTTGAGTTCATCTAAAACTTGTATTTACCCTTATTATTTCTTGTGACTAGTGAGCGCATCTACCATAGTTTGTAGTAAGGGGGTATCCTTTGCGATGTGAGACACTCTTTCTCACAACTAGGATTTGATTTCACCTCCTTTCTATTTTTTTATAAGTTGTGCTTGTATACGGTATCACTTTGCTGCACTCCATAAAACATGATTGTGGTATCCTCTCTTACGCGTTATTACGCTGATTGCAAGGTGAGTTACCAATTGTTTCAAGACGCATGCTCGAGACTGATTGTATCCAACGCACTCAACTATAAAGTGCCAAAAGTAGGGGGTTTCTAGATTTTCCTGGGTGGTTGTGATTCTTTTTTGCATTCCTTCTCTCTCTCTTCACAATGGATGCTTATTCACTTCCTTTGCTTACACTGTTCAAATTTTTCGAATGGAGATCAAAATCATTATGAAACTAATAGGTAAAGGGTTATCCCGCATCACCATGGGAACTGAGACTGAACCAAATGACGACCTGAAAAATCTAAGTGGTTAAACTGTAGTGATGAAGCTTTAGGTCTTCTTTGCATGTTTGTTTCTCCGACTTGCTCTTCAATAATGAGTTGTCGAAACACCTAATTCTACGTGGAAAATGTTAGATAAAATGTTCAGACATCAAGATGACATGAGATCGCATGAGTTGGAATATGAACTACTAGGGTTAAATCCTAGTGATTTTGAAAACTTACAAACATACTTCTCTAATTTTTTCAACACTATATTGTTGTTAAAGGAATGTCAAATAGGAAGAAATATTCTCAACTGATCTCGTCAAATATCTCTAGGTTAGGTCCCGAATATTCGTCCTTGTGTCACCTTTTACACTACAAAATATGCCTTAGGAAATGATTGGAAAATGCCCTCCTTTGACTAGTTTTCATCCCAACTCATTCGAGAACAAGATAAACTCATTCAAATGGGGTCTCTCAATTCCAAGTCACATGCCCTTATAGCAAGTACTAGTAAGGAAAAGAAGACTGAAAAGAAGAAAGAAAGAAAGGATCAACCTAAGAAGGAAACCAAGACCAAAACTAAATTTAACATGAACGCTTTGAATTTTGAGCCTAGAGCACAAGAAAGACAAGTTTTTTGTTCCTATTACAAGAATCCTGGTCATAAAGAGCATCTATGTATGAGAAAAAAATTTTACCACCTTACTCATTTACTTGAGAAAAATAAAATAGGTGTTCCTGAGTCTATCAAACAAAATGCTCCAAAGGCCGAGTCTTCTACTATAAAAGGGTCTAAATCTAATAAGAAGAAAGGAAAGGCCCTTGTAGCCAAAGTTTCTCCTTCATCGATGTGGATTATATATTCTCCGGTTCCTTGCACCACATGGCTTCTTCACATGTTGAGTTCTCCAACATCGATCCTTGTGGTATGTCCCAAATCACAATGGGTAATGACACAACAATGTTGGTTTCCAGTAGTGGATTGGTAGAGATGGATAAGGGAACATTCAACCAAGTGTTGAGTGTTCTTGATCTCTCTACCAATCTCCTATCGGTTTACCAAATTACTCACCTTAATAAGGGAATACAAGTGGAATTCAGTCCTAACTCGGTGATTATTGATGAGCTTAACAATGACACTATAGTGGCTGAGGGAAAGATAGGTCACTATTCATAGTTGTATACCTTTTCCCACTTTACTTCGATTTTACGCCAACTTCCTTGCTCACTCATGAAAATGAGGTTAGCAAGCTATGGTATGAGCATTTGGACATCTAAATTATTTTTACCTTGAACAATTGAGCCAAAATGAAATGGTCAACAAATTACCCCATGTCAAGTTTTCTAAGGGTCTTTGTAAGGTTTGTACCCTTAGAAAGCATCTTGAAAAAAATTGACAAAGGAAAATCCTGGAGAGTTACTTATCCATTGGATCTTGTTCACAAGTGATATTTCTGGTCCATTTCCATCTCCTTCGTTTACTAGAGCTCTTTATATGCTCACCTTCATTGACGACTATTTGTGATATACTTGGGTATATTTTCTTAAGCTTAAGTATGAAGTCTTTGAACGTTTTCAGGAATTTAAGGCTCTTCTTTGAGAAATAGGTGGAATGGTCTATCAAGGTTCTTTGAACCAAAAATGGAGGTGAATATATACATAATAGGTTGATGGATTTCTATATCAGAAGGATCTCCTTGTAGCATACATTTTCTTATAGCCCTTCACGAGAATGGAGTAGTAGAAAGAAAGAACCATACTCTTAAGGAGACCACTTATACGATTCACTTGAATTCTCTTCCTCCCATGATATTGGGATGAAGTAGTTAATTATGCTAATTACATTCGAAATGTGTTCCACATAAGGTAAGTAAGAGGGACGACACCCTTTGATTCCTGGTTTGGATGCAATCGATGTTGAGCACTTTTGAGTCTTGAGCCAAGGGTATGGCTCAAATTCCCAAGAAGAAATGCAAGGCATTGGAACCACAATCCAAACCTTGTATCTTTGTAGGGTATCCTGATGGTGTGAAGGGATATTGATTGTTGAATCCTACTTCTCATGAGCTTTATATTAAGAGAAGTGTTAAGTTCGATGAGTATTCTTTGACTTCTACTTCTCTACCTATTGAGGTTCTTCAACTTGCTGATTTCAGATTCTGACTCATCAGATGATGATGTTGTTGAGCGTGCTCCTCTTCATGATCCTCTCGACCATTAGACCTTTGAGTCTTCTAATTCTGACAGTAGTGATGATAAGGACTATGTCCCTTCTCACTCAAGTGAAGAATATTTTGACTCTGAGCCTGATCCTCTTGGTCCTCTTTGGGCTAGGAAAACTTTTCAAAGTGCTGGAGATTTAGTTGGAGATACTTCGGATATGAGACGTAATCACTCAGATTTCGTTGGACCCCACTCCTTCTTCACCTCTACTTCTGATCCATAATATTTTTGGGAGGCTTCTGGTATTCCTGAGTGGGATTCTTCCATGGATGAGGAGTATTCCTCTCTCATGAAGAATGATACTTGTGATCTCACCCCTCTTTTGAAAGGAAGAAAAATCATTCGGTGTAAGTGGGTGTTCGAACAAAGTATGGAGTAGATGGAGACGTCGAAAATTTTAAAGCGTGATTATTAGCTAAGGGTTTCTCCTAGATAGCTGGGGTTGATTATACTTAAACCTTTTCTTTGGTTGTGAAGATGACTTCTATTCAACTGACCCTTGCCATTTCTGCAAACAAACAGATGGAAAGTCCATCAAATGGATGTTAAGAGTGTCTTCCTTCATGGTGACCTAGAGGAAGATATCTACATGGAACAACCTCTAGGTTATGTCCATGATCCCTCCCTCGTTTGTAAGTTAAAGAAGTATATTTATGGCCTTAAACAAGCCCATTGGGCTTGGTATGCCAAGATGGATTCCTTTTTACTTACATCAGGGTTTTTAGGTGTCACTTTGATCCAAATATTTATATTCTATGACAAGATTACTCCATACACATCCTTTTTCTCTATGTTGATGATTGGTTGATCACAGGTAGCTCTTCCTTTATCATTGATTATGTGAAGATCACCTTGGTCAACAGTTTTTCCATGATTGACTTAGGTCTACTTCATTACTTTCTTGGGATCCAAATTTCACAATCTAACTTGGGAATTTTGATTTTGCAACCTAAGTATGCTCTTGACTTGCTTGCTCATTTTTAGATGTCTGATTGCAAGTCTTATCCTACTCCTTTTCTTTCCGGGGTTAAGTTGGTTTCTTATTTCTCTACTCCCTTAGTTGATGGTACCCTTTATTGAGAGTTGGTGGGGAGATTGATTTACTTGACTCACACTCGATTGGATTTATCTTATGCTATTGGGATCATGTCTAGATTCATGCAAGAGCCACGTGAGCTACATTAGAAAGTAGTTAAGCTAATTCTTCAATATGTTTGTGGCACCTATACTAATGGCGTTCACTATCATGCAGGGGTGGATATTGACTTGATTAGGTTTAAAGATTCTGATTGGGCGGTGACTTAGATTATCATAAATCTACCTCTGGCTATAGTTTCTCTCTTGGTTCGGGTCTTGTTATTTGGTCTAGCAATAAGTAGAATGTAATTGTGATATCTTCTACAGAGGAAGAATACAGAGGAGAAATTAATGCTGCCACAGAAGTTGTTTGGCTACAGGGTATTCTGAAAGAGTTTGGCATCCAATTTCGATGGCCTACCATTATCTATTGTGATAACATGAGCACTATCTCAATTTGCATAAATTCAGTTCAACATCAGTAGATGAAGCACATTGAGTTCAATGTGCACTTTATATGAGAGATTATTCATGATGGTATCATTTACATTCAAAGTACATTGACAAATGATTGATCAGATTTTAGATTTGTTTACCAATCCCTTCACTAAGGTGAAGTTTATTCACTTGTAGTCTCTTCTTGGGGTGAGGTCTTATGCAATTGCTCATCTTCTTCGGGCTATATAGTCCTTCTCTTCTTCTTATTCTTCTAGGAAGATGTTGTTTGTATATGGGCACCTTATTAGGCCTTTAGTTGTCGGGCCCCATTGACACATCTTTCTTAGTTGTTTAGGAGTGTCTTCTTATTCTTTCTAACTCATCATAGCCACTACCCTAGCTTCAATGAAGGGGGTGTTGGTGTGTGGGATCCTATGTGTCTTTCACTCACATATGGAGGGTCATCTCACATGGGTTAGGTTTAGGATTTGTTTGTGTGTTTTTACTAGGGTTAGTCAACACCCTATATGTACCCTTTTATTCTGATTTATGAGTATGCCAAGACACTCTATTATATTTCCTCTATTTGCAAGCTTTATTTTGTTGAGAAATTTCTTCCATTGTTGATCGATCCTTATGATTACTCTGAGCTATTAGTTTGAGTGCAACTACTTACGTGGTGCATCATTTCGATTCGATTATTGCAAACTCTTTCATCCCTTGAACTATTTTTGCAACACGGATGTCAACATCATATTCCAAAACCTTTGTAATCCATCCTACTCTCTTCTCATTCAGTTCTTTGTTCAACATGTATGTTGTTATTGGAAAGAATATACTTGAAGTTTTTCAATCCTCTAACTACTAATAGTTCTTGTTTTTCAAGAAAGGTGTACCTTATCTCATAGTCATGCAAGGATTTTCCAAAGAAATAAATTGGTTTCTTAGTGTTTGCATCATTAACCTGAGTTAAAATAGCTGAAATAGTCTCAGCTCTTGCAAGTGCATACATTGTAAAATATTTATTGAAAATTTGATTTGCAAGAGTACGAGCTTGTGAAATGGATGACTTAATGGCTTCAAATCCTTTTCTCCATTCATTGGTCCAAGAGAAATTCTTGTCCTTTTTAACATAGTTGCTAATGGCTTGACTAATGTTGCAAAATTTGGAACAAATCTTCTAACAAAGTTAATTTTTTTCGAGAAAATTTGTAATAATTTCTTGTGATGAGGAAGGAAAAGCATGTGAAATAGTTTTGATTCTGAAAGGATCAATAGTTAAACCTTGTTTAGAAATAATATGACCAAGTAATTTACCTTGATGTACTGAAAAAATAGACTTTTTGGGATTCAAAGATATTCCAAACTATTTGTAAAGCTAAAAATTCTGCCTTAAATGCATTATATGTTCATCATAATCTTTTTAAAATATGGTGACATCATCTAAGTAAACCAATATGCATTTATTTAATAAGTTGTGAAAATCCACGTCCATTGTTTATTGAAATGTTGTATTGGTATTTGAGATACCAAAAGGCATTCTTTTATATGCATAAGTGCCACACTTTGTGGTGAAGGTTATTTTGTATCTGTCTTCTTCACACACAAGGATCTGATTGTATCCACTGTAACCATCCAAAAGAGACAATCTATCTGAACTAGAAACTGTTCTCAAAATTTGATCCATATTAGGCAGTAGATAATGATCTTTTAATGAAGATTTATTAAGGTCTCTAAAATATACACATAGCATAATTTCTCCATTCTTTTTTTTGAAGCAGTGACAAGATTAGGTACCCAACTTGAATGCTTAACTAGAAATATAATAATTGATTCAATCAACTTAGATAACTCTTTTCTCATTAATGGCTCAATTTTTGGATTTACGGGCCTTTTCTTCTACCCTAAGCGGCATGGAATAGTGTTGTAACTCTATTATATGATGAGCTAAAATTGGATCAAATCCTCTTAGATCTTTGTATTTCCAAGAAAAAACATCTCTGAATTATTTACCTGATTTAATAATTGATTTTTTTTTTCAGTTGAGGAACATACCTTTCCAATAAATATTTTATTTTCATCATCCACCAAGATTTCTTCATAGTTATCTGTATGAGTTGAAATCTTTCCTTTCTATTTTATTAACTAATCATTAAAACTGAAATTGTCTTCTAGGGTAACCAATCCTCGAGGAAAAATCTTTGTCTTCAAATGAACAATCAAGTCACCATAGAAGTGTTACATTTTTTTCCTAATTTACTACAGAAAATTCAGCTTCTTGCTATAAAAATCTATAGATTTGTTCATCATCTTCGAAAACTTGACAATTTTTTTCATTATCAGACACTGAAGGTTTGATAATCAACTTTATATGTGGCTGTACTTTGTTGTTTTCGATATGTTCTAGTACATCAAAGCTAGCACCAACTACTGCAAGTCTGTCTGCATGCTTATTTTCAGCTCTTGGGATAGATTGAATGTTCATCAAAATCATCCATTAAGTCTGAAACTCTATGTTTGTAAGATTTCAGCAATGAATTCTTACACACATTAAATTTTTCACTTGATTAATAACTAATTTTGAATCACCAAAAACTTGTAAAGTATTGATACCTCTCTTTTTGGCCCATTGTAAGCCATGAATTAATGCTTCATATTCAAGCTACATTACAACTACAAGAAAATTGTAGACTCAAAGATGAAAAAGTACCTTTCATTTGAAGGGGAGGTAAGCATTAAACTTGCACATTGTCCTTCTTATTTTTAGCTCCATCAAAGTGAAGCTTCCATAGTCCTTCTTTTGTTTTCTCTGTTTTGGCCAACAATGGGGATTGGTGAATTTTCTTTGTGCAAGAAATAAAAAAAAAACAATCTTCTTCTACATCTTTGAAAAAGTCATAACCATGTTCCTCTTGAGTTTTTTCATCCCTGAATATATTAGAAACACTGTATAATGTAGAAACATGTTTTGTAATATCAAAATCATATTGATCTAAAGATGCATAGTTTGCTGCCTTTGTTTGAAGCGCATGAGACTCAATATGATATCTAGCGGAGAGGCTTTGAATTTACTGTAACTTTGGTTCCATACCTTGTAGTGAAGAACAAAAATGACCAATTTGAAGAGATAACCTCCTATTTTTGCTATAAAATCTCATGATAAACATAAGGTAAAATACGAAGGTTAATCTACAACAGTCATGTCTTGTAAAATAGTGACATTGGGAAAAGCATGTAAGGTTACCTCTAGATTTATGATAATACCAACTATGTTGGTTATTACATCTATCTACTGCAACACACTCTTTTCCGTAGGCTCATCGCATACCCAATTTTTCTGCAATTTTCTTTGGCATAATTGTGCTACTTGCACCATTGTCAACTATGCAATTATGAAATAAATGGTCTCCAATAATCAAAGATAAATAAAATGGTGGTGGATTCTTGATATCATGAGCATTTAAGACCTTTTGAACTATCCATTTAACCTCTTTAATGCAGTCCTGCTGCATTTTTCCAAGGACCATGTCTACTTTCTTGGCTTCCTTTTATGTTATTTTTGAAGAAATCTACAACTTAGCAAGCTCATGAAAAAGTAAATCTTGTTGTCCTAGAATACTTAGAGCATCCCAAAGTGAAATATAAATATTATGCTTCTTCATTACATCAAAAATTTTGAAATAAGAAACTTTTTTTGAAACAAATTCTACCGTTTTAGCATAAGCTTTAGAAAAAGTTGACTCTACTTTTCAGATTCTAAAATCGAGGTATGAAGAGTCTTACGGGATCATCTTCAGTAATTGTTTTTGTTGGTCCTTTTGAGTAGAACTTGCTTTTTTTTATGAACAACATAATTGTTAGTTGTTTTCTAACTTCGCAGTTGTTTTATTAGTGATTCCGTGGGAAAACTAGGTATGTTTTGTTGTTTTTCTCTTTCTTGAGCCTTGTCTTGGAACCTAGTTATGATTGCAATAAAATTTTCCTCTCCAAAACTGACCAAATTTTGTTCTGGTTTTTTCTGACTATGAGATTCTTGTTGTCCACCCTCCATTTGAGGTATGAATAATGCTTCAGGTTGTGCAACAAGGCTTATATCCTTGAATGCATTTAGACAATTAAAAGCTAAATGAGGTTGATTACAAGGTTGACACCATTCTTCTGAAACCATATTAACTGGAACAAGAACACTAGATGTGCTAGGGGATTTTGGGTCAAACTTCCTTTGTTGATATGGTTGTCTATAATTCTAATTTTGCTGATAAGGCTTCCTATTATGTTGATCTTGCTGATTTTGCTGATAAGGAGCTTGATAGGGCCTGCTAGGCTGAGCTAATTTGTTTTCAATTGATGTCAATTTATTACCCATAGTCTGAAGAGCCTTGAATACATCATTTGATGGAGCTAAAACAATAGGCTCTATAATGGTAATAGGTTGTGGAATAGGTGATAAATCTACTATAAGAGGCATTGAAGGCCTTGGCATAATTTACCAGCTTGAATAAGGTTGTTTTCAGCCCTAATGGCAATATCATAAGTTTTTGGGAGAGTGTCTCCTCCATCCATAGATGAACCATAGTTGAAATATCACTGTTTTAGGCTCTAAGATAATAAAGAAAAGCATGATCATCTTGAGGATTAACACTTGTTGGAATTCTTTCCCAAGTTCTAGCAAAATGGATATTAAAACTAGCCATTAACTCATGAGGGCTCTTTTAATTGTAGACAACTGCTCTATGAGGGATAAATGATCAGAATGATCTTGAAATTTCTTAAGTAATTTTTCTCCCAACTCATCCCAAGTTCTTATGCTCCCAATTTCTAAGGTTCTATACCATTGCAAGGCTTGCCCTTTAAAGGATGCAGCTAGAAGTCTTAAGGCTACATCTTCATGAGTTATATTATGAACAACACAAAGGGATGCAACATCTTTGATGTGCTCTATGGGAGTAATCTGATTTTCACTAGTGAATGAAGGTAAAATTTTCATGGTAGCATTGGGAATATCATGATAAACTGGAATTACTAAAGGGATGCCATTAGTAAAGGTCACAAAATTCCTAGGTGGTTGAATAACCATTGGAATAACTAGAATTTGAACAAAGAGATTAATACGTGGTGAAGGAATATTAGGAGGAGGGTTACCAAAAAAATCCTATTATAAGGTAAGGTGTTGCCAACTCTTCTTCTTCTTATAGAATTCAAAGGTAAAGAGATAAATTCATAAGGAATTCTCTCTTCGATGATCTTGTAGTCACTTTAGGCATGTAAAATGATGTAAAAATGGTATGAAATGAGCCTTACGGAGTCGCCAAATAGATATTTTGGTCTCTAGAATAAATAGCTTCTACTTGTTGTTTGTAAAGTGACTTTCTTTCACCTGTAAATCTATTGTAATTGTTGTAATTTGCTGTCAGATCTGATTCGTAGTCGCACTTGGCGTGAGAAACTATAATATCTCGAAAGTGCACCCTGTAGAGAGATGACTGTAGGTGTTCTAAGATTTCTTTGGATCTCTCTCTTTTGTAGATACAATGGAAACACCTCAGGTATGTGGGTATACCTATTGTTGAGGTGAGTCTCTGGTAATAAGGCGGTTCATTTTTATGTATCCTAAACTAATTTTTATGGGTTTTGAGGGTAAAAATATGATCTTGAACTAAATTGAAAACTGGGGGTAATACACCAAACTTGTTGAGGGTTTTGACTGAATATTTGCACAATCAATTTGAGAATGAAACATGGATGCACAAACCAATAGTTTTCGATGAGAATATCAATGAAAACTTGGTGTATTGAGGTAATGAGTCACAAACATACAATAAGATAACATGAACACTAATATTATGCAGAAATTACTAAATTTGCAGCAAGGTAAGATTATTAATTAGATTTTTGACATTCACAAGAATTAAATAAATATACACACGACTACAAATAACTAGAAAGGCAGAAATCAATTCTCATTCAAGGGGGTGAAACTGAAAAATATGCTTCAAAACTCCTATGTCCAAAATGTCATCTCTTGTGCTTTTTAATTGCACAAAACATATAGAAAATTATCCACCCATCCCATTCTAAAATAGGATAAAAATTTTACTCACCCATGCATGCTAATTTTACCCGTTTATTGTGAATAAATAAAGAATAAAAATAGACATGCTAATACTATGAGGCATTAATAGCCTTGATTACAAATATACATTTCAATCAAATTTGCAGTTCACGATCTATTTTTTAACAAAGTAAGATAAATAATTTGGCTAATAATAGCCTTTTGCTTGTTGTGTAATTTTACTCCAATTTGCATGCAATCTTTGTCATCTAGTGCTTGATGTGACACTTACGGTGATAATTTTAGCATCTTTACAATTTTGTGCCCTTGGATGCACATGCAAAAATAATATCCTTGTGTAGGAAAAATAATTATTTTATCTTTAACAATTTGCAAAATCTCACCCAATGTGTGGGGACCACCTGTAAGCATGTGCACAATAATAATAAACTTATTTGTGAAAAATAAGGTAATTAACATGTCAAAAGGGTCTTCTTGATCTCCTATGTTGACATTTATTTTTCTTTTCTACGATATTTTGTCTTCTAGTGCATGAAATGCAATACATAGTCCCTTTCATGATCCAAGTGATGAACATGATGTTGACATTCGTACATATGTACTCTGGTAAAAGGCATTTTGCAAAAATTAAGCTAAAAAATCACCTTTGTGTAGCACACCATCATGGCCATATTTGATTAAATGAAAATTATTAATAGGACAATGGTATATATTATTATTTATGTGGTTACTCTTATGGCAAAAATTTGCCCTCCTTGGGATTACATGGAAAATACCCATTTTATGCCTTGGCATATATCTTTGTTTAAATGGCCACTTTGACATCATTATTTGTATAGTGACTAAGGCCAAAACATTAATCATTTGATTGGTATATTCGGTCCCCTTTTGATTACCATGTTGGTAGAGTTGGGTCTTTTTTTTACTATACAATATATAGACTATAGTTTGAACTAAAGTCAAACATACTCATTTAATTGAAAAATGGTTCCCTCTCCCATGAGGCTCAATCCTTGATGGTGACATTTTACTTGTGCTTTTTCTCTATTTTTATACTTTCTCGTTATCTATTCTTTTGATGAAGAATAGAAAGGAAAAGGAGACATGTCATAGAACTTTTAATTTTTTCTGTTAATAAAACATCTCCTGGACATATTCAACATCTTGAATCATATGTAATTTGAATTATGATTGTACCATTGCTAAAACAATTTCCATTTTTCCACTTTGATATGTGATCTTTTGCTGATGGAATTATTTATGAATTCCTAAATAATTGTTCTTAGTTCTCTTAGAATTGCTATGGATGTACTTGTTGTTTATGAATACTTTCTTTTCTTTTTCATTAAATGTTATAGCATTTTTTTGGATCTTCTACATCCCCTTTTGAGAAGGCAATATTTTTTTGGCCTTATTGTAACCTAAGCCTTTATCCTTAAGTTGAAACTTGTAGACATTTTCGGGGAGCTGCATTCTTCCTTTTCCTGCTTGCATTTCTTTCAAATTTATAAGGTACATTTTGTTTATGTCATAATTGTTAATGCTGCTCGCTTCCCGAATATGTAATATTTATTATGTATATTCTTTCAATATGAATTAAAACCATGATTGCAACTGATCATGTATGAAATGCATGCATTACTTCAATTTGAATGTTCATAATGTGTTATGAAATGACAATAATTAGTACTTTCTTTTGTTTCTAGTTGTACTGCACATTTAGACAAACTAGTTAGAAAATATATAGGCTTTAGCCTCTCTTGTATTCCATAGTCTTTCTTTTCCTTTATTTTTTGAAATGATTTTGGGAATCATATGTGTTGATGTAGTATGTTTCTATTTTCAATTGTGTATTTGTATGTGATGTACTTTATACTTTTGCTTTTTAGAAATCCATCTGCATGTAGTTAGATAGTACAAGGGTACAAATTAAACCCTGAGCTCAATGTCTGATGACAATTCTCTTTCATTTTTCAGGTACATTGTGATTGCTAGGAGAGATGGATAAAAGATGGAGCTAGAGCTGAAGTGAAGAAGACCAGAAGAGAACCCAAGGAAATGATGGGTTTCTTCTATACCTTTTTACTTTTAACTTCATGCATATGTACTTCTTTCTTTAGTAGCTATGAGTTACATCCCATGGCTTGTGTGGGAAATATTGTACTTCTTCATGAATAAATGACATTTAATTTTTGTACTTGAGTTGTATAATTCTTTCGATCTCAGCTTTATGACATGTATATTGATTGTATAATGGAATAAATAACTCAAACACATAATTAAATGTATTTACATGTAGAAATAAAGAGTTTTGAAATACCTGTAACTTAA
This sequence comes from Taxus wallichiana var. yunnanensis, assembly GCA_018340775.1. Lineage (NCBI taxonomy): Eukaryota > Viridiplantae > Streptophyta > Pinopsida > Cupressales > Taxaceae > Taxus > Taxus wallichiana. Next base: position 638,843,862 of record CM031244.1, read on the forward strand.
TAATGAACTCTCTTTCTTGTAAACTGCAACTCTATCTGTTGTTCCCAAATTTAGCATTTCACCTAAATTGTGATTCCCACCTTCATCAAGGAAATGCATTAGTCCTTCAGGGATTTTATGTTTCCTTGCTAAAGATGAACATGGAATGGTAGGCTATGTGAGGTGTTACATTTTTTAACAACACACATAGCTACAGATTACATGTAGCTAATCAATTGCTACAATTGAGAACATGATAAAACTATAATGCATTACCCTTGTTAGGTCCACTTCATCAATACCATCCATATTATCGAAGTTTCGAGTTTTCCATTTTTACACAAGTGAAAAAAATTTCAATAGTGTCTCCTATAAAAATACATAGAAATATCATTGATCTTTATCGTGAAACAAGGGTGTGAAGATTTTTTTGTAGTGTGAATAAAATCAAAGATAATAGAACTAAGAATTCCATAGTGAAGTAGAGAAGGGGGAAATACAGATCAGTTGTATTTGAAAATAAAGTAATCCATATGAATTAGACGAAGGAGGGAAAAATTACATGCAAAATCCCCAAACCTATGAAGGATATTAGAGATGGTCCTATATTCTACATAGATAAGACACTTCCACCTTAATAGAGACATTGAGAGCATTCCCAAAGAGATACTAATGGGGTGACAACATAAGTATTTTCCTAGTCCAAACCAACCAATGACCATTCAATCTTATTGACCTTTGTAGCTTCATAAATAATTAAATCCAAAAAAAAAAGTTGTACTGATCACCAAAAGTGAAATGGGACATGAAATGAATAACCCCAAGTGCTAAAATAGACCTAACATCACTCTCAAGACTAGATGAACTCCCAAAAACATCTACAATAGATCTAACTACAACCATGGGGGTGTTTCTTGGTAAAATATGTCCAAAAACATGTGATCAAGGGATTATAAATATTATCCCTTACTAAATTGTAATTTAGCACTACATATTCTCATTATTAAGGCTCTGTTGCAGAAAATTTGTCTTGTGGACAAATTTTTGGGTTTCAAGCCAACGCTATGGGAATTTGAGTCCCTATGCTTGAACGATGCATATTTCATATGTGCATGCGTGAAAAAGTGGATTTCAATTGTGGCCTTTCAACGAGAGATCCAATAGGGGCACTCCATTGACCTGTGTGGCAAAGCTAGCAATTTCTCACTAGAGAAAAACTTTTACGAGAAGAGGAAAGGGAGTGAGAATGGAGATAGGAGAAACTAATGTTGTGATTATAATATCAGATGCCCACACACATTAATTAGAAATTTCATTTATAATAAGAAGAAAAAAATCCACGGGAGAAGCTACAAGACCGAATGAAACTCATTGGTCACAAAGTACCAATTAATTCCTCATTCGAGGAGGAAAAAAATTCTTCTTTTCTTATTGAAGCTTGAGAATATTTTCTACATAGATTTTGAATGGAAGGAATTAGAAGAAAAAAAGAGAAAATAGAATAAGAATGGCATTTTCTATCTTTTCCAGGTACAGAGCACTCTGGTCTTTTTGAAAATCAATCACCAACCCCTTGGAATGGCTTCGGGAAGCCATTATATTCTTCGAAAGAAAGCATTATAACTTCAGAAATCCTTGATGCCTTTTCAAATTCCTCTGTTACGAAGAAAATGCTCATGGTGGGTTAAAAACCAGATCTTGCAAAGAAACCATTACATTTGATTTACCAGTTTAAATATAGACCATTTGATTTGCTCCTATAGCTTTGAAATCAGGCCATCCACGTGGCAGAAGGGATTAGACCAATCGAGGAGGAGCCCTTTGCATTTTGTGATTTGTTAGAGATTTAGCAATTTGGAACAAATTGGCCCGCACCCCCGCTTTGACCTTTCAACGGCGACACATGGCACCCTCTAATTGGAAATGGGGTTGTGGCTCTTTTCTCAACATTTTAACTTTTTTGGGAAAATGGATTAAAAAAATCCTATGTTGGTCCGTTCTTCCGCTTTGACTTTTCAATGGTGGGCTTCATCTTTGATTTTTTTCTACGGGATTCAACTTTGACTTTTTCCCTTTAAAGTCTGATTAGGGCTACAGGTCACTTTTTAACTTTTCACCTTTTTTGGAAAGAGGCTCAAAAACAAAAATTTCTTCATCGACCCACTGCTCTCATTTGACTAGGACATGTGCCACCCTCTCGATTAAAAATGGGGTCATGACTCTTTTCTCAAAATTTTAACCTTTTTGGGAAAAAGGCTCAAAAACTCAATTTCCTCTTCCACCCACTCTCATGCTTTTGAATTTTTCAGCCGATCCAGCATTTTTGTGTCCCAAGTGTCCCAATTAAACTTGTGTAGCCTGGGACAAAAAATTCCACCTTTTCGCAATCAGCAATTTCAGTTTTCGGGTCCCAAGTGTCCCTCGTGATCTTATGCATCCTGGGACAAAAACTTCCACTTTTTTTGCAATGAACCAAAATCGGCAACTTCAAACTTTTTGGGACGCGGTGAAAATTTACCATTTTTGCCAAAAGTGACTGAAAGTGTTAAGTTCACCAAAAATCCCATTCCTTCCCATCCAATAGGATCTAACCACGTACCTGCATTCATTGGGGTCAAAATTTGACAGGAAAAGATGCTCGTCATCATGACTATGGAAAATACACAGAGGAATAAAAATTCATCATTTTGAGTCCAATTTTCAAATTTTATTCACAAACCAGAGGCATGGAGGAAAAACAATGATTTGACAACCCATTTCATAGAACAAGTGAGGAATTTTGATCAAAAATGGATGTTGAACAGAGGATATTATGTGCATAGACTAGGAAATGGAGGATTTCTAAAAATGAGCAAAACATAGGTTTAAATAGCTCTAGGGCACCAATTTTGTTAATTTCTTGAATATATGACTTGGCTTAAAAACCAACAAAGGGCATGAGCTCAAAAAAATGAATTTGGCTATGAGAACACGAATAGTTTTCAAGAGACAACAATTGGATCTCGGCTTGGGGATATGGTGTGAACTTGGCATGGCTAGGCATGACATGAGGATCCGTAATCTCAAGTTTCAAAAAATATTACGTTGACTAGTTCCTTTTCCATTGGGCCTTGTAGAGTCATGTAAAATTCTAATAAAGACTGGAAGAAGGATAAAACACACAACAAACCAACAAAACTAAACCAAAACCACACAACGGAAAAAATGAAAAAAACACAACTTTGAAAATCACTTGTGGTACAAGACGGGGGACAACCCGCTTTCATTGATGATATAGTTTCAAGTATTTTCCACTTCAAGGCAATTCCAATGGCATTCCATCCAAGTATGAGAGGATAAAAACATTCTCACCATAAGTTCCATGAATTTGGAATGGGTCGAGCCATAATGAATCAAACTTTCCATGGCTGCCCTTTGGTATCTTGTCTTGTCCCATAGCAAGACAAAGTCTTTAACCTTGAATTCTTTGGCCTTTTATCTCTTGTCAAATACCTTCTTCACTTTTAATTGATGTTCTTTAATTATATCCACCACTTGGCATCTGATTTCTTCTATCTCCTCTAGGAAGAGGATCCTCTTGTTAATGAAGTCTTTGTATTGACCATCTTCTATTTCTTGCATCAACTTGAGAGTGACATCTCAATTGTGAGGGGAATCTCTACCTCAACTCCATACAACATTTGGAAAGGTGACATATCTATTGCCTTCTTAGGAGTGATCTTATCATCCAACAATGCATCATATAACTTCTTGTGTCAGTTCCTTTGATTCTCATCAATCGACTTATGGAAAATGGTCACAATGTTTTTGTTTCTTGACTCACCTACCCATTTCGCTATGGGTAGTATTCAAAAGAGTGAGGTAGGGATATTCCAAATCCATAACAAAACTCTATGAGCTCCTTGGAAGAGAAATAAGTGGCATTATCTACAACAATTTTCTATGGTATTCCAAAATGAACAATGATATTCTCGTTAATGAAGTTGCAGATTGTTTTGAGTTGGCTTGCTTGGTTGGGATGGCTTTTGCCCATTTAGTGATGTAATCAATTGCGGTGAGTACATAAGTATGTCCTTTACTAGAATGAGGATTCGAGAACACCAATAAAATCTGGCCAATTGCTGAAATGGTTTTTCAATCACCATAGGCTGAGTGGAAATGCAACTAGTTGTGGCTTCCCAACAAATTGTTAGCATGCTTTGCATTTAGAATCCAAATCTTGAGTGTCGTAAAGATGGAGGGCCAATAATATCTCCATCTTAGGATATTATACGTGGTTACCATTTCTGAGAAATTTCTACCACAAGCTTGATCATGATATGCCATGAGAAACTTTTCTTCTTGCTCCTTATCTACACACCCGAGGAAACAACCATCTAGGCCTCTCTTGTAAATGTAAGATTCCAGATCAAAAACTTGTCTTCTTTTAGCTTGAGTGTACTTATTTCTTTGTAATCAAGATGAGGAGTGCATTCTCCATAAGTGAGGTAGTAAGAAATTTCAGTATACCACTCATTGTGGTAGTGGTGACAAAGAGCGCCTGCACCTGTTGTCTTGAACAGGTTGAGAAAACACCATCCTTTTCTCCCTGTTGAGTTTTGAGATCTTCATCTTCAGCAATAAGCTTGCAAAACCATTTCCTCTTACCAGATTAGAGGGTCTAATTTCCAAGTCATACCCTTGGGTCTTTGGAATCCAACTTCCTCTTTTAGCCATAGGATCTTATTGATCCAAAATGGAGTTGATTGCACTTACGAAACCATCACCACTATATGGGAATTGAGAATGTAGAATCTAAAACTTTTAAAAACTTTGACCACTGCGTAGGCATGTTTCTCCAATTAACTGTACTTTAGCTCATGATTTTTTAAAGGACAACTCACGAAAGCAATGGGTGCTTCCAAACCTTCATCATTTTTCTAAACAAGGAGAGTAGAGAGTGTATGTGCTGATGCGTAGCAATATATGATGAAATCCTTGTTGAAATATGAAGATACAAGAGTTAGAGCTTTGGAAATGGCTTTCTTGATCTCCTCAAATGTTGTTTTTCCATCCTTATTCCACTTGAAACTTTCTTGAGGCTTCATCATGGAGGTTATACGCTTAGTCGGTTCAAAAAAATTAGGTAGAAAATGACGAAGGAATTTTACCTTTCCAAAGTATGAATGAACTCCCTTATTGCTAGTTGGTAAGGCTAGTGCTTGGATAGCTTTGACCCTCTCAGGATAATTGTGTGCTCCATGTTTGTTCATAATGTGTCCCAAAAAATTACCTTCTCGTGACTACAAAGATGCACTTATTTGGATTTAGAGAAATGTCATGTTTCCTACACCTTGTAAGGACTTGCTCCAACTGATTGATATGATCTCCCCTCCTCTTTGAAAAAATTGTGAGGTCATCAAGGTAAATGACAATGCAATGTTTCAAATCTTTGAAGTTCAAGTCCATTTCTCTCTGGAAAGTGGCTTCGGCATTGATCAAGCCAAAAGGCATTTCTTGCTATAAGCAAAAGTTCCCTAAGGTGTTGTGAAGGCTATTCTGTTGCAATCCTCTTCTGCCACCTTGATTTAATTGTACCCTAAGAATCCATCAAGAAAAGAGACCATCTCATATCTAGTGACTGCTTGCAAAATGTGATCCATGATTGGAAGAGGATAGTTGTCTTTGAGAGATGCCCGATTCGATTTTGAAGTCTACACAAATCCTTATTTCCCCATTCTTCTTCCTTACTTGGCACAATGTTATCCACCCAAGCTGAATGGTGGATGGGGAGGATGATTCTAGCATTGAGAATTTTATCACCTCTTCTTTGATAACATCATAAATCTTTCGATTACAGGCCTTTGTTTTTTCTGAAGGGATTATATCTTTTCTTCAAAGGAATGGATTGAAGCATTTCCTTTGGCTGAAAATATTTGAGTTCATCATAGGAATAGGCCAGGACATTTGAGTAACTTTTTAGTAGAGCAACACACTTTCTCTTCTCTTCTAGTGAGTATCATTTACCAATGTTAACCATCCTTGGATTCTCTGAAGTGCCAATGTTTTCTTGATCAAAATTAGATGGACACCGAGAAGATTGCTTTTCTTTCTCTTGGATGAACCTGTCATGTTTGTCAAAGAGATCTTTCAAAGAAACTAGGCCTTTGGGGATTTCCTTTCCTTTCGGTTTGATTAGTCCCTCTTCATCAATTCCCCAATTCCTTCCTTCTCTTCTTTGGGGACTGATTCACTGGGGTGGGTTTTCACTTGCTTCAAAGAATAGGTTATTGAAGTTATCCCTTTGTTCTAAGAAGGCTAGGATGTGATTTTCGTCATTGAAAACCGCCAAAGTGATTTGCATTATCCGGTATGTTGCGTATGAACACCATCTTAATGGTCACTTTATCCTTTCCAAAAGAAGGATGAGGTGTCACAAATGAAGTTAACATTGCTATAGAATCATCCTTTTCATTCTTCTCCCTATGGATAGCTTTAATGGAGAATGTGTCAAAGGATTCAATGCAGTCCCACACTCTATTTCTATAGTGCCCGAGCCTTGGATTTTTCACTGATATTCTTGGTGGAACACTTTACCACAACCTTTGCATCATCTTTGCATCTCAGCCTTCTTGATTCTCATGTCCTTTGCTGCATTCATGCCTAAAAGAAATGCTTCATACTTTGTAGTATTATTTGTATTATAAGATTGCAACTTGTAAGAAAAAGGATATACCTCATTGGAGGGAGAGGATAATACTACACGAGCTCTTGAAATCGCTTTCTGGAATGACTCGACATCAAATTACATTGTCCAAATATGATCTTCTTCTTCTTACATGAGGAGGCAAAAAGTTATCTTCCTTTTGTGATGTAAGGAAGTAGTTTCTTAGCCCACAATCTTAAAAGAGGATGTTAGCTATTGGATAATCATATTTCCTTAGTGTGAATTTCATTTTTCTGATCAAGCAACTTCTTCATTTCTCCCTTCACTTTCGGGATAGCTACGGATGACCAATCCATTTTTATTTCTCTACCTAGATCTCTACAAAAACTTCTACTCAATAGCATACCTAAAGATGTTGGGATATTTTCCACAAAAATGGTCGGAGTATCTTCTTATTAGGGTAATCAGCTAGTGCAATCCGAGCATCCGTGATCCTTCCCACCAATTGAACTTGTTTGGATTACATTAAGTAGCATGTGCCATTTTCCCAAGTCAAAGTGAGGCCATGAGCATTTGCAATTTTTCTCGGCATCACATTATCTCGAGGCTCGAGAATCTATAATGTAATTATTTAGCTAGAAACCTTTGATGATAAGTGATAGGTAAAAAGGCTCAACTCTATTGGTGGTGAAGGCACTAAGGGCTAGCATTTTTTGATAAGGTGGTATGTATGGTGTGAGAACTAATCCTTTAGAATTAGAGATTTAGGATGTAGAATTACCACCCGGACTATTTGATGAATCATCAAATTGTGTAGGATGTGTTTGTAGGTATTCAATCTCAGAGAGCTAAACTTTGGCTTGCTTGCATCCTCCACAAAGTCAAATGGAGTTATGGTAGATGAGGAAGAGGTTCTAGTAGTGGATGAGGACTTAAATGGTAGAGTTTTTGTTACTTTTGGTGTTGGGTTCTCCTTTTCCAATGTAGCAATTGGCTTGGAAGGAGGTGAGGGTGTAGCCCTTAACCAAAATTTAGATGTTCTTGCATAACCAATATTTAGAAGAGAATTACTCTTAGCAACTTTTGAGTTGGGAGAAGAATAAGATAACTTACTTGGCACAACAGTTTGATACTTGACAACTGGTGAATCTGATTTCACTCTAGCTGATTCCATGAAAGGTGTGCATGGTGATCCCCTGTTGATGATCCCTGTTTAGTAGAGGCTTTAAGGAGCTATCTTATTTGTTCTTCCTACTCTTAGTTGCAACTGAATCACGAGGCTAAAACATCATTCTTAGATTGTGCACGAGTGAAAACAAAACATGAAAAACTTGGAGATTCTTCATCACCTTCCTCCTCATCATCAACATATTCAATCAAACCATTTTGCATGCTTGACCTATTCAATTTCAAGATAGTTTTCATAGTCATCCATGCTTTCCTCTTCAATTTTCTCAATGTTTGTTCCTTCTTCTACTTCCCTAGTGTCACAAATGGCATTGATTGGTGGTGCTTCAAGAGAAAGCCTATGAGGAGGTGGAGCAATTCTTGGTCTATCAGGAGGATTTGGTCTCCTTGGAGCATTCCTCAATGTGATTTGTGATAGCTGATTCTTCAAAGCAACTAGGTCATTTGCCATTTTTGGAACATTAGATCGGTGGTGACCGAATTTGAACACCGACCTTTTTACTTCCCATTTGTTCCTTTAACTTTTCTAGAAAGAACTAGATCATCATCAATCTCAATTGTAAATTCTTGAACCTCCTCAATGTTCTTTGTTGGGATCTTTTGAGGAAGAAACCAACTTCGGGTGGCAACGCATAGATGAATAACCTTTTCAAGTTTTTTTCAGGGGTACCACATCTTCTAGGATCCTTCTTATCACCCGATTATACCTTGCTACAAAATATCTCATTTATTCAGGGGTCTCTTTCTTCATCCGAACCAATTAGACCAAAAGAGATCCCGACAATATTCTATGCTCTTGAACCTATATTAAAATGTACTTCTTAGATCTTCCTAAAGATGTGACAGATCTTGGGGGCAACATGTAGAACCATTTAGTGGCGTTTTCTTGGAGTGAATTCAAAATATCCTAACTGAAACATCTTCATCTTTAACTCCCAACACTCCACAAGCAGTGATGAATGCTGCTACATGTTCTTCCTAGAGTTGAGAACCATCCCCTTTGAATTTTGGGAAGTTATTTCTTGAGCCTCTTGGGAGGTCATGAAGTGGTTGTGGAAGAGCAAGTGGACCATTATTTCTTCCCCATGGTATGTTAAGGCTACACTCCTTATGCTCATGATCACCCATTCTATTCATGTTTCTATTCTCTAGTCTTGCTAAAGGTCGCTTCGCTACTACTCTTTCTTTTGCTTCAATTTGGAGTCTTTCTATTTCTTCAAGTTGAGCCCTTATCTCCTCTTCAGCAACTGCCTCTATTTCAAGCTCTTCAAATGTGGGATCAATTTTTCCTCTAAGCCTTAGTTGTCGGGTGTACCTTCTATCACCAACTTTATAGTTTATGCTTTTTTCGGGGTGCTAGAATTTGTCTCTTCCTTTCCAATTCGACAACACATTCCTCTTCCAAGTCCAGAATCCTTATAGCAATGAAGTATTGATTGAAACTTTATCTATTATGCCAAATAGCTTCTCTCATATCAGAAGTAATGTCTTCTCGGATGTGAAATACTAAATGAGGTTTCTTAACAGGAGGTTTTCCCATAATAGCCATGATTTACACCCATGAAGTTTGAGTGATTATTCAATCTCTAGAATTTTTTCTTCGAGAATATTTTTGTATTTTATGATCCCGAGGTCATTTTTAGATGTAGATGCTACAAAATCTGCCCCACGGTAGGTGCCAAAAATTGTTGGCAAGTAGAAAATTTGTCTCGTGGACAATTCTTTGGGTTTCAAGCCAATGCGATGAGAATATGAGTCCCTCTACTTGAACAAAGTGTAGACTCCATATGTGCATGCGTGAAAAATGGATTTCAATGGTGGCCTTTCAACTAGATATCCAACAAGGGAAATCCACCGATCCCGTGGCAAAGCTAGCAATTTCTCACTATAGAAGAACTTTGTCCGAGAAGTGGAAAGGGAGTAAGAATGGAGATAGGAGAAACTAATGTTATGAGTAGAATATCATATGCCCACACACATTAATTAAAAATTTCATTTACATGCATTTATAATAATAAGAAAAAAATCCGCAGGAGAAGCTCCAAGACCGAATGAAACTCATTGATCGCGAAAGTACCAATTAATTATTCAATCAAGGAGGAAAAAATTCCTTATTTTCTTATTCAAGCTGGAGCAGAGTTTGTACATATATTTTCAATGGAAGAAATTCAAAGATTAAAAAGAGAAAATAAAAGAAGAATGGCGTTTTCTATCTTTCTAGGTACAAAGCACTGGTATTTTAAAAATCAGTCGCCCACCTCTTGGAATGGCTTCAGAAACCATTATAAATTCAAAATTCTTGAGGCCTTTTCAAATTCCTTTGTTGCAAAGAAAACGCTCATGGCAGAGTTAAAAACTAGATCTTCGCAAAGCAAACCGTCACACATTTTATTTACTAGTTTAAATATAGACCATTTGATTTGCTCCTATAGCTTTGAAATCGGGCCGTCCATGTGGCATGGGAAGGGATTGGAGTGTTCAAGGGGGAGCCCTTCGCATTTTGTGATTTGTTAAAGATTTGGAAATTTGGAAGAAATTGGCTCACACCCCCTCTTTGACCTTTCAATGTGACACGTGGCACCCCTCGATTAGAAATGGGGCCATGACTCTTTTCTCAACATTTAAACCTTATTTGGGAAAATGGCTAAAAACACAAATTTCTTCACATCATTTCTGCTACTCCGATTCACTTAGAAACATGGCACTCTTTGGTTATAGGTGGGGTCGTGGCCCTTTTCTCGACATTTTGACCTTTTTTGGGAAAATGGCTTAAAAACACAAATTCCTCCACCGGCCCATTCTTCTACTTTGAATTTTCAACGGCGGGCTTCATCTTTGATTTTTTTTTCTGTGGGCTTCAACTTTGACTTTTTCCCTTTAAAGCCTAATCAGGGCTACGGGTCACTTTTTAACTTTTCACCTTTTTTGCAAAGAGGATCAAACACAAATTATCCACCGACCCGTTGCTCCGATTTGACTAGGACACATGGCACCCTATGATTAGAAATGGGGTCACACCTCTTTTCTCAACATTTTAACCTTTTTGAGAAAAAGGCTAAAAACCCAATTTCTCTCTCTGCTCTCATGCTTTTAAATATTTCGGTCAATCTAGATTTTGGGTCCCAAGTGTCCCAATTGAACTTGTGCAAAACTGGGAAAAAATTTCCACTTTTTCTAAGAATTGGCAATTTCGGCTTTGGGTCCCAAGTTTCCTCGTGAACTTCTCGCACTGGGACAAAACTTCCACTTTTTCCGCAATTGAAAATTTTGGCTTTTCGGGTCCCAAGTGTCCCTCGTGAACTTGTGCAACCTTGGACAAAATATTCTACTTTTTCCACAATGAACCAAAATCAGAAACTTCAAACTTTCCAGGGCCACCGAGAAACTTTGCCATTTTTTTCCAAAAGTGACCAAAAGTGTTAAGTTCACTAAAAATATCATTCCTCCCCATCCAATAGGATCTGACCACGTACCTACATTCATTAGGGTCAAAATTTGACCCTAAAATATGTAGAGGAAGAAAACTCCATCATTTTGAATCCAATTTTTTAATTTCCTTCACGAATCAAGGCACGAGAAAAAAATGATTTGATGACCAGTCATGTAACAAGTGAACAATTTCGATAAAAATGGAGGTTAAAGAGGATATTACATGCACATCTTTGGGAAATGGAGGATTTCTAAAAATGAGCAAAATAGAGGTTTAAACACTCCAGGCACGACTTTTGCTAATTTCTTGAATCTCTGACTTGGCTTAGACACCAACGAAGGGCATGAGCTCAAAATTTTGAATTTGGCTCGAGAATATAGAGTATTTTTTAGGAGACAAGAGGATCCTTATTACACTACTCTTATTTCTAAAAATAGGTACCAAAATGTATATAAAAATTACCTCTGTATGACCATGCGTGTTATATATACCACTTTCCTAAGGTGACCACCACACTCCTAAGATATTCTTAGGCATCATGTGATTAAGGTTTGGCTATCAAAAACCCCTAAGTAGATCACTTTTGATAGCCATCGATGAAGAATCCTTCCAATCCTTACATGCACCCACTACTTAGAACTTCTTCAAAACATGAGTTCACCTCATTTGAATCCCACAAAAACACATGTTCTAAAACATCCTTAACATCTTGATCGTCAAGAATCATCTTCCCTACAAGAAAAGAAGCTATCAAGCCCCGATAACTGTGTAGAGAGCCATTGGGTGAATGGGAAAGGGCCTTCATTTTTTAAAAATGCTAATTTTCTCATTATATTGAAAATTTATCACTTAACTTTAAGCAAACATTAAGTTAACTTATGATATTTTCCTCCTTTAAAAAGATGATAAAAGAACCAAGTGGATAAAATATTTACCTAATTTTTAAAAAATTTATTACATTTATTACTAGTATGTGTTTAATATATTTTTGGGCACTTAGTGAGACACAATGATGTGCTTTAATCTAAAATGAAGAGCCAAATTAGGTTTGAGATATAACACTAAGGGTCAAGGCTATTAAAGAGGTATATATGCGTGCACACACATACACACATAATCATATGTTTCTAAGACATTTTTTTATTATTGGTAAATGGTTTTGAAGGGGACCTGCACGTACCCTAAAATTGTAGGGTACTTGTAGGGCCGTAACGATGTTACACATACCACGGTGATGATACGGGTCGACCTTGCAAGGTGTTTGGGATCCGGAGAAGCTCATGAAGTATATGTTAGCATCCCAAATGCTTTATCCAATTTCCTTGTGCTTCACTTTATCCTTTGCCTTTCTTTTTCTAAGCTTTTTGACCTTTAGTGACGAAATCGCCACCTGCTCGGGCGGCGGTCCTTCACGCATTTTCCAGCATGTTCTTTTGATCGTGACTTGCGTAATTTTTCAACTTTCACCAGCTTTTCTCAACCGCCTTAGCTTGTATTAATGTTTTATGTTCCCTGGAATAGTGTTTCTTCATTGTTTAATGGTAAAAGATTTCTAATAGGAATTACCTATTGGGTGAATGTGAAATCTATAAATAGCCAAACTTGTTTTCAAGCAAATGGTCCCTCAACTTCTCATTTCCATTGTTTAGTCTTTGAATTTCTTGCTTAGAACTCACTTTTTTCATGTTTGAATCCATGCTAGTTTTTCCTTTGCTATTAGAAGCCATTCGATCTTCTTGCTCTAGTCTTGTTCATTGTTGTTCATACAAATTAGTTTAGAGCAAAGTAGTGTCATTTGTATATTGAATCCATTAGAGTTCCAAGGTGTGTTCTTCATGGAAGGTAGATTCTAGAATCTCTCGATACACTTTTGTTGTATTTCCGCAATAAATCCCACTAGGAATTGCAAATGCCAAGCTCATCACACTTGGCGCTTATCCATCTCCTACTCACATTATGTTCGGTCTATATCGAAAGCTGCTATTGTTCAAAATACCTTTTCTCGTTCATGCTAGCATATACACGCTCTTCTAGATTCACATGAACACGAAGGAATGAGGAGATCATCTCAAGGGAAAAAATCATACACTACTGGATTCACCATTGTTCGTAAATTACAAGTTTTATCTCACAAATTTCTAGTTAAAACATATCAAATAGAGTAGTGAAATATATCATTCCAGTTTAAGTTTCATTTTCAATATTGCTGTGAAGTGTGGGGATTGATAGTTTCTCGAAACTATGATTCATTCCTCACTTCGAGGTAGTATTGAGAATCTTTCAATTAATTTAATCAGCTATCTAGTTATTAAGGATAAACTCACAACCGCACAGCAAGTAGTCAGACCTAGGGCTACCTTGCTTGTTTTTATTTTGTTATTAGATTAGTTGCTCTTTCAATTCCATTAAAAATTATATCAAAATACAAAAATAGAGGAATATATATATATATATATATATATATATATATATATATATATATATATATATATATATATATATATATATATATATATATATATATATATATATATATATATATATATATATATATATATATATATATATATATTGTAGATGTATCTTACATAATTAGTTTAGTTCGTTTCAATTAGGTTTATATTGATCTTATATGACAATCACGGGACCTAGGGAGCCTAGGAATACGCTTTTGAGCCAACCATGCCTCAACCCAATCTTGTTGTAGCGTTAATCGACATAGACCAATATCTCAAAATTTAGGTCTTTTGAACAACATCGGACCTACAAGAAATAAGCACACACTAAGAGGGTTAAACATAGAAGATGACAAAGCACACACATTCTCGGTCAAATTAGCCAAATTATAGACTACCTTGATAGATATCCGTATGATTGTAGAAGGACTTCAAAGAGAGAAAACATTCGCCTTGTGATCTACTATTCCCATAGCCATACACAAGAGACCTCCTCATTGATATAAACACTAGCTAACGTATCCAAGTTGCTAGAACACATGTTAGGTACTATGATAGAATCATGCAACTTCTAGTTCTAAATGTAGAGGCCGAAAAGGCATATGATTACTAGATACTCGTAATCGGGGTTGACTCTTCACATGACCATAGCAGTCCATAAAGAACCACGAACTTACGGTTATGATCCGCAGTCCCACAACCCAACAAAGCCTACAAATCAATCAAATATTGACAACATCTTCGCAAACGCTGGTGTTTAGGTCTTCCACTGCACTTTACATCATCACAAAACTATCATTATTAAACGCGCAGCTAGCTAACCAAGCTAAAGATTTTTGGACTAGAATTGAAAAAAATCATCTATAAAGCACCAAAATATCCACTACACATTTAACCATTCAATTTTCATGACCTTGATGGGAGATATATACGAAATACCCATAGGTCATCTTCCATGTATTCCCACAACCCATAGATCGGATCATGGTAGAGATCGATATTGATTGAGCCTTCGAGCAGCTATTCTCGCCGAATGATCTATCACACTGGTTTAGGTTAGGAGGGTCATATTTGCCTTAGATTCACAAATCCCATTATTGCGTGTTGAAGACATAATATTACCTAACTAGCTTATCTACACCTCGCATGTATTCCATCCCCACTCGGCTGTCTCAGCACGACCTGGGAGGTCGGGTGTGAGGAAAAGTTAATTGTAGATTCCCATGCTCGCATGTCACTTTTCCATCATACAGGGACCATACCTTGAGTTACAAGAGGGCTCAAAATCTAGATGATACAAGAAAATCAAAGTGGTTATTGACAAGTGGGGACCACACCTAGAATAAGGCCTACAAGCGAGAAACACCAATGAAGCACAAAGAAAGAGGATAATTTGCCAACAATGAGCCAAAAAACAACAAGATTGCAGCTACACAATAGCTGCAATAAATCATCGACCAACAAACAACTACGCGCCCAACAAAAAGAGATAAAGACAAGAAGAAAAGATGGGAAAAGAAAAGAGAAATCACCTAGAGGAGAAACAAAATTCTTTCGGTGAGCTTTCTTCTTTTTGTGCACCATTTTCCATCCTTTTGAAACCTCCTCAATAGGAAGAATTACCTCAATAGAATTAATGGACAAAAATGTGATTTTTTCCATAGTAGAGTAGGAGGAATATTTTCCTTAGCAGTAAATGTAATGCTTTAAGTTTGAACAACAATTTTGTTTGTTTGAGTTAAGTCTTTGGTATTCTTGTTGTTTCCAACTTCTAGAATTTATAAGGGAGGATTTTCCAGACCAATTCAAATCCAATGTCGGAATCAACATTTGAGTCCAAATCCTCCTCGCATCAAAACCATATGTTCCTGGGGAATCTTTCCACCAAATTTTTCTCTCGTTTGGAACTTTTCCATCCCACATTTAGCACAGCAAGAAGTGTGACCTAAACAAAAACACTTTCTACATCTAAAAGGTAAACCTTCGTAGTTCAACTGGCTAAGACCAAGTCCCATTTCACACTTTAAGATCAATGCTTACAAGGAGGTTTTTAGAGGTATCCAATTCAACTAGGATCCTGACATATGTAGTATGGGTGTAGTCAATAGTTTGAGATTCAAGTAAATTTATATGTCCCGAAGCATTACCATGGAGATCAAACAATCATGACTCAAAACTTGTAGGGTAAATGGGGAAACCTAATCCAAACAGGTTTGCAAGAAAAGGATTCAAGAAGCATGTTAGAAGACGGAAACTAGGGTTTTATGACTAGGTGTCGTGATTGACAAACCTAGAGCTTAGACATATGGTATCTTTTTCATCTATTGAAGATAAAATCACATAAAAATCCTTTTACACAAGGGTAGAGATTTAATCTTCCAAAGAAGGAGCAAGATCCGTAGTTTAGGGATCCATTCACGTAGGACTAAAATCTTTGGGAAAAAACCTCTCAATCAAAAAAAATCAATGTGTGCTCTAAGTAAAATATTTGATTCAATGAATTCTCGCCAAAATTGATGCAAGGGGTAGTGTCAGCAGGGGGCATAGTAGATCTCTTTCCTTTCAAAGACTTATTTAAAGGAACAATCTGAACTACTGCCGTAGCCACCCACAGGATGCTTCAGAGGTGAAGGATGCCCTTTTCCACTCTGTTAGCCTCGCCTCTACTAGATCCACATCTAGAAATAGTGGATTGTTTGGGGCCACCTTCTTTCACAGTGGATGTCCTCTATTTCTTTCCAACCTGAACTTGCGTCGTTGCTTCCAATGTGAGTAGGGGACTTAGGGTTCACCTGTAAAACCACCATTTGTTAAGATCTCTAGATGTAAAGC
Organism: Taxus wallichiana var. yunnanensis; assembly: GCA_018340775.1. NCBI lineage: Eukaryota > Viridiplantae > Streptophyta > Pinopsida > Cupressales > Taxaceae > Taxus > Taxus wallichiana. The sequence continues at coordinate 638,860,393 of CM031244.1, forward strand.
CTTGAGGGAAGCTCGAAATAGGATTTTTGGAAGAAATACATACGAATGGCTCTACCTAAGCACTAAATCTTAGTGCTCTGCTCAACAAAGTTACCACGGCCTTGAGACATAGGTTTGCCATGGCCGTCACCACCAGAGGGGCCATCACAAGGAGGATTTAGGGTTCAAGGCGCGAGGAGCGATTAGGGTTCATCGAATTGGGTTTTTCTAACATATAAATTTAAAAATAGTGAAATATAATATATCTAGAAATTTTCATTTAATTTTAAAAATTTGGGATTTTTTATTTAATGGTAATGAGAATTTTTGTTTTAAAAGGAGTATTTTCTTCTATTTCTATCTCTATATTATTGAATAATTTTTAAAAAATCTCTCAAGATAATATTCAAATATCTATTTGATTAATGAACTTTTAATATATGTATTTTAATAATAACAAGAATCTAATATATAATTATTTCATTAACTGTTTCTCATATATTTATTTGATTATTGAAGTTTTGGGTGTTTTGTTCTTACTTTCTATTCTCTCTATGTTATGAATAGAATAAAGAAAAACATCTATTTTATTATTATATTATATTTACATGTTTAATTGTTTCCACATATTTAATACTTCATATATATTAAAAAGAGATATTTCAATTATGTGTGTGTATGTGTGGCTATATCAGTTATTAAAAATTAAAAGAATCATCACATTACAACATTATATCGTCTCTACAATATTATTATGGGGAAACATCTCATATAACTATAATAAAGATTTACATTAAGGAAGAAGACTATCAAACTCATCATTCCACTTTCTAGTGCCATTTATTTTTGGGTCCCATCTTTCATATTCATTTTTATTATAAAGTTTGATTCTTATACCTCAACCTAAAACAATTGAGAGAAAATGACCAAAGTTAAACGAGGGAATGTTGCATGAAAGCCAACCTGAAAAGCACAGGAAACTTTTTCCATTCCAACCTAGTGCTAGTGACCATCACATGAAATTTAAATACATAAACAGGTTCTTTAGATACCACACGGCGCCCACCAAGCCGAAAAGAAGATTTCATTTTAAATAGAGACACGACAATAAAAACATAGAATATCATTCTCTCTACTTTTAATGGATGCAGATCCAATGCCAAAAGTCTTTTGTAATTTTCTGGTTTAGCTTTTATAGAATCCACGTGAAGAACCTTCTAAGCATGTTCTTGGTCCAACTTGGATTGTTCATGGATAATATTGTACTCTTTTCAAATCAAAAAGAATTGTGGAACGAATTTATTTGCTTTCAACTATTCACGCATTGTGAGGTCTATTTTTTAAGATCTTTTTTATCTTTTTAGGTCTCCACTGTGAAGTGGAAGGTTTGTTTTTCACATAATATCTATCCATTTTAGTATTATGGATGATGATGGCTGCAATTGCTGGCGGATGAAACATGAGAAAAATCATTGCCAACCAATCCAAAATGACACAATGTCTTTGAAAACAATTTTGAATAAGAAATTAATGAATAATAAAAATACATTTTATTACAACCTGATCTATATGATTCGAAAGTTTGAAAGAATAGAATGAATTGTGAGAATTGCATTTCTAATCAATATGTAACGGTAAGTGATGGTAAACAACTTCTTATTAAAACCAGTATTCACTATTTATATATTAATAAATTTAATTGTTTTATATACAATTTTTTTTTTTAAAATGAAGTTGAACGTCTTAAATTCATTCCATCTAAATTAAAAACCCATAAAAGATAATATAATACATTCACAATAGAAATGGCAAAGAGTATAATTTTTATAGTTGAAATTTATTTTTAACCATACTTAAATTTGTTAGAAAGGAAAATTGTATTTTCTTAACTCAATTTTGTACTTCTATGTATAAATATATTTATATTTACTAATAAATATTTATTTATATTGTTTTTTTCCATTTTATTAGATGCGTGAGTATTAAAATTAATACTAAAATCATACACAATCTATAGTGTCAACAAAATGCCAAAGAGTATAATATGAAAATAATATAGATGTGCATAATATAGTACATTAACAATAGAAATGTCAATTTTAATATAAAAATTAAACATGAACACACTTACAAACATTACAACAATAGAAATACCAAAAAGTATAATTTCCTAATATTAAAAAATAAATAGAATACAAAAATCACAATAGAAAATAATATAGATGTGCATAACATAATACATTCACAATAGAAATACCTATTTTAATATAAAAATTAAACATGAACACACTCAAAAACATTATAACTAAAAAACTATATTCCCTTAACTTCTATATTTTTGTAGTTTTAATATACAAATATAAATATTTATTTATATTTTATATTTCCATTTTATCTAGTAAATTGGAAATAAAATTAAAATTAAAATTGTACACATTTTATAGTGTCAATAGAAATGCGGAAAGAGTATAATAAGAAAATAATATAGATGTCCATAACATAGTACATTCACAATAGAAATTCCAAAGTGTATAATTTCCTCATATTAAGAAACTAATATGGTACAAAAATCACAATAGAAAATAATAAGAAAATAGTATAGATGTGCATAATATAGTACATTCACAATAGAAATGTCAATTTTAATATGAAAATTAAACATGAACACACTCACAAACATTACAACTAACCAAAAACTATATTCCTTGACTTCTAAATTTTTGTAGTGTGAGTATAAAAATTACAACTAAAATTATACACACTCTATAGTGTCAATTTGTGAATTTCCCTTTCCAATACCTTCCTAGATATCCACGCTATCCACTTAATAACAGAAAATTCATTAGAAACAATATATTATATTGTTTCATTTGACTTCTTGATAAAAAGAAGAAAAGAATTGTTAATGATGATCAAATCCATGTCAATTTTAATATAAAAATTAAACATGAACACACTCACACACATAAGTAACCGTAAACTTTATTCCTCACTAACTTCAAAAATAGAGTTGTTGTAGGATACCTCTTCATGCAATTACTATAGAGGATCATTATATTATCCATCTTAAAATATTTACACTTTGTTGAGACGATATAAATATTGGAAGAATTTCGATTTTAGGATTTTGTGTGAAATTTTATAGGTAATGTCCTCTTTACTATAATATGAAAATTTGAATATCGTTGTGCTTTTTAATATTAGATGAATATATTTATAGTTCATTCATGATTTAATATTAATTACATTTTAGACAATTTCTCTAAAATCACTGGACCATTTATACATGCAGATGTAGACATTTGTCTAACTCTAATCCAAGGTTGCACGTGCCATTTTCGATACTGTGAGAAAGGATTTGTGAATGGGATATTTCCCATTGAAACTCTCCTAGCACGTTCAAATTTAGACGTTAGAATGTGTTTTTGAAAAGGATTTTAAAGCAACATAACGAGGAAGCCCCCAATGCATGTTAAACTTGTGCATTTTGGGACAATGTACTTTTTTATAATAAGTCTCATATTTAATTGTTTGATATTTATGTAACAAAACCATGTCCAATTTGTGTACAATTTTTCTCTATGGTGACTTCTAATATTTATAGCTTTGATATTCTATGATTATTATCTATTACATGTATGTGGAATTTTTAGTTATATAAATAATTAGACAATTTTTTGAAAATACTTTTAGGTATGGCTTGATGAACATTAAATTTTGAAAATGAAGAAGAAATAAGAGCATATCAAAGAAAATATCGTAGAACAAGACAAAAATAAATGATAGATGCACAATGAGAGGAACAAAAGAAATGTAGAAATGATAATGATAGACAAAGATTTGCATAGTAAAGGAATGAATTTAAAAACGAAGATTTAGATGTGAAAGAGGACAACATGCAAATAAGATGATAGAAGTTCATGTCCATTAGTCTCAATATGAATCATATGTATCAAGAACAAGGTTACAAAGATGTATTCATTGAGATCACTTTCAAGAAGAAGAAATACTACACGTAAGAAAAGAACTTCACCATTAAGCATCTCAAATGCATTATGATAGATTGGTTTGTAATGTTGAAATTAAATTTAAGGGAGGAAATTCAAAATCATTGGATCGCATGCTCCAAACACCAAAAACTCGACCAGGATATAATGGATGTCAATGTTAGAGATAATGTAGAGAATAATGGTGTACAAGATGAGAGAACATTGAAACCAACACGAACAATGACAAGAAGAAAAAGAATGCAAGAATCATATATTGAGATAGAAAAATTTATATTTGATCCCAATAAATTTATTGGGAGAGATTTGATTACCGTCTAAATGATGTTTCGATACGGCCTGATAACCTTGCTTCACCGATCGTGTGTTTTATTTTTCAAGAATGCTATCTTGGAATAAAAAATTTCGAACACCTCAAGGACCTATGTGTGTTATATGTTAGCGAGAGAAAATTCAGCATCGATTTTCAACATCACACAATATGGATCCGGATAAAACCACTAAAAATTGTGAACTTAACTCAAGTTCGACAAAATTTCGATAGCCCGTGTCATCCCAATCCCGCAAGTTACACATGTAATTGGAGGCCAATGTAAATATAAAGGTCACATGATAATTTTTCCTAAAGAAGTAAAAGAAATTGATAATATTTTTCCACATAGATTGAAATATTTGCCAATGATTATTATTTAAAGGAGAGATCAACATCGAATAAATTACAATTTACAAATCAATAAAAACGTGTTTATAATGCACTAAATTATAAAATAGGAAATGTAAGTTCTATTCGGATGTTCAAGTTGATGAAAATGCTCTAAATGAATTTCCACCTTATTTAGATAAAAATTATTCGACTAGTAGAAATTTGTCCAAATGGAGTTTGATTAACGTGAATGAAATTGTATTTTTATGTCCTAACATGGAGATAGAGGAAGGAAATATCATTATTCACGCAACATCAATGGCATCTAAACCACCCAATTCCCTAAGGGAGATGGAATTAATCCACACATGTATAAATAATCCTCATGCAGATCCGGGACATTGATTGATTGGCGAAGGATAGGAGCATATCCTATCAATGAGTATCCGACACTAGGATTACATGATATGGAGCTCCTACTATGTTTCCCAATGGAAAATGTGATTAGCTAGAACCACGGTTAAAATGCGTACGTCTCCATGAATCTTTAAAGCATTTAATTCAATATAGGGATCATCTGGTTTGGCCAACATACCCGATTCGGGTATTACATAATGAACATGATCATGAGACATCATGTAGAAAATTCATTTGCGGTGTTCAGACAAAAAAATGCAATATATGCCAAATCCCATTAATCAGCTTATGTGAGAATATGCAAAATGTGTCCCATTCCAATCCAGGTTGATCATTTGATGCGGTTTGAAACATCCTTTCGGGGTACAAGGTCCTATTGGGAAAAATGTCATGGTGAATTGACTAACATGTTGCATCAAATTAGATCATAAACCATTTTTTCACATTGAGAAAAGATGATGAGATCTTGTCATGATCTACATGCATTAATACTAGGAAAACCACTAGATAATCCATGAGAAGCACAAATTTTGGGAAGGAGGAATATTATTGAATATCCTTATATAGTGGCACACTATATGTACTTGCAATATACACTTTTCTGAAAGGAGATATTATAAAAAGGAATGAAAGTTAAATATTATTAGTCTAGATACGAATGGGAGCATAGAGGTTCACCACATGTGCATGGATTCATATGGTTAGAAGGGGCACCAAATATGGATAACCTTGACTAGACTAATGATTTTCAACATAAAAATTTTTAAAAATACTTCCATTCTATCACCCATGCATGGAATCCTGGAGGACCCACACCAAGGAAACAGATAGGTAATTTATCAATTCTGATTGAATCTATGTTTTATATAAAATTTTTACATTCTCAAAATATATGATAAATTCATATGTGTTATGAATTAAAGGTCTACCAAAATTTTACACAACATCCGTGTTTTTGAAATACAAGAGAACTCGACACAAGTTGATATGGAACTTGATCGAATATATTTTCAACCGTGTAGATCGACATGAATGTGTAGAAAGGGTTCCTGCTATGAAATAAAAGAGGAATAATGGTTTATAAGTAAGATGTTTAAAAATTTGAATACTTACATTGAAATTAAAAAATATTTGTGGAAGAACTAATAATGGATTATTGTGTTTTGCATGGGTATAATACACCGTGGTTATTTGAGTCTTGACAAATCAAATTTTTATCAAGACTTTGACATAAGAGATAAAAAATTTTGAATGTGAGAAATGATGATAGAGTAAATACACACAATCACTATATATTACATTTGTGGAGAGAAAATGTAGATTGACAACTTGTTCTTTCCAAGCATGTTGTAATCAAGTGCATTGAAAGTATAAAGAAAAAGTGAGAAGAGTTATGAAATTTATCATCAAATGTTGATGCAGATTAAAAACATTGAAAATCTAGAAGAAATGGTAGCAAGATCGTATTGGAGACTTCTAACTGAAACAATTGTTGAAATATATATTGGTGCATAAGAAACATTGTCACATGTTGTTGGAGCTCCCATTAGTAGAGAAAAATATATTATTTGTCAATTTGAATGTTTCACATGAGGTGTAAAAATAGTGACAATAAATGATGAATATTACCATGAACAACATGCAAAATTTTTTTGATGGGTACAAGAATTGACCTTTTTCCATGGAAATTGTGTTACATATTGATGTCGCTAGATCTTGGATGTATAATCCAAGGATAAAAGGCTATTAAAAATGGGAGGTTAGGAATTTGATAGCTATCTTGAGAGAATTCCCAAGGTTTTCCTCCATCCCTTCACGTGAATCACAAAAATGATTTAATTTTTTTTTTTGAGTTATTACTTTACAATCCATCACATGATATAGAGAGATATATTGTACATAATTATGATTCAATAAATAAAAATGGGTATCCGTTGAATTATAATCCTTGACATGTCGAGATGATGAATATTATAGAAGAAGTTAATAATAGTAATAATTCTTTAGATAAATGTAATCAAAAGATTCAACAAAATAGAACATAACATAGATATGTTGGGAAGAAGAGATATTGATGCAGACAAACACCATGGAATGATGAATATTGCAATGAAAAATACACAAGTAAAGAAATGAAATATAATGGGTTAGTTATAGATGATGAATTAGTCCCAAATATCAATTATGACATCTTGGGTGATAAAGAAAAATAAGCAATTTATATAATACTAACACATTATAATAGACGTCAAAATAACATGTCATTGCTCATGATAGTTCAAGGAACAATAGGAACTAGAAAATCATATGTGATTGTTGTGATTCATCATGCACTTTTTGATGCATCATTTCCATAACGTTCTCCTCTTTTATTACTTGCACCAAAACGTTTTGCAACATTTAATATTAGTTCCTCAATGATCCATTCACAACTTCGAAATGCTATAACATACTTTGCAGAATTAGAAGGATGAAAACTTACAACATTCCAACAATAGACATGCCACATAAAATATATATTGATTGATAAAATGATCTTCATCGGAAATTTTTTTCTAGAAAACATAGACTCCCGACTTCCTCAAGCATTCCCTAAAAAAGTAGACATCAGTTTTGGTAGTGTTTCTATGATTTTGGTAGGAGATTTGGGGCAACTTCCTCCCATTATAGAAAAACCACCGGTGAAAATATGTTATGGGAAGTATTCATAATAGTTGTTACATTGGATAGGGTATTTAGAAAAGAAGGAGAAAATGAAGACTACAAATTGTTTTTAAAACTTCTCACAAATCTCAGAAGTGATGTAAATCTGACGGTGGATGATTGGATGTTATTAATGATTAGAACAAGTTTTACATTAGACTAATATAGAAATGAATAATTCCATAATAATAATCACCGATCGCTTACAACAATTAGAGTGAATAACCACACTAACAACAAAACGCACTCATTAAAAATACCTATTGCATGTAGCATTGTAGCTATAACAAGTACTACCATTATACTAACATGAAGTCCTAATGATGAGATTGATATTGAATTGTTAATTTATAATGATGCAATGGTTATGTTAACATCCAATATTTGGATAGAAGTAGGTATTTTAAATGGATTTCTAGGATATATACGAAGCATAATATACGCACCTTGTAGTGGTCCATTAAAACCACCAACATATGAAATGGTTGAATTTGATAATTACTTTGGGATACCATTTGAAGAGATAATTCCACGTACCATCCCAATAACACCAATACAAAGGGGACGGACACACCAATTTCCCTTATGGATGGCATGGGCATTGATAATACATAAATCGAAAGGTTTGACTCTTTCCAAGGCTAAATTTGATATTGAAAAAAGGGAAACAATGGGGTTAACATTTGTGCCTATCTCTCGAGTAAATTCATTACAGATTCTAAGAATATTTCTTCCATTTACATATGAGAGGTATGAAAATATGAAGAAGGGAATACTACTTTTGAAATGAAAGGCAATGGAATAAAGACTTAAGTTGTTAGAATATAACTAATTTCCTTAAGCTAACACACATTTAATTGTACGATCTTTTCATTTCATGTGATGTACATTTTTAAATTGATTCATATGAAATAATGCTTTATTTTTAGAACATGATAATATGGTTACTAATAAAATCCATAAGAACTTTTTGTATTATAGATAGAATTTTTATTACCCATACTTATTCTCTTAACATATATATCATACCCTCATTATATGGCTTTATGATGTCTCTTATAAAATATTTTAGTCTAAAAGGATTAAGTGTTAACATTTTCTCATTTTAATTGTCATTTCGACATTTTGATGTAAATGAATATTAGAAAAGACTTTTTTATAAGGTAAAATGTTTGGTTTTAGGGGGACCAAAAACCTAAAGATATAAGATAATAAAAGATATTGTAGTTATAGTCACAATATCATGTAGTTTAGATATTTATTCATCCCGTGTATCATACTACTATTTAGAAGGTTCTTGAGTGAATAAAGTAATGACTAACCTCATCTTTTGGCCATCTTATTTTAATTTTATTTCTTCATTCCCTGCAAATTTTTATCTAGATGCCCGGTTTGTTTCAAGACTTTCTCATCATATTAGCCTCGGATGGGGTGCCCAGGGGTAGTAGTGGGGCATCCATGGTCAACTGGTGCCACCAGCGGCACACGGATCCTTTTTCTAATTTCTCACCACCTTTTGGTCTCTTTAACCATTTTTCATCCTTATCTTTTTCCCGCTTAGCCATGTCGGGGTTAATTAGGAAATCGATCAAAAGGACCCTATAAATAAAAAGTTATGAGACCATGATGAGGGACCTAGCAGCATATCCTATTGTCACTCATCTAGAGTTGCATCCATCTATTTCATTTACATCCACATAGCTCCATCATCAAGTCACAAGCTAGAGTCCGCATCACACTTGATAGGGGAGGATTCTATTCTATTCCATACACACATACTATTATATTTTCTACATTTATTTATTGCTTTTTATTTCACATAGTGCATCTAACACAAGAGAACCTAGGGCATGACATACACACACACTATAGCTACATTTCGGTTTGAAATCTAGTGCAACGCTTAGAGTAAAGTAAGCCCACTTTGTGTGGTAGCTTAAGGTCAATTAAACCCATTCATTTTGCATCTTTATTTTTAGGGTTTTTATACACCTTATTTTCTTCTTACTGTGTCTCTACACCATCCTAGATTATTGGTGACATACATCACAAGACAACGAAGTAGATGTGAAATACAACGAGGGTGTTAGATCACCTTCCAACACTATGTGAACCAGTTTTGGCTATTTTTTGCAAACCAACGCACTCAAATTGCATACCAAAGTGCTCGTGGGTACCCTAATTCTGTCTCCAGCACCACATTCCACTCAAATCCTCCATATCCATCCCTTGTCGAGAGCTCTACACATTTGTTCCTACTTTTTCTCTAGTCATCTCTATGACACTCTACGATAGACATCTATAATCATATGAGTTCTTTCCTCACCTCCTTCTTGCATGTAAGGGTTTTATTTTAATAGTTTTATCATTTAGTAATTTCTATATTACTTAATCACACTTATTTATAGTGTTTATGTCCTCCTATATTATAATAACTACCCCCACATAAATCAATTTCAATTAATCATTTTGGTGAACCCGACGTCTTGCTTATGGAAACAAATAATCGTTCCACTCTCCAATCATTCTATAGTTTGCTATCTTTGGCCAAGCCTTTTTTGTTATCTTTATTATCACCGAATCACAGCACCCCTGTGCATGTATTTGAACTCACAGTGTGATTGGATAACATGGGTACTATCTCCAAGTTGTGGGACTTGCTACTTGAGATAGACCTCCAGAGAAAGTCTGGTTCTTGCTCCTAAACTACCTGCCACAATCTACTCTAATGCAGATAAGCTAATTGTTCTAATCTAAATTTCCAAGGACCAGGGAAAAGAATGCATAAAATGAAAGCCTACACTAAAGCGGTGATACACCAGAAAAGGAGGGTGGGAGAGTAGTCTCCAAATGTGTGAAATACGAGAGGCAAAGTGCACACTAACGGGTGATGATATATCACCATAATCTAGCAAAATGTATTCACAATAATATTTCAAGCGCATACAATGATAATGAATCCTCTGCAAGAACATAATAGATAGACACAATATTCTCATAGAAAGATGAAAGGGCAAGAAGAATGCAAGAAAACAAAGCAGGGAAGATATATCCACAAACCGGTATTTTATTGCTTCATGATATGCATGATTCAATCTATTACAAGATAAGGGCCTAGATCACCATGCAAGGAGTCCACTACAAGGGCTTGCAACACACTGGCTTCACAAAGCAATTTTGTGAGCTTTCTTTACCCAAAAACTCTCCCTTTACAATGAGCCCAACACTCCAATTTATAGAAAAATGAGAAGGAGAAGAGAAGGGAAAATGGAAATCCCAAAATTTGTCCTTCAACCACCTGTAAGAAGCATTAAATTGAGTGAAATGATTGTATATTACTTGCAAAAGGCTCCCCATACTGTCCCATGTGCTGCAGCAGAGAAAGAATGATGACCATGCCTCTTAATTGCACTCCCAGCTACCAAATAAAACACTATTCTGAACCTGGCCACGTTTTCTTAAAAAGCTCAATTAATTTCTGATCAAATCTAGAATTTCTTGACTTTTTTTGCATCAGGCTTGGAACCACGATTCCAATGGTACCAATTTTGTGCAATTTCGTTGAGAAATGCAAAAGTTATGGCCTTTTGAGTGCGGGCAGCTATTTTGGGTCTGGCAGGCGTTTTCTGTCATTTGACGGGAATGAACATTAACTGACTGGAGCCGAATATGTTTCTCTTAATTAAATATATCTCCCTCATTAAAAATAAGAAATCCAGTTTTTGTGGCGTAGAGGATGTCGCTTGTTCGAGAAAGTCCAATTTTGTGAAAATCGGAGCTCGAGTCAAAAGTTATGGCCGTTTGAAGTTTCGCAGTCAAACGTTGACTTTTCCTCTGTCTTTGGCCGATTTCACGCTTTCGCGGCCCCATGCGTCCCTCACGTACTTTTGTCCCGGCTGTCCCGGATGAACCTTCGCCCATTTTGCGCTTTCACGTCCACGCGCGTCCTCGCGTACTTTTGTCTCGGCCTGTCCGGACGAACCTTCGCCCATTTCGCGCTTTCGCGCCCCACGCGTCCCTCGCGTATTTTTGTCCCGGCTGTCCTGCAGGCGAAAAAATCCTCCTTCGCCCGATCCGCGCCCAAGGCCCCACGCGTCCTTGCGTATTTTTTGTCCCGGTCATCCCGGAGACCAAGACTTAGCCATTTTTCATGATTTTTCCTGCCCGAGTCTGCCTTCTCGTAACCTTTCCACATTTTTTCAGAGCTTGCTCTTTCTTTCTTAGCCAGGGGAGTTAGAAAAAATCTGAGGGGACCCCAGCAACCTGATGCTTTGCCTTGAATCAATATAATTGCTTGGGACTAAAGAATTTTATGCATGTTATCAAAATTTACCTGGGGGTGAATTTTGGATAATAGCTTACTCATGGTGATCCTTTGGCTATAATCCTTTATCTTCACTTATTCAACTTCCATCTTCTAATATAAATCCTAAATCTCTAGATGACGCCATTGTCACTTATATGTTTACTATTGATCCTGTTATTTTAGCATGAATCTTGGGAGAGGTGAAAAATCCCTAACCTAATCACATAGTTACACCTTGTACCATTACTAATCCATAAGATCATTTTCCTTTGCATTCATCCTGGTAATTCTCCCATATTATACATATCCGATTCTCCTGATACACTATGTGTCCCTACCTCTTCATCTTCTGCTATTGAACCACAATCTCCCAAATATCAACATGAATCTGACACTATTATTCACATGGTTGATATGGTTCCTCCTGCTTCATCACTAACTTCCGATGTCATGAACACTATGATACTTTATACGGGGTCTACTCCAACATGGTCTACCCCTTCGACACCTGCAACTTATAGATGACTCACCTCACTTATCACCATTTATGGGTACCATATGTATGATAGATACAATCGCTCTTATTTCCCTATTACTACTAATGCCATTGTTTCATATCGGGGGCATATCCAATCTACAGATGTCACTGTATCCTTTACGCCTTCACTAACACCATCCACTTCAATACATTGTCCATTTACTTGCACTCTCTTCAAGAATAATACTTATTAGAAGTATATAACTCTTGATAATTTCTGCCAAGCCACCATATGTTGAAATGATGTCTCTTCCATCTTGGTTTTATGTTGAAGAGATCCATTCTCCTTTATAGGACCCACATTTACATCATGGGTCTTTTATTCTCACTTATGCATATGGACTTTGTGTTTTCCATCTTGCTTTTCACCTTTCCCATTATCATAAATCCTCTCCACTTACTCTCGACCAAGGTTGGTTACATTATATTAGAGGTACACTTGATCCTGATCATATTGATCTATCTTTTCCCACAATATTTGGTATTGTGCGTATTTGCAATAGCTCCTTTCTCTTTTATACACCTAATTTTACTTTTTGGTATGCTCAGGGTTTTCTATTTCCTCCCTTTACTGATGAAAAATACACCATAGAAATGTAAAACTTGTTTCTTCATGGTTATTTGGATGACCAACCACACACCATTTCTTACCAGGATTCCCGTGTTGTTCAATATGATTTTGACGGTGATAATGATGATATTGTAGACAATTTTACACATCCATTTCCTCCCTCTATTGATGACAATATACCACCATACCAAATAATTCCTATATTCAAATTTTTAGCTGAAAAATCGACCCGCTTCATCATCCATCTAATACATCCCTATTAGAATCAATCCACACTCTACATACTTTATCTCAAGATAAGTTTTAGGATATGGAATCCACTATCACCTCCCTTAGATCTGAAATTCAAAAACTTAAGGATGCTTCTCAATCACATGATTGTGCTCATTCTACATCTTATATGTGATCTATGTCCACTACATGCCATCTATCTCGAACCTTATAACATGTCATTTCATGAGCCTCTTATATTTGAACAAAATATTGTGCTACATGACATTCTTATTCAGCTCCTTAATCAGTAATTAATAACTCTACCACCACCTCACTACTATCCCCCTTACCAGATAGAAAAATATTGAGGTCGTCCTTATTTCCATTATCATCGAATTAATGTGCATCATGATAATTCTTTCTTCTCTTTTTCATGAATAATAAAACATCTTGTGCATCATTGTGATGGATTTGTAATAGTTTTTGTGTCTCATAATTGTGTGGATTGGTCACTGTAATGCCCATTATATATATACCACATATTAAATGGAGAAAAACGGATTCCATTAACAAATCCAAATGTTAAAAATGCAGGTTTAAAAGTAGTTGGGTTTTGGAGCATGCATGGGCTATGTGGGAGGAGGGTGGGAGAAAGTGTGGGAAGGAGGGGAGATGGGATGCGGCTAAATAGGGGGAAGAGGATGGAGGAAGGGGTCGGGTGGCTGCGTAGAGAGGGAGTGGGGACAATGATTGCTGCATGGAAGGCGGTGGAGAGTGGGATGTGGCCTTGAGATGGCATGTGGGGGTGTGCAGGTGTGTGGAGGGTTCCGCCCTCCCAATACTTCATTCCTTTTATTGTTTTCTTTTTTTTTTGTTCTTTTTTTTTTGTTTTTTCTAATTTTTGGGTTAGTTCAAATTTATTTTATAGATAGTAGTTTTATATATATATATATATATATATATATATATATATATATATATATATATATATATATATATATATATATATATATATATATATAAATTGTTATTAATAACATAAAAGAATATATGCAAGTATGTAGTCAAATTAAAATAAATAACTATATTAAATACTCATTTATAAGTAAAGAAGAAGATTATATCAAGTTGTAAAATATCAGATTTCTATTTGCTATCTTAGTAAATTATGGAACCTAAAATTTTCCAATATCTAGTTTTGTTAAAATGAGTTACTTACTTCTGAGATAAAGGAAAAGAAACAAGGTATTTCAAATGGGAAGAGAGAGTATTAAATTGAGATTAAAACTTAGTGAGGAAGAATAATCATCCATGTTGGTTTTCCTTATACAATACATTCATAAGTTTTTTTTTTGCATGGAAAGGAGGCAAAAACCAATTTCAGTCCATACTACAATGTCTCAAAATCTACAAGAAAGAGGTGTATTGCAAGGAGGATAATATTTCCATACAATGTGAAATCCTAAATCTTCATGTTGGACAATCTTTTCCTTTCAAATGTAAAGCTAAATGAATATTTCAGATTTTTAAACAAGAAGGATTTCCAACAAGGAATATCACATTTTCTTCCTAAACATTTACCATACCAATAAGGATATGAAAATAGTATTGTTATATATCATATAAAAATCAATTCTTTTACTTGCAAAGGAGATACTACAACCATAGAGCAAGATCCATATAAAGGTATTTACAACCAATTTTCTTGTATTGTATTACAAAGTTTAAATACCTTTTTAATTTAGTATACAAGGGAAAATTTTCATTCCTTCGGAACTCAACTCACAATCTCCATTATTCCAACATACTTGGAATACTCAAGAAACCATGTTACAAGATACTGCATGATCAAGGAAATTTCTCAAGAAAAAATGACTTAAGTTTACAAGTAGTACCAAATACAAAATAGGAATTTTCAAAATAATGAAAATCTCCACATAGTCATGTTCTTAAAGTAGCAATGAAGGGTAACAATTAATAACCATGATGACAAGTAAGTCCAACTATCTTCCGCTTGAAATCCTACTTCGAAATTTTTCAACGAACCAACACAAGGAGAAAAATATTGTTTAACCACCCAACATTTAGGCATCATTACTTTCTTTCCAAGGTTGGTAGACATGCTAGCCTCCCCAAGCCCATGGGAGAGAGGACTAGCTTCCATAAACTTTTAACAAGATAAATGTAGACAATCAAACTTTTTTTTTTCACATATAAGAGAAGACAAATACTAAGAAAACACCCATTTTTTGCAAATAAGGAAAGGAGGAGAAACCATATGCTACCTCCAAAATTAGGAAGAGAAGAAAGAGATCTCCAAGTGCAAAAAGTGGAGCCAATATTGGTTGTACATAAACAATAATATCCACAACCTCCTTATTCCTCCAAAGTCATCAGACCCTCCTTATTTCTCCACCCATTCACCAAAATCCTTCTTGGGAGGATTTTCAAACCAAATGGGTTTCCTCTCCAAGAATGGGGAAGGGGGTTCAAACCATATGAACCACCTTCCCCACCTCAAACCATTTGAGGGGAGTAAAAAAATCCTACATGGCTTGCCCATCAAGCCATGAGGTTTGAGAGGGAAAATCCCTCTCTTCCCCCACAAAATCCAAAATCCATCATGCCATATGATGGATGGAGAAAAATAAAACAACAAGTATAATCAACAAATAGCAACACACAAAAAGCAACACACATTTTAAACAAAACAAGACTAAGATCTAACATAATATAAAACATAAAATGAGCTCAAGGAGCCTACCTCCAAAATCTCTCCAACACTCTAACTTTTCCACTTCTTTATCCAAGCAAGCTCTAGCTCCAAAATCCACAAGCCTCCAAGCAAAAGCTCCTAAAAAAAATTTCTCTTCTTTCCCCATGAGGGAGAATTTGAAGAGAAGCCAACAAAAATCCTCACAAATGAGGGGGTGACATGTGTCACCCCTCTCTTCCCTCAAGGTCAAATATTCTCAAAATAAAAGAGAGAAAAAATAAAATAGCTTTTAACCCTCTTCTCCCAAATTACCCAAAATGAAAAAAAAAAACTTGTGCAACTTTGTAAAAAACACACATACCCATCCACCTTACATGTATGTGACCAAATGGAGGCAAAATGGGATGGAAACTCCCTCTATGCCTTGGAATTAAGCCCCCTTCCTATTAGGTAGGGTCTAAGGGCCTATTTTCATGCTAAGGGAACTCCCAAACTAAAAAGGGGTCACTTAAAATGCCTAAAATAGCCAAATTTCGGGTTTGGCACATTTGGGCACAAGTGTAGAGGATGTGGGGCCCACCCAAGGGTTCACATGTGACCCTAATCCCCTCTAATTAAATACACCATTACCCAAACACAAAACTAAATGTAAGTGGGGACCATTAAGTCCCCAAATCAGGTTTACAAAGCAACTAAACATCCTAAACAAGATTAATATTACATGACATACTACATAAAAATGAGGGTCACTAAGAGTGCCCAACATAATGAAGTCTAATACTAAGGCATCATACAATAAACACGGTTAGGACTTAGCCCCGTGGGCCGCTTGTGAAAAATTTCCATAGCTGCCCGAATCCCACGTTCTCCCGTGACTCATTACCGCATTACTGTCATTACACACATTAAACACACATGTCCGAGACAATGTAAATCAACTACTCATCAAGTGATCAATTAAATCTATGCTAGCATATCATCATCCTAAAATAAAAATGCAACAACATGCATAATTTACCATGAGTTAGCCATAACTATAAATAAAAGTGACATACATCCATAAAATCCAAACACAATTAAACTTAGTATATATCATATATAACTATTGTCCAAACAACATCATATCAGTTAGTATCCGTAACATGACACGATAGGGGTGTCAACATAGTATTTAAGTCAAATTGGCGCTATATGTCTAAATCTCCATACATATCTAAGGAGGTCAAATATCCTAAAATAATTTCCAAAATATGTCAAATCCCTGTCAAAACATGTCTATGAGTAAAGAGAACAACAAATAACGGAGGCTATAAAAATGTGGTCACTACATCCCCCTCTCCTAAAATTAGAATTCCTCCTAGAAGTTATTGAAAGAGATAGAGATATCTAGCCCTCGATGTGAATCCACTACAAAGAGGTTGAAATACCTCAAAAACACACATAAACAGCTTTGCAAATAAAACCAGGAGTTTCAAAATAGCTTACTTCTCATTCTGGAATTCACACTGATCTATTACATCATTACAATTCTCCTTTTATTTCAAGACTACTCTAAAACCCTAAAATGCCAAAACCCTAAAATGCCAAAAACCCTAAAATGAAAAACAACTCGGATTGACCCCAAAATTTGCATGCCAAATATGCATTCATAAATTAGGGCTCACGCAAAATTTGGACTTATTCTGACAAGCACAACAAAAGTTATTAAAGTTCTAAGACCTAGTCAAAAGCGGAAAAAACATTCGGAGCCAATTTTAGGCCACTAGATGACGGAATCTGAGCCCGAAAACGTGCCAAAATGAGCACAACCTTGCAGGAAAAGTTGACCCCAACATAGTACTAATGTATATCTACCACCCTGTAAAATTTCAGGACGATCCAACGGTCGGATCAAAAGTTATGGCCTCTGCAAGTTATGCTCCCGCATCACCCTCAATGGTGTAGCATCCTCCCTGTAGCTATTGTCTCATTATATATGTCCCAGTACACTCTTACTGGTCCAAGTCTTGACCCCAAAGGGCCAAGCTCGATGCTTTAGTATGCATACGGGCTCTAGTATCCCCTACCCTTTATCCTCTACTTGTAATGATGACCAATCCAAAACATGAGAAACATCTCGTACATATCTACGTAGCAAAGAAACATGAAATACATCAGTGGGCCCGTGTAAGGCATGGTGGCAAAGCCAGGTGATAGGAAAATGGACCAATGACCTCTAAAATATCAAAAGGCCCCACAAAATGAGGTGATAGCTTAGAACCCTTTCAATAGTGGATCAGGCTCTTATGTGGAAAAATAATCAAGAAGACCTTATCAACCACCGAGAAGTGACGATCAATCCTCTAAATGTGTGCATACAACTTCCGGCATGCTCTATCCTTCTCAAGATGTTGTCTAATCGTAAACAACCTTCGCTCTAAGTCCTGTAGGTAAGCTGGTCCAAGAATAATCCTATCATCTAGTTTTTCCCAACTCAGAGGTGTCATACAAGGTCATCCATACAAAGCCTAGTAAGGAGCCATACCAATGGAACTGTGATAGTTTTTGTTGTATGTAAACTCAACTAAATGAAGATAATATTCCCACTTCTTCTTCTAGTCCATCACATACATCCTCAACATGTCCTTGATGCAAGACTGATAAAACTCTCTGTTTGTCCATCTATCTCTAGATGATATGTTGAGCTTAAATTAATCTAAGTACCCAGAGCGGCTGAAAGGAAGTCTAGAAAACTGAAGTGTAAATGGTATCCCTATCATTGATGATGGCCTTGGAATCCCATGCAACCTAACAATGTCCTCCATAAATACTTTGGCGATGGCCTATGCATTATAGGTGACTTTGGTTGGCGATAAATGCACAACCTTGGTCAACTTATCCATAGTGACCATAATGGCATCATGATGGTAAGAAGACATAGGGAGTCCTACTATGAAGTCCATGGAGATCACATCTCATTTCCACTCTGGAATATCATGAGGATGTAAGATTCTTGTGGGATGAGAATGCTCTGCTTTGACCCTCTAACACTCAAGGCATCGTGCAACAAAATCTACTATGTCTCGTCGAAGACTGGCCAATAACCTAACTCCCTTAGATCGGTGTGCATTTTCATCACTCCTGGATGTGCCGCATAAGGAGCTCGATGAGCCTCTGTGATGATGAAGCTACTTAGATCACCTGACTTAGGCACATAGATGTTCCTATGAAACTGAAGTAAACCATCTATCTCTAAAATGCACCCTGAATATTTTCTCTCTAATGATCCCTGTGACTCCAACATCTGTCTAGCTCCCTCATAAAACATGTCCTTTGGAAGATGCTCAAGAATTCTTCCTCTCAAATCTGACTGCAGTGTCAATGAAGAAAGTACATGTCATCCTCTACTAAGTGCATCTACAACAAAATTTTCCTTTCCTTTGATATACTATACCTCCATGTCATACTCATATAGCAACTCCATCCAACACCGCTATCGATCATTGAGGTTTGGCTATGAGAAGATACACTATAAGCTATAGTGGTCAGTCCTCAAAATTAAAGGTCTACCCAAAAGGAAATTTGACCAACGCACAAGCACATGAATGACTGTTGCAAGTTCTAAATCATGGGTAGGATAGTTAAGCTCGTAGTCTTTGAGCTTACGTGACTCAAAGGAAATCACCCAATGCTCCTGCATAAGAATGGCTCCCAAAACCTCTAGTGATGCATCAGTACAAACAAAAAAATTCCTCTATCGGTTCTGGACTGCTAAGATGGGCACCGTGGTTAACCTTTCCTTAAACAACTGAAAGGCATGCTCACACTTTTCTAACCAATCAAACTTCTTCCCTTTTCTCTGAAGAAAAGTAATAGGCTGAGCAATCCTAGAGAAATCCTGAACAAACCCACAGTAGTAACTTGCTAAGCCCATAAAACTCCTCACCTTAGTGATTGATGTGGGTGTTGGCCAATCCATGATAGCCTGTATCTTAGAGGGATCTACTGAGATACCCTCTCCTAATATGATGTGACCCAAGTACTGAATCTTTGTCTGAAAGAAGCTACATTTTTCTAAGTTTCCATACAACTTTTGTACTCTCAAAACCTAAAGGACCTGTCTCAAATTCTCCTCGTGTTCCTCCTCGGAACAATAATATATCAATATATCATCTAGGAACACTAAGAAAAATCAATCTAGAAAGGTTCTGAATACTCCATTCATGAGGCTCATGAAGACAACTAGGGAATTAGTCAAACCAAATGGGACAAATGTGAAATCATAATGCCCATAACGTCTATGAAAAGTTGTCTTATGAATTTCTGCATCTGAAATGCGTAACTAATGATACCGACTCGGGATCAATTTTGGAAAACACTCTAGCTCCCCACATCTGATCAAACAAGTCATCAATCCTAGGAAGAGGATAACGGTTCTTTATTGTGAATTTGTTGAACTACTCGAATTCTACACAAAGTACTAGAGAACCGTCCTTCTTCTTCACAAATATGAGAGGCACTCCCAAGGAGATACACTAGGATGAATGAGACCCTTCTCCAACAACTCCTCTAACTAAATCTTGAGCTCATGAAGCTCTGGAGTCATCATCCGATAGGGTACCCTAGAAACTGGTGTGGATCCTGACACTAAATCAATGGTGAAATCCACCTCTTTGTGGGGTGGTAACCCTGGAAGCTCACTTGGAAACACATATGCATACTCCCTCAAAACTATATGATCATCTAAGGGTGAATGCTCTAGGGTGATCTCTGATTGATCACTGATGGTGATAGAAAAAAATAGATAACCTTTATACATGCTCTGCTTGAGTTACTTAGCCAAGATCATATGCAAAGAGATAGGCCTCTGCATCCCTGATATCACAACTGTGCTCCCAAGATCATCCTAACACTCAATGACCTTATTTCTACAATCTACCTTAGCTCGATGAGCCTCGAGCCAATCCATACCCAAAACTACCTGATAGGATCCTAGAGGAATAACTCGGAGGTCAAGAGTAGTGGAGAAGTCTCCCAAATCAAGTACACAACTCTCCACATACGAGTCCATAACGAGTTTGGCCCCGAGAGGCCAACTCAATCTCGCCAACTATCCAGGTTGCCTAACCACCACTAGCCACACACGGTCCACTATAGAAGGAGATATAAAAGAATCTAAAACACCTGAATCAAAGAGTATTGAGATAGAAATACCCCGAAAGTACTTATCATATCAATGACTATGGCCTAGTGCTGCTCGCTGTGATTGACAACTCTCGCATATACATGATGAGTGCTTCCTATGTCACCACTGTTTGCTCGAATCTAGGAGCTCTCTACATATCCATGGTAGCGGGTTTGTGTGGACAGATACGCACATAATGATTAGGAGAACCCCAAATAAAACATCCTCCTGTACCTCTCTGAGATGGGGTCCCTCCTATACTCTGGTGAACTGATCCTGCCACGCCTAACCCTAGCAAACTACCGTATGCAAACTAGTTGCACACTGGTGATTACCCTATCTCCTATCCCTGGCTCCACCAAAACCTCCTCTAGTGCCACCTCTCTGTAAGCTATGGGTCTGTCTAGCCCTCTCGCAACTAGTGGCCATCTTTGTGTGTCTCTACTGCTATTCATGCGGTTAAGCCCTCGTAGCTACTTGGTGGAGGCCAAAATCCTCCTCTAGGTGTGGTGTTGTCCCCATGAACTCGACTCAAAGGCTTGCATCCTATCCCGAAACTTTCTCTTGTTTCTATCTCGGTGCTCCTATGCCCTGCATCTCTCTCCTTAGCTAAGTAGGCCTTCTCAAGTGTTGGAGGAGATAGTATCCTAACTTCTCCTACTACATCCGCATTCAAACCCGAATAAAACCTGTTTACTGCAATTTTTGTCTTAAGGTAGTTCACATATTGTAAAAGATCCAGGAACCTACTCTCATACTATGCTACTATGTCGAGCCCTATCGTAAATCATGAAACTCATCAATCCTCTTATGTAATAATTTCTATGACATATAACGAGCCCTAAAACTCCTCAAACAACTCCCATGTCACTGTCTCTCGAGTTAAATGGAGCTTCCACTCCTCATTCCTCCACCAAATGTACATTGCATCTCGTAGGAGGTGTATGGAAAACCTAGATTTGATATTACTCTCATTAGAGTGCAAGCCAAACCATCTATCTAGCCTAAGGAGCCATGACTCATCCCTAAAGACATTTGTAGAGCGGTAGATGTAGGAGACCGCAAGCGAAGAAGATCCCTAATCACACCGCTTGTGTAACAATCCAAGACCGTGGTCCAATAGGTGAAAGGGGTCGTCTATCTCCGAATGGTACCTCAAAGCTGTGTGAGTGGCTATGACAAAGACAAGGACACCCTCTCATGGCGAATGAAGGGCACACACGACCTCTCCTACCTCCGGGTATTGTGCTCTAGTTGTCTCTTAGACGCGTCCTCACCTATCAGCTCCTCATCTCCTAACGGGATCTCCTCCTCTCTCACCTCCTGTGGTGGTGGGAGGCATTGTTGCACAACACCGATCAACTATTGAAGAGCCTCTAAGATTTGAGGCCCTAATTTGGGTGCCTATGGTTTGGGTGTAGGTGAACTACGCCCCAAACCCCTAACCGATCGTTGCCTCATGGGTGCCATCCTATGAATGAGGTATGGAAAATGGTTATTAAATTATAATGGTCATGGAAATGTTTTAAGTATTTTATTTTTAAGGTGATTAAATTATTAATTAAATATTTAAAATTTATACCCAGAGAGTCTCTCGTGTGTGGATCTCTCTCGATACCAAATGTAATGCCCATTATATGTGTGTGTGTGTGTGTGTGTGTGTGTGTGTGTGTGTGTGTGTGTGTGTATACCGTATATTAAATGGAGAAAAATGGATTCTATCAAAAATATGAGTGTTAAAAAACGCAGGTTTAAAAGTAGTGGGGTTTTGAAGCATGCATGAGGTATGTGGGAGGAGGGTGTGGGAGAAAGATTGGGAAGGAGGGGAGATGGGGTTGGCTGCGTAGGAGAAGTGGATGGAGGAAGGGGTCATGAGTGGCTTTGAGAGAGGGAGTGGGGACAGTGATTGCTGCGTGGAAGGTGGTGGAGGGTGGGACGTGGCCATGAGATGGCATGTGGGGTTAGGTGTGGGGAGGGTTCACCTCTCCCAATACTTCTTTCATTTTTTTTTTCCTTTTTTTTGTTTTTTTGTTAACTAAAATTTATTTTATATATAGAACTTTATATATATAACATGGTATTAATAACATAAAAGAATATATGAAACTATGTAATTAAATTAAAATAAAGAACTATATTAAATACTCATTTATAATTAAAGAAGAAGATTACAACAAGTTGTAAAATATCAGATTTCTATTTCCTATCTTCGTAAATTATGGAACCTAAATATTTTTCAATATCGAGTTTTGTTAAAATGAGTTACTTATTCCTGAGATAAAGGGAAAATATAAAAGGTATTTGAAAAGGGAAGAGAGAGTAATAAATTGAGATTAAAACTTAGTGCGGAAGAATAATCATCCATGTTGGTTTTCCTTGTACAATACATTCATAAATTTTTACATGGAAAGGAGGCAAAAACCAATTTCAGTCCATACCACAATGTCATAAAAATCTACAAGAAAGAGGTGTATTGCAAGGAGGATAATATTTCCATACAATGTGAGATCCTACATCTTCATGTTGGACAATCCTTTTCCTCTCAAATGTAAAGATAAATGAATATTTCAGATTTTTAAACAAGGAGGATTTCCAACAAGGAATATCACATTTTCTTCCTAAACATCTACCATACCAATAAGGATATGAAAATAGTATTGTTATATATCGTATAAAAAAATCAATTCTTTTACTTGCAAGGGAGATACTACAACCATAGATGAAGATCCGTATAAAGTTATTTACTACCAATTTTCTTGTATTGTATTACAAAGTTTAAATCCCTTTTTTTTATTTAGTATACAAGGGAAAATTTGCATTCCTCGTGGAACTTAAACTCACAATCTTCATTATTCCAACATACTTAGAATACTCAAGAAACCATATTACAAGATACTTGTAAGATTGAAGGGAAATTTCTCAAGCAAAAATGACTCAAGTTTACAAGTAATACCAAATACAAAATAGGATTTTACAAGATAATGAAAATCTCCACATAGCCATGTTCTTAAAGTTGCAATGAGAGGTAACAATGAAGAACCATGATGACAAGTAACTCCAACTATCTTCCACTTGAGCTCCAACTTCAAAAGCTTTCAAAGAACCAACACAAGGAGAAAAAGCTTGTTTAACCACCCAACCTTTAGGCATCATTACATGCCTTTCCAAGGTTGGAAGACATGCTTTAGCCTCCCAAAGCCCACGGGAGAGGCGTGGCTTCCACAAAATTTTCACAAGATTAAGGGAGACAATCAAACATTTTTTATTTTATTTTTCACATATAACACAAGACAAATAGTAATAAAACACCCATTTTTTGCAAAGAAGGAAAGGAGGAGAAACCATCCAAAATGGGGAAGATAAGAAAGATATCTCAAGTGCCATAAGTGTAGCCAACATTGGTTACACATAAAAAAAAATCTCCACAACCTCCTTGTTCCTCCAAAGTCATCAAACCCTCCTTATTTCTCCACACATTAACCAAAATCCTTCTTGGGAGGATTTTCAAAGTCAATGGGTTTCCTCTCCAAGAATGAGGAAGGGGGTTCAAACCATATGGACCACCTTCCCCACCTCAAACCATTTTAGGGAGTAACAAAAATCTTACATGGCTTTTCCATCAAGCCATGAGGTTTGAGAAGGAAAATCCCTCTTTCCTCCCCCACAAACTCAAAATTCATCATGCCATATGATGGATGGAGAAAAATAAAACAACAAGCATAATCAACAAATAGCCACACACAAAAAGAAACACACATTTTAAACAAAACAATACTAATATCTAACATAATATAAAACATAAAATGAGCTCAAGGAGCCTACCTCCAAAATCTCTCCAACACTCTAACTTTTCCACTTCTTTATCCAAGCAAGCTCTAGCTCCAAAATCCACAAGCCTCCAAGCAAAAACTCCCCAAAAAAAAAGTTCTCTTCTTTCCCATGAGGGAGAATTTAAAGAGAAGACAACAAAAATCCTCACAAATGAGGGGGTGACATGTGTCACCACTCTCTTCCCTCAAGGTCAAAGATTCTCAAAATAAAAGAGAGAAAAATAAAATAGCTTTTAACCCTCTTCTCCCAAATTACCCAAAATTACAAACAAAACAAAGTTATGCAACTTTTAACAAGACACACATACCCATCAACTTTACATGGATGTGACCTAAGGGAGGCAAAATGGAAGGAAACTCCTCTATGCCTTGAATTAAACCCCCTTCCTATTAGGTAGGGTCCAAGGGCCTATTTTCATGCTAAGGGAACTCCCAAACTAAAAGGGGTCACTTAAAATGCCTAAAATAGCCAAATTTCGGGTTTGACACATTTGGGCACAAGTGTAGAGGATTTGGGGCCCACCCAAGGATTCACATGTGACCCTAATCCCCTTTAATTATATACACTATTACCCAAACACAAAACTAAATGCAAGTGGGGACCGTTAATTCCCAAATCAAGTTTACAAAGGAGCTAAACATCCTAAACAAGATTAATATTACATGACATACTATATTAAAATGAGGGTGACTCATGGTGCCCAAAATAATGAAGTCTAATACTAAGGCATCATATAATAAACATGGTTAGGACTTAACCGTGAGAGTTGCTTGTGAAAAATTCACATAGCTGCCCTGAATCCCATGTTCTCATGTGCCCTGTTACTGCACACTCATTACACACATTAAATACACTGTCAATATAATGTAAATCAACTACTCAATAAGAGATGAATGAAATATATGCAAGCATATCATCATCCTTAAATCAAAAATACTACAACATGCATAATTATACACAATTTACCATGAGTTAGCCATAACTATAAATAGAAGTGATATACATCCATAAAATTCAAACACGCAACTAAACCGAGTATCCATCATATGTAAATAAGGTCCAAACAACATCATATAATTTAGTATCGTAACATCATACGATAAGGTGTCAACATAGTAATCAAGTCAAATTGGTGCTATATGCCCAAATCTCCATACATGTCTAAGGAGGTCAAATATCTTAACATAATGTCCAAAATATGTCAAATCCCTATCAAAACATGTCTATGAGTAAAGAGAACAACAAATAATTGAGGCTATAAAAATGTGGGTACTACAGTCACAATTTGTGTTTCTAATCTTATATTGATCACCAAAAAGAGTCAAAATAAAATTAAGTCATGATAAAAGTCCAAAAATAAAATTAAAACCTATCTCAAAGATGCATTATCGCTTAAACATGATGTTCTCTATATAAATTATCAAGATTAAATAATTTGCGAAAATATTGAAGAAGGATATGATAAAGATCTTGAACCTAAAATAACTCAACCATAAAACCATCAACATTTGATAGTACGTGAATATATAAAGAGCCTCATATCCAAATACATCTAAGCTAGTGACTTCACATCAAAGGAACGAGGAAAACAAAGTTTGTAGGTCAATCAATGACCTCTTGTTAGTAAAGTCCAATGATGGGGCCACACAAAGTTATGGTGACATGTGCATTTGTAGTTTACTTTCTGTTGTGTTTTCATATGTCTAGTTGTGTGTGGTTTGTTACAATTTGTAGTGTTCCTGTTTGAATAAGTGGAAATTTCACATTGATGGGTGGACAATAATCAAATGCTCCATTTCTAGTTTTTAGTTTTTAATGAGTGAGAAATTTTTCCTATGTTATTCCTTGCAGTGAGATATTTATGAAAGATGATAATAGTTATTGGCACATCATGATGTGGTTATAGGTAAACCACTATTAAAACCTTCATTTTTGGTTTGGCATAAACCACTGCAAAACCACCACTCTTGGTTGTTGGTAAACCATTGCCTTTTGTTTTGTGGTTCTCAAAATGTAAAACTACCATTCTCGTTTTTGGTTGACCATATATAAAACCATCCATCAAAGTTTTTGATTATACTACGAA
This sequence comes from Taxus wallichiana var. yunnanensis, assembly GCA_018340775.1. Taxonomy (NCBI): domain Eukaryota; kingdom Viridiplantae; phylum Streptophyta; class Pinopsida; order Cupressales; family Taxaceae; genus Taxus; species Taxus wallichiana. Next base: position 638,887,567 of record CM031244.1, read on the forward strand.
ATCACCAAATCATGAACATGTGCAAGCACAAAGGTGGGTTTTCCTATGTTCGCACTAAGGATGAATGTTAGGAAATCTATGGTTATTGCTTGATTACTATGTATGGGTGAATAAAAATTACAATTATTATTATGGTGAAAGTAAAGTTAGTAAGCTAGTAGGTTAATATATTATTATTAGTTGTTATATAAAATAACAATAACAATTATGAATTTCTTGAGTGAGTTAGAAATAACTCGCGTAGAGGTTTGAGTTGTCATAACCACCTCATAAATTATAGAGGGATATTTGATATATATATGGATTTTTTTATAATGGAGTAGATGGAACAATATTGAATAATTTTCTTGATTATTTGGTTTTTGTATCTCGATCTTTTTGTAATTCTATTGTATACTCTTAAATTTCCCCAACTCGTTTTTATCCCTTATCATTGCAAATTCCTATATGGGCACCCCACAAAATTATAATATTTTACATTTAGTAATGGGAGCCTCCACATACCCAAGAACGAGTGGATTATCCCTATTACCTTTATTAGAAACTCATAATGTACAATACGAAATATTATTTCACTAACAGGAGATAGGCCTCGAAAATAACACAACCAATGAGACCAAGTCAGTTGCAAGTGGGAATCAATCTTTTCGCACATTGAGAGAGGGAGCCTTTAGCCCTCTCTAGAGAGCCTATGTTCACCATCTCATATGATTATTCTCTTAATTTTTATGCCTTTGACCTTCAACCTTTTCACTTAGAAATAGGAAGCCAAAAAGTATCTAAATCCTAAGGGAATCAAAGCCTCAAAAATAACACAACCAAAGAGAACCTAGTTTTGTAAGTGGAAATCAATATTCTCCCAAACTAATAAGAGGGGTATTCCATCCTATACTAAGAGCCTATTCTTACCATATCATATTAATATGCTCTTAATTTTTATTACATCAACGTTTAACCTTTTCACTTAGCAATCCATCCCAAATTAACTATGAACCTTTATCTTATGTGTTGAGAAGGAGATTCCAATTAGATATCATTACAAGCCGATGTTCCTAAAGAACCACTCCATAATTAAAATCAACCATCATTGGATATTAGGGACATGAAATAACTAGACCTGATAATTCTCAATAGATAAAGGAACCACTAAAACTAAACATGAAAAGGGGGATGGGAATGAGAGAGACATGTAACAATGAACTTACGATGGTTACACCACAAACAAATTGTCTCTAAGGGATTCTTCCTCTCCCTCGAAAATAGTTGAGAAGGAAGCAAGGAGTATTTTTAGTACTAAAATAAAATAAAATTGCACAATTCCCAAAATAATTATAGTGGAAGCATCTAAATTAAGGACCTTATATTTGAGATATTACGTCGGTGATCCTCGAGAAGAATCCAATCGAAGGAGATGTAAGAGAGGCTTGGAAAGATCAACCAAATCATAGACATGAATGAATTTACTCCCATAGAGATTCCATCAATCTCAAAAAATGATCATATATCATTAACCAAAAGATTAATATGGTCCTCTCTATGAAGAACAAGTGGTATATTGTACAATCTAATCCAAAGAGTGAAAATAAAGGTTTTCAATGGTTCAAAATCAAAGAAGGGAGACTATGGTAAAAATAAGAAACCAAAGCTATGCAAAAACCAAGGACCTAGATACAAAATGAAATATTTGTCAGTAGAGTTATGGAAATTGATCTGGAAGAAACCAAAAGGGATGTAATGGAACTCCATAAAAATGAAACCCGGTAGTAGATATATTATAAGGATAAACGCCACACACATCTACCAAAAGAGATATGCTAACTAATTTTTATTCCATGTCAATAATAAAAGAATTATATAACACCACCCCTCTCCTATAATAAAATACAAATAAATATCACTTATCTTGAGCATGAAATGAGGATGCAAAATTTTTGTTGGAGTATGAATAAAACTAGATAGACTAGAACTAATAATTCTATAGGGAAAAAAATTCCATTGGATATGAAAACAAAGTAGTCCATATGCATTAGATGAAGAAGTGACAAATTAGTTAAATTATACCAAAACCTATGAAATGTATTAGATATGTTCCTTTATTTTTCCATGGGGTTTCATTAGCAAGGCAATATCCTAACAAGTTCATTCATATTGAAGTAATTAAAATTGATAAAACAAATTCAATATACTAGTAGACATTATGGGGTGAAAGGGTTTAATTTATCAATATTTTGAATTAGGTATTAGGGGTAGGTTAGAGAGGTGGGCTAGAGAAGAGGTAAGGTTAATTTTAATATAAAACTAAAACATTTGAACCCTAGTTTTTAAAACTAAATAACATAAAATTGTAAAAGGTGTGCGGTCATATATTTATATTATAATCTCTTTTTGAACAAGGAAATCCGAATTAGGAGATTCTTAAGCAAGAAATAATAAGATGATAGAAAACTAGGATTGACTATGCTTTTCAGCACATGATATTATTTCACTTTGTTAATTATTTCAAGAAATATTGATACATGGTTAAAACTTAACATTAAGGTAATTGGAAATAGATATTAAATGGATTCAAACTCTCTTTCTATAGAAAGGTCATATTAAGAAAATATTAAATTTTGATTCGTAAACATGATATGTTTCTTATGATATATCAAAGGTATAAATAAAAATAGTTCAATAAAATTGTAATGGGAAAATGGGTAAGTAAGTTACATTAAAATATTAGGGGGTATTTTCATTCTAGTAATATAATGGGAGGAGATATTATCTATTGAATAATTAGAGGTAAAAATCTAACATTAATAGTATTCTTCAATACCCTTCAAACAAACATGTTATACCATACTTCTACCGAGTGAACCCCCATGTATTTTGTATAGAAAAGACATTTAAAACTTAAGAGAGACATTTAGAGCATACCCATAGAGAGTTTGGGAACAAAGAGAGATAAAAGGGGAGACAAAAAAATTATTTTCCAAGTCCAAACCAACCAATGACCATTCGGTCTTATTAACCTTCATAGATTCCTAAAGAATTAAATCTAAATAGATCACTATTTTACTAGAAACGATATGGGATAAAGAACCAACAACCCCAAGTGCTAAAATAGACCTCGACATCACTCCCATGACTAGATGAAACCCCATAAATATCTACAAAATATCTAACTACTACCATGCTGGGATTATTGGTAAAATATTTCCAAAACACGTGTGATAAAGGGATTATAAATACTACCCTTATTAAATTATAATATAGCATTACATATTCTCATTGTTTTAAGGCTCCCTCTTACATCGCGCCTATTTATAAAAATAGGTGCAAATTTATATAGAAATTACCTTTGTATGATTGCACATTCTATACATCCCACTTTACCATGGTGACCCCCATGACCTCCACACTCCCAATATCTTCTTTGAAATCATGTGATTGAGGTTTGGATATCAGAAGCTCATAATTAGATCATCTTTGATGTGCACTCATGAAGAATCCTTCCAATCTCTGTAGCCACTACCTAGAACTTCCTCAAAACATGCCTTCACCTGTTTCAATCTAAAAAAGTACACGTTCTAAAACATCCTTGTGATTTACCAAAAACTTTTATTAAACCCTATCAGAGTAATCGATATAAAAATGATATACAAGTGCTAGTAAAAATGACACAAGAAAATAAGAAAGTATGAAACCCTAAGAAAGGGTTAGAAATAATAATTTAGTTGATTAAAACTTGATCCTGGAGGTGCTCGACTGGGAAAACTATTGAATAGGAAGTGAATAGTGGCATCAATGCTCAGGATAAATTAAGGATCAGAGGAATAAGGCCGACATGGGCACCCACGGCTGGATAGGGGCTCCCGAGTGCCGACGACCTCTTTCGGGAAGCCTATGACCGTAAAAAGTTCATAACCTAATATTTACTCTATCGTAAAATTATTGTAAATATTCCATATTTATTTCTTTTTTCTCTCTTTGATCACCTAGGTATGTATAACGATAAAACAGATATGAGATGAAAAATCCCACAAAGCACATAATATCAAGAAAATGAGAGATACATAATGGGGATTCAGACTAACCCCAAAAAGTTACCCCAAGATTTATGCACTACATCTTTGAATCCATGTAGTTCTGGTGAGTTTTTGTAATAATATTTCCCTGGGATGCCCTTGTGCAAGTGCACTTGATAGAGGGTCAGTAGCTAGATCTAACAATGTAGATAAATGTGTGAATGGAATTAAAAATTCTCCTTCCTATGTTTTCTATGAATAAATCAGACTCCCTTGTCCTTCGAATGGATGCTAGATGGATTCCTGAAGTGCTTTAGGTTCCTTTTAGATGAAAGCTTAGGTGATTATAATAATGCTTAGTGTTTGGTCCTTGATTTTGAACACATAACTATGCATTTATATGATTCCCTTGTTTGAATTTTGTAATTGAAAACTAGGAGGTCGATCCATAAGTGAAATCAATTCCCAAAATATAAAAAAATACCCAAAAGAAGAGAGCACGGTAAAAAGGCCAAGGGTGCCTAGAGGGGACATGGGTGCTGGGCGTTGTTGTCTTGGTCTGGGCCTGGGTGTCTATAGCCATAAAATATAAATAAGTATAATATCAACCGGCATGTTGGGTTTTCAATAACAAATAGGAAATAAGAAAAACACAAAAGAGGCCAAAGACAATCGCCAAGTACTAGTTTTATTATTTATGAATCATATGAATGCTAGTATGTGTTTATGACCTAGGAATGTAGCCAAGTGTGTTATTTTGTGTCTACATTATCCCCCACTTTATGTTATTCAAAGTGAATACTCAATAAAATAAATTAATTATAATATGTGTACCTTATGTTCTCGCAGAGCGTGTGGCGAGTAACATGTTGAGCGGAATGATGCCAAAAAGGAAGCATGGAAACTAGCAAGAGAAAGTGACCTAGCGGTGAAGTGTATGCATTATAATTTGTTATGCTTGTCATTGTGCATGTTGTTGTGATTTTGATTTTCATATTCTGTAAAGTCAAAGTCGTGGTATATGAAAAAATTTCATAAGCATGTAAAAGGATGTGAAAGTATGTAAAAGTATGTAGAAGGAAAGTGTCCACCTAATGTTCAAGAGTGCAAAAGGATAGAAAATTGTCCTAAAAATACTATATAGAACAATTTTTTTGGGTGATCTCATGCCAAGTGTGATTTTTTTGGGTGATATCACGCCAATAACAAGTTTTTAGGGAAATCTCATGGTAAAGAGAAAGTGTTTTGGAGAGAGGTATATTGTTACTCTCGGTCCATGACTCTTCCGATAAACACCATCATGCAAATGGTGTGTCCCTATTTTTTCATGTCATGTCCTAATTTATTTTAGAAATGTACCAATTGAGCTAATCAGTAGGAGATAAAATTTATTCTATTGTTGGAGGATTGTGCTTGATACTCTCAAGTTGTTCTAAAATTTTATCCATACTATCATGATCTGATAAGATTTTAGTGTGTGCCCCTAGGACATTAGTGCCCAGGTATGACACAGACACCCAAATAGTCCTATCTCGACCCTAGGAGTTGGTGTATATGTTATGATGAGGATATAAGTAAGATTCTTGGTTGTTCTGTAACTGTGTTCATGTTCTAATTATGTGTTGTATTGTGTTTTGATGTAGCTATGAGCCATCCTGTGGTGCTGCATGATTTATTCACCTAATATATAACCCCCTCGCTTTGGGTGCATACAATGAATGTGGCAAGATGTGGTAAAAGTAGAGAACCCGATGTTGAACTAATGTTGATACATGTAGGGGTAGGGAATGTGCATGGTAAAAACCAAGGCACATGTAATCAAAGTTTCTAAACATATGTTTTAGTAGAAAAATATAGTAATCATGTCATAGAAAAATGATGTAACAAAGAAGTGTGCATAGAAGATAGACTCGCAAAAGAGTGTTTCATACATCGTACATCACTCATAATGTCATAAGACAATCAAGTCTGAAGTGGCCAAAAGAAAGAAAATAATGAAAAAGAAATACATAGGGTAAATCCTATAAATAATAACATACAATGAAAGACAAAAACACTAAAATGTGTCAGACAACCATGGTGGCATATAGTCCTGCAAAGAAAATTCTAGACATGAAGCACCTATTAGCATGTTAGAAAGATAAATATAATGTCAAAGCATGTATGTAATGATAGAAAGTTATGTGCTAGGAAGTAGAAGTAGTAAATAATGAAATAATAGCACCTGTAATGTTTGAGACAGTAGATGCTCCTATGAACCTCAAGTGGGACTGGTAAGAGGTAAAATTCCAAAACATCATTACAGTGTGTAAGGACCTATAAGAAGTATACATTCACAACTAGAGAACAGTGAATGTGCGTGTGATTTAGAAAAGATATTGAAATATTGAGCATTCGTCTAGCATGGGAAACAAAGTGTACATGAAAGTAGAATAAGAAAGAAAGAATAAGTGCAATCAAGATATGCAATATGTAGTGTATGAGTGTGATGGAATGGTATGTAACGTGAATTTGATAGGAGAAGTATGCCCTCAATGGATTTGGATGAGTATGAGATGAGATTCATTTATAAAAGACCCCTCAACAATCAAGAATGAACCATAGAACAAAAGTGTGTCATTGGGAAATGGTCCGACAAAGTGTGTGTTAGAAAGATAGATCAATGAAGCATAGAGCATGAATAGTGAATGTGATGAGGTTCATTTCATATTTATACCCTTAATAGTCAAGTAGAAACTGTGGAACTATAACACGTCACAGGTAATGATGATAAATTATGTGTATCAAAGGGTTTGAAAGTGAGTATAAAAATGATTTATGAAGCACAAAGCATTAATCGTAATAGTAGATTATAAAGACAATAGATAGTGGTAGAAGGTGGGGAGTATAATGCCCCAAGTTTTCCAATAATAGAGATTTATGTGGTGATGTGAGAAGGACCATGCTATGGTGGTGGAGCTTGAAATGTGTCTTGGTCATCAATATAAGGAATAGTTTGTTTGAAAAAATGAATTGGAAACAAAAGTGGAGTAGGATGGGGAGGTATCTTGAATGGTGGTAGCTTATGTGGGATTAATAATGTTGTAGAAGACTTGAGAGAAGGAGGGGTTGGACTGATTTTGAGAGGAAGTTTCTTAGTTGGAGTTGGTAACATGGTAAAAGACTTGAAAGGAGGAGGGGTTGGACTAATTTTGAGAGGAAGTTTCTTAGTTGGAGTTGGTAACGTGGTAGAATACTTGAGAAGAGGAGGGTGGACTGATTTTGAGAGGAATTTTCTTAAATGGCTCTTGACTTTCCATAGAAGGAACATTAGTAACGATGGAATGATGTTCATTATACATAGATGAATCAGATTTAGGAACCTAGTGAGATTTAGCAATTGAAGATGAACATGTAGCAACATTTTGTGTAGCAAATGAAATGAGACCATAATGCTTAAGGTGGCCAATTTTTCATTTGAGAGCATAGCAATCATTGTCATTATGTCCATTAATTCGATGATAATTGCAATATGGGTGACCTTGGTATTTTGTAAGTCGATAAGGAGGATAAAAATGAGTAGATGGAAAGTTGATAAATTGATGAGTGAGGAGTTAAGGAATAATATCATGTTGTTTAGCATTTAGATCAAACTTGAGAGGCGGGGAGTGGTAAGACTTGGGGTTAACTCATATGGGTATATGTAGAAGTCAGAGAAGTAGAATGAGATATTGCAGAAGAACTAGCATGGACTTGAGAAGCATCCTTGAGATGGTTCACTTGAGAAGCATCCTTGAGAAAAAGATAAATAGATAAAATATTGATTTGGATGTAGGATGTGCAAGACCAAATACGAAATAAGAAACACGTAAAGAGGCCAAAAAGAGTTGTCAATTACTAGTTTTCTTTATGAGGAATCATATGATTTCTAGTATGTGTTTAGGACCTAGAAATGTACCCAAGTGCATGATTTTATGTCTACACCTTAACATCCGGTTCATCGAGAATCAACTTCCCTACAATCCTTTTAAAAGATAATAAAAGAATCAAGTGGACGTAATCTTTACCTAGTTTTTACAAGTTTTTATATATGCTAATCTACTAGTATGTTTGAAAAATATCTTTGGCTAGCTAGTGAAATACATTGATGTGCTTTGATCTAAAATGAAGAGATAAATTAGGTTTAAGAAATAGCATTAAGAGTCGAAGCTATTAAATAAGTTTATCCATGCGCGCACGTGTGTCCACACAAATAATCATATTTTTCTAATGTATTAATTTGGAAATAGTGAAATATAATATATCTAGAAATATACATATAATTTAAATTTTTGGAATTTTTTATTTTACGGTAATGAGATTTTTTCTTAAATTTTTTAATTCTTACCTATTTCTATCTCTTTATAATTAAATGTAATAAAAAAATATCTCTTAAGATAATATTCAAATATCTATTTGATTAATAAAATTATAATATATATATTTCAATAGCAAAATCCAATAGATAATTAATTGATTAATCTATTTGTAATATATTTATATAAATACTGAAATATAATATATTTATTTGATTACTCAACTTTAATATCTTTCCTTCTTACTTTCTATTCTCTCTAAGTTATGAATAGAATAAAGAAAAACATCTATCTTATTCTTATATTATATTTACATGTTTAATTGTTTCCATATATTTAATACTTCATATATATTAAATAAAGATGTTTCAATTATGTGTGTTCGCTTTCATGTAAATTGACATGTTTAATTGGTCCCATCTTTTATATTCATTTTTATTATGAAGTTTGAATCTTCTTTCTCAACCTAAAACAATTGAAAGAAGGAATGTTGCATGAAAGCCAACCTGAAAAGCAAAGGAAACTTTTTTCCATTCCAACCTAGTGCTAGTGACCATCACATGAAATTTAAATACATAAACAGGTTCTTTAGATACCACACGGCGCCCACCAAGCCGAAAAGAAGATTTCATTTTAAATAGAGACACGACAATAAAAACATACAATATCATTCTCTCTACTTTCAATGGATGCGGATCGAGGTCGCCATCATAATCTTTTAATTGTGGAGTAGATGAGATTCTAGATCTTGGCGTGCATCATCACCCTTTTTATCTTTTAGAGAGATCTATTGTTTAAATTGAAAAAGTTGGATGACTCCCTATTGTCACATAGACAAATGGATTACAATTAATTGCTAACACAGATTTAAATTAGGTTTTACATTTTAATGTTTCATTATTGTTATTTCTACTGAAAGTTCACTTTTTAATGTATTAATAACATTAAAAAAATTAAATATATTATTTTAGGGTTTTTGTAATGTTAGAGAATAGTGAAATTATCTTAAAGTTTATCAATTTTTAAAAAGTTAATAATATTAATTGCTTATTAATTATAACAATTTATGAATTAAATAAATTATTGTAATGTAATATATAATTATTGTAAATTTTGCTATATTAATAAATATCTATAATTACTCAATAGATTTGTATAAATAATGAATTCTCTATATTTAATCATTTGTCAAATGAATTATAATGGTTATATAAGTATAAGTTATATTTAATTTCAAGTTAAACATTACACAAGTATCTATACCAACTTCTAAGTGTTATGACTTCAAAAGATGAGAAGAGATGAATGATATTATACTTCACTTAGAGAGGGCCTAAAACACAAGACAACATAAAAATAAACAAGACAAATTATAATATAAAAGGTGCACAAGAACTTAGAAGACCAAACATAGTAGAAAAAGATGGTAGAGATAGAATTACTTAAATAAAAATTAACAAAATATTTTATAATTTCTAATTTGAACCAAAGTAGTGAATATATAAAGTGCACTAAATTAATTATAAAAATAATAATAAACAATGTCATGTGGACATTTTAAATACTTAAAAGCCAAAAAGGATCTTACATGTCAATTATGAATTCTATATAATATTAACACATTATCAACATTACATAGTGCAAAATACATAGATTTGCATTGATTAATCTAAATGTAGATAAGAATTATGAAATCTCATATTATATTTGACAAATTGATTTTGTTTATGGGTAATTATATTAGACAAAATCAATGTAAATTGTCTCTATATTATATTAAAGAGATTGATTTTAAATTTCTGCAACTTTACATCACAAAATATATTTACAAACGCTTCTTTTATGTCAATTTTGTGATCAATGACCATCTAATAGAGAAATTAATAATATAGTATAACTTTTTGTCATATATTTTGATTGTCATGTGTGATTGTCATCCTTCCATAACATAATTTAATGATGATTTATTTTTAGTAATATTTTCAATCATCACTCATCCATAATTAAAAAAATACAATAAACACTTTGTTTTTTCACTTCCGCTTAATATAGAAAAATGGAAAAACTATTTTTTCTTGTTTTAATTGTCATTTGAAATTTTTCTAATATAGAAAAATCTGTTAATTTTGTTCTCAATCGTCCAATAAAAATTAGATTATTGTAAAATATTTTATTTTTGGTCCATATTACTAAAAATGATAGAAATAAACATTCGTTTATATATCACAATTTGTTTAGTGTTGGTTGATGAAAGAAATATTACATCATTTATATGATGTACATTTTCATGGGATATATTTTTAGCCCCCATTTGATTGCAAAAGATATATGGGAGGATGTCGGTGGATAACAATGCCCATTGATTGTCACACAATAGTGTTTTGTGTCATTTTTAGATCATTCAAGTGCAAAATTGTAGTAGCTTAGTCTATTGTGGAGATTGACCTACCATGGTATTCGCCACCTTTTCTTAGGTTGTGAATAATGGTAGTAAGATAAAGATAATACATAAAGATTATATATATACATATATATATGTATGGTCTAAAGCTTTAAGATGCTTTGTTGTAATTTCCATTGGTGAACTTGAACCTTAATTTATAAATAAAGATAATTATATATATGGTCTAAAACTATAAGGTGCTTTGTTTTAACTATTTCCATTGGTAAACTTGAACCATACTTTATTCTCATCAAACTTGAACTCAAACCTTATGAAGTATTTTATGTTTTACAAAAATATATGTATGTATGTATGCATTCATTCATACATGTATGTATTTGGCTTTCACACATATGTGTGTATATATGTAACTTCAATACACACACATGCACACACACCCAAAATTTGATATGTTAATTTTTTTTTAATACAAGAGTGGAGTGCAAGTGAAATAGAAATGGGTGCTTTATGCGAAGTTGGAGGAGAATTGATGAATGGTAGTGACGTTCAAGAAGATGGTTTAACATTAATGGAGGGATGGGTAACATCACAAGGAAATGAAGTGACTCGCCAAATGTAGTGTACTCCCTAGTTGTGCCCCGATAGGAGCTTTGAGTGGTTATGGACATTCCTCAAAGTATAATGGGAAATATGTTTCTATCAAGTGTAGTCATGGGCTTCCCTGTTAGACATGAATGTGAATGTCGAAGTATATGGAAGGAACATAATCCAATTATCAATTCTTCAAGGCATGCTAGTCTCATGGAAATGAAAAAGAATGATAGTCTCATGGTAATAAGATGGCACTAGGATTTGCAGGAATGAATCTATTAAAAATGCCTCAATAATCAGTTAAACAAATGCAAATGACAGTGTAAAGCTAGCTCCATCACCATTTCCACCACCTTTTATTATGTGTCTAGATGAAATATGTATCAAGTAAGGGTATAGAAATTCATCAAATTATAATGAAAAGGAGAATTTTGTGATGTTATAGTCAGGTGCGATGAATGGCATGCCACGTGGGAAGTTTCATAAAAGGCACACAACTTATTTCACATAATGCCTTCAAATAAATTTGGTTTCATAGATTACGTTGATGTCAAGTCTACAATAAAAATATACATGTATATAAAATACTTTTGAGGTAGGGAGAGAAATAAGGTTTGTGTTTGGTAAGTAGAGTGTGTAACACCTACTTCAATTCAAAATCACTAAAATTGTTATGAGATTGAGATTGAGATTGACAATGGATGACATTGGTTTGGAAAATTGTGTGCACCATCTAGTCTTATAGATTTGGTGATCGCATAAGATATGTACAAAATGGATTTTTGAAAAGGACTTGGATACATTTAAGAAAATGTAATTTATAGGTCTTGCATTCTCACAACATGAACTATATTGAGATTTTTGAAATGTATTAAATTTTGTTAGAGTCTATGCAAGTAGAGAGCAAATCAACACAATATAATAATTTATTTGAGATGCTTATTGGAGAACATTAAAGAGGCTATTATATAGCCATAGAAATAGAAAATGAACCTCCTACAAACTAGAAATTCATACAACCAAATAACTCATTAATAATTTTACATGTGTACAACCAAACTCTCATTTAATAATATATTGTTAAAACAATAACAATATAACTAATATAACTTATTTATCACTCAGTATTTACTAACTCATGTAAATACTAATTATCCAATGTAAACTCTAAATTTCTGCCATTCCCCCTTAGTGTTTACATGGGAAGAAAGCATATCTCAAAAACTTGAAATGTAATCGTATGCCTACACATACTTTTAGGTCTACATATGTATTGTTCTGATCTATTGTCTGGATCTTGTTGTATGGATCTTGTTGCACATGACCAATCCACTTCACCACAATGAATCCTTTACCAGATGATCACACTTCTAACAATACACCTACATACGTGAACTCAACATTGTTAAGTTGTGGAGCTCAATTACTTCATTTAGCATGCAATGTGAAACTTTGGAAAACATATTAACTGTCATCGGTTAGGGGAACCGACATTGGTCACCAGGACCGACATCAAACAGGGAAGGAGGGACCGACATCAATTAATCGTGTGAGGATGTTTTAATTAACTCTCGTGAATTAAATCTATTTTCATCATTAAAGTATATTTATTGATTTTAATTGCATGGTTAAGTGCCCTAAGTCTATAAACGACTATATAAGCATAAAATATAGGGTTTAGAAAGAAGTATTGACAAGAGTTAAGAAGAACTTAAAAAAAATTGTGAGAGAGAGAATTCTTGGTGATGAAGCAAAAGCTTGAGAGAAAGAAAGTATTATACATCTGAGAGGTGTGGAAGATTGTAAATCTTCATTATATATCTTGTCAAAGCTTTGGATAATAGATTGGCTTGTTTCTTGGTGGACGTAGCCCACACTGGGTGAACCATGTTAAATCTAGTGTTGATTTATGTCTCTTGTTTTGTATATTTCTTCTGGTAGAATATCCACTTTTATTTGCATGTATGCTTAGATTTGATATATTATCTGTACAACCGGTGTGCTAACCCCAACAAATGGTATCAGAGCTTTGTTTGAGGGTTTTGTGTGTTGACATATTTACTCACAGAGGGTTTTCTGATTGAGTGGGAGCTACAAAAATGGAAAAAGAGAACAACTATAAGGTAGAGAAGGTCGACGACCGAAATTATCAATTATGGAAGATGTAAATTGAGGACTATCTATATCAAAGAGATTTCTATATGCTTTTGGATGAGAAGCATAGCCCTACGAAGATGACTGATGAAGAATGGAAGATTCTCGATAAAAAGGTTTTGGGATCTATAAGATTGAGTTTGGTAGTATTCGTGGCTTCCAATATTATGAAGCAACTTCTATGGTAGATTTAATGAAATATCTTGCTAGTTTATATGAAAAGCCTAGTGCTTCAAATAAAGTATATTTGATAAAGAAAATATTTAGTTCTAAGATACATGAAGGTGGATCTCGCATCTATTCATTTAAATGGTTTTTGATCTATCAGTAAATCAGTTGAAATACCATTTGATGATGAAGTAAAAGCACTCTTATTCTTATGTTCTTTCCCCGATAGTTGGGATAAATTGGTAATGGCTATTAGTAATACGTCATTTGCTAATAATATTTTTAAGTTTGATGATGTGGTTATTATAATCTTGAATGAAGAAATTTGGCAGAAGATTACATAGGAATAATCATCCTGAAATGCTTTGAAAGTAGAAAGTAAAGGTGAAGAAGGAGAGATCCAAGATTAGAGTAATGGGAAATCAAAGTCAAGGGATAGTAGATCTAAATCCAGAAGTAAGGGCATTACTTGTTGGAAATGTGGAAAGAAAGGACATGCAAAGAAATATTGTTGGTCGAGGATAAAGAGAACCAACAACGTAAAAAGGTAAAGAAGAAAATCTTGCTGCATCGAGGTAATGTAGGATATTCTTATTCTTTCATTAGATAATAGAATTGAATCATGGATTTTAGATTTATGAGCTTCTTTCCATGCAACCCTAATAAGGATTATTTTAGAAATTATGGTTAGAGCAATTTTAGGCATGTTTATTTGGGTGATGATGAACCTGCAAGTATTATCGTAAAGGGAAAGTTCATATAAAATTGTAGAATTGAAATACATGGGTATTAAAATATGTGAGGCATGTGCCAAACCTCGGGAGGAATCTTATTTCGTAGGGCAATTAGGTGAATTTGGTCGCATGGTTATTTTTACAAGACACTCTTGGAAAGTCACCAAGGGTACTCTCATTTTTGTAAGAGGTAAGAAGGTAGGAACATTATATTTATCTACATCTATTACTAATTCCTTTTTTGCATTATCTAATTCAGATTTAGATGCATGCATGTGGCATAACCGGTTGGGCCATATGAGTCAAAAAGGAATGAAAATCTTAAAGGTTAAGGTTAAGTTATTAGATTTGAAATATTTAGATCTTGGTTTCCATGAGCATTGTGGTCTTTGGAAAGAAAAAGAGCGTGAGATTTCTAAAATTTGGGGAAACTATTAAAGAGTAATAGTTGGAGCTTGTCCACTCGGATGTGTGGGAACCAACTCAGGTAGCTTCTCATGGTGGATCCCAATATTATCTTACTTTCATTGATGATGCTACAAGAAAGGTATGAGTTTATTGTATTAAACATAAATCTTTTATTTTTGAGACTTATAAAAGATGGAAATCACTTGTTGAGAATGAATCAAATTCTAAGTTAAAGTGCCTTATATCCGATAAATGGTGGTGAATAATGTAGAAAGGATTTCAATGTTTACTATTCATTGAATTGGATACACAGAGAAAGAATGGTTCCAAGAACACCACAGAAAATGGTGTTGCAGTAGAAATAATGAATAGGACAATCATGGAACATGCTATAAGTATGAGGATACATTCTTCATTTCCTTTTAGTTTTGGTAAGAAGCAGTTGATATAGTGGTTTATTTGATTAACCATGGGCCTTCAAGTTCACTAGATGGAGGAATACTAGAGGAAGCATGGACTGTAAAAGAGGTAGATCTTTCTCTTCTTAAAGTTTTGGTTCAGAAGATTTTGTGAATGTTGATAATGAAAATACGAAGAAGTTGGATGCAAAATCCAAGAAATTCACTTTCATTGGTTATGAATCAGTGATTTGGTTTCGTTTTTGAGATTTAGAGAATTCTAAAATTAGTAGGATTCATGATGTTGAATGGAATGAAAAGAGAATGTACGTGGATCAAATTTTGGTACCCAAGGATGAACCGGTTGAGAATTTTGTGAATGAAAATGAACTCTCATATTTTAAAGTATTACCGATAGGGTTACACAAGTAACCGTCGGTGTCACCTTACCCTTGGCCGACATCACCGATGAACCGTATTGGTTATAGAAGATATAAATCAGCATCGTTTAGTAGAACCGATGTCGGTTAGAGGTGACCGATGTTGGTCATAAATAGATTTGGATATGAATGTCCAGGAGGTCAAGATTGAGCCCCAGGTATCCCAAACTCCTGTGAGAAGGTCATAAAGGGTAAGTAAATATCCAAAAAGATTTCTACATTCTCTAGTTTATTTATTATTGACTGATAATGGTGAACCAAAAATTTTTGAAGAAAGAATGCATGATAAGATCCATGTCCAATGGGAGCATGACATGGATGAGGAGATGAACTCCTTGGAATAGAACCAGACTTGGGATTTGGTTAAGTTTCAGCAGGTAAGAAAATATTGCAGAACAAGTAGGTTTACAAGATCAAGGAAGAAGAGGGTGGATAGAAAAGGTATAAGGAAAGGCTTGTAGTAAAGGGATTTACACATAAAGTAGGTATTGACTTTGGTGAAATATTTTCTCATGTTGTTAAGATGACTTCTATTCATACTGTATTGATTTTAGTTATAGTAGAGGATTTACATTTAGAGAAACTAGATGTGAAGATGGATTTCCTTCATGGTGATTTGGATGAAGAGATTTATATGTAGCAGCTGCTTGGGTATGAAGTCAAGGGTAAGGAGAAATTAGTGTGTAGGTTGAAAAAGAGTCTCGTATGGGCTCAAGAAATTATTATGAAGGTTGAAAAAGAGTCAATGGTACATGAGGTTTGATAGTTTTATACAAGAACATAGTTACTTGAGATGTGAATCGTCATTGTGTTTATTTCAAGAAGCTTGAAAATGGGAGCTATATTATTTTGTTATCTTGTATGTGCATGATATGCTTATTACATGATCTAGTATACATGAAATTAGTGAGATTAAGAGAAATCTAGCTCACACATTTTCTATGAAGGATTTAGGAGCTACAAAAAAATCCTGGCATGTAAATACATAACAGACGAGAAAAAAATAAATTTTATTTGTCTCAGGAGGATTATATCTACAAGGTGTTAGAAAGGTTCAACATGCAAAATGCAAAACTTGTTAGTACACCTATGGATGAAAACACAAAATTGATAAAGATCGTGTCCTCATCACATGAGGAGGTCAAATACATGACACAAGTGTCATATGCTTTAGAAATTGAGAGTATCATGTATGATATGGTTTGTATCAAACTAGATATTACACAAGCAAAGGGGAGTGGTGATTAGATATATGGCTAATCTAGGTAAAGAGCATTGGAAATAATTCCAATGGATACTGTGTTTTGAAAGGGACGTCTAACATGCAGTTATGTTATAGAGGATCAGATATTTCATTGTGGCTATGTTGATTTGGATATGGCTAGAGATTTGGATGGTAGGAGGAGCACTACTGGATATATTTTCAAGAGGTGAGAAGGCCATTAGCTGAATTTCAAGATTGCAAAAGGTTGTGGCTTTGTCTACTATAGAGGAATCTTATGTTACAGCTACAAAGGTTAGAAAGGAAATTATATGGATGAGTAAGTTTATGGAAGAGTTGGGAAAGTAACAAGGTAATTCTAAACCTGTCTATGCTTCAAAGGATACCATAGTGTAATTTATTTGGAAAGGAACTCAAAGTTTCATTCAAGAGAGAAACACATTCGATTGAGGTATCACATACATGGTAAGGTATTGGAGGATGGACAATTGAATTTAAAAATATTCATACGAGTGAGAACCATGCAGATATGCTAACGGTTATTAAAAAGGAGAAGTTGGAGCTACACTCCACTTCTATTGGTCTTCTACTTTGAGACTTGAAGAGGAAGAAACAAAGATAAAGAAGGATCCAAGAATGATGTTATATAGTTATGGTGCAATAATTAATCTCCAAGTGGGATATTGTTGAGTTGTGGAGCTCAATTACTTTAGTTTAGCATGCAATGTGAAACTTGTTGGAAAACACAGTAACCATCATCAGTTATGGGGAACCGACATTAGTCAACTAGGACAGACATCGGTCAGAAAGGAGGAACCGGCATTAGTCGAGGAAAGGAGGAACTAACATCGGTTAGCAAGAACCAACATTAGTTACCGTATGCGAGGATGTTTTAATTAACTCTCAGGAGTTAGATCTATCTTTAGCATTAAAGTATATCTATTGATTGTAATTGCATGGCTAAGTGCCCTAAGTCTATAAATGACTATATAAGTATAAAATCTAAGGTTTAGAAATAATTATTAGCAAGAATTAAGAAGAACTTAAAAACTTTGGTGAGAGAGAGAATTCTTGGCGATGAAGCAAAACCTTGAGAGAAAGAAAGTTCTATACATCCGAGAGGTGTGGAAGATTGTAAATATTCATCAGTATATCTTGTCAAAGCTTTGGATAATATATTGGCTTGTTTCTTGGTGGATGTAGCCCACATTGGGTGAACCACATTAAATCTAGTGCTGATTTATGTCTCTTGTTTTGTATATTTTTTTATTATTGGCAAATAGTTTTTTTTGAAGGGACTATACCCTCAGATAAAGATGACTCAGCGATGTGCCCAAGTGAGCAAAATATCAAAAGGTCAAATAATCTCTTGTTTTGTATATTTATTCTAGTAGAATATCCACTTTTATTTACATGTATGCTTAGATATGATATATTATATGTATAAGTGGTGTGCTAACCCCAACAACTAGTTCCCATTTTCACTTCAAAGTGAATTCTCTTTCACCCACTGATTGATGAAGAAGTATGACACTCGAAGAATCTCAACAATCAAAGGATAACTCTAGTTCAGTTGCCTCCTATAAAACTATTCTTATACTCCAAAATGCACATTCTCCACTTTTCAATCATAACAGCAATTGGAAGGAAATGACACACCATTTTATTCTGCACACACCACACAACCAAAAAATTAATGTCACCATACCAAAATGTGGCCCCATTGTCGTGCTGGATCGACGGGAGGCACCGATCTCCCTCCATCATCTGTCAGCCTCCCGACCTCTAGTCTCATGTTGCTAGATCAACCCCGATTTGGATATGAACCTCAAAAATTTCCACATTGGGTTTATTTTTATAACTACCCCTTCGCAATGTGAAATGGTTTCTTTTCCTAGACGTTAGGTAAAACTAAAAATGTTTCGTAAGGTAAATTTTAATAAAAGAAAATTAGACTTTTTGACATCACCATACGACCATTACAAGACAAAGAAAAATACCTTAAATCGCCTATTTGAATTTTATGACACTTAACTTCGACAATGATAATAAATGAATCTTGACTCTACATTTTAATTATTGACAATGTAATTGACCCACTTCTATAATGATGATTTCTACTCTTTCACCAAGAGGTTAACTACTCCGACACGAAATTATATTGACAACTAATATTTAGAATGGATTTATAACACAATAACAACTTATAGCTTGAGACATCTAAATAAAAGTAAGACTTAGATAATTCACAATGGAAACAACTATACCATAACTACTTCAATATAACACAATGTTTTTGTAAATGAACTAAAAATGTTATACAAGACATGAGATTTAAAAAGCATTAATATTTTATTACTATTTTAAAAAATAATAGAAAATTGACTATTAAATTGATGATCAAACTAAAAATAAAACTATCAATCCTTAAATAATCAAAAAATGGAATTGACTTATCAAAGACATTTGAAAAATAATAGAAAGACTCATGAATGCATACAATGTTGCATGTACATCTCAGGACATATGTGGCATCAAATAAGGACGTGAGATTGGTACTGACAAAGCTAAATAAACACATTCATCATGGACATCTATTCGGCACAATGCATTGATCAATTTTGTCGATGCAAAGCAATTTCACGTAGATACCCCCAACAGATGAACACGTGGCGCCCACTTAAAACACACACAAATACAACACCAAAAAAACTCAGATAACATTTTTTACTTACTTGGAGTTTACACGACAACATAGGTAACAAAAATGACTACAACCCACTCTCAATAAGCTTGACACAATATTGACCCCATAGAAATAAGGAATCATACAACACCCATCATGAAAAGTTCACTTTTCTCTTCGACAAGGCACAACGTAAAAGTCCAACCACAAGATGATAGCTTACAATTAAGGACATCCCACAAAGTAAAATATTTGAAGGTTATTTATCTACTAAAAACGTCTTTCAAAATTTGACTTACGACATATGTAACATTCATGTTATGATTTTAGAAGTTCTTCTTACAAAGGTGAACTTATTTATTTTATATTACTCGATGATTAGCTTAAGATCAATTTTTTGAAGGAGAATCATTCTATAATATGTCAATAACTTGCTTAATTCATTGATTTAATAACATTTTCCATTTCTCACAAGGTTAATTAATCTTACTCAAGCCACTGAAACTTGTTCCACACCTCTATTGCACAGGTGACAAGCACAAGCTCCGATTGAGGGAAAGTACCATTTTAGGTTCGAACAATAATATTCTTTGTGCAAGGATCAAGATTTTAACATTATTTAAGAAAGATTACAATGAACCAAGGCAAGGGTTAAGGGAAAACAAGTCAAAAGAATTCATCTTCAGGGTCTCATTGGTTATTAACTAGTATTTTATTGAGGCTAAGAATTTATCAAGATTGGTTAAAAGTTTCATTTAGACTTTTCTTGCTTAAGTTTGACAAGGAAAATAATTTACATTTCAAACGATTGAGATATATTGAAGGGTTTCTTAATCAATTTCCTTCCTACTTATATAACCTTATTATCTTCCAAAACTAATCATTGATTTCACCATAAGATCATTTAAGAATTCACCATGAAAATATAACGTTAATTAGTTTAGCTTGGGGAAAATAAGGTAAATATATTTTTATTACAAAAGCTAGTTTCCTCTTTGATCAGCTTAAGGGCTCAAAAGTTATCAAGTAGATCACATCTACATTAATTTATTCGTATATATATTTTATTTTAAATTTTATAAATTTTATAAGGATCATCCAACCATTTTATTATGCTTAGAATTACATTGTTACTATGTCTTAGAAGGGTTTACAACTCAACATTTTATCTCAAGAGAAAATTTTACCATTACTCGTTTGTGAAAACTATACATGGTTACATCAATTATTTCCAACATGACGCATAACCGAAATGGACAAACTAACTCTATGGAACCATGACTAGGGAAAAAGAGAGTAATAACATTGGTCACGCCACACTATGTTATTCTTAGAATTTCTATAATACATTAGAATCACCCATAACCATGTGGTAATCAACTTTTATATTTTTCCATGATAACAAAACAAGCCAAGTTTCAATAGTCACGACAACATTACTCCACAACACATAATACTAAGGCACTAGTTTTCTTCTAAATTCCCCATATAACCCATTTCATAGTTTTACAACATAAAATAATTCGTAGAAAATAACTTCACAAACAAGTAATATTCTACAATTCTTTCCTCATCTACTCGTATAAGCCATCTTCAACAATTATTAATCCTGAGTCCTGTTTCGCAACAAATGAGAAAGATAAGACTACACAAAGTAAAAATAAGCTACTATCTAACAATATCAAGAACAAAAACATTCTATTCCATGAATTGGATCAAGCTCTAAATAATAACAACCCCTTAAGATAAATAAAATTTCTACCATTCCAATCTAAGAAGAAAGCCTTATACTTGAATTTTGAACATTATCTCAAAGCAACAAAAATCAACAATCATTTGAGAAGGGACCATGGTCTTGATTAAGTTAGAAACACCCATCTAGCGTAACGGGATTTTCATTGAATAAATAATTAGGTTATAAGATTGAGAACTGATATTCAAACCAACATTCTAAATTCATAAAAAAAGGTACCAAAGGCACAAGCTATGATACTAAATTTCTGAAATGAAAAATTGAACAATTAATCTAGGAGGAAACATGAGATCCAAAGGTTAACACAAAAGGTTGAGTGTATTAAAATTTTAATCATGTAATCATATAGATTATATGATGGAAATATAATACACGACCACCACTCAACATTGTTTAAAAAGGGAAGGAAAATAATACTAGTTTCATCCATTGACTCCAAGAAATTTCACAATCATTCAAGAAGAGGCCATTGCCCTTATAGGCTAAGTAACAACAAGCGAGAGTAAAAGAGAGTTCTGACATACAAGTTAACATTTTAAACATCAATCCAAGTTTTACCACACTAGGGATTTCCAAACCTTCTCTATAAGTCTATAGTTTCGGTTTAAAACAATGTGGATCACCACTTTCCATCACAAGTCCTTTTAAAGTACCCCTCGTTAACATATTCAAACCATTCAAAAATAAAATTGCATTTATAAGTATCACCAAAAGCCATTAAATTAACATCAACTTCAAATATAAATCAACAATGCATCTATATATAAATACCCCCAAATATCCCTAATGCTCTTAACCATTCTATCAAGTCAACAAGATATCAACACACATATGTCATCCAAAAGTCAATAAAAATCAGTGAGATGCACAATTATAAATATGCCACTAAGAGTCATCACGAGTAGAATTATCCATAACACACACATGAAACTACAAATCCATAACACACACATGAAACTACAAATCTCGGTGATGAAAACCTTTGTTACGGTTTAAGCTTCATAAGGAACGGTCAAAGTGCCCCTCAGGGAAAAACCTTAAACATTTTGGAACTATATTGAAGATCAACAGAAATAAGGGTATATGTCTAGCATCAAACACAATTATGTAGGAATACTCAAGGTGCAAGACAACTAGTAATTCGGTACCTTAGCCAAGATACACCCTCCAAGCATAAATCTAACCACAGAAGTCAACCACACATAAATTTTTGCAAACCTATGGGATAGTTCAAAGGAACATTTAATTGGTTCAAGAAAAGAGAACATGGAGGTCTAACAGACCTCAACAACCACACCACTCCAAGGTTGGGCAACACCAAAGAACAACTAACATTATGATATTGTTGACAAAATCTAAAAGGGTGATTAAGTGTCCATAAAATGATAGTCAACCTGGAAGGGACATTATCCAATAAGGTGACTACTTGAATAACCAAATCTAAAAGTTCAAATAAATGAATAGGAGAAACCCGATTATCTAGGAATAAATATAATCAAAAATGACAAGCTTAGAATAAAAGAAAGGTTTGTAAATACAACAAGATTTCCTTCACAAATGTAAGACACCAAATTATAAACAAAGATGAAGAACTTGATACTCAAACCCAGAAATGTAGCTAATAAAGGTAGAAGGTTAATCATTCAAGCATGAACACACAACAACTAGTATAGGAGGAAAGTAAATCTATGCTATCCACTTTAACACCGATAACTATTAAAGCCAAAACAAGAAGATTATAAGAGGAAGGGAGAGATTTTTCGTAAGACGCACAAACCCACAACAAAAGCAAAGAAGGAAAACAAAATTGGGGAAAAAGAAAGTTCTATTTCATGATATTTTAAAATTTTAGCAATTGTAACAAAGGTAGGATTATCTTTCCTATTTCTCCAGCTTCAACAAGGCACACAAACACCCCAAAGTCCCGCATAAGAACAAACCTCTAGTTGAATCTCCATCCAAAAACATGTTAGGTGCCAAAACTCCACTCAATCCCACGTTGGCAGAGGAAGGAGCTCAACACCCCAAGCTTCAATAAACGGAAAGGAATGTCATCCCAAAGACTATCATGACTGCAATATATACACCAATGGATTTAAAGAAAAAGGACCAAGAACTTCAAAACACATGAGATAGGGGAGGGGGAAAAGCTAGACTCCACAACCTTGGCAACATCCTCACAACCTGTGTCTGAAATGGGATGGATGGAGCAAGGTATGGACATCCAACGAAGCACAAAGGAACATGTTTTTAAAACAACGATAGGCATAGGAAGCTTAGGAATAGATATTACAACGTGGAGGTATATATGAGGCTCATAATCGCTTGAAAAAAATTCCTCAAAGAGATGAGGTCCAAGGAAAAGCCAATGTTATAGGATGAGAACAAAGGTATCTCGTAAAATGGACTGCTCAGTCGACATTCCAAAGATATATGCATCCAAAACAAGCTTTTCCCTTTCACTCCAAAAAACATAGGAATAACTTCCTCCCAGAGTAACCCACGCAGACTAACAACTAGAGTAAGGTGTTATAGGCTAAACAGAGTCCAAGGTAGAAAACAATAGGAAAATAATCAATCCAAAGCATATGGCTAGCATTAGAAAAGGTGTTTCAACCTACACAAAACAAGGCCCCAATAAAATAATGAAAAAGGACCCAACAATCCCACGCAAAGCATGGCATAAATGAAAAACAAAAAAGGAAGAATAACTTAAGTGGCCAATGTGTTTAAGCTTCATGTGTAGATCCACCAAACAAAAGTTAGATAACAATGGAAACGGACTTGAAAAAGGTTGCAATTGCAGTGCACCTGTGAAGGAGTGCAAAATCATGCACAAAAAAGAGAATGTTTAATGACCTCATCCCTTCACCCTTATTTGTAGAACTATACCTATGATGCGGCTGCACTAAAGGGCAAGAGCTAGGTCAACAAGGAGATAAGACCAGACATGTTAGAATAATACAAGGCTGCAAAACAAAAAAATGAACCCACTTAACAAAACTAGCAGCCATTAATGGATAAATACGGAGATGACAAAAATTAATTGTATTGAAAAATATTGGCAGAGCTCAACCACTCCCACCCACCAACAGAGTAAGATTCTCCCCCATGCCAAATCAAGAAGGATAGAATTTCCATAAAGGATGGCAGGTCGGTGGTTGGGTTAGTAAATTCCACCACTAAAATTTTCTTAAAAGAAGAGGCATGTGTGGAGGCCTAGAGGATAATAAAAGAAAATTAAAATTTAAAACTAGAATTCCACCATGACAGAACTACATAACATCAAAGTCTTCACCCATTCTGGAGGTAGGTGATTTGATGCAGAATTATTTGTGCTCGACTATAAAAATTACATCATAAGATACATGCAAATATTTACACTAACTGTCAAGAGTACTACAATATGCTGGAAAACATGAGTGCCCAAATATTTTTTTATAAATAATTATGTCGAAATGGTATAGTCATTCTATGAAGGCATCATCATTAAAAATTTCAACACATGGCATTGATGATTAAACATGCCACTTAGTCATACAAAAATTCCGAGAGAATTTGTAAAATTCTTAAATGATTTACAGAGATGAAAGAAATGTCAACTAGATCATAGGTGGTTAGGAGCATAATTCATTGAATTGGTCCGATGCCAAATATTAAATTTTGTCGAGTTTATGCAACAAGAGAGCGAATCATCACAATATAATAATATAGTCAAGATACTTTTTGGAGAACATTACAGAGCCTATTATATAGCTATATAAATAGAAAACCAACCTCCTACAAACTAATAAGTCATAAAACTAAATAATTTGTTAGTAGTTTTTACTGTACAACCAAACTCTACAAATATTATATTGTTGAAACAATAACAATATAACAATATAACTTATTTACCACCGAGTAATTACTAACTCATGTAAATAATAAGTACCCAATGTAAAATTTAAATTTCTTAACAAAATTGGTTAAGGACATCCACTAAAGCATGATCAATAGAATATTTTGTTTGGATAATGTTGATGAAAATGATTTATTAGACACATAAAAATTTTGGAGGTGTAGACATAAATTATTGAATGACAACATTGTCTTTTTACCTAAATCATGACTTTTGCGCACATATCAAGCCTAATTCTAAGGAAATATTTTAGATAGATAATGAGACCAAAATAAGTGTCATATATTGCACAAAATAACATTATTCCTTCTCTTATAAAGTGGATTTAGATGTAATCTTAAGAACTAAATAACTTATTTAAGATAAAATGTAGAATATATTTTATCTATTTTTGAATGTACCCATCGTGCAATCTAAATGTTTTCATTTCCTAATATTTCTTGTAAATTATAGTGAAATATTTTGTATGATTAGGTCATTGTAAAATATTTTAAATCTAAATCACTGATACCACTTTGGAATATTCTCTAGAATATATTACAACAAGCACATGATTCACATGGTCAAGAACATGACTCACATAGCCAAAGTGTAGGACTCACGTAGCTAAGAGCTCATGAATAACAGAGCAAAGAGTGTAAGACTCACAAATCCTAAATCACAGGACTTGCAAAGCATAAGACTCACATGTTGCAAAGCACAAGACTCATAGGTCACATAGTTCAGGACTCACATAATCAACACTGAAATAACACTAACCAAAGCTACA
Source organism: Taxus wallichiana var. yunnanensis (assembly GCA_018340775.1). NCBI lineage: Eukaryota > Viridiplantae > Streptophyta > Pinopsida > Cupressales > Taxaceae > Taxus > Taxus wallichiana. The sequence continues at coordinate 638,913,536 of CM031244.1, forward strand.
TACCTCCAAATGAGAAACTAGGAGAGGTTTTTATTACTCTTATTGATACAAGGAAAAACCTCTATCTATTTTTATACAACACTAATTGTTACATGAAGATACCAACATTTCAAGAAGAAGGTTTTCAAGTGCAGGACTTGTAAGAGCAACACCATATTTTCTCTAACTAAAACTCAATATCTATAAATGATAAACTAAAAGAGGTTTTCATTCTTCTTATTTATAGGAGGGAAAAGATCTCTCCATTTTTACAAAGAAATAATGGTTATGAAGATATCAACATTTGAAGAATAAAATTTTCAAATGGAAGATTCCCATAAGCAACATATGACTTGCTCTAACTAAAATTGTAGACCTCCAAATGAGAATCTGAGAGAGGTTTTTTTCATCTTATTTCTACAAGTAAAAACACTATATGTGTTTACACAAGAAAAATAATTGAGGAAATATCTCCATAAATGAAGTTATAATAGAACAAGGTCAAGGAAAGTAAATAAGACAAAAAAACATAGGTTCAACCAAATTATGATATCTCCCTCATTTATAAATGAAAATAAGAATTTCAAAATGTTTTAGAAATATTATAACAAGGAGCACCAAACCTAGAAAATATTTGAAAATATTCTTCAAATTAAATTCACAGTAATGATTAGAAAATCAGGGATGAGAATATGGAAGGACGACTATCATATTGAAAGGTTCAATCATGAAAGAGCATACTTGGAAAATATAAAGTAGTTAAGTTCATGCAAAAGATGTAATTCAATCTAGAGATGTAATATTTGATTACATATCTTCTACATTTTTTTCTTAGCAAGTGAAAGAGGTAGTTCAATCTAGAGTTTTAGTGTTTGAATAAATCTCTTCCACATTTGTCTCCTTGGAATGTGGAAGAAGTATTTTAATTTAAGTTAAATAAATATTTAAATATAAAGTTATAGCTTTTAAATAAATTTCTTCCATATTTATTTCATTGAAAAGTGGAAGATGAGGTCCAGTCTTTCCCAAAATTATAGGTAAGTAGCTCTATAATATTGTAGTATTGTCCAAGGAATGAGTTATAAATATCTCTCCAAAGAACTCAATGCAATAGTGGTAGAAGATGGATGATATTTGTAACATAATTTTTATTAATAACATCCATAGTTCAAGTATCTTGGCAGCAATTTATTTTTAGTTTTGTTAACCAAACTTTGAGAGAAGATCAAGGGTGACTCATACCTAAGGGGTAGGATGGTTTATTGTCTTTTAAGAATAAAATCATTAGTGTTTTACTTAGACCGATTAAATTGGTATTGTGTGTTTAATTTTTTTATTTGTGAAGCTTCACTTTCATTTGTTTATCGCTATTTATTTATTTTCAGTTATTTAGTTTATTTTATTAGATTATATTTGATTTCAGTTACTTATTTTAATTTGATAGATTAGATTTGTTTTCGCTTTTTAATTATATTTTGTTATATTAAATTCACTTTCAGCTAATGAATTTCCTTTCAAGTATTTTCAATCAGAGAGAAAATATCCGTAAAATCGTTAATTCCTTTATCCTCTTTTGTAGATAGCTTTGGAGACCACCTATTTTTTACATTCTTTAATATTAAATGATGAGAATCGCAATGACCTTCGTGCATTTTTTGGTGTCGCTATGTGTCAATAGGGGTAAGTTTCTAAGTTAAGGTTATTAAGAAGAATCGTGTAAATTTCCATTTAGAAAACAAATTTGTTTACTTCTTCAAAATATATAAAATATGTTTTCTTGTGACAAAAATTATTATTTTTTCCATTGAGTAAGTGGAACAAAATTTTCTTACGAAATCTTAACTTAGGGGAGATATTTCTTTACTAGTTCTTTTAAACAATAGTTTTAATTTTTTTCTATTTTCTTAGTTAAATGCTTGGGATTTGTGAGAGAAATTATTGAATTTTCCATTCCTTCATAAGGTATAAAAAGTATCTATAGTGAAAAAAGTAACTTTCAAGCTATTTGAGTGAATGGAACATGAAATTCAAGCCTTGTTTGATTTGATTGTAAAGAGTGGGAAACAATCTCTTCACTACAAGAACTAAAAATTTATATTATTTCAATCTTAGAACCATATTCAATTTTAGTACCAAAACTTGTTATAGAATTTTCATCAAAGCATGTAGAAGTATAATACTATTAGTATATTTACCATTATAATAAAATAGTTGTACATTTTCATCTACAATAACATCTTTACTCACCGCAATCTTGTATGTGGAGACATATATTAACATGTATACATTCCTCTAGACACAATAACCAATAAGCATGAACAATTTTCCGACATAAAAGTAGTAGATTTGAAAACAAGAAAATTACTTACATTGGAAAATTTACGACCATGTTCCATCTAGTGTTACATTTTGCAAGGCTTGTGATGGACTTCGGTTGAGAGTGTAGACATATTTATTTATATATTTTACTTAATATTGTTACGCTAAATTTTTCTATCCATTATACAATAAGTCATCTACATGATTTTCATGTTCTTCCATGTCATGATATCATTCTACTATGTAGAATATGTTATAAATTCTATTATGCATAATTCCTTGAATTTGTTAGAGCTAAAATCTTATTTATTCATTGATCTTTGAGATTTTAAATTTTTCCATCCATATTTACTACCATGGATTTCTAAGAAACAAAAATAGAGAAACATTCTGAATTTATATGTAGAAAACATACCCACATTTTCCTATAAAATGTATCAACAAGCAACAAATATTACAATGCTCCATCTATGGAGGGTGTCAACATTGGACCATGAAAACTCATATGTATCAAATCCAATGTATTCTTATCTCTTCATGTCTTACCAATATAAAAATAATCTAAAAATTAATTATCTTTAGACATCCTAAACATACATTTTGATTATTTTGAATAGAAAACATTCCATTCACCATGTTAGTGTGACTTAATGTATGCAAATGTTGATAACCGAGGTGACCATACCTCTTATGCCACAATTCACTAGGGCTTTCCACTATTGCTAGTGCATGCTCATTTGCAGTTTTTGGATCAACCAACTTATATAGTCCTTTGTTACCAAGACCAACAACTATGACTCTTTTCTCATGAATATCACAAACCATGCATTTGTTTCCTTTAAACTCCACACAAAGATTAGGTTTTGCAGTTATTTCACTTATGGAAAGAATATTTTGTTCATATCAGGTACAAACCAAACATTCTAAAAAGTGTACATAACAAAATTCATTGAAATACAAACATCTCCATATCCTTTCACATAGTGAACCCAACCATCACCTAAGGAAACAGATTCATTGCAACTATCATCTTCTACAAATTTTACATACCAATATTTGTGACATGTGTAATGTCTTGATGTTCTTGATTCAAAGTACTATATTATTGAATTTTTTAATTGGTTATGTTTCCCACAAATGAAAATTGTATGTAACATAATTCATTAAAATATGGACATCTCCATATTAAATCGCAAAGTGAACCAAACCATCACCTAAGTAAATAGTTTTAATGAAATTATCATATTTTACAAATTTTACATACCAATATTTGTGACACTTGTAGTTTCATGATGTTCCCTATTCAGAGTACCATATTCTTGAATCCATTAACTAGTTACGTTTTTCCAAAAATGTAAAATCCCTATTTGAAATTTTTTCATCCTCTTCAACCATATTTACATATTGTGAGTTATTTCTCTTATTTTCCAAATCATATTGTCTATAACACAATATTTCTTCAAATGACCAAGTCCCTTAAAATAAAACTCTTCCATTTATATTATTTTGAAGTACTTACGTTATTATGAAAAGATTTATTTTAAGAACCGTTGCATTCCATCAGTTACTCCTTCCCCTTAGATGTTGTGAAGAATGTATTCTCTAGCAGTTTGATGTAGACAAATCTAACATCCTTTCTTTCTACATAATAAGTGTAGACAACTTCTCATAATTAATTTCCGTGTCTCCACAATCATGTGCAATGACTCAATAAATGAGTCAAAAGATGGTGGTAAATGTTGTAATTCTAGAGTAATGAAGTCTTGTTCATCTACAAGTTTCTCAACTACTTTTAGTTGATCACATGTATCCTTCAAGTGTAACAAAACAAAAATGACCCAACTTCCTACATTTTAGTGAAAAACATATTTTTCAAATGCAAAGAACCTACCATTTTGGAATCTTGGTACTTTAACATCAAACTTTCCCACAAATCTGAAGCTACTATTGAATTTCCAACATCTAGAATGAAATGGTCGTAAACAAAGAGTTTAAGAAACATTGAAGCTTCATGATGACATGTGTCATAGTCATTAATAAAAACATCACAATTATCAAGTTGTAACTCTTTAGCGATTAGTATTTAATCAATATTCCTAAACTCACTTATTATAAGTATCTTATGACTCTAGAGACAATGTTTCATACCAATCAACTTCTGGTTATCATGCAATAATAAATGTTAAATGCTAGCCATTTTTCCTATTTTTCTCTAAAACAATCAAATTTAGAAAACTAGAAAGGATATCACAAAACATTCTTTCGTACATGGATTTAACACCCAAAATGGAAACTACTACTAGTTTTCAGCTTTAAACTCTTTCAATTTAAAAGAAATTAAATTAACCATTTTTCTCGTGAAATTGCCTTAAATGAAAAAAATTAAAATCTAAAGATTTATAAATTCTTTTGCAATTATTATTTTTTTCATATGATCATAGACATCAAAATCGACAATGTGGTAAAATTATACATTTTTTAGGAAAATTTTCATGACAAATATTTAAAATTTAATTTTCTTTTTCACAAGTTTAAATTAATATTTTTCGCATTTCTAAATATTTAGAAATCTAAAAATTAGCTTTAAAAATACAAACCAATACAAATTGGTTGTGCATATCAGCTATGGTATCCATGCTCTCTTCTAGTACAACTTCTCATCAATCACAAACCTCCAATTTTCTAACACCACACTATAAGATAAAATCAACATTGATTTATTTTGGAACCATAACACCATAAGTTCAAGAAGAAATGAGATAAATCACTCTAGTAACACCGGGTTCCAAGTAGAAGTAATATAGTATAAAATCAAACTACTCTCCTCCTCTTGGCTCTAAATATAGTCTAAGTGTTGCACCCACTTGGTGTTATCTTTATATGGTGCCCAGCTACAACACCTCTCTCACACGAGATAATGTAAATTAAAAAATAAATAAATAAATACATCCTTCCCAATATTACCACACCATTGTTTCAAGACCAAAAGTGACACTAAAGGTTTATCCTTCTCTCAAACAAAATACCATGCTTCTCTTTTTCCTTGTCCTAGATTTCACCAAGTATGTGTATAACTTAAATTTCATCTCTCGATTTAAATATCCTCATAGGATTCCCTTTGGAATTCCCAACCATGATTTTTAATACCATAAAATATAAATTATCAACATTGTTTAAACAATCACATGATCCTAATTATATAGGTTTGAGTGGAACCATAAATGGTTCATCATATACATAAGAAGACAAGAAAGGAATGACAACCTAAACAATATACATGAATGGCTCTACGAGAGGAAACAAGAAAAATAAGAGACACACCTATAAACCTATGTAAGAAATAATTATTATACCTATTATAAACATTTATATAATATTCTAATACTTCCTCGACAATACATCCCTGACCCTATAGGAAATTATAAGGTTAGGGAAGAGAAATAAAGAGTAGAATTTATGAGGTGAAATGTGAGAAATATGGTATAGATATGAACAACGCTACTTAGGACAAGCAAGCAAAAATACCCCATAACAGCACCATTTTTACTAAACCCCATAATAACCTCTTTTTACATAGTAGAATAATAGTTATTTAATCATTATAAACAAAACATCGTAATTGCAAAACATAAGTTAATGATGTAATGATAAAATACAATAATTTTTTTATCCTAAAGCAATAATGCACCACTCGGAAAGTGTATCATATGATATTGCATTCCTCATCATAGCAAGAGAATACAACCTACTTTAGTTTTCAAAATGCGACCAACAAAACTTTTCCTCACATGATGCAACACCAAATTAGGAAATTAATAACCACACTTATGATTTTGAAACATTTTTCTAAGCACTAAAACATGCATGGTAAATATCTCTATCCATACCCATTTTCTTCATCTTTCCACCTCTCCCCGATGATACCCTTTCACTAAATGGAAAAAAACTATGCACATAAAACAAGAGTACCCAAAGCAATATCCATTTCCAATAATCAAATCAATCGTAATGAACTCTAAGCAACATATATAAGAAGTAATCCCAAAATTTGAAATAGATATCCACAATATCATCTACTAATAATCAATCAACCGATAATGACTATTTTACTACCAAAACATGTCATAATACTAACTAAATCAAATCAAAGAAATATAATATATTCTATATCATTGTGGGAGTAACCACTTAGTCATCCGAAAATCTATGAAATAATAAAATCATGGTCATGAGATGTGATATCTAGTTTCCTCACGATTGGTGTTCTACCATAATTTTTATTCAAAATCTCTTCACTTTTCATCCCATGTTCTTTTCCTTTCTCTCGATACAAAAATGGTGAAAATCAAGGGGTTAAGATTCCAATTTGACCTTATTAGAATACACCTAATTCTAAATTTTCTATTGATATAAAAATTCTTATAAAATTGATAACATTCATTCCCTCTAATGGGAAATTAAAAAAAAGGAAACAAGATTATGTAGCTATAATAATGGTGGTGTTTTCTTCAAGGACTACTTACAAGTTGTTTCTCTTTCCTCGATCAGCTCTCTCTTTTTATCTCGTGCTCCGAATTCCCTTGAATGAACAATTTTTGGCATTTTTAAACTTCTAACTTTCAATCCTTGAAATGGTAGTCTCAACACATTCAAATTATCCTTCTTTATCCAAGTTCAAATTGGATCATTAAATTCTCCAAACTATCAGGTTGTCCATATGTTTCCTTTCATGTTCCATGTCAATATAGAAGTTGATGATAATTTTCCTTTGAAATCATTTTTAGATAATGTTTTGGGTAGTTTGTCAAACATACCCGTGTGTTGGCTTGATTTTGTGACTACCACATGTCCCTAGTGGTTGATCCTCATCCATTCCTTTTTTCACTTTTTAACATGTTCTCCATGAAACTTACCTCAATCCTAAGTTCCTACCATGTTTTATCCTCACACAAAATTCTTTAAGGTTCTATACACAAGATTATACTAACTTGCACATAACCCTTCATTAATATTTCAAAAATTCTCATGTAATCATATATGATAATATATCACACATCTCATAGAAATCATGTGCTCTTTCGTGTAATATTTTGGTTTTCTACGAACACCCCTCGATTCTTTTACTCACTTATCATTTGTGCACACACCATATTATACAAATTATGAAATTATAAAAGATATTTAATACTCTTATGATGCTCCTACATCACTTGGGAGAAAAAAATATAGGCATGTTTAACATTTAAACTCATACTTCCATCACCCATTATGAGTTTTCTTGACTACTTTGACTTTAAATATATACATTAAAATATTTTTATTTGTTACCTTATTGGGTCTATTTGTTTGTTTTTATAGCAATTATCGATCACCCTTTTTGGGTTGATTGGAAAAATAAATGAATGCATTTGATTTAAAAATCACGTCAAGAATTTCATGTTTTTGTTCCACTTTGTGAATCAAATCTTTGACTCTGCTATGGTTTTTTCTTTTATTAACTTGCCATCCGATACTATGTGAGTCAGTGCCTCCTTATCCATCTTAGGGTTATCTAATCGGTCCTATCATAGTGAAACCTGAATATTTTCCCGCCGCTAAGGCAAAAATTTTGAAATTTTACAACGAGGTATGGACTCTGAATCCTCCTTGGATGTTATTATTTCTATTGAAAATTGGACCATGTGGTCAAATGGTATAAAACAATTACCTTATTTCTTATTTTTGTGGCCACATTCCCTCATATGCCTACCTTTAGAATTGGATAAAAACCATTGGGAATCCAACGGTATCCGTAACTTCAACAAGGGGTTTTATATATTCTCCTTTCATGATCATTCTAAACTTCAAACATTCCTTCTTAAGGTGTCTTGTTGGTATCATGGAATACATTATTAGTGCTTTCTCGCTGGACCCTGCATTTTAGCCCCACAAGGTAGGTTTTGTTAAAAATTCCCATTTGGATTGAACTTCCGGACTTCTTGTTAATATCCGGAATTTTTTGACAAAGATTGTGAAACCCATCGACTGTGGTGATTTTGATGCAACCTAGAATTTACCCAAAATAACCCATGCAAGATGGCACATCACTCACCCTAAACTGAGTGGTCACCCAAAGTGCACAAAGGTACCAGGCCCCTCTTTAGGGTTGCTTGTGGAGGATGTGAACATGATGAAGGGTTAATGCATTTAGATCCATAAATAGTATAAACATTCTACAGAGCATATTCCAGATCTAAATCTAAAGAGTAATGGATTCAAACAATAGCCATAATGAATTCAACCATGAAATATCTATTTATAATCATGTTTAACACCTTGAATCAGTCAATACACTCCATTATATTAAACACAGTAAATACACAAAAGCTTCTTATAATAATTAGTACCATAAGTTTATGCGTGCATAAGATCCTGGGCAGCATAACTTCACAATAGCTCATATATATTCCTCCTATACTATGTAGATCACTACATATTTATAAGGGTGGGGAATTTCCCTTCACCACTTACATAATTCCCAAAATAGGTTGCATGCTGAAAATAGCCATGCGCCTTTACAATAATAGACACACATGCAAGTGCGCTAATAATAGATATCTTCTGGTTAACTGATAGTAATAATTCTATTATTAACTTAAACCCATGCAAAGTACTTAGTATACACTCTTCATAAAATAGCCTATGTGTGTCACAAAAGTCTTTATCCGATTTGTGTGCTCTACACGCTATCTCCAAAATAGCCGGTAATGGACAAAAATGGCCGAGTCCCGAATCATTCCTTTTCCTTCACACAAGTTTCCTTCCTTATCCTTATGTGGCTTTGAATGTGCCATGTTCTCACGTGTAAACCTTTTGTGTGCCTTCTTATAAGTATCATACTTTGTGTGCTCAACATTACCCCACACAAAACTACATTACCGCCCGACAATGGTTGCCTCTTGATCTCTAAAGAATAAAGTATAAGGAAAGAAATAAATGTAAATTAAAGAATTATCGTACAAAGAATGAATTTCATCCTACAACATCCTCTGTCTCAACTGGAAGAATTAAATCTCAATATTCCTCTTTGATTTCAGCCTCTAAGGTTTGCCAATCACTTAGCGTGGCTTCTTCCTTTATTGGATTATCTCGATGGAATAGAGTCTAATTATTCTTACAAAATCTCTTCCTTCTCATTCTGTAATACTATAATAATGCTAGACATTTCAGTCACCCTTCGTTCTAGGAGATCCATCTTCTCCACTCAGTAAATTTTCCAATTTCATCCAACCCGTCTTTATGGGGTTCTTGGGTTGCTGCAAGGGTCTTATGCTTTTTCTTTACCAAAGGTCAATCATTTCATGGCCCCCAAAGTCTCGCCCTTCATAGCCTTCAGAATTCATTTTTTTCTACCATGGTATCGATTCTTATTACTACCTTTGGAGCTGCACATATATTGAATGCCTAGTCTTCTTTCTTCAACTCTTATTGCAAAGTTGGAGAAATGCTTCATAAGAAAAAAATATTTCGAACCATCAAGCCCTTTTCTCTCGTATCTTTCTTAGGGTCATTTGGAATTCGAACGGGTCCATCCTTAGCACCAAATCATCTAAGGTATGCACATAATGCATAGCCAAAGAGAACTCAAGCTCGGTACCTTGGGCTCTAAGTGTGGTTTCACTTGTAGGACATGATCACCGATCTCGTCTCGCCATGTTGATGAAAACCCCATTCTTATTTTTCTCTAGGTTTTTTCTCCTTTCAAACGCATTATTTATTCATATTTATCTTTGATATCTTCTCATAACACTTTAATAGTCGTAGCTTTATCCACATTCATCTACGCCACCTCTGCAAATACCTTCACCAAGGCATTACTCACACATTCATTAGACATAACCCCTGGATTTGATGGTTATGTATTTGTTCTGTGGTTCCTTCCTCATTATTCTTGACACACATGACTCTTCACATACTTTAAAATTAGGCTCATCCATGTGGGTTTACATGGACCATGACAATTGTTACCTTGTGTGTGTGGTTGTCATGTCAGGTTCCATCAATTCCCATCCATACATTTTCGAGGCCCACTATATTTTAGAATCAGACATGGATAATTTTACATGTTTCCTCTTCATAGCCCATGATTGGTGAAGCATACTCCCCACTTACCCTCTTTGTTCTTGGCCTCTTAGGAACTTGAGTGCCAAGGTTTGGAGTTTGAAGCTCTATGTCCCGAGCAAGATATCTTACTTTGTTTCTATTGGCTTCTTTACTCCTTCTATGTTATCCTTTACTTCTTCATCCTTGGGTTCTTCCACATCCTTTGGTGGTATAGGAGTTCCAAGCATGCTCTCTGCAGAATCCTCTACCTCCTCATTCAACTTCAACTTTATCCTTCTTTTCTCAATTGTCTCTTTCTATGGAGAGAGTCGTGGTGATCTTCGTACTCGACTGTGGAGTTCCCACGCCTTGTGTTATTGTTCTTCTGAACACTCTCTTGAAACAACACTCTCCTTAGACTACTTTCAAGTCCTCTTCTTCTTCTTATTCATGTGGTGGGGTACTTTCACGCTCAATCTCCATTTTTTCTATAGGCTACCTTTAGCCTTTATGTACTAAGCCACCACTATCTTCACGCTCTTCTTCCTTGTCATCTACCTCTATAGGTTATGTGGGCTTTGGATTTGGTACATTCTCCATTGTATGCTTTCCTTTAGGTGGCCTTGGGAGCGTGAACTCATTCTCCACATATTTTTTATTCTCCAACTTGGGCTTAAGCTGAAGGTATATGAGCATTACTTCAGTGTCCCAAATTTCCAAGCTTATAGGCTTCATGTTTATAACATCTGAGATAAGTCTTTCAATATAGGCAACCTTTCCTAGGTATACATATGTCTTCCTTAGCATGTGGTAGTCAAAGTATAACTTTTCTTCAACAAAATTCAGGGGGCACACATTATTAAAATGTTGACTCTGATTCTAGGAAGTAGTGCACTATGAAGGCATATGAAAATATTCACCATGGGCTCCAATTCCTATCCTTTATATCAAATCACATGATGTAGAAGTTTTGTTACACCATGAATTGTACTTCCTTGTGCACCACCGATGGTAACTCATTAGGAATGTGTCACTCCTCTTCAAAGGCCATGTGGAGCCTATCATACCACATCTCCATCATCTGTTTGAATGGCACACTCATGAACCCTTCACATAAATATTTTTCAAACCTTTGTGTAAGGGATTTATTCTCCATAGGATACTCACAAATATTTTCCTTTGGCCCATCAGAACTCGAATCTCCGTAAATACTAAAGAAGCAAAAAGGGCCAAAACGGTTATTCACATGTACGAGCTTCCTCAATAATGTTTTTTGCAATGTAGCCTACTATGTTGTAGATCACTCCCTACGACATTATCCTCATGATATACTGACCACATTATATTCACTTGTGACCACCTCTCTTGGTCATTCAACTTTGTTACTAGATGTGTTGCTTCCTGAACCACTAGGTACTTCTTTAATTTTTCAATATCCATCCCTCACGGAATCTTTGTGTATCCTAACTCTTTCTATTTTTCCAAGATTGTTGCTTTAACTATTAGATCACTAGAAGGTTTACCCAAGTGCCTTTTAATCATGTCATTGTTGCAATCAAGGTGGTTGTGATTTTTACCCTCTGTCTCATGAAATATAAGAAGTTCTCATGGACTCTTCACATTAACCACCTGTATAAGGGTTCATCCTTTCCAAAATAAGGGATCTTGAACAACTGATAGACACCAACCTTATTTAACAACTTCTCCTAAAGCGTCATCATATACCGACATGTCCTTTGTTGTGCGCTTATTGGTCTTCGTCCTTATCAACGCATCTAAATCCTTCTTATTATCGATGTGCGGTAGTTGTAATCACTTATTTTACACTTACGGATGTGGGAGTCCCATTCTTACCCAACATATAGCACCTTATGGGTAATCGTATCTCCGAAAAATTACTTTTAGGCGTAGCTTCAGCTTTTGCCTCCACTTTCTTCTTTCCTTTAGCTCCCGCGATGTGCACTTTCTTTGGTGCCATGTAAAATCCCACCTTTCTATCCTCTCGTAGTGCATAAATTTGTCTCCTTTATCCCCTTCGTAGACAAAATCTAATCTCTAACTCGAATCCATGTTGCCTAGTTGAAATCACGTGCCCTAGCTCTTTCACAACACTCTGCTTCACTCAAACCCTTCACAAATGGGGATGTAAGCTTCTTCTACACACAAATCTTCTCTCCACATCTAGTTTCACACTCTCCACACCTCCATAATCTTTTTCATCTCAATCGCACTTAACTCATTCAGCTTCTTGAGATTACAACAAGAAAGTGAACTCACATCATGTCCTTACATAGATTTTTAAAAATTTGGTGCATTTATTGCTCCTTCACCTACCAACAATTCTCATTAATTCACCATTTTTACAATTTCTATGTGGTACATCTTCATGCTTCACATATAACCTTCTAGTGTGCCTTCCTACCTTCTCGGATACATAATTATCTTTAGTGCACTTTCATGCGCAAGGTACCTCACCATTGTTCCTTCTCCTAGTAGTCTCCACATGGCCCGTTGCTTACCTCACGTTATCCTATTCCTTTGTTTATCTCCATCTATGGTCCTTATTTGGAAGCAATCTTATTTCCACCAAATATCCAAACTTGAATAGCATCTGTAGTAGTTTGTTCCTTTATGTGTACCTCTATTTTTCAATAACCACCCCACACAAATGGTATGTGCAAATCCTATGAGCATAAAATTCTTCAAACGGTAATTAGCTTCTAGTGCACAAACACCCTTATTACACAAATCACCAACTAAATTGATAAAGCATAGTGAAAAAGAATGAAATACATTAAAGGAACACATAATTGAAAATCTAATCTGAATGGCAATACTACCTTATTACAAACACCAAGAAGACTTATTTATAATAGGCCTTCATCCTACTCCCGTTGAAGTAATTAGGTAACCGTATTCCATCAAGCACCTCTAACTAACAAGCTCCAATTTCAAGTATGTAAGTGATAACATATGGTCCTAACCAATGTACTTTAACTTTTCTTGGATGGCACGTAAACCTAGAATCATAAAGAAGCACCATATGTCCTATATCAAGATTTTTGTCCCTGATGTTCCCGTCATGCCATGATTTCTACCTATATTTTTATTTCTTCTTACTCCAGCATTCTATTTCTCATCACTCATCTAGATTAATCAACTTTTCAATTCGCTTTCTATAATGCTTGTTCATTAGCTAGACATCGAGCATGCACAATACGCAAAGAAGGTAACATGAATTCTATAGGAAGAACTGCTTCTGCGCCAAATACTTATTGAAAGGGCATGGCCTTGTTTAACCACTTATATGTTGTTCTATATGCTCAAAACATGATAGAAAATTTATCATCCCAATCCTTCATTCCAACATCACAAATTTTTATCAATGTCTGGCTCAAAATCTTGTTGAAAGCCTCAATAGTCCCATTTTCCGAGGATGATATATGTAGTCTTATGGTGTGCAATTATGAACTTGTCCAATAGTATCCGATTGTCTAATTCAAAAAATGTGTGCCCCTATCACTTGTTAAACTCAATGGGAATCCATACCTTGTAATAATATTTTCCCGTAAAAATTCGAGATATTGTAGTTGGGCTGTATAATCCTTTGTAGGTGTTGCTTCTATCCACCGGTCGAGAGTCTATGAAAGTGATGATATAGTATGATCCAAGTCTGCTATGCGCACTAGTGAAATAGGATCCACAAAATCTTTAGCTCATTTCTCAAATGGTTCTCGCACTAGAATAGGTCTTAAAGGCATTTCATCTCTTTTTCCTAATTTGCTAAGGCACTAACAATGATCATAAGCCTCTGCAATATTCCGTACAATCCTTATACAGGTCTCTCACCATAATCTAGCAAGTAAAATCTTGTGTGCGGTGGTGTCACTTGCATAGTGCCCACCCGCAATACCACCATGAGCCTCTCCCATGATATCTATGTGCTCATCCTCCAAGTAAACATTGACGTAATACTTCATCATGGCCTAACTTGTATAGGTCACCATTAATCAAAATAAATGGTGTCACACGAATGGAAAGTTATTTTTCTCTAAGGATTCCATTCCTTATAGTGCCATACTGCATACGTAGAAAGACAACAATTTCCTCTAATTTTGATGGTGTGCATCAGAATCGGTATAACTATGCATCGGGCATGGTATCTTCAATGGCTTGCATGTCTTCTCCTAAATATATTCTAGATAAATGGTCTAATCCATAATTACTTTTGCTTGCTTTTACCGTAATCAGTAAAATCATTTTTTTGGAATAAGAGTACCCATTGGCATATGCGCCCTATAAAAAATATTTTTATCAAATACTTCAATGCCTTGTGATCGGTATAGACTACAAATGGTGCTGCTAGCTAATGGTACTCTCTAAATTTATGTAGCATACATAAATCCTATTCAAATATTCCTCACTCAAAGGCTCAACATAGGGCGTAGATTTCCCATCGGTTAAAGGGATAATAACCCTTTCCTCCTTGTTCTCAAAACTGATATAAACCTTGTTGAACTGAAGATCAACATTATTTACATAACACCAAGGATTCCCAAGTAGATTTGGGACGTTTTCTTGTTCTCGCAAATGCCAAAAGCTGAAAGTCCCCGTGAACTTGGCCCCTTATATAGTAATGGATGCATCTTTTAAAACTTCAATAGCGGTGGCTTTGGTTCGATTAGCCATAAACAACACATTAGAAGATGGTTGTAATGGGGTTCTCCCTATTTGTACCCATGAATCTAAAGTAAGGACATGAATTTCGTGCCTATATCAATTAATATATAACTCAAAATCCATCCATCCACAACAATATTTAGAGTGCTTTCCTTGTCATAGTTTAATCTATAGGGGAAAGATTTACATGCAATATCTTCCTTCCAGCCTCAATACTTACGTGCAAAGTGTTTCCTTTTAGCCAATTCCCTAACAATGGAATGATATTATCATGGCACAAAATTTTGCACACTTCCTTCAAGTCATCTATATCATATTGGACCGTCTATGTTTCTTTATTTTCTCCATCTTCTATGATTTTTCTTTAAACATTGTATTTCACCCTAAAGATTTATGAGTACCTCCATGGTTTCCTAAAAAATCCTTCCGATGGATACTATTTGGGTACCGTGCATGTAGATCCTCCTCTTTAGTGATGGTAGGATCCGTTGTAATGCTTCTTTGATGAGCACCGATTTAGGGCGGGTAGTGATATTTGATTAATACCTCGGATTCGGTTCCAACTTAAGCATCCACGATTTTCCACAATTATTTCTATATCCTAACCATCCTTGTACCTTTGTTTTCTTGTTTATGATGCTAACTAAGATGCTCATATAAGTTTGATCATTTCTCATAGCTATGATTATTTCCACAAAATAACATGTCATATTCTCAAGAAATTTACGCCTATAGTGATCCGAAAATCAATAGGTATAACATGTTCAACAAGGAAACTCAACTCGCCCACACGACATTGACTCCAAATCCACCATGATATCCGTAGACACAAAATTTGTGTCCGACCCTGTGACCCACATCTCATCTCGCCCTAAACCTTACACGCTTACCTCGCCACCTCATTTTGCCACCTCATCATGACCTAGCCCTAACCCCTAAACTAACCTAATTAAGACCTATGACTTGGTCTAGACTCACATCCATAACTAATGCCTCCTTACTCGCACTCCAAAACCGACCTTCTAGCCACTGACCAAGCCCGCAACTGATCTCTCTGAAAAGCAGGAAGGTGGGTTATTTTACTAAAAATAGCCTACTTTTTTCCTTACCGATGCCGGTTCCTACTCGACCGCCACGGCTACGCAACCGCCATCTCCTCGTAAATGGGCTCCCAAACCAAAAACAAAGGATCGGAATTTCATTTTTGGGATCAAAGGTCGAATGATTTTTGAATCAACAAAGAGATCATTGGGAGCGAAAATGAGAGTCCAGATCTTCACTGATCTTCACTGACCGAAAGCAGAGACGAGTGGAAATACTGTAAGTGTTTACAAAGAAAGGAGATCAGCTTGCATCTTCGTCAAAACCAAGTAAGTCACATCTTGCATGTCCTCTCGTTATAACATTTCTTATGCCTTTTGAATACAAATCCTCATAAATCCATCCTCGAATCCACTACCCAAGATGCATATTACCTCTAACTATCATTCATCTACCTCTCATCACCTTATTTCCTAATACCACCTATATACAAATTCTTTACAAACAACACAACTACCCCACAAAGCAACTAACCTACAGATCCTAGAACCCACCTAGTATCGGTTATCAAGAATCGCATCGTTATCAAGAATCGCATCGGTTCCTCCGATCAAAACCAGAAAACCAGCCTTTCCCCTACCTAGTTCAACGAAGCAACTTAATTGATATTTTACAGTCTTTTGTGTTAATTCATATTAGCAGGAAAATGACCACCTTCGAAAGGAAGTTTTATATTTCCCGGCCCAAGGCGCTTCTCATTTATTGTCTAATCAAAATCTTGTGGTCTTGTGTTCTTATTTCGCAGTAGTCCTTCCAAGACAAAAAGGAGTTCTTCGCAATCAGCCCGATCTTTCTCTACGGACGCGCACACCATCTCGACATTCTACAGTGTATTCCTCCTAGCCCCTAACCTTATCTGCTTTCTAAAAGGAACGAATCATTCCGAGTGAAACATTTTGGCACGCCGGTGGGACCCATCTTGGGTTTCGTTTCTTTCTTGCTTATTTTCATTTTAGGAAGCATACTTGCTTGTTGTTGCTGCTTTTGTTATATATTTCAGAAAGAATTTGTCTTGCTTTCCTAGTTTCGCATTAGTGAAAGTCATCTCTCTTGCTTCATCGAACATAATTTTCGATTTGGGTTTAAAACACGTGCATTGCATTCCCGCTTGTTGTTTTTCAATTCTAGTGAACGAGATTAAGTAATGTGTCGTACACGTGGGGTGATATCCACGGTATTGACAGAAATTAATCTTACATTCACCGCACAACACATACCGAATCACTTCACAATTAACACAACACTCAAACATCCCCTTTTTTTTCCGCGGTATTCTCCGCCCGATTGAGGTAACCTTATAAGCCAAAACAACTTGACATTTCCCTAAGTCTCTTGTTTAGGATTCTCACATCATTCTACGTCTAAAGGCATAAGCCCACGATAATTAAAATTAACCCTAGGGTTAATCTCTGGATTTGTGTGTGCATCTTGCTTGTTTTTAGTTCTCGTTTTCTTTCTCATACTGCCTTCGTCGTGATCAATAATTGGACACGTATACTAAACGTTGTTAAAAATCAAATTAGCAGCCTTTTTATATCTTGTTAGCCTGATTTTCTTACACCGACATCGGTTACGACCGACGTCGCTATAGTATAACCGACATCGGATACTAGACCGATATCGGTTATCTCTTTTCCAACCCCCGACAAACCAAAGAACCTACCAATTTCACCATTCTAAGGCCTAAGTTTGTTTCTATTCCCTGATAGATTCAAACCCTACCGTGAACACCGTCCATGGTTGTTATCACTCAAAGCAAGCCGCCATGGTTTCACATGCTTGCTCTGCTTTTACTCGAATCACCCTTCACATTCTGTGGGGAATCCTACAGACACCAGTGAGATCCCCAAATTCCTGTAGGAGACAAGGACTTTGCCAAGTTTCTGGATGCTAATTCTAGCGCTGTACAATACTATTTGTCTCATACCCCTGACCGTACGCCTGATGGTCAGCTCCTTGTTGGTATGCCTATTAGTATAGCTGCTCATTTAGCTCCCACTCCGCCTGATAACACCGCCTTGCTTCCTGCATCTCTAGCCCCGTCTCCCAATCCGACAGCTTCAGAGGTTCATACGACTCAGATTGGCTTTTCTTTGGCTAATCTTGGACCCCACATATCATTACCACCGACTGCCCCTACCTCATCTCTCTTGCAGACTACTCCATTCATGACTTGCTCTCTGCCACCTATCCACACGAGCTTTCCTTCTCAAGCTCCGCCTACCTTCTCATTCCCATACACGTATCCAGTAACCTCAACACCTTATATGGGACATCCCTATTCTGTCGCCTCAACATATTCATCCTCCATACCTTATCAACACTTAACTCCACCATTGTCCAGTGGAGGCCCTTGGCCCAATTTGCCTCCGTTTGCCACAACCGCATCATCATCTCATCCAACCACAGATTTCATCAAACAAATGATGGACAAAATGCAAAACTGAGGCTTCGTGTCGGGAAGTCGTAGCGCTGACATACGAGCAAGTTTGTTTCGGGAGCCCATTCACCCCTTCTCGTCTCCCCTTCATTCATATCCTCCTCAATGGGACTACCAAATTTACTCGCTTTTAATAAGTAAAGAGGATCCTCAACAACACTTGCGATCATTTAGACATGCTTGTTATTTGATCGCCCATGATGATGCCTCATACTCCGCACATTTCCCATGTCCTTATCAGACCCGCTTGAGTGGTACAAAGTTGCTTTAACCCAAGACTCAATCTTCTCTTTAACCAACTAGCCCAATCTTTTTCGATCACTTCTCCATTAACATTGCTAAGAAAGTATCCATCACCGACCTTTATGCCATCCGACAATTCAAGACGAATCTATCGCAGATTTCGTTGACGATGGCGTGGCCTTATCAACCAACTTACATATGCCTTGCCTCAGGCTGAACTTATCGAACTTTTCACACGGGCATGTGCTAAGCACATTTCTCCTACTCTTCAAATTCAAACTTTCCGCACATTTGATGAGGCCTTTACCATGGCTCAGAAACTAGAAATTCGAGCCTTAGAAGAAGAGAAATTGCGGTCACACAACAAAACCCCAATTTCCGAACTCCTGATTCTACCAATAAACCAAATACCACCACTCCTCACGCGTCCACTTCTTCTAAATCAAAAGGAGCTGTCCACGCGGTGATGGTTAAATCTCAAACACCGTCTAATACCCCACCAAAAACCACCTATAAGTACAAAGCCGAGCCCATCAACTACACTCCTCTTGGGAGAAACATATGGTGTGATATTGGAAAATTGCTCAAAGCAGAGCCATTACATTACCTCCCGTTAAACCTCATTCCGGTTTGATTCCACTCGCGCCATACCTTCCCGGTACAAAGAAAATGACTTCAGAATTTCCACCGCGTGAAGGGGGACATAGCCATGAGAACTGCAAGATGTTGAAAAACATAGTGCAGAAATGGTCGACGCAGGGATATAACCTCGATAATCCTAATGCCCCCGCCAACCGAAATTTGAAAATCTTCAACAAACCATTCCCGAATCACTCTCCCAACAAGAACACAAACCAGATATCTTAGCCGAAGAGAGTGTTCATGAGATCCATGCAGCTTTTTGATACCAACCCAAAGCCTCTATCGAGAAAATTTTGAATCAAGCCTCTTCACTAACACAGAGCCCGAACCTCCTTTACCACCATCAAACCAAAGCGAAATCATTCCTTTACCCATAAAGGAGTTAATCGCCTGCACTCTCTTCCCATCGATGAGTCTCGCTTATACCACATCCCTACAAGATCGCGAACGGATGTTATCTAATCTATCTATTTCCTGATTTTCCTTCTACCACTCTTGTTGCACAAGAGGAAGGTACGCCACTCCTTTTGACATCCTTAGACGAGAAATCTCTTGCACCGACATCACCAAATTCTTTAACCATGACGGATCCTCTCGAACACGCCCTCTTACCTATTAGTTCTTCATCGCCTAAATCTTTTCAACGACCGGTTGACCTCTTAACATCTATTGATACAGTACCTCATCTACTCACTGTATCACACCCACAGTGGACTGGAATCACAACCCACCTTTCTTCCGTACCAAATTTACAATTCAAGCCTGAAGACTGTCATTCTCCAGAGGATAGACAAATCCTATGGGAACGTTTGAGTACGCCATATTCTACTCAAATGCAAATGACCGATCCTGAGAACTCCACCATATACCCGAAGTGTTTACAGAAGCTTAAAATGCCCATGTTCTCACCTTCACCCCCCTCACCTCTACCAAATGCCTCATCCACTTCTATTAACTTAGCCAAATCTTCCCCTACGCTTGGGACCTTACCCATACCCAGTCTAACACACCCGCCTAAGCGACTAGATTTGTCCAAGAATAAAGCCGCCCCGCCACCTAGGAGACACACTCAACCCGTGCCTCTATCACAATCAAAACCATCATCGTCATACCTACCTTCCATATTGGGACCTCATCCTTCCACCTTGCACCAATATATCATACCTCCTGCGTTTTCTTCAAAACGACCTACGCCTTCTGCGCCCATACAGGGATCAAAGGGTATATCAACATTATCACCCCACGTATCCTATCCACCCATCAACCCTAAACAAACTCCATCATCAAAGGATTTATTTTCTGTCACTCCCCTTTCTCCGTGGTTGTTTCCCGCTACCATGTCATCTGTAGCCTCATCATCTAACCAGCCGAACGTAGCTCCTGCGCCAAAGAAACCACGTTTAGTGAAAAACACATATCAACACCCCTCGGCTAAACCACCACCCATACGAACTAACCACGCCCAAACATTACCAAAACCCGCGCAATCAATACCCTCATCCTCTTCTGATTTTGACCCACTCAAAGGATCTTACGCCAAAATCCTTGCTATGTTAGTAGAGAATGCGACCATTTCCCTACCCCCACTTAGACCTTATGACCCGTCTAAACCTCGACCTATAGGTTATGATGAGTCTAAGATCTCGCGCTTATCACCGCACACCAGACATGATGTGGAGGGATGCAAAGCTTTAAAACCATCCTTCGTCACCACCTCTCCCAGATAGAAAGGTTAAGAAAGACAACTTACGAAGGGAGAGACCTTTAGCTTCATTCCCTCTCCTATACCATCTATCCCCGCCTCACCACGATCTATCATTATTACAACCCCACCCTCAAGACCATAATTTATCCCAACCATCTTCCTCATCTCAAAGTTTACGAGATTAATATGATTAGTGTTGCTACTCGAGCGCGTAAAAACAACGAGAAAGCGAAAGAAAGCACACACGCGCCCTCTCTTTCTCCGTCAAAGCATCCCGATCGCACCACCACCCAAAGTGGTTATTCGTGGACCCGCTACTTACCTGCCTCTAATGGAGTTGCCCATCGAGCCATGATCAAACAGCCTTCACCAATCACCCGTCAAAATGACACTATATGATCTCATTCGACTTCAATCTCATCGACAAGCTCTCGTTGAAATTCTTCAGGGATCGAGGTCTTACCTAATGAAGCCCCCGCCCGTTGCCTCCATTCTAACACCCAATCACGTTGCCTCTCTCACCAAACAACCCACCGCCCCAACCACTTCTCGCCTCTCGTACTACAAGCGCCGCAGCCATGGCTCAAGATGAAATTGTCGATTTTGGCATGTAAGATCCCGACTCTCGCCTGTTTCATCTCACTTACGTCCGGGACATTCGTACGCCGTGTTATGATTGACGGGGTGCTAGCCTAAACATCATCTCTTCAAAAGCTTTTCAACAAATGAATATCCCTTCTAGCTACATGTGTGCAACCCCATCATGTCATGCGGTCATTCAATGACGCTATTACCTCTACCTTAGGCACCGTGATCCTCAACATTCGGGTAGGACCACGACTTTACCCGAACTCTTCTATGTCCTCGAGGGAGAGTTCCAATATAATATATCTGGTCGCCCTCGATCCGGCCATGGGATGCGTTCCTCAACCTTACATAGATGCATAAAATTTGAGTACGAGGGAAGTCCTACACCGTAAAAGCTGATCCTCCCCTTTAAAACCTCGCAATATGTTATACCGCCCAAATGATGTGCTGGTACCAATCAAGACACCCTGCTCATTCAACCCAACCATCTTCTTCAACTATGCCTCAACCATGTACCTCAATCGCACCTACGCCTTCAACTAATGAAACCACCGCCGCAAAACCACTTCCTTCCCGCAGCCTAACATCCCAACCTCAGACCCTTAGTAGATGTTTTTCAACGCCTTACGCCGGGGAGTATCGCCTATATAACGTTAGTTCTTTCCATACCCCACAGAGTACGGACATGTACATGCCCATCCTAACTATGACCGTCGTGGTGGGGAAGTAATCTCCTACTTGACCACCCACCGCCGCACTAACCTAACGTATGGGGGTGTCGACGCATCTCTCCATTGCCCCGAGCCTCCTCTTGGTGTGGTTCCTTTCAATCCGATTTTCAATACCTTACCAATCGCCGCTTTGCCTCACCTTCTTGACTCGCCGTGCTTGGAAAGGCTTTGGTTTTGGTCTTTATGAACAAGGCCGACATACGCTCATCCCCATCACCACACGCAAACATAATGATCGCAGTGGTCTCGTTTTTTCGAAACACCTACACAGAGACACCTCGTGTCACTTGTATTCGGAAGAAGACGACGTCACCCCTACCAAACCATCATCACCCACTTTGCCATCATCACCCACGTAATCTATAGACTCGAATCTATCCCTCCTAACTTTTTTTTTTTTCATAAATGCTATCTTCATAGGTCCTCTCACTTATCAACGTGATAATGAGGACCCATCTTCTCTTCCCCTTCTCGTATCCTGCACATGATCAAGAGGATTCACCTTTGATTAATGTTGTTGAGTGTCGTGGATGACGACTCCATCCTCACTTACTCGCGCGGATGATTCTTATATTCAACGAGCCTTACCATCTCAAACCCAAACCATGCCGAACGAATCTACTATAGAAATCAACATCCACACGGAGGAGGATCTCACATTGTGAAGATCGGACAATCCCTTAACGCATCGTAACAAGTCACCTTTACTACTTTCCTCCGTGCTCGCAACCAAGCTTTCGCTTGTCCTACGCCGACATGCCAGAATTGATCCTACCATTCGCGTCCATAACATCACTCTAAACCCCGATTCCAAACCAACCAAACAAAATTGAGAAAATGCATCCACGCATTGCCCTCTTGGTCAAAGAAGAGCTTCAACGACTTCTTTCTGTTTCCTTCATCTTGCCTATGACTATCCTCAATGGATTTCTAACATCGCACTCGTCACTAAAGCGACGGGGACTTTGATATGCACGGATTTCTGGGATCTTAACCTCGCTTGCCCTAAGGATGACTTCCCCCTACCTAGCATTGACCAACTTGTTGATCTCACTGCGGGTCATGAAATGCTTTCTCTCATGGATGGCTTTTCAGGATACAACCAAATTTTGGTTGCCCCTGCCGATCAACACAAAACTGCCTTCATAACTCCTTGGGGAACCTTCTGTTACCGTGTAATGCCATTTGGCCTTAAGAATGCTGGTGCGACCTATCAGCGGGCTATGACCTACATTTTTCATGACATTATGCACACTATCCTTGAAGATTACGTCGACGATCTTCTTGGCAAGTCTAAACATCGCAGTGAACATCTCGATGTTTTAACCATTATTTTTGATCGCCTACTACAATATTCTGTCCGTCTTCAACCAAAGAAATGTGTCTTTGGTGTCCTTTCGGGAAAGCTTCTTGGTTTTATCATCTCTTTGCGTGGCATCGAGGTCGATCCATCTAAAGTCAAAGCTATCATAGAAATGCCCCCACCTACTAATCTCAAACAATTGCGTAGTTTACAAGGTAAGCTCCAATCTATCCGACGTTTCATCTCCCAACTCTCAGATCGATGTCAACCTTTCCATCACCTCCTTAAGAAGGACATTGATTTTCAATGGAGTGAAGAGTGCCACCAAGCCTTCAAGCTCTCAAAACTTATCTCGCAGCCACCCGTGCTTATCCCACCTCAAGACGACCACCCTTTCTACCTTTACCTTTCCGCCACCGACCACGCCGTAGGGGCCATGCTTGCACATCGTGACTCAAAATCGAGAACAAGCCGTTTATTATATAAGTCGTACTTTTGGTGGATTATGAGACTAGGTATACACATGTAGAAAAGTTGTGCCTAGCCCTATCATTCGTGGCTACCAAGCTCCGACACTACCTTCTCGAATCACAAAACTTTCATCATCACTAACACACCCCATCCATTACATGTATGCCAAACCTCATCTAAACCAACGCATCGCCCGATGGCTCATGCTCCTCGCCGACTCGACCTTGAGTTCGCTCCACCGTAAATCAATCAAAGGACAAACCATCGCAGTACCAACTTGCATGGAAGCCCCTTTACCCGGGAACAATTTACCAATTTTATATTCCCCGACGAACTCATCGCCACTCTTTCACTCGGGGAAGAGTCGTATCAAATGACCCTCTTCTTCGATGGATCTAAATGCCAACGCGGTGGAGGAGCCGGCGTTGTTCTCATTCCTCTTGACGCCGAGCCTATGCCTCTTTCATTCCGACTGATTTCCTGCACTAATAATACAGCGGAATACGAGGCCCTTGCTCGGGTCTCGTGTTGCGCCGCACTTAGGTATCAAATCTATCAATATTTTGGCGACTTCAATTGGTAGTCAATCAAGTTATGGGCATCTACCAATGCAAAAATGAGGAACTTCAAAATACAAACACTACGTGGATTCGCTTCTAGCCTTATTTACTCACTATTCTATCCAAACCATTCCACGCTCTACTAACAAATTTCATGGATACTATGGCTTGCTTAGCCTCGCAAATTCCAGCCTCATCAATCGACTCGACATTTTTGTCTTGGTCCAACAACTCTTGCCCCATCTTATTCAGCCCCGGTTGTTTGTACGATAAAATACCGTGTCTCGCTAACTCGCAGGATACTGTATCACCAATTCCATGACTACCTTACAACCTCTGGTTCTCCCTTCTGACCTTACTAGTACTGGTAAACGTGCTTTTCTTAAACGCGTTTCTCGTTATGTAGTTATGGGGGGACTCCTTTATAAACGTGGCTTTGATGGCATCCTCCTTCGATGTCTCACCGTGCGGAGATCACCATACCATCCAACAAGTCCATGACGGTATTTGTGGTGGACATTTTAAAGGCTTGCCATGGCTAAACGAATCCTTCGCCTTGGTTATTATTGGCCTACTCTCAATAACGATCGCTACGAATATGTTAAGCGTTGTGTTATGTGTCAACAACATGCCAACCTTCAACATACTCCTAGCCACCCGCTCCTGTGTCGCCGAGATCTTTTCGCCCTTCTCACAATGGGGTTTAGACCTTATTGGTGAGATTCACCCGCCCTCTTCACAACGCCACCGATGGATTATCACAAAGAATCGAATATTACACAAAATGGGTGGAGGCTATTCCACTCATTTCAACTAAAAGGAAAAATTGTCGAATTCATTAACCATCACATTATCTCTGTCGCTTTGGTATTCCTCATCGCCTAATAATGTATAATGGTAAATTTTTAAAAACAAGTTGTTACAAGACCTTGTGACAACTTTGGTATCAAACTTAGTTTCTCATCGCCTTACTATCCGCAGCCAATGGTCAAAGCCGAATCTTCTAATAAACCCTAACCAAAATCCTCATGAAAGTTGTCAATGAATCCGAAGAAATTGGCACGATCACATTCCCTTTGCCCTTTGGGCTTATCGTACTCAAGCATTCGTACTCTACTAATGCCACACCTTTTTTTTTCGTATATGGTACCGAGGCTGTTTTGCCTCTCGAAATACAAATACCCTCCCTTAGAATATCTCTTCAGGATATTCTCACCAACGATGATTTCCGCCAAGAGTGGTTAGCCCAATTGGAGCTTCTTGACGAACGCCGCCTTACGCACTCTTGATCACCTTCAAATCTATCAAAAACGCATCAAACGTGCTTATGATAAGCGACTTCATGAGCGCATTTTAAGGTTGGTGATCTTGTCCTCAAAGAGAATCAACATGTCACCAAACTAGAAAAGAGCAAACGTGGAAAATTTGCTCCCAATTCGATTGGGCCTTACATAATCACTCACACCTATGGATCGTGCGCTTATCGCTTAGCTTCGCTTAATGGTAAGCTCGAGCTCAACCCTTAATGCCTTGCATCTTCGACCATTCTACCGTTGAATTTAGTGTTATATCACTTCTTATCTACCCGCCGCTCGTCCCTCGAGCTCACATACCACCACATGCACTTCTGCTTCCTACACCTCATAATAAAAATCAAGCTCACATAGTTTGATTCTCACCTCACCTAAACGATGCCTTCCCCTTTTTAGTCTAGTCCATGACTTCAAAGTTTTAAAATAAGCCGTATTCTTATGGGATTTTCTTGAGTCAAACTTCCTACCAAACTAGATGCTTCACGCCAAAAGAACATCTAGCTATCTAAATTATATATAGACTGCTCCTCGAAGGACAGCTATATGCCAAATTATTGCTATTATTATATAGATCTGCCTCGAAGGACAGCTATGCACTAAAATCATATCTCGCTACTATAAATAGATCGCTTCCTCGAAGGACAGCTATACACAAGCCAGCTTTTATCGAAGCTTTCGCATTGATCAGCCTTCGTGAAGACCTCAAGAATAGCACAATCAATATCCTCTTGTAGACTTCCCGCATCGATCGCCTATATTCAATAAAATAAAAGCCTCATTCAAAAGAACTTTTGGGTCATGGACTTGTCTATTTAGGGTAGGTTCTCTTTCGCCGTAACACTCACTTTGTAATAAATTCTCTCGTACTCAGCCTATATCATCCACCTCACCTCACCATTTGTTTCAACTCAAGGGACGTAACGTACACCCGATATATATTGTGATCATACAACTCTTTTCACCTATGGACTTCTCGTCTATGCACGGTACCTAGGGCTTCAAGCTCGTTCTACGTTTTGTGGTTTGTTTAGCTCTTTTCACCTACGGAGCACTCTTTCCGCTTTGCCTCGCATCTAGGATTGTGTGTTGATCTTAATCAGGACATGGTTCCCTACCACTTGGGTAGGCTAACTTTCGCTTCCCTTATACCTTTTACAACATCACCAATTCATTTCCGACACCAACAACCTTACCTTACCAATATTAATATCAATATTCTTACCAATCAACCAATTGCCTAAACCGTACCAAATTGCCTGAATTCGCCTCTCCCTGATCCTAAGGGAGAACTACATCGGTCTGAGGCCCCTCCTTGCTTTGTGCAATGGGCTATGTAGGCAAAGACTGAGACATGGGGTCTCCCAAGGTTAGCTCGACCATCCCCTACCATAACCTATCATGTGTGGTAAATATAAATATTTTTGTGTATTTCTATTTAATCACATTCCTCTTTATCCTTTTTCAAAACACAAAAAGTCAAAACGAAAACATTCTTATTATTATAACTCAAATCAACATACATATTCGCTTTATTTAGATGTTAAACAAATACATCTTTCTATCATCGACACGCAGTCGGTATTTTATTTATTCTTATACCTTGCTAACATTTATTTAGACCTCACGCCTCATCCCGAACTAGGTGATGATCGTGATCATCGACCCTCTCTCGCCAGCCTCTCTGTCCTCAATGGTACCACGGCTATTGGTACCCCACCGATCCGCCAATCTCTCTCTCGTAACATATGAATACGCCTCTCGCATGGAGGACTCCAGCCTCTAGTCTCTCCGCCCGTGACTCCGCAACCACTAACAATCTCTTGTCTCATTCACTCGCGCTTGAGCTGCCGAACCAAACGCCGCAGACGATCCTCTCTCGCTGTAATCACCGCTATGTCGATGATCACGTACACCTCGCAGCTTCGCTACCCACCATAATCTATAGGCCTCTCGCTGCTCTCGCATCCATTACCCCGCGATCGGCCGCTACTCTTCAGCCCTTCTCGGAGGTGTGTTGGCCGGGAGGTGAGAATACCGCTCTCGCACGATCCTCATATAGGGTCTATAAGCCTGGGGTATATCCTGCACAAATCCAAATTGTCGCCGCACGCGATCTAGAGGAATCCTCTCATACTCACCTGGCCTGTGCCCTGCGATCCACCTCAATCGCTCTACACCCCTCAACTCCTCAGCTATATTCTCTGTTACCATATAGTTTCCGTAAGGCCGCCAACAGATATCCGCAATCGTCACTCTCTCCCATACCTGCCTATAATACTCAAAGTCATCCGTCACGGCCTGGGATCTTGCCTCCTGTTCTGTCTGGACCCATCGTCTGAATCCCAACCTCTCGTACTCTGGCTCTCCCCGATCGATGGATGGGTCGCCTATTGGTCGCACACAAACAATGTGCTCATAGGCCCAACAAAGTTGTAATAAGTATGAACAATCCAAAGGTCGCTTCGTGATTTCACCTACAAGCCCATAAACCCTCGTATAGCTCCGCCAAATATGCAGTGTGCCCATGCAAAAGTCACGCCTCCTTTCTATCATCTCCCAAATAACACACATCAATGCCTTTGGAAATCTTCCCCTTCGCCTCGTGTAATGCATAATACCCTACCGCTATCATTAAAATATCATGCTAACCTTGTCTCTCTCAGATGTGCCGTATACATTATCCCATACGTAAATGACAAACTCGCTGTGTTAAATCTCGTGCGTATGGACCAAATATCGTTGTTATCGCTCCCGTGCCGCGCTAGGTAATGCCCGATATATCGGTTTTCCCGTAATTGGGAGTCTCAAAATACGGAACACATCTTCCAATGTTATCGCTATTTCCCCTATGCGCAGATAGAAGGTATTTGTCTCAGGATTCCATCTCTCAATCAACGCCTGTAACATAGCATGGTTACGTGCGATTCGTGAATAATAGCGGATTCCACTTAACCCCAAACGATTTATCAATGTCCATTCAGCTGGCGTTACATCCGCTCGGATTCGTGACAACAGCGCTGGTACACTATCATTCATCCTCAACCCTGCCTCTGCCTGCATACATCCAAATAACAAAAAACCATTTAATTCCTCCAATCCCCCTGGGTTTTTTCTCAAATTCTGGAAATTCCTACAGCAACCGGTATCGTTTACAGCTAACCGGTACCGGTTGAGTAACCGATACCGGTTATCCCTAACCGATATCGGTCCCTGTTACTTTCATACACCTTGCCTAAACAACCACCTACGACAATAATTTGAGCGTTTATTCCTTTCTATACCTACAAACATACCTGAAACCCCTGATTACCTACCCCGTAACACTTACAACCCTTGCTATCATGTTTTCTTTTTCATATCTACCCACTTAATCTCTTATTCATAACACATGCAAAAATCAAATCACAACCAAAACGTTTACCTCTTGGGTTGCAGTAGCTTGAGGTGGCCCTTGTCTTCCCTCTTGTCCCTGCCTGCTGGATGTTTCTCCTCGTCCGCCATTATCACCACCTTTTTCAAACCTCGCTTTCGTCTTCGAATCTCGATCACAATCACTTTCCCCTGTCTCTTTACTCCTAATCACTCAAATCTCTCATGCAAAATACCTGTCTCACTGCCAAAAAGCGTCGCGTTCGCGTATTTAACTCTTGCATGGCTCTAAAAATAAGAACTTAAGTTGCCACCCTAGCTTTTCTATTTTTAGAAAAGCTCATAACTAAATAACCGGTATCGGTCATGTGACCGATATCGGTCTAGCATCTACCGACATCGGTTCGCTAACCGATATCGGTTATATACCTATCTTTTACAACATGGTTCTTTTTCTTCATTTTCTACCTAATTTTTTTGTCGCGCCCGCCCTTTTTCCTGCATAACAACACCATTATCCATATTTCTCCATCCACCACACATATCATTACAATGTCCATAACATCATCTATTTTACAAAAACAAACAAACCATCAACTAAGTCACATCTACACAAAACTAAAAATCATCATTGGATCCAACTCATCATATACATATATAACAATGTCACAAAACCAGCCCACAACATGCAACATTTCATCATATAACATGTCATCCATATATACGTGCAAAAACAAAAACATCAACATCATCCATATATCAACATTTCAACTAAACTCATCCTACATTCTATATCACAAACCATCGACAAAATACTTAAACACATTTTTGAACACCGCATGTGGATCAAAACATCATCTCTATATATATACAAGTTTTCAAATATACATGTGCCCTACATCGGGCCTCTGTGATCTCATCATACAATTAAGCTGCACGCAGCCGCAATAACTATCCAAAATCTCGACTCGCTCGCAGCCGTCCTCATATCAAAATATACTCGGCTCGCAGCCGGTATCAAATATACAACCCGTACTCGACTCGCAGGCCGGTATATAATGAATAAATGAATCCATACATGAATAAATGACGGCACGCAGGCCTCTATCAACACAACCGGTTCGCAGACCGGTGCCCATGTCCCTATACAAAAACTATGTGGGGATCCTCGCTTCTCCCCACCGCCTCAAGCACCTCTCTCCGCTGATCCCCTATGGCGCTCTCGCCTCCGCTCGTAATGTACACGCCGGCCGTGGCCGCACCTCCTCGCGATCTCTCGACTACATGAGGTCTCCGCCGGTGTGCCGCGTATGGTGGTCGATATTTCGCCTCCGGTACTATCAAGAACATCCCGATAGTACTGGCCTCTCCGCGCTCGCCTCCATGTATCTATCCTGCCACGCTTGCCAGACTGGGGCTGGTCCCCTGACTCCTACCGCAGTACTCGTGCTCGGTGGTGCTCGTGGGGTGCTGGGCCGCAGCGTGGTATTCGTACTCGTGCTCGGGCCGGCTGTCAGGCTGCTTGCTGGTACTACTACCGTGTGCTCGCATACTCGCACTCGTGGGTGGCTTGGTGGTGGTGGTGCCAGTGCTCGTGCTCGAGCTCGGGCTAGCGCCTCGTAAGACCCCTATTCTGTTTCTCGCAGCAGAAGCCGCCCCTCGTAATAACCGCACTGCCCTCGAGCTGATCTCTTCTACCGTCACCGCCGCTAAGTCTAGGCATGCGGGTGTGTTACCTCGCCGCTCTCTCGACCAGCCCCACCAAACCCCGTATGCTCCTGCACCCAAAGATCATCTACGCCATCATCTCGCCGCCTCTCTCGCAACCCAATCTGGATCAAGGGGCTGTGGTGTAGGCAAAGTGGGGCCTCTACATCATCCCCCCTCAGACCGAGGGAAGGGAGGTGGCTCGCCCCTGCCGCAGCCCCATCTCGCTGTGTACCCTCTCTAGGGGTATCCTCTCGTATTTCTCCCCGCCTCCGTCCTGCTATCCAGAAAGTGTACTGGATCCAGCCAGAATCGCATACTCGGCCTCCTCTCGGTGGGTGATGACCTCTCGTAAGGTCTCCATATGATGTCTACCGCTATCAGGCCCTCTAATAAATGTCTATAATACGCCACATCTCGCCCTGCAAGAACTGCTCGTGGCTGCCCCACGACCCCAACCACCTCTGAAAGCCATATCTGTATATGACCTCGTGGCCCCAGGCCGGGGTAACCCTATCGCCTCGATGCATATGATGTGCTCATATGCCCAACAATGCAGCAAAAATGTCGAACAGATACCGAATCGCCTCATCCGCGATAACCCTGCAGCTTCAGATAGCCGCACTGCGTGGGACACCGGTGCCCACGCATGCAAGTATGCTCCTCAATCATCTCAAGCAACACCCCCATCAACGCCCGTGGAAAGCGGCCTCCCTATGAGTCCGGGAGGGTGAAGCTGGTGATCCTAATCATCATCAAGCATAAACACCGTGTCTTGTGTCGATGCGCATGGTACATGTCACCATACCCAATGCTCGCACTGGCTGTGATAGGTAAGTAGCAAGCGCGGCCGCATCTCCAAAACCTCGTAATATGCTGTCCATGGCAGCTTCGACCTACCGAAGATCGCTCTCCTCGATAGGTAGTCAAGGATGCGATACACATCCTCCAACGTGATAGTCATCTCCCGGGGGGAGATGGAACACATTGGTCGCGGATCCCATCTCTCGATGAGGGCGACCATCAGCCGTGATCTCTCTCTATCGCTTCTGTACCTGGGACTCCACCGAGTCCCACCTCGCGCATGATCGCCCAGTGAGCTGCGGACACATGTGGTCTCATCCGCACCAACAGAGGGGGCATCCTATCCCGCATCGTCAACTGCTGACGTGCCTGCAAAACCAACCCACATCCTTAGACTTACTTTTTATCACAACATCTACTTTATCCTTTAAACCCCTTTTATCCCGACCACACCGACCACACCCCTAACTCTCTACCACCCCACCTACAAACCAAACTCACCCCACCTAACAACCAAACCCACTCCACCTAAAAAGCAAACCCACCCCACCCAAACCCCTACCCGACCCAAAGCCCAAAATCTACCCAAATCCAAACCCACCCAACCCCAAAAAAACAAAACAAACCCAACCCAACCCACCCCAACCAACACCCCACCCCACCCAACACCCAAACCCACCCAACCCAACCCACACTCACCCAAAACCCAACCCAACCCACACTCACCCAAACCCACCAAACCCAACCCATACCCATACAAACCCAAACCGACGCCGGCCGACATACGACCAACGCCGGTCCAAAATTTAACACACCCTGTCCACACAATTTCCGACCGATGTCGGTCGCCTAGCAACCGACATCGGTCGCTGTAATTGCCGGGAGCCGAACCCCCGCGCGGCCCCCCACCCATATTTTTCCATTTTTATACTTATCTACCCACCCAAACACCATAAAAACCTACCCACCCAGCCAACTTGCCCTATTTTACCCCTCTATCCTCTTCGTTTTTCAAATTACGTCAATTTACTCATTATTTCCTAAAAATGTAAATTCTACCCAAACCCCCAATTTCGCTTTAATACCATTCAAATGCACAAAATAAAGAGTTCCGAGCCTACCCGCATTTGACGACACGTCGCCGTGGTGGGATGGGTGGTGGTGGTCCACTGGTACAGCCTCCCGCTCCTCTCGCTCGTGCCATGGCTCCACTCTACTCGCTGGGTCCCCGCCAATCAATCGCCGCCTCCTCCTCACTCGGCCCGAAAACAACTCACTCCTCCACCAAAATAGCTCCATCTCATTCAATAAACCTTCAATCTCAACTCTCCATGTCAGACAAGTCAATTTGGTTTTCAAAATAACAAAGTGACAATGACAAGCCGTATTTTTCTTTTTATAGGTTTTTCACCCTTAACCGATATTGGTTTCATTTTTCCCTAATGAACCGGTATCGGTCCCTTAACCGATATTGGTCATGTAGAATCGACATCGGTTTTTCTGCCAACTTTCCCCAATTTTTTTGCCCTTATTTACCATTTGCCCCTTTTTTAACCACATATCACCTATATCCACCTTTGCTGAACACCATTTGTTTACCTATTCGGCCCGACCCAAGGCCTCAACCTACCTATTCGGCCCGACCCAAGGCCTCAACCTACCTATTCAACCTATTCGGCCTCCGACCCAAGGCCTCAACCTACCTATTTGGCCCGACCCAAGGCCTCAACCTACCTATTTGGCCCGACCCAAGGCCTCAACCTACCTATTCAGCCCGACCCAAGGCCTCAACCTACCTATTCGGCCCGACCCAAGGCCTCAACCTACCTATTGGCGCGACCCAAGGCCTTGCCCTACCTATTTGGCCCGACCCAAGGCCTTTCCCTACCTATTTGGCCCGACCCAAGGCCTCAACCTACCCATTTGGCCCGACCCAAGGCCTCAACCTACCCATTTGGCCCGACCCAAGGCCTCACCCTACCCATCCGGCCCGACCCAAGGCCTCACCCTAACCATCCGGCCCGACCCAAGGCTGTAACCAAGAACTTGGCCCGACCCACGGCCGTATCACTTCAATACCATACCCACAATCAACGTTTTATTTTATCCATCCATCCTGTACCTTTTGTTCAATCGAGCTCACCTGTTCGTGTTTTAGCATGATTAGGGTCCTTGACTTGATCTGTCGACCAACTTTGCCTAGACCTAGACCGTGACGTTTATCTCAACCAAACCAACCATTTGGTACTGCCGAACATGCCTAAACGTTCCTGTACCTTACCTATTATATACCCTGGAGCTACTTCCTATGCCTTGGATACCAGGATTATATCACCCTTGTTTGGATAAACTATCGACCTTTGCCTATGCACTTTTTGGTTTGCTCGCCAAATCATGTACCCTAGTTGATATTATTGCATTTTACCATGCGTCCGCTTCCTCGACCTACCCCACCATCTTACCATCCCCTCTACCCCATTTACCCTTTATCAACCCTATCCCCGATTTCCGTTCACTCAATTTGTGATAGATTTGAGGGGGATTACCTATACCCTTAATAGGGGAAACCACTTCATATTATTGTCCGTGCAGCTTTACAAAACAAGCTACACGACAATAAGGGGCTAATGTAGACACCAAATTTGTGTCTTACGACCCCTTGTGACCCACATCTCATCTCGCAACTTAACCTCATCACCTAAACCTTACACAATTATTTATTAATTACCTTGTAATTGATAAATCCACATCACCTTACCTGCCACCTCATTTTGCCACCTCATCATGACCTAGCCCTAACCCTAAACTAACCTAATTAAGACCTATGACTTGGTCTAGACTCACATCCATAACTAATGCCTCCTTACTCACACCCAAAACCGACCTTCTAGCCACTTGACCAAGCCCGCAACTGATCTCTCGGGAGAAAAGCAGGGAAGGTGGGTTATTTTACTAAAAATAGCCTACTTTTTCCTTACCGATGCTTGTTCCTACTCGATCGCCATCGGTTATGCAACCGCCATCGGTTCCCTGTAAATGGGCTCCCCAAACCAAAAACAAAGGATTGGAATTTCATTTTGGGATCAGGTCGAATGATTTTTGAATCAACAGAGATCATTGGGAGCGAAAAACAGAGTCCAGATCTTCACTTGACCGAGCAGAGACGAGTGGAAATACCAGAAGTGTTTACAGCAAAGGAGATCAGCTTGCATCTTCGTCAAAACCAGTAAGTCACATCTTACATGTCCTCTGTTATAACATTTCTTATGCCTTTTGAATTACAGTCCTCATAAATCCATCCCTGAATCCACTACCCAGCATGCATATTACCTCTAACTATCATTCATCTACCTCTCATCACCTCATTTCCTAATACCACCTATATACAGCCTTACAAACAACACAACTACCCCATAAAGTAACTAACCTACAGATCCTAGAACCCACCGGTATCGTTATATCAGAATCGCATCGGTTATTAGTAATCGCATCGGTTCCTCCGATCAAAACCAGAAAACCAGCCTTTCCCCTACCCAGTTCAACGAAGCAACTTAATTGATATTTTACAGTCTTTTGTGTTAATTCATATTAGTAGGGAAACTGACCACCTTCGAAAGGAAGTTTTATATTTCCTAGGCCCAAGGCAGTTTCCTCATTTATTGTCTAATCAAAATCTTGTGGTCTTGTGTTCTTATTTGCAGGTAGTCCTTCCAAGACAAAAAGGAGTTCTTCGCAATCAGCCTGATCTTTCTCTACGGTACGCGCACACCATCTCGACATTCTACAGGTATTCCTCCTAGCCCCTAACCTTATCTGTTTCTAAAAGGAACGAATCATTCCGAGTGAAACAATATCCTTGAACTCGCCATTACCTCATTCAAAACTCCCTTCATTGTGGTCATAGCATGCTTGGTTGTGATCTCGATCCGGTGCTCATTCTTCACCATTTTCTTTACCTTTTGAATGACCAAACAAATAAGGGTAAGGGCAAGGAGGAATACCTATTAAATATTGGTTAGTTGATGGTTGTTACGCATGTTCTAACTTCTTAGTCTAGTTTTGATTGTGAGATATTTCTTTTGGCTAGAAGGAACTACCTATAATAGAAAACAAGACCACAAAAGGATAATTAAATTATATATGACAGTGGAATACCTAGCATATGCTAGTTCCGGGAAGTATGATACTTCCTAGATGGCTGTCAATCCACTATTTAAAACAAATTAATGTGGGAAAAAGTAAAGTCCTATATTTTATATGATTTAGGTATCTCATTCAAGTACAATAAGAAAATCCAATCACAATAGGCTAGGCTATAGTTGGATATGAAAGATGAGGTATCTGTCAAGGTACTGGGACTGGTCAGGGTCTGATTCTGGGTTATTTAGGTCAACTGGTAGGAGGTTTGTTTGGCTTGTTCTTGGGTAGGGTATAAAACACATAGACCAATGCCGATTGGGTATAACCGACGACGGTTAAGGGAGACCGATGACAGTTATGGGTAACTGGCGTTGGTATAGTAGGGTGATAGTAATTCAAAAAACCTTATTGTAGAGGCTAGGTGAGGTTGGATGGGGCTAAAGAAGGAGATGGCGAGGTTGTGGGGATACTGAGAACACTCAGAGAGGTGAAAGGGACAGGATAGGTGATCTGATAAATGGGTGGGTGAGGTTTTGGGTTTTTAGAAAGATGGCTATGGGGAATGGGAATGTTAATAGAAGAATAATAACAAGAATGATAACCACTTTGTGAACAAAATAAAAATGGAAATGATTAATGATAAAACACTTACCAATGTTACAGGTCCAATGGTTGGGTTGTGGTGATGATCGGTTTATGGAACGGAGCTTGGTATAGTGGTGACGCTTCCCGTAATATTACCGTGAGTGCAAATGCTTACGGATCTATCCATGTTTTGGCTATGGATACTTGGGTGCATAAAAAGACTCTGTTCTACTTATATACAGCTCTTTTCTCTCTCCTCTTGTCGAGAATGTGCCAACCTAAAAACAGTTGTTTGGGTGAGTAAATGGTAATCGATGATGGTTCGGGGTTTACTTGTGTCGCTTAAGGTTGGATTCCCTAGGTTTACTAAAATGGGAAGATCTTTCTAATTTCTTGGGCACAATTAGTTTGTTGTCATGGATTCGAATGGAAACTTCCGCCTAATGAGTGACAATGTGGTTAGAGAAATTTTAGACATTGATTTTAGGGTTAGACCAAATCTTAGCTCATTAAGGCAAGTAAGACTTAGTTATTGTTGGTTATGGAAACATACCAAAAAATAGGTCTAGGGTGAGGTGGCTAGGTGAGGTGGTGGGGTAGAAATTGAGGCAATTAGATAATAAATATTGTGAGGATATATATTAAATTAATTAAATTAATAGTGGTGTGGAGTGGAAGGAGCCTTGACAAGGTGATTATGTTTGAGCCAATTATTTGACAAGGAACCAAGGGGAGTGTGACCCAATTTTTGTGTCTACATTTGCCCCTTTTGGGTGCATGGCTTGTATTGGTAGGCAAAGGTGATAAAAATAAGATGTGGTTGCCCCATGTTTGAGTGATAATGACCCCCTCAAACTAGGAACGGATGAGGTAGAAGATGAAATCGTGAGTGGTTTGATAAAGGTGGATGTGATGAAGAGGAAGGTGGACAATGGGAGTAATGGGGTAAATTTCCAATCAAGTAATCAAGGTAATGGGCTAGGGTCAAGGGTATGAGTTAAACACATGTACATGTGTAAACTACAAAGACAACACGAGGTTGAAGAGCATGCAAAATCTACATCATCTAAGGTCGATAGGTTTATCCAAACAAGGTTGAGTTGATTCCAGATATCAAGGTATAGGGTATGGTGTGGAAGAATTTCACAGTCAGTGTGGGAATGTTTAGGTATGTTCTGGTACACCAAATGTTGGGTCAAGAGAAATGGCACGAAATTAGGCAAGATAAGGTCATTAGGTCAAACAACACGGGTAACAATGTCGCAAGATATAACAAGCACATGAGGTCATAGGTCAGCAACAATGTTCCAAGTCCAAGTAGCAAGGTCACGCAGATTTAGTAATGTGTCGCAATGTATAAGCGATCACATGAGGTCATAGGTCATTAACAATGTTTCGAGTCTAGGTAATGAGGTTACGACATAGGTAGGGCTGAGGTACAAGTAAAATAACAAGTCCCTAAATGTAATTAAGGATAGGCATAGGTAATGTAGGCTTGGAGGTAGGTTGTGATATGGATGGGTAAGGCCAAACGGTGGTTGGGTTTGTTAAATTGGGTCAAAAATGAGGAAAGGCTAGTTGACAAGAGTATGACGGGTAACCGATGCCAGTCATACGGAACCATTGATGGTCTAGGTAAACCTACCATGGTTTTTCGGGCACACGACCGATGTCGGTCGGAGTATAACCAACCATGGTGTGCTAGGGCATGAGACCAATGTCAGTTTAGGTATAACTAGCATCGATCAAAGTTGACGTGAGTATATAAAAAGAAAATAGCCATATAATATGGATTCATTTATATGTTTTGGCTTTTGTGAAAATGAAAAAGCACTGAACGATTTGTGCTTTGTCGGGAGGAAAGGACAAGGGATGATATCCTACTGAGGTGGAGAGATCTAGTTGGTGAGAGGGTCTAGGTAGATGGGTCCACAAGCATAGGGGGATCGATTGTGATTGGGTGGAGGTCAAGAGGATTGGATTTGGTGATTAGACATGGAAAATTCGGGAGAAGGTTCAAGTGGACCACCGACGCAGATGGTCGACATGCCACCGCACCGACGTCTCTACGAGATGAGGTAGGATTCTATATGATCTTGTATTTGTAATTGAAATAGGCTATTAAAGCTGGGGTTGTGTGAAAATTTTGGCATAAGTTTATTATTGGGAATGTATGGGTAAAAAGGAATAAAATTAGGGCTAGGAAGGTCCAATGTAGATTAAACAGATGGGGAATGAAGCTAGGATAGGTTTGAGTAGGTTAGAGTGGAGGATTAGGGTAGATGTTGAGAATTTGGGAAAAAAGAAGGGCGGAGGGGTTTGGATATATTCAGCTATGTGACGATTCGATGTCGGTCAAGTGTTGGCCAATGTCGGTGGTAGCATCGATCAAGTAATGGGTGACTGATGTTGGTTAAACGTGACGAATAA
The DNA here is from genome assembly GCA_018340775.1 of Taxus wallichiana var. yunnanensis. Taxonomy (NCBI): domain Eukaryota; kingdom Viridiplantae; phylum Streptophyta; class Pinopsida; order Cupressales; family Taxaceae; genus Taxus; species Taxus wallichiana. Next base: position 638,952,728 of record CM031244.1, read on the forward strand.
CGATCATTATTTACCGGTGTTGGATGGCTTTATGGGAAAATACGTCAGTAGAGAGCAAGCGCAAGAGGTAAGGATATGTCAAGAGATGTAAGGGTAGGTTACATGAGAGGAAAATAAGGGAGTAGGTATAAATGGCATGAATATAGTGGTATAGCAATGGATAAGTGTTTGGGTGGGTATGATAAGAAGTGAGGGTTGTATATGAGTTTTATGAGGTAACGGGTGTGTTCGATATGGTAAGGTTATTTTGATGGCCGCAGGATAGATTTTATGTCCTATGGGAGTATAGAGCATAGTAGGCGAGAGGACCAGGTCATGTACCCATAGTGTAGAGAGCACATGGGGCCACTGAGCCCTGAGACAAGGTCATGGTGAGGCCATCGGGTTCACGAAGGCGCCCACGAGGTGAATCTTGGAGAGATCCGACCAGGAGTGATGATGGGTGGTGAGATGCTAGTTGGATGTCATACAAGGGTAGAGGAGGAAGAGGAGACAGGTGAGACATATATGGAGGATATCCAGTAGGGTGATATTTGATAGTCATATGTAACTCATGTTTTGTATAGTTGTTTATTTTAGATATATCTTTGGATTGCATGCTAAAGAGAGTGAGGATGAACATGAGATTTTTGGAGATTTTCTATGATATACCCGGTATGCGTGCCAAATATGGTGAGGATGTATCTGAGTGATTTGAGATGACTGTGATTATTATTGGGATATATGTTCACATGTATTTTTATATAAACTATTTCATTCATAGATGATGGTGTTTATAGTATGGATGGTGTACATGTTTTAATTTGCATTGTTATATGTGTGTGTGTGTGTGTGTGGAAATCAAGTGGATTAGTCATGATAGAGTCAAGTTCGTGTAGACATGGTTGAGTCAGTCAGTTTAGGCATGATGGATTTAGGTTGACTTAGGCATGATTGAGTTTAGGTTATAGGCATGGTTAAGTCGGGTTGACTTAGGCATGATTGATTCAAGTTTGTTTAGGCATGATGGAGTCGAGGTCATAGGCATGGATTGAGTCAAAGTTGACTTAGGCATGATTGAGTTTCTAATTCATTAATTTCTATAATTAATGATGATGTGGATCATGTTAAGATGATTTGTTGGGAAATGCATGATTACGCTAAAGAAATTGTAGACAAGATGAAATGAATGTGTAAGTTATGATGGTAAAGATGTTAAGGAATTGTTGTTTGTTTGGTTTAATTTCTAATTATTGATATAAAAAGGAAACTAACTAGGGTAGAATGTGAATAGGAAAGGGGAAGAGAGAATTGGTTAGGGTAGAGAGTGTCAGCTAACCTCCAAGGGCCCCATGCCCTCGAAGTACTACCTACATAGTCCCGGCGAAAAGGGACCTTAGGCTGATGTAGTTCTCCCATAAGCTAGGGAAGATTAGGGTGAAATAGCGGAATGGGTTGATAGGTGTTAGGCATGGGTGAATGTAGGTCATAGGCATGGTTGAGTTGTTTTAAATATAAGTTTTGATGAGTTGGTCCTATTATAGGAGAATCAATAGATGATGAAGAAGGTAGAAAGGTAATAGGTGGCAAAAGAACTCGCCTAATTGATAAGAACCCTAATGAGTCTACCATACCCCAGATGGACTTATGAATGTAATACCCTATAGGCCTTGCATAATGGACTATTCTAAGGGTGAAGAAAATTCACATGATCACAAAATGTTGCGTTTGCAGAAAGTCCCTTGAGTAACGAGGAATTTAGGTGAAAAAGGCAAGGAGGTGAGAATGGGAGGTTTAGCATAACTTAGTGTATGACGACATGTATTTCGGAACAAGAAACCCAGAATCCAAAATAGGCAAGTCCATGACAAAAATTTCATATTTTTGTTTATTTATTTGTTTTTAATAGATTGATCAATGTGGGAATTCTATATGGGATGGGTATATTATCTCCTTGAGGTCTTCATGAAGTTGATCAATGCGGGAAGCTTATGAATAGGTTGTTATATGTTTATGTAATGACCGTATATAGTTTTCTTTCAAGAGAGCAGTTTATTGATAGTGGTAGAATATAAATAATAGATGTCCCTTTTGAGGACTCATCTTTTTCTTGAATTTTGACTAAAGGAGTGGTATCCCTTTTTTTTTTAGACATTTAAGTCATGGACAAGACTATAGAAGAAGATTAGGTTCTTGTTTAGAATACAAGACCATAGCACAAAAAGATTAACTATGAAGAGGAGGTTTCAAGTGATAAACAACCATGAGATTCCATCTTAAAGAATATGAAAAGTATCCATGAGAATCATGTTATTAGTAGATTCGTGGTACTCATATTGAAGACAAGGCTAAAAGGTGACGGGTAATCACATTATTTTTGTTTAGTCAAGGATCTTCAAAATGGGTAATATGGAAGGTGAACAACATCGAAGGGATGAGCGATTAATTGATAGAAAGTGATATAGGACTTGATATCAACAATAGAACGGTTGAATATGTGAGGCATTAAGGTGATCATGTTTGGGTTTACCTTCGAGTGAAGACAAACGATAAGCACCTGATCCATAGGCATGGGTAACGATATAGGGTCCAAGCTAATTAGGAGCACATTTTCCCCATTTACTTTTCTCCTCTTTGGTTACATGTTGATTCTCTTTCAGGATGAGGTCACCAACCTGAAAGGTTTGTTTGTGAACATTTTGGTCATAGGAATGTTTGATACGTTGTTGGTATATTTAGAGATGGTCAAGAGCATTAAGATGACATTCATCTAAAAACTCAAGTTACGCAGACGATCCTATAGAAAGTCATCGTCATTGAGCATGTCTTATAGTGAGAGGTAGAGAGATGAAATCTAGACTTCGAGAGGTAAGATAGGCTCAAAACCATAGACCAGAGAAAAGGGGGTGGCGAAGTTGAAGAATAGCCTTGAATTTAGCAGATCAACTTTTATGCCAGGCAGAGAAATGATGAAACCTAGGAGTTTTCCAGAAAGTACCGCAAAGACGCACTTATTTTGTTGAAGATGAACACAATATTTGATGAGGTACTCAAAGATGACTTTAAGAATGGGTAGGTGTTTGGTTTAATGCTTGGATTTTGCAAGAATATCATCTATGTAATCCTCCAATATGTGATGCATGATGTCATGGAAGATTAAGGCATGGCCCATCGATATGTAGCACTAGTGTTTTGAGGCCAAAGGGCATGACTCGATAGTAGAAATCCCCCTAAGTGGTGATGAAGAAAATATTGTGTTGATCCTCGAGAGCTAGTAATATTTTATTATAGCTCGAGAAACCATCCATGAGTGATAACATTTCATGGCTAACAGTGAGATAAACTAGTTGGTCAATTCTTGGTAGTGGGAAATCATCTTTGGGATAAGTGAGGTTGAGGTCACGAAATCCATGCAAATTAATTCCCCTATCACCTTTATGATAGGAATGATGTTAGAAATCCATTGGATAATCAATGGGTAGAATTAAGGAAACCAAGAGAAGGCACTGAAGCTCTTCTTTGACGCAGAAGAGCGATGCGAGGATGCATTTTACACATCTTTTGTTTGATGGGTTTGGCATCAAGAATGGTTATGATATTGTGAACCACGATTTTGGGTCAATCTTTGGGTAAATTAGCATAGGACCAGGAAAATACGTTTCTATGCTCCCGAAGGAAAGAGGTGAACACTCCCTATTCAAAGTAGTGTCCAAGGATTGGCCAATCTTTAGAATGTGTGGTTTGTCCTGAGTATTAATGTTGATTTCAATTTTTTATTTGTTCAACATGGTTTATATCTCGGAGGGTAACGACTATTGAATATAAGAGTCCTCTCTGTACTCAAGGTAGGTGAGAATGGACACATCGTCCGACAATGAATGATGTTAACTAAAATTGTATCATCATCGATCATGTCTCGATACAAGAATGGGAGAGAAGAGGGAGCTTTTACATCACATTGATAGGTCAGCGGTCCCAGGGAAATGGTGTTTATGAAAAAAATTAGGAGGAATAGATTCAGGATCTATGGACTCCATGGGTGAAGATGGTAATGTGGGTGAATGAGAGGGGGAAGATTTCTCATCCTGGATAAGGTCGACGTGAACCTTCTTGGAAGGTGGAGCGTCAAAACCAATGCCACTATGGTCATTGTGTTTACGAGAGGTATAGGAAATGACAGTATGGTGGCCTTGTTCATAAAATCCAAAGCCAAATCCTTTCCACGTGCACCGGTGGAGGAAAGTGTGAGTGAAGTGGCGGTTAGTGAGGGAGTGTAGGTCAGATGAAAATGGTTGGGCTTGGGATGGAGGTTCGGGTTTATATGTGGAAATATCAAGTCCCCCATATGTTAAGTTTGTGAGAAGGTGGGGAGGGTGATAGGGAAAAACATCACCAATGTGGATGTCGTAGCTAGGATGTTGACGTAGATTATCATACTCTTATGGGGTGAAAAATATATCAATATTGTATAGGCGGTATTCCCTGCAGTGATGTGTTTTAAAACACCTTCTAAGGGATCAATAGTTGTTATGTGGGTAGTGGGTTTAAATGGCTCACTAGATGATGGGGAAATAGGGGAGCAAGCAATAGAGGCTACAACTACAATGGGGATAGCAAGGTTAGATGTAGTAGAATAAGTGGCAATTTTGGTGGATGGGTGCGTGGGTGAAGGTGAAGTGGTGATAGTAGAAAATGCCTCGACTGGAACAAGCACATCATTGGGCCGATATAGCATGTTACAGTCGTAAAAGTTGGGATTAGTAGGGATGGTGTAATTATTCCCCTCGTGTTCAAATTTGAGGCATCGATGTAAATTCAAAGGACAAAACCCATGGCATGGATCCAAGGTCGACCGAGAAGCAAGTTATATTTTAACTCTCCTTTTAGAACATAGAAATTTTTTTGGATAGTGCAGGGGCCCATGTGGACATGGAGAACAATAGTACCCAAGGTAGAGGTCATGCGTCATTGAAGAATCACTACATAATGGGTTAGCATGCATGTAATTGAAGGTATCTGCATTTGGTCCTATGCATGGGAGGAGATGATGTTAATACTAGCACCACCATCGATCATAAGGCATCGTATGCATATATTATCGATAAATACGAGAGATGAAAAGAGTAGGGTTGGGGTCATTGGGTGGAAGGGAGCAATCTCTTCCTCCGAAAAGCGAGGTGGCCACTTGGATAGTGGGTGGAGGCATAGAGGAAGGAAAAGACCTAGTGAGAGAGGCTACGTAGTGAGGGGTAATGATGGAGGCTACGGGTGTGGGGTCATTTGGTAAGACATTGATAGATTGAAGGACCTCCACAAGGGCTTAATGATGTGACTCAGAGGTTTGGTCGAGTTCATATAAAGACATTTTTAGTGGGGATTGGTGTAGTTGTTTTAGCATTTTGTGATGTGTTACCCCATCGGAAATAGGATATGTAGGACCTCGAATGATGACTTTGGGTATTGGTGTCGATGGTATGTTGGGTACAGGGGTTGGTTGATGGACCAGTTGATTTTTCCTTGCCCTTTTCTTTTCCGAGCATGGGTGGGAATTTTCATCATGTTAATTTTAGGGGAGGTGGATTAAGAGGGTGTTTCATGGAAGGTATTGCGGCATGAGGGACAAAACCCTAGTTGTAAATACGAGCCTTGTGAGATGAGTAGGGCACATTGGCATTTGGTTGGTGGGTTGGCCATCTCTCTTATACGAACCATGTTCATCTTGAATCTCGGGGATGGATCAAACAGTTATGGGAGTGGAGATCTTGGTCACTTTGAGTAGGTAATGGGAGAAGATCGTGGAAATTGTTGAAAGTGAAATGGGGTCCTCATAGAAGATCATTGTCGTCAAAGTTTTCTTTAGAGAACATAATTGGACTAGGAAGTTTTTAAGGCCTGCCTTAACTGACTCTACATCATGTCCTAGCACATGATGATAGGTGAAATTTTGGTTTCTTCAAACCCTTTTGGTTTGGGTTTGAGTGGGTTGTGTCTAAGAGGTGGTAATGTGATGACAGAAGTTTTGAGGAGATTGGTTAGGATTTTGGCATAGGACCCTGCTAGTGGATCACAATGGGAGGTGAATGTGGGTTTGGATATAGATACGGCTGATTGTGGAGGAAAAGTCTTTACAAGAGGGGGAGTAGGCCACTCTACAAGGTTGGTGTGTGGTGTGTTCTTAACTGTTGGTTGATATCGCTTGGGTAGGGGCATGGTAGATATACTAGAAATGGAAGGTTTGGTTGGTTTAACTACCTTATTGGAGGGTAGCAGATTTTTAGCTTTAGGTTGCATCCTTTTGGGAAAAGGTGACACGGGTGTATGAGATGTGGAGATAAAATTCGATGGTTGAAGAGGGAAGGTTACCCACGGGGTAAAGGTGTTGTGGAGGTAGGTGGCGTGGGTTAAGAAGGAGGCATGAGTGAAAAGAAAGATAGTGCGATGGGTAATGAGGAAGTTATTGACTGTAGTGGAGGTATGGGTGGTAAGAAGGTTATGGGTGAGGGTGGTAGTTATATGAGTCACTTGGGTATATTAGAGGCCAATGATGGGGAAATGGGTTGTTGTGTTCTTGGTTTACTAGTGGATGGGGGTTTCTTGACGGGTGGTCGAGGGTGAGCAGGATAATTTTAGTGGCAAATATTCGTAATATGGAAAAATTTCATTTTAGGAAAATTTGAAAAGGTGATTTTTTAGAGTGGGTCGGTGTCCTATTCGCCTAAAATATACAATATATTTTTTTTTTGGTGGGGTCGGCTTCACCTTCATTTGAAAACATCTCCTATAAAAACCTAGGTGATTCGTCGGGTAGTATACCTCAAGTAGCTTACCAAATTACCAATACCATGAAGTTTGAACTCACATACTCTTAAGCACCAGAGATTTTTGTTATCCTGTTAGGGTTAGTTGTTGACACACAACAAGGATATAGTTGACATGTGACAAAGAGGTATTGCAGACGCGCTTAAAAGGAGATATTGCGGACATGCGGCAAAGGAATTGATTTGATGTGCGACGGAGAGAGTTGATGCACAACAGGGCATAAGTAGTTGACACACGACAAGGGTAGAGTTGACGCATGACAAAGACCTCAAATAGTGGATGCCTTCGTGACGTTCGATATTTTCAATTGACGCCTTGATGATGCCCGACATTGATTATTGATGCACGACACGGGGTTAGTTGTTGACATGCAATAGGAAGTCGCTACTTGGTTCTTTTTCTGACATAGGAATCTCCTCAAAATAATGGAAGGTGCTAGTCCTAAGAATGAAGACCCTAAAAGTAACTAAGAAATCTCAGAAATCACTCTTTAAGTATTTTGGAAACTCTATGGATACAGATATTAAAAATACCAACCATATAGATGCCACCACAAAGAATCGAATACTGATTGTGTGGAAGGTATTATTGAGGTGGACATACATTCTCGTACAGTATCAAAGTCAAACAAATGACACCTACGATAATATGCCAAATCTTGAAGATATTGTTCTTGTTGGGGTGTAACCAAAAGTGCATCAAGATATCACACATACAAATACTCAACCAAATGGAACACAAAAATCAAATTCAAATTCCAGTCAAGAAAGAGGAAACCAGGTGATTGTGATATTGCTCAAAGTTCTACTCAAAAAAGTAAAACATTGAAAATGAACAAGAATATGTGGACCATTGGCATGTTATACAAGTTTGAGTAGGCAGCTAAATTTCCATTTATCGAACATGTACAATCATCTAATTTTGAAGAGATCCCATCTGAATGTACATGTACAATATGTACGTGATAATTGGGAAAGCAACAAAAAATGCAAATGAAGCTAGACACTATAGAAAAACATTGTGGAAAACAATATTGATTGTAATGGGGGTGGATGGACAGAAAATCAAAACACACAGGTGGAAAATTGAAAAATAATGCACGCATGTTAGATACGCAATGGAATATGATTCAAAGCAAAAACACAAGTCATCTCTTGGAAAATGGAGGAATGATCACATCACATATTGGTAAGATGAATCAAACAAATCTACATGCAAAACTCATACAATTCTCTACTCTATTTCACATACTAAAAAAAGGAAGACCGATTTTGATTTCCTCGATTTCAAAGTTTTGTATCAATATAATGGAATGTTGAACGTACCTCAGTCTCATTGGTCTAAAAGTAGTGGATGGGAAATGGAAAAATGCCTTTCGATGATAGAGAAGGAAGATTTGAAAGAGAATGTAAAAAAATAAAAGTTTATCTCTCTTTTAATTGATGAAGTGACAGTAGTTGACAACCTTTGCATGGGTATGTATCCATGTCTATACTTTAGAAAATCATATAAAGACACCTCATCTGTTGGGTGTTATGAAAATGGTTGAAAATTGCAATGCCGAAAAGCTACATAAAATAGTTGTTTCTCATTTGAAAGATATTGCTGGAATGGTGATTATGTAATTGCTGCAAAGTTAGTATGTGTTGGAGCAAAGATGGTGCATCTTTCATGTAGGGTCACCGAACATGGCTGTGTGTTAGATTACAAACAATAGTTGCCCCATATATGCTACCAATTCACCGTATGGTTCACGAGAATTAGTTTAGCGTATAAAATGGTAAGAAACCATGAAAATGTTGCTAAATTAGAAGACCTTATAAGAGAACTTCATGCCTATATGTCAAGCAGCCCAAACCAATTTCTTGAGTTCAGAAATTTGCAATTGGAATTACTGAGATGGCAAAAACTTCGAAAGATGTTGAGACTAGATGAATCTCGTTGTATGAACCGCATGCGAGTTCATGAGGAGTATCCTTCATTGGTTGGTTTCATGCACAAATATGGCCCATGAAGTTGATAGGGCGAGGACTTGTTGTTTTGTTTAACTAATTTGGAGACATTGCTTACATTAGTTGGTATTTTTCCAATATTACAGGAGATCAATACACTTATGAAGCATGCATAGGGAAGATTAATCTATATTGTGGATTTTATACGGATGAGAAAAATGGCATGTCAAAGTCTTGATATCTTGTACTATTCCCAAGATAGTTTTGATACACCTATTTTTGAGAATTGGAAAGCTTTATTAGATCTTAAAAATCACCAGTAACTATTTGAGATTTAATATCCACGATCACCTCTGCATCAACTTTGTTGCTGGGAGGGACATACTCTTGCACATTATGCAAAAATGTCAAGATATTACTAGATCGGAAGCGAGAAGATGTTGCCATGACACGTAATCTCTTTGAGTCTATTATAGTTGAAACAAGAATAAAGCTTAAGAAAATTTTAGAATCCTTATCATCAGAAATTAGAGAACGTTTCTCCAAAGATAAAATTCTTCAAGCCATGGGTGTGATGAATCCTAATTTTTAGAATACTAAAGGTATTCGTACTCGACTTTATAAGAAAGCATTTCCATAAATCCATGGGTATAATAATAAAACATGCGCAAAGACTTTAGAGTTCAAGGGTATGGAAATCAAAGGTATATTGAATGCTGATTTATTAAAATTTCAATCAACAAATTTTGCAACAACAATGAGGAACCAATATAAAAATTTAGATGAACCTTCTGAAAGTGGTGAGGAATATATAAAATTTCTATCTTACAAGAAGATATCGGTGAATATTTCAGATTATATGAGTTATGCCAAACAATGATTTTAAGGTATGTGGAGGATGAAAGGTTTTTCGTTGAACTATCATTTATAAAATTAAACCGAGAAACAAAGTTGGATAAAAATCGGAAGGTTACATGAGGTGTTATGTTTCTCGATACTCCATGGAAACCTTTCCTTTCGACGAGAGAAATTACGCATTGGAATTCCCTTTGTGAAAGAATAGGTGTGAATAATATAGCTACAAGTATAATTGTTCCCAACATCGAGAGTGGAATTGGTGCATCATCACGCCTATAAGAGAACATTGAGTTTGAAGAAGCTATTGATAATGGATTGTTTCAACTTTAAATAATTATTTTCTTCACCTTAATCTTATTGTTTGTCACTTTACATTTTTTTCAGCTCTTTTATCATTAAATATGTTACAGTCTATATATTTACATTTATTTAAATACAATATTTTTATATTTTTTTAAAACGTGGGTTGACATCCATCCAGGAAGTGGTACTTCTGGGACCGACAATGTCGACAACTCACCCATCTATCTACTAATCCATTTCTCATGTCGAGTTTTCTTAAAACAAAGATCTAGCACATTACTAGTGATGATTTCACAGCAATCTAAAACACTAGAGGTAAGTTAAACCCTATCATATCATCTTTCTTGATTTCTTACAATTATGTTTAATTTATTTTTTATATTTGCAAAATGCTTTGATATATTTTTTAAATCAGGATAAAATGACACAATTGAATTTTACAGAGGAAGATATTTCCATACTATACAATTCATAATCCATAATATATTATACAATTTATAATATACGTCCACATAATATTCATCATCATCCATATATATCATATCATCACCATATCATTATCATAATCCTCGAGTTGTGACACTACAATTATTATTAAAACAATTATTTATCTAATTTAAATTTATTAAAACAATTCCATTTTTTTAAAACAATTCATAATCATATCATTACAAGTATATCCGTTCTAATGTCATCTATATCCATTTTAACACATTCCATTTATTTATCATCTATATCCATTCTAATGACATCATGATCATATCATTACAAGTATAGAGAAGAAGAATTATCTTAAAACAAGTTTAAATGTCTAGAGAAGAATAATTAACGTGTTTGAAGCTAAATCTACGTACACATAAAATCGATCATCATCCATATATATCATATCATTATCATCATTCATCATCTTTCATCATCATCTATCATCATTCCATGTTTTTAAAACAATTATCCATTATCATCATTCATCAATATCTATATTCATTCTAATGTCTAGAGAAGAAGAATTATCATGCTTGAAGCTAAATATACGTCCCTATCTACGTCCACACTCAATAATAAAAGTTTCAACCCTCTTTTTGTATCCATTTCAACCCCTATGCTCTTTTCCCCAATGGTTTATTACCCCGTGGTTGTACCCTTTCCCAATGGAAGAAATAACCCTTAACTTATAAGATCTTATGCAAAGACTGCCCAAATTTTTTAAAATTCCTTCTTCTTGCTTTTTCACATCTCCATGGGACAAAAATTTGGATCATCCGTTGACTTAGCGTTGAATAATATTTTAGGGTCAAAGTCGTGCTCTTTAATTATCTCGCTTTAGTGTATTGTTTTTTTGTTAACCAAAACAATATTTTCCTTCAAATTCTTCGCTCATGATAAACCTGTTTCTTCACTATTTCCAAGTGAACTTGGAATACCTTTGCTTGACTCTTCAAATTTTCATATTTCAACCTGCACAAAAAAGTAATGTCAATTCAACATATTACTAAAAATGAAAATTTCAAATTAACAAGAAAAATCATTTGAAAGTGATAGTACTTACAACCTCTCTATCTCTCTCGGCATGTGCAATCTGCTACTGATCCTTGTCCTTAGACCATTTGTTAAAATATTCCAGGCCTCAAGACTAATATTTTCTAATTTGTTTAATGTCTTATCCAAAATGTCATCTTTATATTTGTTGTTATACGTACGTGACGATCCCACTTACATGGGTAAGTAAGGAATCCATCTTCGTAGGTTGATCCCGACTGCAGCAGTGTATAAACTATCTCTTTGCCAATAATTTTCAAAATGACTAATAATATCATTGATAAGAAATTTATCCCTTCTCTCCCATTCTATGAGCTGATTGATATGAGGTAGAATAAACTCACTGACATGGGATTGAAAATCATAATCAATTAAGTTCTCCAAAGTAAAAGGTAGCAACTGTTCACCATCTGTATCTGATGAAGATGATCTTGTTAGAGAAGTATGGGGGCTTTCAGCCAGATCAACTACTACTTGTTTCTACCTTTGGGTGGCCTGATCCTATTTGTGATAAAATTAATCAAGATTCAGATAAATAAATTTAAATTGAAATGTAATTCAATATTGTAAAGCATGTTGAAATTGAAGTATACCTGTTGGCCTTGAATCATCTCACGGGTATTGAAAAAACCAGTTGGGTCATTGCTATCAATGCCCAAATAATCTTCATCTAAATTTATATTATTCAAAACCGATATGCCGTTGCACTAGGCAAGCCACCAAGTGACAAGAGTGTTAGAATTCAAAGGAGGAGGCAATTTTAGTGTTCCGCTAGGGCCGGAAAGCAATTGGCATGCGTTTACCAATGTTCTTTTCCCTATTCCTCTAGCCGGCATTTTAAAAAATTATTGGTTAAGGGGGTTAGTGCCACTTTGTTTGAATAGAATGACTACAATGTGCTGAAAATTTCAAGAAAAAAACATGAAAAACTAGAAAACAATCCAAAAAGGAAAAAACTACGAAATTGAAAGTAGTATTCAAAAGTTATACCTTTTTGTCAAGGGGTAGTTTTTGTGGTGCTAAGGGTGTCGTGTAGGAGTAGTATTTGGTGGTTGGTGAGAAGATACGAATGCATGCGATCCATGCGGAGTGAGTTTGGGAAGAAGGTTGAGTTTCAGAAACATGAGTATGGTCCAAATTCCTTCGGTGCAATGTCATCAACATTGAATGTTATGTCAATTCAATTGGTTAAAATTTAAATTGGAAAATAAAAATACAAATTCGGAATTTGTAAATAAAATATGAGAAGGTATTACTTCTCCTGGTGTTTAACGAGTTCAAAAGCTGAGGGTTCGAGAGGAGTGAGCTTCCATTTTAGATTGGGAATCTCCTAAAGCCTCAACGTGTTGTTGGTCTTTCCTCTTGATAACACCTTTTTTTCAAGGAAGGGCTTCAATAAATCTTCTCTTCAAACCATAAATTGTTAATAATTGTGCGAGTTGTAATGTCAAAAATTGAAATACAAACTAAATAGTTTATACCATTGTTGTTCTTCAACTGGAATTGAAAACTTCATGAACTCCTTGTCGATTGTAAGTAGGAATTGGTTTCTTTTAAATTTAAAAGTGCCTCGTAATAAAGGCTAAGGAGATATTTTTTTGGAATAAATGACAGGTTTTTCTGAAATCTTTGAATTTTTTAGGTCGATTCTTATTTTTTTATAGATAGGTGCACCAATCAAATTTTTGTTTTGAGATAGTTTTCTTCCGCCCTAACTCTGCTAGTGGTAGAAAGAAAACTATGGGCTGATCTTAAAATCTTTAGAAACCAGCACGGATTCGCTTAACTGGCGGCTTATCATGGGAGATTTCAACTCCCCTCTAAACCCAAAGCGAAAAGTTTGGGGGAACCCCACCTTCTCTAATGGTATGGAGGATTTTGCTGATTTTATCACCGAACAAAACCTCATTGGTGTGGATCTCGCATGGTAATAAGTATACTTGGAATAATAGAAGGGTGGGAAAGGGGCTCATTCGGGTGAGACTGGGACAGGCTCTTATCTCGCAAGCTGGATTCTTAGCCAAGACTTTTACCTCTCTTCCCGCCTGTAATTGGATCGGATCATAATCCGATTGCTTTAAGCTTTCTAAATTGGACCAAACTGCAAGAAGCTCATTCAAATTTGAAAAATGTGGATGGAGCACGTTGATATCTATGATAGAATAAAGGAATGGTGGGATTGGAATGGGGAAGGCTTTGCCAAAGACAGATTGTCCAAAACTCAAAATGTCAAAAAACAAGTCAAACTTTGGAACAAAAATGTTTTGGAAACATCTTCGGAAAAAGAAAGAATTAAAACAGAAGCTTCAGGATCTTGAGTTAAAAATGGATACTATGGGGAGATCAGTTGAAGATGAAGTAAATGAAAAGAGAATTCTTTCTGAGTTACACACGATATGCAGTAGAGAAGAATCCTTTTGGCGCCTTAAATCAAGGGCTATCTGGCTTAAAGAGGGGGACAGGAATACAAAGTTCTTTCACATGACCACTCTAAAGCACAGAGCCGTAATAGGATATTAGAGGTTTCTAAAAGCAACTAAGTATTACTAAAAATCCAAATGAAAGATTAAGAAGCAAGCACTTGAATTCTACAAAAATCTTCTTAGAGAGAGTAATGTCAAAGAATCCGGAAGCTATTTCCTTCATGCAGAGGCAATCCCCCTGAATGATATTGAAGACCGTAAATTCGAGATATCACTAAAGTTCTGGCGCGCCGATGAGCTAAAAGGTCAGTTTTTTTCTCTCGAGGGGGATAAGGCTCTGGACCGGATGGATTCTCCATTAATTTTTTTGAAATGGGAAATATGCTCGGAGGATCTTCTCAAAGCTGCGGTTAATGAATTTTTAGATCGGGAAATCTTCTAAAAGAACTCAATAACACACATATCATTGTCTTTGGCACCTAAGAAAATGAATGCAAAAGATTTCAAGGATTTCAGGACCCATCTGATCCAGTTAATGCTATTTTTGAATCTTCACCAAAATTATTGCTTCTAGGCTGCAGCTCATAATGAAGGATCTCATCTCAAAGCAGCAGAGTGGCTTCATTAAAGGCAGGATAATACAAGACGGTGTGATTATGGTACACGAAACTATGCATTCTATGGAAAATAACAAAAAGGCAAACATGATCCTTAAGCTCGACATGAATAAAGCCTTTGACAAAGTTTCTTGGGTCTTCCTTGACAGGATTCTATCTAAATTTGGGTTCACAGAAAAGTTTAGAAAAATTGTTAAATCATGTATATCTACAGCCATGTTCTCTGTGGTTGTTAATGGAGAGCCCGTGGGATTCTTCACCAGAACAGAGGTCTAAGGCAGGGAGACCCCATCTCCCCCTTCTCTTCATCCTTTTGGTGTGTACCTTAGTAGAACAATTAGCGAGCGGTGGAAGACGGCCTTTTAAATGGTTCTAAACCCACTTCTCTCACCAAGTCGTCTCTCATCAACAGTTTGCAGACGACACTATCCTTCTTCTTCTGGCCTCAGTGGTTGAAGCTAAAGCTATCAAGGCTCTTCTGCAGCTTTATGAATCTGCTTCCGGGCAAGAGATCAATTACGACAAAAGCATCCTTTTTTTCTTTAACACCCCTGGGGAAAGACAACTCAAGATTGCTAAAATTCTGGGCTGTAAAATTGGTACTCTTCCAGCAACGTACTTAGGCCTCCCTCTTGGCACGAAGAAAGTCTCTCACACGGTGTGGGATGATTTATTGACGAGATTTCAGAAAAAAATGGCCGGTTGGAAAGGGACCACTCTCTCTAGTGCTGGTAAGTGCCTTCTCATTAAAAGCACACTCCAAAGTTTGCCCATATATATCATGTCACTATTCAAAATTCCTTCCTCCTTCAGAGAGAAAATTGAAAGGATTCAGAAAAAAATTTTATGGCAAGGCATGGAAGAAAAGTTCAGATTTCACCTTGTGGCCTGGGATAAAGTCTGCACCCCTAAATCTAGGGGAGGGCTGGGAATAAAAAATATTGAGAAAATGAATGAGGCACTCATTGCTAAGATGGGCTGGAGATTGCTTTCTGAGAAACAACCCTGGATTGATGTCATTAAAACAAAATACTTGAATCAGCAAGCTGTTTACTCCTATCTGCATGATGAGCAACTCCCCAATGGTTCCATTTTTGGAATAATCAAGTTAAGAGTAGAAACTTCATTAAGAAGGGAAGCAAATGGAAAATTGGGGATGGCAGCGACATTAACTTCTGGGAGGATAACTGGTCCAATGATAATCTCTTGGAGAGATTTGGGACTGCTAAGGACAGTCTTATAAGAAAATATGGAACTAAAGTCAAGGACTACATTGATGGAAATGGCACCAACAAGAATTGGAAAAGACTTACTATGGAGAGTATTGAACTGAAACAGACTATTTCCTCCCTCCAAGACCTTTTGGATCTCTTCCTCAGGTCACTGGATTCCAAGGATGAGCTGATCTGGAGCAATTCACACGAGGGTAAATACTCAGTCAAATCTGGCTATACCAGTCTTTTCCACAGTAACCATTCAGACTTTAACTGGAACTTGATCTGGATGCCTGAGTTAACCCCCAAAATAAATTTTTTTCTTTGGCTGGCCATCAGAGGTAAAATTCTCACCACTGACAATTTGATGAAAAGAGGATTTATCATTCCCAATTGGTGCCACCTTTGTAGGAATAGCTATGAAGACATTAGACATCTGTTCATACACTGTGATTATGCCTTTAGAGTTTGGAACTTTGTCCTTTCCAAATTTGAAGCTCTCTGGGTGATGCCGGAGGATCTTACTCAGCTGTGGAACCAATGGAACCCACCATTCAGACATTGTGCTATCAAAAGAATCTGGAAATTAGCCATCCCGCATTTAATTTGGAGGATCTGGAAGGATAGAAATAATATAGTTTTTAGAAATAAGAAGCAGAATTTTAAACTCACTACTGGCAAGATCTCCCAAGGCATCAAAGAGGACATGGCCAGATTTAAACCTCCTAAGAACAATTGTTACCCTGAAAATGAAAAGCACATCTTATCAAATTGGCAGATCGGATATTGGAGCAACCCCGGGAATAGTGTGGATAGATCTTTGGTCAAATGGCATCCCCCTGAATCCAATTGGTTCAAGCTGAACTTTGATGGTGCCTCTAAGGGGAACCCTGGAACAGCAGCTGGAGGAGGAGCAATACGGGACCATAAAGGTAATTTGATTGTTGCATATGCTGGAAAAATGGGAATCCAAACCAATCATTTTGCAGAAGCTTTATCTGTTCTCTGGGGTTTGAGAGTTGCTCGGGCCCAAAATATCCAGAACCTCATTGTTGAAGGGGACTCCCTTAATATTATTAATCTGCTTAATCAGTCCTCTTCTCCTAGCTGGAATATCAAAGATTTTATCTCTGAGTCCATAAGCATCAGTCATACCTTCAACAGCATCAGAATCATACATACTTACAGGGAAGGAAACAAGCTGGCCGATGCAATGGCCAATTATGGCATTAATTTAAATTTCACTATTTGGGATAATGATAGTATCCCTAATCGCTTCACAACAAAGATACATGCGGACCTTCACACGCAAACAATCTCTAAAGATATGCTTTAATCTTTGGAGGAAATCCATAAATTCTTCCACAGGTGTTGTTTTAGTTTATTTGGCGTGGCATATGATATCTACTCCAAATGATAGCAAGATTTTGTTTAGGAACTTCAAGTGGAGTTGTCTAAATTTAAAAACAGCGCACGCGGGAAGTACAATAGATGTTGATATTCGGTTGCCAAGCTCCGCGAAAACCGAAGATAACTACAAGGTGAAAGCTGACAGGATAAGGGTTTTCACGCGCGACTTCACGCAGACTCAGATCGGCAATCCTACAGCCGTTCGTGGGAGGACCAACGGCTTCCCATTTTTATGCGACCCGCAACGGTGAGAAACGAACCACTCTCAACGCCCAAAGGTATTTTGAAAATTGTTGTAACCAGCACATCCTTGTGAAGATGGGAGGGCCTCCCTGCCAGATTGAGCCGTGCAGTGCACTCGACCTGGAAAGATAACACCGAGCTGGGAACATTCTTAGTATTGGCGGATTCACCAACTTTGTGGAGAGAGTGCAAGGGCATGATCAAAGCATCTCTGTTCGCTTTGCCAAGGAGTGGAATGAGAGGATGGTCGACTATGGAGGGCAGAAGATTCTTATTAATGACGAACTCATAGCCGAAGCGACTGGCCTCAGCTTGGAAGGATACCGCTTCTTCAACAAGAGGGTTATCAAAGAGGCTGAAGAGAGAAGATTTGTGGAGGAGGAGGAGAAGCTTATATTCAACACCGCGGGTCCGCTTGTTAATTCAATTCCTTCTCCGTATGATGAAGTCACCCGCATGATGATTCGCTACATATCCTTGGAAGGCGGGTTTGTTATCGTCCCCGCCAAGCACCTTGTCTTTTTGAATCACTTTCAGTAGGAGTAGGTTGGTTTCTTCCCCACTATCTCTGTTAAACTCTCTTGAGCGCTCCATTTTGGAGTTCCAGAAGCATACCCGGGCGGTTCCCTTCACCAAGGGCTTATTCTGCTTATTCACAAGCATTGCCTTATCAAATTCCCCGGTCTCCCTTCCTCTCCGGCTGGCTTTGTTGGGCTCCGTTCTTTGTCGCCCTGTCTCCCTGCCTTTGTCTCTCGCTGCCCCCGCCTCCGGTGCCGATGCCCCCATGCAGCTGCTCATGCTTCTCCTTCTTTCCTCCCGCTGCCGCCCTGCCACCCACACTGTCTCTACTTCTAAACGTGTCACCGGGGCTTCTAGGAGACTCAACCTTGAGTCTACTCTGCGAGGGGATGAACCTTTGGATGACATTGCTCGTGATCTGGCCGAACATTAGTAGTGCCGGTCCCAGCGGCACCAACGGATAACCCTTCTAGAAGATTGGAGGCCTTAGAGGCCGAGCTTAAATTGCTCAAGGATGAGGTAAAAATCTTACTAAGCAAAAGGCAAAAAAAGCATTGAGGGAGAAGGGAGCATTCGGGCAAAAATAGCTTGACTTGATGAAATATACAAAAATCGACCTCCTAGACTCCCGCCTTGGGAAAACGAAGACTAGGCATGAGTATAATATTGCAGCATTCAGGGCCATAGAGGAATTCATCGAAGGTCATGCAAGAAGTGTTTCGCATCTCAGCGGTGTCCCGATTACTCTTTGGGGCAATGAGAAAGAGAGTAAAAGAACCAGAGAGGAGCTCGATAAGATGGATGTCTGCTCATATGACCACGCTGGGTATGTATCATGCTTGGAAAAAAGTAAAGATGAGTATTGATCAAGCGGCCAAGAAGTAGTCCAGTTTTACTACTGCTTCTTGGCTGTAGGCTTGCTGTTTTGTTGCCGTTGTTTTGCTGTTAAGTCTCGTTTGTGTTGTTGCTTTCTAGGCTTCGGTGTTCTTTGTCAGAACTTTTGTGCTTTGATACAGCTTCTCTGCTCCTCTCTCTTATTCAGGCTTTTAGGCCTCCTTTTGTACACAAGGGTATAGTCCCTTTCAAAAAACTATTTACCAATATTAAAAAAACTAAGTATGCAAGTTTACAACTTCACTAGCAACCCTAAACAAAATTAATAATTCAAAGCACAATAAATTACATGAATTGGGGTCACTCATAGTGCCCAAAATAATAATCTCCTATACTAAGGCTTCACATAATAAACATGGCTAGGACTCGGCCAGTGTGGGTACATGTGTGCAAGATTGAGTAGTTGGCCCGAATCCCATGTTCTCCTGTAAACTCGTCACCGCACACTCATTGCACACATTAACCGTGCCTCATCTAATATAAGATAATTCAATGACATAGTAAGATATCAATAAGTTCTACACTAGCCTAACATCCTCTTTGAAATCAAAATGGGACAACGTGCACAATTATACTCAATATTCCAAAAGTTAGACAAGATACGTGACATATAACCATAGAATTCCACATGCAACAACTATCCATTATTATAATTATGTTCCACACACAACAACATATCCATTAGTATCCATGACATTATGAGAAAATGCGACAATATAGAAATTAAGCTAAATTGGCGCTATACGCCTAAATGTCCACATATGTCTAATAAGATCAAAACTCTAAATATAATGTCCAAGATATAACCAATCACTGTCAAAACATGTCTATGAGCAAAGAACAACAAGCTACTGAGCCATAAAAAGTGTGGGCACTACATCCCCCTCTACTAAAATTAGACTTCCTCCTGGAAGTCACTGGAAGAGATAGGTATAAGATCTTTCTGGGTATCACATCGTAGTGTAAGTCCAACATTAAGGTCATTTTTAAAGGAACCAAAATATTATTTATTTATTTATTTATTTTTGTCTTAACAACATGTCTTTTTAAAGCGTAACTAGGTCCAAGAACAAGTATATTTCAAATAGGGTAGTATTAACCAAAGGGGAGTGTATAAACCGAATTCATTTTCCTCATCATCTATGTTTTCCTATTAGGGTCCAAATAAGAGGATATACAACATAAGGTCCAACATGATGGATGAGCGAAGGGAGCATAAATGTTGTTTTAAAATGAATTCGCAAGTTTTTGAATATTAATTGCATACTAGAACACTTAAGGAAACTATCCAAGGTGTCACAAATACCACACAATGAGAGAGAAAAAGTTTCCAAGTTCCGTGTGGTTTCATCTCCTAACTCATCATTACTCTAACTTTTTGAAAAAGGAAGGTTCACGCGTCTTTTTAACATAGTTCAATAATCAACATTATTCACTAAGGTCAAGGAAGAATATTCCCATACTACCAAACATAGTTAAAGGAGTTGTCTTAATTTGGTCATTATTTATTTGTTTATTTATTTATTTTTGTTTGCTAAATGATTGTAAGAAAAATAAAATAAAATTTGTGGGTGGAATATATATAGTCCACTACCAAGTTAGGTTTAGCTTTCTAATTTGTTTTCCAAAGTTTCATAGCATGTACCGTTTTATAAAACATTTCCATTCCGAGACAAGATGATTTATAAGTCTCATAAATGAAAATTTATTTTATTATTGTTTGTAAGTTGGTTTATATGAGTTCTCATTATGACGAAGCAAATTTAGAACTTTCTACGCCCCAAACAAGACATAACTTCTTAATGAAACAACAATCCAAAAAAATTTAGTTCAATAAAAAGTTTTACTTTATTTTATCATTTCTTAATTATTATAATCAAAAGAAAACAAGAATGAGTTACGCAAAAACAAAATCCATTTAAAGAGAGTGTTTCCCAAATCATATCAACATACTTATCAAAATTTACAAAATACCAACATGATGGGATGCAAAAACTTTTCCGTCCATACTTTCCTCAAGCGTACAAGAGATAAACACTCATTTTCCTTTAATGAAAGGTAAGGTCTAATTCTTCTCAAGATTTCTGACTTACGTTAACTTTTACTTAACAATTATTTGGTCGAAATTTGGCCCATTAGGTCACAAAATAATTACACTTATTAACAAGGGTGGAATTTGTATTACACAAAGAAACTTGAATTATGCCACCCTATATGAGTGGTGATAGAAATTAGAATCGTGTTTTAAGAGGCCCCAAAATAATTTCAATATATATATATATATATATAATTTTTAAAAACCCGGTCTTATACCGATTACAAGGACGGCTCTACCTACACGGTAGGTGGAAAGGCTAGTAAGTAATTTTTGTTAGTCCTCACAATAAAGTCTTACATCATTTACATTATAATTACATACTAAGAGTTCTTCTATGTGGATGAAATCTTATAAAGGAGTTTTCCTAAGAGTCTAATAGTCAGAGCATAATGGATTTGTGAGATTCATCGCAACCATTCTATCATTCATGTTAACTCTCTCACCTAAATATTTAGGAAGACAAAACAATACCCTAGTTCCTTACAGGATTCCCAACATTAATTGTGTAAACCATAAGAACATCACAAGACAAAAACTAGTAACCGACACCTATCACATCTGAAGCAATAGTTTTAGGATCACCCCAATTTTATCTTTTTGAGGGGTAACAATGATTAACATTGTTTATCCAACCAACATTGTTTAATTATATATAACGATTTTTTCAAGATGCAAATAATTACAATATTCCATTATTGTTTATAAGGTAAGTGTACACAATTGCACTTTTAGATTTATAAATAAATATATACTTTTGTGGATTCTGAAACATTACTTTCACCCATAAAGGACCCCATTACTTTCTCTTTCACTATCAACGCCATCCTCGATACAATATAGTGCCTAACCAAGAAAGTGTTCAACACTTAATTCATTTCATTTTATTTTCTTTCCAAGAGGGATACAATATCGTTGTTTATATTTATAATAGATATAAAAATTTTGCATGACCATTGATCTTATAAGTCCACTAATTTGAGGTTAGAAGAGGGTGATTCCCTTATTTCTACACGTAAGTAAAAAACATGATCACTAATAACATTATAAATCAACTTGAGGAGAGTTGAAATCACATGTGTAATTACTAAAGTAAGAAGGTTTTAACCAAGTTACCATGCAACAAAACTTAATAAGTGGTTATAGTATGAAACTAGGTTTATCGAGCTCCAAAAGGATTAAAAAAAAATTCACTAGATCATTTCTGAAGTTAACTCTAAAATTTATACCAATAGCTTCGATGATAATTTTAAGTTGTGAAACTAGATTTGTTTTATAATAGCACAATGTGTTCTTACATTGCATGAAGAGGATAAACTAGCTATGAAATATTATTTCGAGCAACACCATCAAAAAGGAGAGGCACTAATTTTCTTTCCCTTTATCATTTACGTTTTTAGAAAGGAGTTAGCAATTATTTTCATCCAATTATAATTAATTTTAAACCACAATTTTGAAGCGGAAAACAACAAGGTCATAAGATCATTTGCTAAATTTCCTTATAAAAGGATTATAAAAACTAAGATTAGAAACACATATCATAGGAGTACAAATTATTTCCAATTTCATAGTAGTGAAATATCAAAACGTGGAAGATTATTTTATCATATTGGATTTTTTTATTTTTTTTTACAAGACACAGACATGGAATTTACACCCATACCGAAAGGGTTTCATTAGATCTAAAGTGGCACCTCTAACACGACAGTTGATATTCCCAAGAAGCAAAGGATCATTTAAAAAAGAAAACAACCAATCAAACGTCATAACAAATTTCCTATATCAAGGTAACAATTTCACATTCTTATCTCAACCTACTTATTATTTTTGAAACCAACAGCAAGACCTTTGATGACCAGAAAGACATACCTAACCAGGGTCGCTAGCAATCCAATATGACTGGTTGCACACAATTTATTTGGGTCTTAACATTCAAGTGAGAAACATGTAGCTTAAAACAATAAACATCTTATAACATGATTCACCCTCCAAGGGTGTCCTAAGAAATCTATTTATTTATTAAGACCAGATTTTCTTGTTCTACGATCTAAAGAAACTGGCTACAAAGGGATCCTACTAAGACATGTACTCAACACCCAAATGGTGAAACAAGGCTTTCAGTCAATTCTCTATTAAACAGAGAGTCAAACAAAACATACATTTCTAAAAATTGGCAGATAGATTTCAAATTGGAAGCACTATCTCGAAGCCACCTATTATAGTTTTACTATTGTATATCAGCAGATTTATAGTGACAAATGGCTACAAAAAGGGTCTTGAAAATAAGTAATTCCCAATTCAAAAATGAGTTCTATCCACTTGACTCTATTCTCCTATATATAGAGAACCCGAAGCAACTCACAAAATGAAAAACTGATGACCAAAACTCTAGATATGGTATACTTTACGAGGTTAAATTAATGTTATTTACAAGTTTGTGTTTTGAACAAAACATCTAGAGACCTCCTAAACACACTCGAGAAAACTAATTCTCTATTCCTTTTTTTCTCTCAAATCTAAACATCGCAAACACTCGACATGGAGAAATACTACAAGTTAGAAGCCAAAATTTTCAATTTCCTACTAACGCTCTCCACTTTACAGGCCCAAAACGAAACGATTTTACTCCAATTTTAAGTTGTTGTCCCAAACAATATGCGATTAAAAGATCTCAAAAAATTATTTTATCTATATGATCAAAGGATTTTAAAAGTTGATGTGGTTTCCCATGTCACTAGGGAACAAGATCATCAAATCCATTACTACTATGGAGACCAAGAATCCATTTTGCACATCATCTAAACACGACATTTTTCATAAGTTTTACTAATTGTTTTAAAAAATTTAGGTGATCAAATTGTGCCTACCATCTATTGTCTTAGCAAACATTTTACTCCCAGCGGTTACTCGAGAGATAACCTTACTCTTGGAACAGTTTAGTAGAAATGATTTTAATTGTTTACTTTTAGTATTATGAAAACATTTATAACCAATTAAAAGTTCTACCCAGAGCGTCCGCATGTGCGAACCATCGCTCTGATACCAAATGTAATGCCCCGCCGGGACACCGGAAAACAGTCCAATAAGTCGCCAATTTTTTTTTTTTGAAGTGAATACTTAAAATACAAATCGGATTCCCATTATTATTCATTTTAAACTAGATTGATTTCCCTGATTTCTAAATCACTAACCCCAAATTATTTTATTTATTTAATTTCTATTAAGTTACTAGAGACACCCTAGAAGGAGTCTACACCTCTTTTAAATTAATTAGATTTCCCCCTTTTATTTTGTTTACCCACACACACATCCTAAAATTTTATCTCCCATTCACATTTTAAATACCCATGACCTAAAGTGAGTAGGGTTAATTGTGGACCCTAGGATGAAAATAGATCTCAGCCCTAGATTTAAGTTTGCCCTAACTTTCCTTAGCACATCTCTAACTCTTTCCCTTTCTTTTCTTCATTTTGAAATCTGCAGGTTTTAGGAGAGGCCATGAATGGTCATGAAGAGATCTCAAGTTTCTCTTGTATTTTACTCTTGATTTTTTTTTTTTTGTTTATTTGCATTACAGGATTAGTTGGAGGAGATTCTTCTCAAGGATTGTTTCATTTCAGCAAGATTTTTGAGAGAACCCAGGGTTTTAAACTTTGTTTATTCTTCTTTTATTTAGTTAATATTCTTCTACCAGTTGAAGATCTGGTTGTGGGTATCAATATCATGTCATTTGTAAATACAAGTGAAATTAGATATATAAACATGTAAACAAAACTAGATATGAATTGTACAGAAGGAAGAACTTGGATTAAAAATGCTATTCACGGATGGAGTCGTGGCCTGAGAGGTAGAGGGTGGTGGTTTGGTACAGGAGGGGTCTGCGCATAGTGTGAGGAGGTGGTGGGGTGAAGGGGGTCCGCGTGGAGCAGGGGAGAAAGGGACAGCGTGGAGGAAGGGGAGGGGACAGGCCGCGCCGATCACTAGCGTGGGGAAAGGGAGCAGCATGGAGGGGGAAGCCACGCGGGAGGAGGGGCAAAGGCATATAGGGGAGTAGGGGCGAAATAGCATAGGAAGGGGTTCGTGTGTGGGAGGGCTCGGCCCTCCCCAAAACACTTGCATTTTTTTTATATATATTTTATTTTAATACTCTACAATTTCAGTCCCACAAAATTTTTAGTTTTATGAATTCTTTGTTTAGATTTACATTTCAAAATAGTTATTTATATATACAATTTGTGGATATATATATGAATGGTACAATTCCATTTGTATGTTATAGAACATTATAGTGAATTTAAATCAGTTTCTTAATGCATTGTATTATATATATACACACACATACATATGAAATACAATCTAACAAATGATATATGAAATGTATATATATATTAATGCGATATCTACTACAATAAAAGGAATATTAAGTATGGAATTCTTTGTACTTCATACTAAAGTTATGTTTTAAAATAAAACTATAAAAAGTATAATATACCCATTTCATAAGCTATGAGGGAAAAACAAATGTTACAAGTTGTAAAATAATGAGTTTAAAATATATGTACTTTTTTTTGTTTAAATCAAATCTATGCTCAAACGATTTATTTCTTTATTGTGAAAAGAAAACAGGTGACAATGTATCTCAAATAAGAGAAGAAGCTTGAAATATGTCAAAAGAAGTTGCTACAATGAATACATATTTTAAAATTGATTTTCTAATGCAAGTACCCATTAAGTTTTCACATAAAAAAGAGAGTGCAAACTAATTTCATTTCCTTGTATAAAGCCACCAAAATTTGCAAGAAGGATACTATTACAAGTCTAACCATTTCTTCTAATGAATCAACTTTCCTTCTCAAATAAAGATTACAACAAGGTCTTATTAAGAGATTTTTATATCTATCTTACAAGCTTTCATTTTCGAGGGCTTAAGATTCATATTTGTAAAAGTATGCTCAAATACATAGCTATTCGATACAACCTTATTACAAGATCCTTGCAGTATGGGAGGGAAATTTCTCAAGCAAAATGACTTAAGTTTATAAGTAACATCAAATACAAAATAGGTATTTTACAAGATAATGGAAACTTCCACATAGTCATTCTCTTTCAAGATACAATGAAAAAGGAGTCCATAAAAGGATGAAGGAGACAAAGAGAACCAAGATGACAAGAAAACTCCAACTATCTCCAACCCTTGAGTTCCAACTTTCGAATGCTTTAAGAAATCCATGCAAGGAGAATAAGCTTGTTTACCACCCAACCATAGGCATCATGACATGCCTTTCCCAAGGTTGGGATGCATGCTAGCCTCCCCCAAGCCCATGGGAAAGAGGGCTACCATCCACAACTTGCATAAGAAAGAGGAGAAACAACCAAAAACACATTCACATAGAGAATAAAACAAAAATGAAACAAGACTCAAAATGTCACAAGGAGGAGAACCCATGTTCTTCCTCAAAAGTGGGGAAGAGAGGAGAAAGTTCTCCAAAAATTATATTCCAAAATGCTTGCACAAGCAAAATCTCCCTACCCTCCTTATTGCTCCTAAATTCCAACAAAATCCTCCTTATTCCTCCACCCTTTCTCCAAGTCCTTCTTGGAAGGATTTTCAAACCCCAAAGGGGTTTCCTTACCAAGAATGGGGAAGGAGATTCAAGCCAAATGAATCAACTTCCCCACCTCAACCATTGAGGGGAAACACTAAGACCCTACAAGGCTTGTCCATCAAGCCTTGAGGATTGAGAGGAAAATTCCCTCTCTCTTCCCCCACACTCCAAAACTCCATCATGCCATATGATGGAGGGAGTAAAACAAAAACAACAATCCAAATAACAAAACCATGCAACCCATCTAACAACTAAGATAAATGCAACACAAGCAAAAGACATAAAAGCCTACCTCAAGGAAAGCTCTCCAACTTCAAATTTCTCCACACCTTGACTCAAGCAAATCACAAGCTCCAAATCACCCAAGCATCCAAGAAAAAATTCCCAAAAAAAAGTCCCTCTCTTTTCCCATGAATGGGAATTTGAAGAGGAGAAAACAAGCATCCTCACAAATGAGGGGGTGACATGTGTCACCCCTCTCCCTCATCAAGGTCAAAGATGCCAAAACAAAAGAGAGAAATGGTAAAATTATATTTTTGCCCTCTTCTCCCAAATTCCCTAAATGTTAGCAAGACAAAATAAGTGAAACTTTTGATAAACACTCAAATCCACATCCCTTACATGGATGTGACAAAACAAAAGGTAAAAAGGGAGGGAAAACTCCCTCTAGCCTTGAAAATAAGCCCCCTACCCATTAGGTAGGGTCCAAGGGCTCATTTTTATGTTAGGGGAACTCCCAAGCTACAAAGGGGTCCCCAAAAATGCCCAAAATAACCCAATTTCGGGTTTTGCATTTTTGGCACAAGGGTAGAGGGTGTGGGGACCACCCAAGGGTCTCACATGTGACCCTAAACCCTTGTGATTAAGTGACTCATTAAACAAATCTAAAATTTAAATGAAAGTGGGATTATTAACTCCCAAAGCAAGTTTACAACTTCACTAACAACCCTAAACAAAATTAATAATTCAAAGCACAATACATTACATGAATTGGGGTCACTCATAGTGCCCAAAATAATAATCTCCTATACTAAGGCTTCACACAATGAACATGGCTAGGACTCAGCCCGTGGGCTGCTTGTGCAAGATTGAGTAGCTGGCCTGAATCCCACATTCTCCTGTAAACCTGTCACCTGCACACTCATTGCACACATTAACCGCACCTATCCGATATAAGATAATTCAATGACATAGTAAGATATCAATAAGTTCTACACTAGCCTAACATCCTACTGAAATCAAAATGGGACAACGTGCACAATTATACTCAATATTCCAAAAGTTAGACAAGATACGTGACATATAACCATAGAATTCCACATGCAACAACTATCCATTATTATAATTATGTTCCACACATAGCAACATATCCATTAGTATCCATGACATTATGAGAAAATGCGACAATATAGAAATTAAGCTAAATTGGCGCTATACGCCTAAATGTCCACATATGTCTAATAAGATCAAATCTCTAAATATAATGTCCAAGATATAACCAATCACTGTCAAAACATGTCTATGAGCAAAGAACAACAAGCTACTGAGCCATAAAAAGTGTGGGCACTACACACCGCAAAGTAAGAAAGTGGTCTCGCAATTGCTTGCGTATCCACACCATGCCTAGATTTATTGACATGAGCCGCAGATACCAAACAATGGGAATTAATATAAATTTATAACACTAAATTGTATCACAATAAAAAATAGAATAAAAAATGATGAATGAAAATGAATTATACTTACAATCAACATGGAAACCAAATGTTGATTTGAGATATTTCTTGTCATCTTCCATAAGTGTTGCCTTCATTGTAAGATTTGGTAAATTTCGAACGGAAGGCCCATAATGCAGAGATGGATGTTATTTGCTTCGATACTAAATTGAAACATTTGGCCACCATTCAGAGTAGCATAAAAATGCCGTCCTCTATATTGTAGGATGAGAGAAGGTAATTCAAAATATCTAGATCTATTTCAAAATGGGGCATGTCAACAAGCCCACTAAACTCACATGCATCGATCAAATCTTTATATTCGAAGACATCCTCAAAATAGTATGGATGTCGAGGCACAAAGGATTCTTGGAGTTGATCTTACTCGTGGATTGGACTGGATTCTCTTCTTGATTTTTTCCTAAGCTTGCAGTTGGGAAGCACTTGAAGTCACCATTGTAGTTTTTCTTGTGTCTTTGACAATGATGGATTCCTACAAAAAAATCGAGCCGAAAGTGTAAATAAGAAAATGACCGGTGGGAGGGTATTTATAGGCCAAATAAAGCGTCAATGGCCTCTGTTGATGCACATCAATGGCCTCTGTTGACATGCGTCAATGGCCTCACGCACATTAATAGAGGCCATTGACGCGTGTCAACAGAGGCCATTGATGCGCATCAACGAGGCCATTGACATGCATCAACAGAGGCCATCGACATGCGTTAACAGAGGATATTGACGACGTGTAGTAGGGCATTGATGCATGTCAAAAGAGTCATCGACGCGATCAAAAAATTTTTGACACGCGTCGATGGTCCCTATTAATGCACGTCATTGACCCTTGTTAACGCACGTCAATGCCCCTACTAATGCGCATCAACGAGTTCAATTGACGTTGTGTTGACACACGCGTCGAGGGTTATTGACATCGCTTTGTGTCGTGCGCCAAAGGTGTATTGGTGTTTGGAAATATGGTTTTCTCTCGCTCCAAAACCTAGTGAAAATTTGGTTTTGGAATACTGTCAAATTCACCTTTCACTAAAACTAGTTCCGGGGATATTCGCCAGGTATTTTCCACCTACAATTTTCTAGAGGTGTCTTAAAATGAACCTTGGGGTGAGGTCCTAGGATAGACGGAAGGGGTGAAGGTTAGAATGGTGTGGTAGGTGAGGTTGGTGTATGAGACCTAGGAGGTTGGATCTTATTTTTAGGGCTAGGTTAAGTTTAGTGTTAGTTTTGGAAGATGTGGCTAAATCTAATTTGATGGGTGGATGAGTAAGGCTAGCTATCGGTTTGACCCCTAAGCGGTGATAGGTTTAGGTAAGGGAGATGATATAGGCGTGGGTAGGTGTTTTGATGTAGATGTGTGTTGGGATATGGGTAGAGGTGTGAGTTGGGCCATGGGTGTTGGACGTGGAAGGTATTGTAATAGTTTTGGTTCTGTTTGGTTTGGTTCTCAAAATGCTTTTGGATAGATAGTGGAGGTGTCAAAGAAGTGATAGCTGCATTTGTGTCGAAAGAGGAAGTCGAAGGTATCCCTAAAGTAAGGCTCTATTGACATAGTCTAGGTGATCGGCCCCAGGTGTGAGAATGGTACTATTGTGAAGGGGGCTGACATGGATTCAGTGGCATTCCAAGTAAAAGGTGTTTGAGATACGGGAAGTAGCTAGCATCGGACTCTATAGGGAAGAGAGTCGAAAGAAGATCAATGGGATCTTGAAGGTCTTATGGTGAATGGTCATCTAAAGGTGGTGGTACTTCTATAGGATCCTTTATGGGTAGAGGAGAAGATGGGCCAGCCGAAGTGGACTCTCCTTGTGTTGGTGTAGGTAGTGGACCTACATATTCTATGCATAGGAGAGGTGTTGCTTAATAACCGCTTGGAATTTTGAGGGGTCAAAGATAGTGTGCTTTACTATAGGATTTTCCACAGTGAAGGGGAAAATGAATGGGGTTCCCTATGGGTAGATGAGTTGATGAAATAGGTTTTGGTGTAGGTGGGGGAGTGCGGGCTAAGATTTCATCTATGGAAGGAACATGAGGCAATTGGGAAGCAATGGGTATGTCATCAAAAATAGCATGGACCTTGTGAACATTGCTATCATTATTTGAGGTATCACAAACTTGGTTGGAGGATGGGGCATGATTAGGGAATGGATTTTTGAGGATATGTAGGTTTTGGTTAGCGGATGCATTTGGGCTATCCAAGACTAGATCTCCATTGTCTAACATTTCTTGGATGATATTCTTGAAGGTGATGCATTTATTGTGGTTATGACCTTTGACATGATGATAGTTGCAAAATTCATGTTCCTTATACCACATGAGCATAGAGCGCTTAGGGTTGAAACCAATATGTGGTTTTATAGGTGGAAGGGTAATGACACTAGCCTTAACAATATTTTACACAACATAAGAGTAAGATTATCCTATGGAAGTGTGCTTTTGTTGTTCTCATTTGAACCGTGGAAAGCTTAGATATGAGAGAGATTAGAAGTGGGCTTGGCTGAGTTTGATTGATGAGGAGGGCCAGCCTTGATAATTAAGCGTTGTCGATCCTTTAGGTTTTGAATATGAAGAAGCATCACTTGATTTGAATGTGATGTTCTTGTTACGAAGTTGAATCTTCTTTTATTTGATAACATGAATTTCCAATTTCCATGCCATGGTGAATGCCTCATCAAAAGTGCAAAAGTTTCGCACTCATAGGTTGGTGAGATGTGTCTAGCACAATCCCAAGTAAATATATCTATGAGTTCATTTTGAGGTAGTTGAAATGTGAGTTGGTTAATTAGGTTGCATCGTGAGCGAAGAATTCCGCAATAGACTCATCGTCAATACTTGTCAGTGTGGAATAAAGATTTGTCATAGTAACCTTCTTAACAATGTTGATGGAGAAGTGATATAGGAAAGCTTGGGATACTTGATTAAATAAGTAGATGGAGTGTCTTGGTAGCCCACTATACCAGTTTAATGCAGGTCCTGTTAGGGACATTGGGAAAGTCCTCAAAAGTAAAGCATCATCACGGGCAATCAGGTAACACCCATGTTTAAAGGACCACAAATTTTGTTGTGGGTCTTATTTGATAGTGAAGCGGTTGAATTTTTGCATTTCCCAATGTACGGTGTATGGTTGAATAGGAATGGATGGGTGAATAGGATCATTAAAAATTTCATCATAGGTGAGGGAATTTCATGAGCTGGAAACCAATGCTTATAGTGTCTCGCACATCTTTTCCATCATTAACTTGATGAGATCATTGGTAGGTTGTGGTGGAAGGTTTCCTCATGTGGCATAAGGGGACTGGTATTGAACCTATGACATGGGTGGCATTCCATTGTATGGTGATTCTAAATAGAGAGAATAGGGGAATAAAAAAGAGGGTATATATCCATAATGGGTGGTAGATGAGATAGGAGGTTGTTGATAGTATGTTTATGTAGGTGGGATGGTTGTCGTGACTCTAATAGCGATTGGGGGTAGTGTTTTGGGATAGAAAGGACAAGATTCTTGAATGGAGTGGGGGTCATTGACACCACATGAGGTTGTGTTGCAATGGGTATTTGTGAGACAATGCACATAGACTAGGCTATAGCATGGGTAGTCGATGAGGGTACAACATATATGATAGGTGTGAGTGATACCGCAAACACAACGGTCATGGCGGGTACGAGTCCTAGATGTAAAACTACCTAGGGGTGAAGTAGGTGAGGGTAACACAACATTATTAGGGGCTGATGCGGAAGAAGAAAGAATAAGAGGCGTAAGTAAGAGATAGATATAGGCATTTTGTATATCAACGGACCTGAGGAGTCTTGGGTGAAAGAGTGGGAAAGGTAGAATTGTAAGGCCATGAGATTTTGATAAAGGAGTCATGTAAATTATTCTTCACCTGTAGCAATGGTGGTAGGTAATTTTAGATCTATGGGTGAGAGGATGGAAGGATGTGAGGGACTAGGTGGGAATGGTTGATGGCTAGTGTGGAATATTAGGGTGTTAGTCTAGCTGCGAGTCAGCACCATGTGAACAATTGTTGACCTAGTAAGACTGTATTATGTAGATAACACATAAAATAGTATAAATAAAGAGTAATGGGGTATGGAAGGTGAATCTGGTCAATGTCTAGATTTTGAAAATCAAACACGGAAACCAACAATGGTCGGGTTGATCGGTGATGGTTGAGGTCCAACCGATGAAGGTTCACAAATTGATATCGGTCCATGTGGAATAAAACTAGTCTCAAAGAATGGAACATGAATATTGGATGTGTCTGGAAAACTATGTATATTAGTAGGTATCAGGGGAGAAATATGACGATGCCCCGAGGGCTCGAAACATAAGGGAAAGAGTGATGAAGGCTATTTCGGGTAAAATAACTAGAAAGCTATAATCGACATTGGTTAGTGTTTAACCAATGACACTTAGATGTGAACTGTAAATAGTCGTTGAATGACGCTAAGGATATGAAATTAGAAAGAAATGAATAAATTGGGTTTTATGAATTAAATTAAGTGAAGAATCAAAATCAAAAAATTAAGAATGAGGAGATGGGGTTTTTGTGACACTCGGAAAAGTTCGAATACTCCAACTATGATGGTGGAGTGTGTAAGGAAGAATAAAATTGATATTTGTAGTCTCACACCTCAAAAAAAAGTCAAGAAGAGTGCTAAGAAAGAGCATTATTCTAATAGTGATTTTCTTATGTTTGTTTAGCTTATGTTGTTTAGAACTAAGCTGTGTGTATTTAGAATAGATTTTTTTGTTAGGAAGGCATTCTATGAAGAAGGATATATAAAAGGAGAGGTTTCAGGTATGTTATGGTGGGGGTGGACCGTCCTTTGAGATGATGAATCGACAGAGGCATTGAGAGCCGGGAGTACTCGCCAACGATCATGTGATCGTGACGAGATGCTCCCTTGTAAGATGGTGTTTAAGAAAGATGTGTATATTTCAAATGTTTTACATGTTTGGTAAGACACACACACACATAGAGAAAATGTGCTTCTTATGATTCTTTGTGTCTACCATCGATTGGGTATGACTTCCAAAGCATATAGGTTTCCCTCATTTTAATGTAAGATAAATGTAACCAATCGAATGTAATGCAACAAATTTCAAACCCAAATCAAAATATTATGTTCGATGACACAAATGGTGAATAGGAGTGGGTATATTCTTTCACTAAATGTAGAAATCAAGAAGAATGGTTCTTTTTAAATGCACCAAAAAGAAAATGTGTCCTTTACAGAAGTTAGAAAGAAGAGAATATTACCAAGGAAGAAGATTAGTGTGTAAGCTTTTTGAATGGAAACAAACACACAACTTTTTCCTAGGAATGAATAAAATACAATAGAACCTTGATGGTCCCACTGCATGCCAAAATGTTTCACCGTTTTCTTTACCTTTTGAATGAAAAACAGATGAGGGTAAGGGCTAAGGAGGAATACATTTTAAATGTTGGTTGATTGATGGTTGTTGCACTTATTCGACTTCTTGATCTAGTGCTGATTGTGAGAGCTTCCTTTTGGCTAGGGAGGAACTACCCTGTAATAAGACAAAAACAAGACAAAAAAGGATAATTAACTACCTAAGCGATGCTTGTTCTTTTGGGAAGTGTGATACTTTATAGATGGTTGTTAATCCATCGTTTAAAACATATTTAATGTGGGAAACAAGTAAATTCCTACTATAGTTGATATGATTTAGGCATCTCATTCAAGTAAAATAAGAAAATCCAATCACAACAAGCTAGGCTATAGTTGGATCTGAAAGATGAGGTATCTGACAAGGTACTGGGACTAGTCGTGGTCTAATCTCTCGGGTTGTTTATGTCAACTTAT
The DNA here is from genome assembly GCA_018340775.1 of Taxus wallichiana var. yunnanensis. Classification (NCBI taxonomy): domain Eukaryota; kingdom Viridiplantae; phylum Streptophyta; class Pinopsida; order Cupressales; family Taxaceae; genus Taxus; species Taxus wallichiana. The sequence continues at coordinate 638,986,752 of CM031244.1, forward strand.
AGGAAGTTTTTTGGCTTCATCTTGGGTAGGGTATAACACACAGAGATCGATGTCAGTTGGGTATAATCAACAATGGTTAAGGGAAATTGACGATAGTAATAGGTAACCGAAATTGGTATAGTAAGGTGACAATGATTCAAGAAAACCTTATTTTAAAGGCTAGGTTAGGTTGTATGGGGATAAAGAAGGAGATGGCGAGGTCTATGGGGATACCGAGAACACTCAAAGAGGTTAAATGGCTAGGATAGATGATTTAAAAATGGGTGGGTGAGGTTTTGGGTTTTGTTAGAAATATGGATATGGGGGAATGGGAATGTTAATAGAAGAATAATAATAGGAATAACAACCGCTTTGTGAAAAAATGAAAATGGAAATGATTAATGATAAAACACTTACCAACATTATAGGTCCAATGGCTGGGTGGTGTTGATGATCGATTGATGTAAAGTAGGTTGGTGCAATGGTGACACTTCCGGAATGTTACCATGAGTGCAATGCTTCCGGATCTGTCTAGTGTTGCATATGGATGCCCTGGGTGAGTGAAAAGACTTTGGTTCTTCTTGCATGCAGCTCTCTTCTCCCTCCTCTTGCTCTTAGAATGTGGCAACCCAAAAATAGGTTGTTTGGGTGAATAAATTCTAATCGACGATGGTTCCAGTGTCGACTCGGTGTCGGGTTTAAGGGTGACCGTACATCGGTTAATGTGGGATTCCCTAGATTTACTAAAATGGGTAGATATTTCTAATTTCTTAGGCCCAGCTTAGTTTGTTGTCATGATTAGATTGGAAAATTTCCTTCTAATGAGTAGGAATGTGGTTAGATAAATTTTAGACATTGATTTTAGGGTTAGACTTAATCTTAGCTCATTAAGGGAAGTAAGAGTTAGTTATTATTGGTTATGGAAACATGCCAAAACATAGGTCTAGGGTGAGGTGGCTTAACTAGTTGTCTAGGTGAGGTGGTGGGGTATAAATTTAGATAATTAGATAATAAATATTGTGATGATATCTATTAATTTAATTAAGTTAATAGTGGTGTGGGGTGGAAGGGGCCCTGGTTAGGTGAGTATGTTTGAGCTAGTTATTTGACGAGGTACCAAGGGGAGTATGACCCAATTTTGGTGTCTACACTCATTCTTTCCATTAAGGTTATCCGATACTCCTTTCTATTGTATGCGAAATATCTATAGCATCATTGATCTAACCAATTAAACTACGGTCTCTACGTATCATGAGTTGTGGACCCGTAAATTTTACAATAGAAAGAGATGGTTTTTTTAATTGCACATTGTAATAAATGGGAAGTGGCTAGCATCATAGTTCAACCGGCATATCTCACGGCTTTAGCAACAATGAATGTATCGATCTATGGAGACAACTATCCTTGGTGTGCCCTTCTACTTCACAATCTATACTCCAAATCCCCGTGCACATCTCATGTACTAAATTTTCTGATAGTATCTCCAACTTATTTACCATATGTGTAATTTGTGCTTCCAAAAATGGGCTCACCCCATTTTCTATGCTCCTAAATGCCTAAGTGCATAAATTTTCTTCAAGTTCTTCACATGGATCAATGTATGTCTTATGTGACAAAGCCCTTCTAAAAGGTGTGATTAGACCTCTAACAAACCATTGTTCGTGATAGATTGCATGAATATTATGTGAAATATTAGATAAAAGTGTTTTGAAATGGGAATCATACTCCCTGACACTCTCAGTAGTGCCTTGCTTAATATCCTTGAGCATGCTTATACTCTTCTTCTCGAACTCAAGGATGTGAAACTCTTTAAGGAAAGCATATTTTAATGCTACATAGTCTACGCAAGTATGATCAGGGTTTAATTTTATGTACCATATGTGTGTGCATCCTTATAGCGTGAGTGGAAAATTGACTTTACCTACACTCATAAGTAATGATTCCTTTTTACGCCACAATATTTCACACATGTGCACGTGTTCAACAACATCTTCTATGCCCCTATATTATAGTAGATGAAGAGACATCTCCATGTAAATATTTTGGGGTTGGTGTGGGCCTTTGCCCACTTTGATCGAGAACCTCATGTATTTCCTCTGCCTCTAGAACCAACAAATCCATCGTAACTAGAACCACCTATACCTCCAAATCCTCCACCAGTAGCAGAAGTGGAACATTGGATGTACTTCCCTGTTTCCCAATAGTAGTACTAAACTAAACCCCTATAGTCTGCGAAGTGTTATCACTCCTAGATGTGTGTCTAAAATTTTGCGCACTTGAATTATATGTAGATGATGTACTAAAAACATACCACAAAACAAAACGAAGACATTTTACCCGCCATCGATGTACTTGTTATGTGGCTTAATCCTACTCTCTCACTTCCTAAATTAGCTTGCTAACTACTTATCATCTTTGGATAATAGAAAACCAAGTGTATGGGCTAGGTTTCTAGGTAGATTCAGATGCGCGCTCGTGGTCCAGGTCATCTCTCGCTGATACGCTTGCATGTGAGGCCGAGGGGGGTTCCCTATCATGCTTTCCCAAATGGGGGAGTTCCTAATGCTCTGGCTCTATGCCTTCTACATGAGCTCCAAATCCTTCGTGAGCCATCTCTCTCCTCAACACCATTCACTCTACAACATCCCACTACTTCTCTATCTCCCTCTCGCGTGCCTCATTATAATTAAGCCGCCTTTCTTCTCTCTTCCTTTTTTATGCTAGGTCTACCATATTTAATGGACCTACTCTTTCCCCATGCGTGGTGGGGTTTTTTTATCCATCAGTTTTATTTCCAAGTTCAGGGTCACCATCAAGATTTTGGTTGCTAGTGGAATGAGTTGCAAATATGTTCCCTTGGGATACCATAAAAAATGGAATTCTACCGCTCTAGGAAAGAATAAGTGGAAATTGAGTACTCAAGAATATAACTATTAAAAAACCACAAAACCAAGTATCCACATCACGTGTCCAAATTAGATCAACACCATAAAGGGATTGAAATTCTTCCCACATCCAAATAAGTGTGTAATACCTCCAATCCCTTTTAGATGCATAAGCAACTAGCCACTCGTGCATAGCTTTCTACCTAGAAAAATAGTTCGAAGCTCTCATATAAATTTTCATATAGATTTTGTTCCACCCATGCATGTGTATTAAACTCATATATTATGTTGAACCTCCGTATTTATTCTTCTTCTAGATATTGTATTCACTCCTCACCAATTGCAAGGGTCAACCTGGTATTTATTCATCGCGAACCATCCTGAAAAAAAATTGAAAAAGAGGTCTTCACAATAGAACCAACGATGCAGCCTTGAATTTACTGAGAAATAATCCATTCGCATTGGCACATCACTCGGCTCTAGACCGAGTGCTCAACCAAATCACGAAAAGGTACCATGGCCTACTTTACTGTTGCTTGTGCGCAGATGTGAACATGATGAAGGGTTAATGCATTCAGATCCATAAATAGTATGAACATTCTATAGAGCATATTCCATATCTAGATATAAAGAGTAATGGATTCGAAAAATAGCCATAATTAATTTAACCATACAAGATGTAGCTATAATCATGTTTGACACCTTGAATCAATTAATACACTCCATTATATCAAAAACAATAAATACAAAAATGATTTTTACAATAAGTAATACCATAAGTTTATGCACACATCAAATCTGGTAGCATAACTTCATGATAGCTCATATATATTCCTATTATACTACACAGATCACTACATATTTATAAGTTGGGACTTTCCTCCACCGCTTACATAATTCCCAAAATAGGTTGCATGCTTAAAATAGCCATGCTCCTTTACAATAATAGACACACATGTTAGTGCACTAATAATAGATCTCTTCTCATTAACTCGAAGTAATAAATCTATTATTAACTCAAACCCATGTACATCACTTAGTAGATGCTCTTCCAAAAATATCCTATGCGTGTCACGCAAGTCTTTATCCGGTTTTTGTGCTCTGCACGCTATCTCCAAAAATATCCTGTAATCCTCAAAATGGCTAAGTCCTAAATCATTCCTTGTCCTTCATGTGCATTTCCTTCCTTATTCTTCCACACCTTTGAACACGCCTTGTTCTCAAGTGTGAACCTTCTATGTTCCTTCTACTACGTATCATACTTTGTCTGCTCAACAATTTTCCATGATCAAGAGCATTTTTCTTGATCATCCTAACAAGCATATGGTTGTCAAAGTTGACCTTGTGAAATATCTACGGGAACAACTGAATATTCGAGTGTGGTTCCTATGTATATTTCAAAAGGTGGTTTATTTTAACCTCCCCAACACGTGTTTTCACCGAGGACCAGGACCAACACATTCATGATTTTCCATTGTTAGTGCATTCCAAGTGAACAGTGTCACAACCCATGGCTTCCAATCCCAAGGATGACCCTCTAAATGATTGTTGGACTATGGTAAGGAAGAAGAAGGGCTAGAGTATGAAACCTACCAAGAGGTTATGTATACCCCCTCTCCTTCCCCTCCTCCATCCAAGGATGAGTCATGCTCGAAGCCACTCCACCCATCGGTTTCCATTCCTTCCAAACCCTCATAGAGTCAAGTTTTTATTTCATGTTCTAAGGATTTTTAGAATCTTGCTTCAACCTCTCTTCCTATACAACGATCTCACATTCCACCCTGAGAGGTTTCCCATAATGTGTGAGGGGATAATGGGCCCAAACATTTCTCCATTCAAGTTAAGCTTCTTGATTCAGATGAGATTCCAATATCTAATAACTTTTCCATTCTCGGCTCAAAGGATGGTATTGAGAATGGGAAAAGGGAGTTTGACATGTCTTATTTTTCATGAATTTCATATCCTAGAATCTTGAGGGTGTGACATATCCCTCTTAAAAAATAAAATTCATTTATCTTGTTAATGTATTGATAGTTTAGATATTATTTTTTTACATGAAATTACAATTTTTGGATTTTTGTCTCAAAATACTCTAACTTGCATTGCCCCAAATTTCATGCATTTTCATAGGAAGCACATTAATGGTAAAAGTGATGCTAGCGGTTCCATTACACCATGGAAAAGGATCATACTAATTAGGTTGTGTGGGTGATTATGGATATTAGTAATAGAGACATTTTCTACTCTTAATGTTTATGCCCCTAATGAAGGCTCCTAAAGAACAACTTTATGGGAATGGTTATGTGATAACTTACCTCTTATTATTGGGTGGGGTGAGATGTTAGTGTGGTGCCATCCCTATGCGTTAGTGTGTTGAAAGTGTGTGGTCCTGGGGTATTTCTTTAAAATCATTGGGGAATTTCTGATATGTTTCTCGATGACAACAAAGAATTTAAAGCCCAATTTGGTATACTTGGACCAATATTCGAGAACAATATCATTGGGTTTTACAATTCTCGATCATGCACTTCTTTTACAAAAGACATTTTTTTATTTTTTAATGATTTGTTACACAAAACCATGAGGTGTTAGTGAAATCCACACTTGAGGATCATAAAATCTCACCATACTTCGTACATCCCAACCTTGGCTGGGTTTGTGCCAAAAACAAATACATACAAGCCCCACTTCATTGATGTTTAGGTGCTCCATGGCCCAAGCTACACAACGTAACCAACCAAGTGGGATTGAAACATGGAAGGTCTCTATGATACCAAATGTAATGAACCATTACACGAAGACCTGGAGGCATTAGTGAAATATTCACATGAGGATCATAACATATTTTGACATGTAAGGCTCCTTCATTGTCAACGTATGATCTAATGTGCTTTTTCAAATCACTACGTGATTACATTTAATTTCATTTGGTGGTGGTGGGGGTTGGGGTCTTTCAAATTTCCCACTAATCAATTCTATCTTAATTTCACTTTTTGAGTCACCCAAGGTGGTCCCACTCATTTCTAAGGTTTGGAACATGACACCACATTTTTCTTTTGTTGTTAGATGGATCTCATGGTGGGAAGTTGTGATTCAACATACCACCCGGTTTCTCTCGCCGATTTTGAAAAAGGTGGCTTGAATTTGTGAGAAAACCCATTCGTCTCTACAAAAAATTTTATATAGATCACATTATTATTGGAGGAAAATACTTTTGATATTCCTCTCCATATTTAGGCAGTTGAAACCCGACACAAGCTCAAGCTCATCAAGTCTCATTTGTCCTGCGGTTCTCAGATCTAATTGAGGCTGCATTAGCTTAAGGTGGGAGACAAAGCCTCTAAAATATTTTTCAAATCCCTCTATGCCAAACATGCTCATCAATATATCAAATCTATCTATGATTCACATCAGCGGCTCACGAAGCTCCCAGAGAACAAAAATACTTTTGTCAAGCACTACCATCTAGTTTTTCAAAGCTTAAGATGTTTTGATTGATCAAGTTTTTGCCTTGAAGAAATGTATTGATGTAGTGCCTACTAATATTTCACCCAAATAGTGGGCCCATTGTAATGGTCCAGTCACCTTGGAGGAGCTCTATGAAACCTTTCTCTACTTAGGTGATGACAAGTCACTAGGTCTATATGGGTTCCTGTGTGAATTTTACAAAGCAACTTGGTCTTTTATGGGACCTGATCTATTTCGTGTCTATAATGAATCTCTTCAATGCAATTCTCTTGGGGGTTTCATGAATTAAGGCAACATCAATTTCATCCCTAAAGTTGGAGACCCTGATAAAATGAATAATTGACATTCAATCATCTTATTAAAGGTCTTTACTAAATTCTTTCCAAGTCCTTGGCTCTTCACATAATTTATCTTTTTCCAAAAAAAAAAATCATCCCGAACAACCCATTTTGGTTAAAGTTTGGTACATTCTTGATAATCTTATAGTTGTGTGGGAAGGCATGGAATGGGCCAGGGTGTCTCTGTAGATGCCTCTATTTATTAAAATTGAATTCAAGAAGGATTATGATCACATTTAGTAGCCATTCATTTTAGCCATGATCAAAGAACTTAACTTTGTAAACTTCTTCAAATTGGTATTCAACACTATGTTTTCAAATGCTTCATATTTCCTTACCATCAATGTTGGTTAGCCCACTACTTTTATCTTCTTATTTTCTATCAAATAGGGGTGCCTTCTTGTGCCATCCTTTTTGTTCTTATTTTGATGCCTTAGGGTATGTCATTGCAAATCATACAGCTCAAGGTCACATTCGAGGATTTGCTTCTTGATCATGAAATGTAACTCATCAATGGTCACTTTTTTATGACTCCATTCTTACCATTTTTTAGTCTAAATAAAATGTTTTCAAGGTTTTTGACTTCCTCTATACATTTTGTCTTACCTCTGGATCCAACATTCAAATGGCTAAGACTTTGGGCTACCGTCAAATTTTCTTACCTATCCCAGATTGGTTGAAATCTTACCCCTAGAGATGGATCAATCGTGGTGAGAAATTTAATTTTTGTGCATTAATTCAACCTTTGATAGTGAATCCACCACATTCTGGAAATATGTTATTAACAGAGTGGAGCTTAAGGTTTCTAGGTGGTCTTCCAAACCTTTATCCTGGCTAGTAAGTTCCAAGTTTGTACTAAGATTCTTATCACCACCTATGTTTATTACTCTACTTATTGGTTTCATTCGCTCTTCATTTTACAATCTTTCCAAGTTGTTGTGGGACTTCTTATGGTGTAAAATTTCAGTTCAACTAAATTTCATAGAGTTTCCTACGATTTCTATTGTCTCCCTCATGAACAATGAGGTATGGGAATTATAGTTGTCTACTAGAAAAGTGTGGCTTTTAGTTTTAAATGAGAGGTTCAATATTTTAAGGGTAACGAGGCCTAGAAAATCTTATTGAGACACCGCATTACATTCGGAGCTCGTATTGAAAGAAATATTGGAATAATATCGGTCCGCATACCCTTATTTTCACTAAGTATCCTTTCAAAATCACCGAACTTTATTTCCAAAAGTATCTAAAAACATTTTAAGATGGTCAATCCATGGAAGCACTTGGATTGGCGATGGTTTTCACCACAGGATTTATTTTAATCATCATAATCTCTAGTTGTCTCCCATCATCACTGATGATATTATTTTTCTTACGAAACTTCAAGCATCAAATCTCTAGATTTCTTGTAAAGGAAATTCATACCATTTAGTATTTTGTTACTGTAGAGATTGGGTGCCTTAGTCTAAGCTTAAATTGAAATCTAATCTTGCCAATTTGGACCTCCTCGATCTGTAAAATTTAGGAACTTATTCCTAATGTTAAGCTCCAAAACTTAGGGATTAAACTCCGGGAGGCTTGGTGGTGTTATTCGTGGTGAAGCTGTTGGTGCTTATTTTGAGCTCTGCTCCTTTGATTTAAATATGCCTTCAAAAATTTCATGTCCTCTATTAAAACTTTGAAATACGTGTGTCTAGATGATGAACCCATGTTAAACCAAGAAAAATACCATGTTTGATTGTAAATCTAGTGTAAATCCTCTTTTTCGGTCAAGGAAATTGTAACCATATCATTTCAGAGAAGTATCTAAGAAAGCATTGTCGAATGATCATGTTAATCCTTATAAACTCACCCTATGTGTCGTTCCTTTGATCTTTAGTGAAAATTACACTTTATTCTTTAATGCCCAAAAATACATGGCATGATTTAATTGGTTACATTATATCGTGTTGTATTTGCATAATTACACTAGATACTTAATGACTACAAAGTGTAGGAAAAATTCTGAAGCCCAATGGAATATTCTAAGTAATATTCAAGTTATACATTTTAAAATGCAAATAAAACCTCACTCAAGAAAAGGAACACGTGTTCAAATGTGATTAGAGAAGGGAAACAAAGTATCATTGCATTGCATCAAAGGCCCAATATAATGCAAAATGTAAATGTAGATCTCGAAGATCGAAATAGGACACATGTCAATATTTCAATCAAGTTCAATGGATGGGTGTTCGGGTAAAACTTGCAATTCTACACCTAGTCGAGAAAACATACACATAGACGGTTTAAATTCAAAAGGATAAACATATCGAACGGTCATGATTTAAAGCAATAATAGTTGAAACCATAAATGCATGTATAAGGATCAAAGTACGAATTTTAAAGGGTCTTTTGATCATTTCAGCTTCCACCTTGCACATGAGAGATTTGGATGCCCTAGTAGTGCTAATTTGTGAAAGAGTGAATAAAAATCGACTATGAGGGGGTGACATTAAGTAAAAGAACTCAAAGTTAAGGAAGTGGGGAAGAATTTCACAAAGTTTACACAAGGAATGGGTAAGTCTTGTGTTGCTTTAATGTTCTTATTCCTTGATTTATGATTTTCAAGGAATTAAGAGGGGAAACTAAAGCATATAGAATGAAGCCCATGACATCAAGATTTCACGTTGTCTCCAAGATTACCAATAATTTGGAAAAAAATTATAGATACAAATTTTTTAATTTCTGATTTGGATGACTTTCTGCGAAGGCTCTGTGATCCCAATAAAATTGAATTCATGACAGCCATTAAGGATAGCCACATTTCCCTAAAAGTTGATTTTGATCCCTCTTTGCATTGTCCTCATCTGGTAAGAATCTATGCTGAAAACTATGATCCGGAAAAAGGGAAGTCTTGGATGGAAGTGGTGAAGGAGTGTTGACCCTAATGCCCAAATAATTTAGATTAATGTTAGGGCTACTGAGAATTGTGAGACCAATAACCATAAGCATAGAATCAACCCTTAAAGATTACGAGGCCAAAAATAAATACTATGCTAGAATCATGAATACTAAATGGTTGTTGACAGATAGAAAGGATACCATAAGAATTCCTAAGAAGTTGGTCAGATCACAATTTGTGGAGGAATTGGAAGACATAATTGTGTTATTGAGTAGAATGGTTGGCATGGACAAGGCTTATGAATTCAAAGAATGGATGTGTCCATATATATGGGTTATCTTGGAGAATAAAGGAATTATTTTCTTAGGAAAACTCATAGCTACATCAATCCACACACATCTCTTTGAATTAGCTACAAAAATCAACATGGATACCACTGTTGATCTTGAGTTCTATATGATGTCATACTTCATCTACAATATTGTAGGTCATAATATTTTCCCTAGCCTCCCACAAAAGGCACACTTCAAAGATAGTAGAGTATATGATGTCTACCCCCAACTATGTCTGAACAACTAGAAAGGAAATGTGAGGCAAGTAAATGATGCATTTTTGCACTGTAATATGTCTTTTCAAACTTGAATGGAAGCAATACAAAATATCTAAAGAGGCTAGGAATGCAATACTAGAGTATGGTTTCTTCTTTATTTAGCATAGGTTTTTCACTTATATTAGAGCTAGTGGATTTGATGGGAAGCCATGTAAATTACCTAGATATGTAGATGACAAGTGGGCCCTATGTGATCTTTCAAGGAAATTAGCACTAGTGCACAAATTAATTGCAGGAAAGCATAAGACCAATATTAAATTTCCTATCAAGATTGGGAGGTATTCTTGCCCCTCCATTGCAAAAGATAGATTACTAGAAGAAGAGATGGAAAGATTTGAAATGGAAAAATTTGAACCAAGGTCCCAATATGACATTAGATGGGTTGTTAGCTTAGCTTTGGGGAGTTCATATGAACATGAACCTCATTTTGAATATTATTGGATGAACTGCAGAGATGAAGAAGAGGTCAAACTTAGAGATTTCTCAAGAATGACTCTTAGGAAGATTATTGACTTCAAGATTGTTGTAGTACCTCAAGGAGTAGAATATGATCAATAGTAATTCAATATTATATTGACCATAAGATTGAGGCACAACCAATTTCTCCCATAGTCTGGGATGAGGAAGAATCAGACAATCCATATGAAAGAATAACCAATGTGATGAGAGGGATTGTATGCACCAAAAATTACATGTGCTACATTATCGGGAAAATGGTTACAAGAATCCCCAATGATGATTGAAAATTATTTCAAGTAGGTTTTCGAGCTCCAAAACCCATTTGCAATGTATATCCAGTAGCTGAGATGGCCTTAAATTTTCCATGTATTTTTCCATCTCCCGCTTTTTTATGCGTGTTTTGGCCTTGGGCTAGGATCGCCGCCCTTCTTGGGCAAGTTAGTTCTCAAACCACCACCAGAAGGGTGGCGGTCCTAAAACTGTCACACCCTACATAGGGCGGTGATCTTGCCCACTTTTTCTATATTCTTCATGGGTGTTTTAAATAAGTGATGGTTCACTTAGTTTTTCTTTTGTATGCATCCGTGAGCCGAATTGTCTAAAATTAGCTTTGATTACTTGGATCTCCTTTCTCCTTCTATTTTAAAATAGTTTTAATTGGTTGGGGAACTGCTCCTTCTTACCTTGTGTATGAAGGCACCTCTCATCCTCCATTCCTATATATTCCATGCGTGTATTCAAGTAAATGGGCCTTAGAAATTTGTGTATCTTGTATTGTTTTTCTGCCATACTCTCACTAGGAATTACATAGCCAAGTTCAAATATCTTGTGATATCTCTCTTATACTTCCATTGCATCCAGATTGCTTCAAGCTACCATTTCACAAGCACCATCCTCTTGTTTTTGTTCTTTTAATTCCCAATTCCTTGGACTCAAATGAACACTCGAGAGAAAGAAAGGAAAGAAATGAGGGGACAAATATTGATACTACTAGATTTTCCAAGGTTCTTACTCTTACAAAGTTGGAGTTGTGTATTTGTTTTCTCGTTTATCAAATTGTTAATTTCAATTACATATCAAATAGCGTAGAGAAATAGTTCATTTCATGTAGCTAGATAATCTCAAGTAGATCAAATCAATAGAAAGTTTTCTCTTCAACATTACTAGGGAAGTCATTGGGAACAATAGCTCTATTAGGGTTATGATTTTTCTTCACTTATGAGGTAGGGTTGGAAGGATTTTTATTGAATTAGAATAGATTTTTAGAGTTAGATTTACACATCTACATAAATAGTTAGCTACATCTAGATAATTGTTTGTATTTAATTTGTTTATTAGATTAGATGCATTGTGTTTGAAAAGTTAGAAACAAGTGAAAAATTTCCTTCTATAGATTAGATTTTTTTAATGTTTTGTTATGATATATTAAGAAAACTCAAAAAACATAGGTTAGATTTCCTTTGATAGATAGTTTATTTAATGAAAGAAAATCATTTCATCTTGCATGACCATCAACAGTCAACAACAAGAAAAGACTTACAGTTGTGATCCCCTAGTCCCTCAACCCAATGGGCTAGAGCTAATAACTAACATCGACACAATTTTGCATTTAATAGTCTTACGCACACATGCAACATACGCTAAGAAAATAGATAAGTTAGAAACATCGAATATCGTTTCTAATCAAGCCTACAAATTTTGGACTTCTCCTAGAAGTAGGGTTTGATTGCATGCATGTGTAGACACCAAAATTGGGTCACACTCCCCTTAGTCCCCGTCGAATAATCAACTCAAACATACTCACCTAACCATGGTCCCTTTCACCCCACATTAATATTAATTTAATTAACCTAATTAAATTAGTACCCACCTCAAAATATGCATTACTTAATTAGTTCAATTAAGCTAATTTCCACCTCACCCTCCACCTCACCAAGACACCTCACCCTAGATCTATTGTTGGCATGTTTCCATAACTAATTAAGACTTGTTCCCATTTACCTTAATGAGCTAAGACTTATTTCAACCCTATAAATGAATTCCTACTATCCCTCTAATTACCTTCCCACTGTAAAAAAAGGTAACATCCATTCTAAATCTGTGGATAAAGGAATGAACTTGAGCTAAAAGAGGTGAGATGTGCCGTTTCAGGTTAACCTAGGGAATCCCAATGTAACCGATGGTGACCCCTAAATTGACGCCTGTCAACCCCGAACCGTTGTTGGTTACCATTTATTCACCTTAGCAACTTTGTTTTTTTGGCGATTCTCGAGCTCAAGGAAACGGGAAGAGAGTTGCATGTAAGCGAGAACCAAAGTCTTTTCACACACCGAGACATCCATACCCAATACCAGGACAGATCCGTATCATTGCATTCATGGTGACATTCCAAGAGGCACCACTATTACACCAAGCTCCATCCCACCAACCGATCCTCATCACCACCCAATCATTAGACCTGCAACATTGGTAAGTGTTTTTATTAAGGATCATTTCCATTTCTATAATAGCCATAGATTTTTCACATTTTTGTTATCATTCTTTCACTAGTATTTCCAATCCTCCATAGTATACTTCGATAAACTCAAAACTTCACCCACCCCTTTATCGATCACCTAACCCAACCTCTTCCATATCTCCGAGTGCTCTCAACATTCCCACAAACCTCTCCATTCCCTTATTTATCTCTACCTAACCTTTCCTGGACTTTGCAATAAGGTTTTTATTGAAGTACTATCAACTAACTATATCGACACCGATTACTCATGACCATCATCATGTATCCCTTAAACCATCATAAGTTACACTAGACCAACATTGGTCTCTTTATTTTACACCTTCACTAATAACAAAACCACATAACCTACTACCAAGTAACCTAAACAACCTAGAACCTTACCTTGGCTAGTTCCAGTGAACTCGACACCTACCTACCCTTCAAATATGACTATAACCTAGCTGTTATATTAGATTTTGTATTGTGTTTGAATGAGATACCTAAATAATATCAACTATAGTAGGACTTTGCTTATTTCTCGCATTAATTTTTTTTAAATAGTGGATTGAAACCATCTAGGGAGTTTCAAACTTCGTGGATCTAGGACATGCTAGGTAGTCCCACTATCATATATTGTTTAACTCTTCTTTAATGGTCTTGTTTTCTATTTTAGGTAGTTCCTCCCAGCCAAAAGGAAGATCTCATAGTCAACATTAGATTGAGAAGTCGAATGCGCGCAACAACCATCAACCGACCAACATAAACATGTATTCCTCCTTGGCCCTTACCCTTATCTGTTTCATCTCAATAATGTAAAGAAAATAGTGAAACATTTTAGAATGCCTCATGGCACCCATCGTGGGGTCTATTGCATTTTCTTTATTCCTAGGCAAAAGTTGTGTGTTTGTTTCCCTTTAAAAGGCTTATACATTAATGGTTTTCTCTTGTAATCTTCTCTTCTTTCTAATTCCTCTAAAAGAAACATTTCTATTGGTGCATTTAAAAAGGAATCTTTATTCTTTCTTGCTTTCTGCATTTAGTGAAAGAACATATCCTCTCCTATTCATCATTTGCTTCATCAAATATAATCCTTTCGATTTGGGCTTAAAATTGGTTGCATTACAAACTAATTTTCTGCATTTAGCTCACATTAAAATGAGGGCAACCTATATGCTAGAAGTCATATAAATAGCCCACCCCATCATAAGATAAACCTTAAACCTCTCCTTTTAGATATTCATCTTTGTAGGAATCCATCCTCACCAAAAACTCTATTCTAAGTTCATGAGTCATCTTCTAAATCGCATAAGCTCAAACACATTAAAAATCACTTGGTAGATACATGATTATAGCATTTGATTGACGTGTGTGGATACGTTTCTCCATTTTTCTATTCTTTTTCCTTGCACACTCCACAATCACAATTGAGTATTCTTACTTTTCCGAGTGTGTGTCGGGACTTCATTGCATCATCTCCAAAATCTAGGTTGATTATTTATCTATGTTAAATTCACAACAATCCATTTTTCTACATTGTTCAAATTTTCATAGTAATGACATCAATTACCCTTGACCGCATCAGCTTTTTCTTAACCGACATTAGTTTTCTGTTCTTTTGGGTAAAATTTCCTAAAGAACACTTATTTCATTTTCTTTGTTTTAGAGTTCTGTGAGTATCTCGTACTCTAGGATTTGATAAACACCCTCATACAACTTGTTCATTTCGATCGTCATCATTTTTTGCCCACTTTGGACAAAATTGTTATTTTCTCACAAGAATCGACCTTGTTACCCCTTAGTATTGGCCATCCTTAATCGGCGTTGGTTACCCCGTGATGTATATCAACCGATATATAACCCAAATCTACCTATAAATACATGTTTTCTTCATTCTCACTCCTCCTGTGTCATCTACAAGATACATCTTCACCCGATATACATCCATTCATATGGTGTTGATTTGTAATCATGCTAACACTCTTATATTCACACAAGTCGTCACCACTCCCACCTAGTACTTCACCACCCTCTTTCTTGTAACCCATGGATCCAATATTACCTACTACCATTTCCATAGGTGATGAGGAATTTTCATGACTCCTTAATCGAATCTTGTGGCCTTAGCTTCTACCTTTCCCACTCTTCCACCCGGGACTCCTCATGTCGGTTGATATATGTCATGCCTATATCCATCTCTCTTGCCCTTATTCCCACTTCGCATTGGTCCACACTAATGTGATGTTACCTTCACTTGTTGTACCCCAGTAGTTTCATAGTTAGGCCTCATACCCACTATGACCATTGCATCTCGTAGTATCAATTGCATTTGTAGTATCTTTGTCCCCTCATCAACCACCTGCACCATAACCTCATCCGCTGATCGATCGTCTCATGGATACCAATTACAACACTACCGCTTGTGGTGTCGGTAACCCCTACTCCATTCTATAATCTTATCCTCTCCATCCCCCAATTTCTACTAGAGTCATTGCGATTGTCCCACCTAAATAAACATACTATCAATAAACCCCTATCTCATTTGTCACCCATTTTGGATATATGCCCTCTATGTCGGTCCCCTATTCTCAGCCTTCCTATTTGGCACCGTCATATACTAGAATGCTACCTGCATCACATGTTCAGTACTAGCCCTCCTACGCCATAGGAGGATCCCTTCCATCACAACCTACCAATGACCTCATCAAATTAATGATGGAAAGGATGCAAATGCTAGAAGCATCGGTTTCGCTCATGTAATTCTCTCACCTATGATGAAATCTGTAATGAGCCCATTCATCCATCCATCCCTATTCGCCCATACCCGCCATTGGGAATTACAAAAATTCAACCATTTCAATAGTAAACAAGACCCACAAAAGTATTTGCAGTCTTTCAAACATGGTTGTTACCTAATCTCCCATGATGACGCTTTAATCCTACGGACATTCCTATTGTCCCTAACAAGACCTAAATTGGATTGGTATACGGTGGGCTACCAAGACACTCCATCTACTCATTTAATCAAGTATCACAAGCCTTCTTAGACATCTTCCAAATCAACATTGTTAAGAAAGTCACCATGACTAGTCTTTATTCCACATGATAGTATGATGATGATTCTATCGCTGATTTTTCGCTCGTCGGCATAGCCTAATCAACAAGATCACATTTCAATTACCTCAAAATAAACTCATAGATTTGTTTACTCAGGTCTATGCTAGACACATCTCACAAACCCTATAGGTGCATACCTTTCACACTTTTTACAAAGCATTCACCATGGCACAAAAATTTGAAATTCATGCTATCGAAAAGAAGAAAATTCAGCTTTGTAACAAGAGCATCAAGTTCAAATCAAATGATGATTCTTCATCTTCAAAACCCCAAAAAACCTATGCAAAACCCAAAGGATCTCGACAACACCGTATTTCTCAAAGATAGCCCCCTCATCAATCAATCCCAGCTAAACATCCTTCTAATCTCTCTCCCGTCCAAGTTTTCCAGTTCAGACGAGAAAACGACAATACATTTCAATAGGAAAACCTTATTCTTATGTTTTGGAAAAGCTTATCAAGGTTGGTGCCATTACTCTTCCACCTATAAAACCACACAATGGTTTTGACCCTGAGCACCCCATGCCCACATGGTATAAAGAACATGACTTTTGCAACTATCATTGTGTCAAAGGTCATAGCAACAATAATTGCATCACCTTCAAGAATATCATCCAAGAAATGTTAGACAATAGAGATCTAGTCTTGGATAGCCTAAATGTACCGCTAACTAAAACCTACATATTGTCAAGAATCCATTCCCTAATCATACCCCATATTCCAACCAAGCTAAGTGACACTTCAAAAAATGAGAGTAATGTCGTGAGGTCCACGCTATTGTCAATGACATATCAATTTCTTCCTAATTTCCTTATGTTCCTTCCATAGATGAAATATTAGCCCAAACTCCCCTACCTACACCTCGAACCTATTTCATGTACTCCTTCACCCTCATAAGAACCCCCTTCATTCTCTCTTTCACCCATGGAAGAGCCTATAATTAACATGCCACCTTTGACCCCTCAAATTTATGAGAAGTTGTTAGTGACACCTCTCTTACTCATAGTAGATACAGTCCACAACCTACATCATCAAAAGGAGATTCCACCTCATCGGCCCATCCTCTCCTCTACCTATGGAGGATCCTATCAAAATACCATTTCCTTTCAATGAACATTCACCATTGGACCTTCAAGATCTTGTTGATTTACTTTCAGCTCTCTTACCCCAGTAGTCCGAGGCTAGCCATTTCGTATCTCAAACACATTTTACGGGGTTTATACTCTATCCACATTGTCCCCCGCATATAGAAGTACCATTTTCATGCTTGGTTGATTTCCTAGACTATGTTGATAGAACTTCATTTTAGGGATGCCTTCTTCTTCCTAGTTTCAACCAAAATGCGGTTGTTACTCACCGACACCTCCTCTATCTATCCAAAATTGTTTCGAGTGACCAAACCAAACATAACCATGACTAGTGCAACACCTTCCACATCACCAACCATAGCCCAACACACATCTCTTCCCGTAACCCAACACACAGCCTACACCTAAATACCTACCCACGCCTATATCATCTCCCTTACCTAAAACCATCACCACCTTACGGGTCATACCAACATCAAACCTTACTCACCCACCCATCAAATTATATTTAGCCACATCTTCCAAAACTAACACTACACTTACCATGGCCCCTAAAAAAATCTAACCTCCTACGCATCATACACCAATCTCACCTACCACACCATTATCACCTTCACCCCTTTCCTTCATCCTAAGACCTTGACCCCGGCCAGAAACCTCCGTCCACCGGTAAACTAGGAATGCAACTACCCACCTCCTCATCACGGACCTCTAATATACCCAAGTGACCCACACAACCTTGCCATCACCTGTAACCTTCTTACCACCCATACCAACACTACCATCCATAAATTCTTCACTACCCATGACACTTTCTTCCCTTCCACTCACACTTTCTACTCAACCTCTATCAACCACCTCCACAACAACTTGGTTACCCCCATGGGTAACCCATCCTCTTCCACCATCTTCTTTTCCCTCCACATCTCATACACCTGTGTAACCTTTGCCCAAAAAGGGGCAACCTAAAGCTAAAAATATGCTACCCTCCAATAAGGTATTTAAACCAACAAAACCTCCCATCGCCATCTCTTCTACCATGCCCATACCCAAGTAGATGCAACCAAAACCTAATACCAAACCACACACCAAACTAGTAGACCAACCTAATCCCCCTCTTGTAAAGCCTCTTCCTCCATAATCACTCGTACCTACACCCAAACCCACATTCACCTCCCATTGTGATCCACTAGCAGGGTCATATGCTAAAATCTTAACCAATCTCCTCAAAACTTTTTCATCACATTACCACCTCTTAGACCTTACGACCCTCTCAAACCCAAACCAAAAGGGTTTAAAAAACTAAAGTCTGCACCTACCATCATGTGTTAGGACACAATGTAGACAATTGTAAGGCTTTAAAAACCACTCTTTTCCAATTGTGTCTTCCCGAAGAAAATTTTGGCAATGACAATTTTCTTGATGAGGACCCCATTTAGCCTTCACCAATTTCTAAAGACCTTCTCCCATTACCTACTCGGTGACAAAAATCTCCACCGTACAACTCTTTGATCCACCCGCAAGGTTCGAGATTAACATGGTTCATATAAGATAATTGGCCAAACCACAACCCAAATTCCAATGCACCCTACTCATTTCACAAGGATTGTATCCCCACTAGGGTTTTGTCCTCATGCCACTATACCTTCCATGACACATGCTCTTCACTCACCTCCTTCAAATTAACATGGTTCACGCATCGCCATGCTTAGAAAGATAAAGGCAAGGAAAAGATAACTAGCCCATCAACCAACCTAGTACCCAACATACCATCTATACCCATACCCAAAGTCATCATTCGAGGTCCCGCATATCTTATTTCGATGGGGTCACACATCACACAATGCTAAAACAATCAGTATCAATCCCTCTCAAAATGTCATTATATGACCTCATCCAAACCTTTGAGTCACATTGTCAGGCCCTCATGAAGGTCCTTCAATCTATTGAATTCTTACCAAATGACCCCACACCCATAGCCTCCATCATTACCCCTCACTATTTTTCCTCCCTCACTAGATCATTGCCTTCCTCTATGCCTCCATATACTCACCAATTAGCCGCCCTCATCTTTTTAGATGAATATATTACTCCCTTCCGGTCCGATGACCTCGACCCTTCTCTTTTCATCTCCGTCTTTATTTATAATAAAAACATTCGACGATGCATTATGATTAGTGGTGGTTTTAGTATTAACATCATCTCCTCCCATGCATAGGAAAAATGTGAATACCTACCACCGCATGCATGGTAACCCAATTATGTTGTGCTTCTTTAATGACACCATGACCTCTACCATAAGTACTATCATTCTCCATGTCTCGCATAGGTCCCCACACCGCCCCGGAAATTTTCTCGTCCTAGAATGAGAGTTGTAGTATAATCTGTTACTGCCAACCTTGGATCTGTGTCATGGGTTGTGTCCTTGAATTTACACCGCTGCCTCAAATTTGAACACGAGGGACATAAGTACACCATCCTTTCGATCCATGTCCTTTCAACATGTAATAGTTTATAGCAGCCCAATGATGTGCTTGTACCAGTCAAAGCATCTACCACTATCCCTACTTCACCTTCGCCTACAAGTGAATCCACTAAAATTACCACTACCTCTACTACATCTATCCTTGCTATCCCCACTCTGCTACAACCTATACTTTGTTAACTCACTTATTTCCCCATCATCTAGCAAGTCGTCAATCCCCGCTACCCACATACCGACTACTGATCCCTTAGAAGGTGTTTTTCAACACCTCACTTTAGGGGAATACCTCCTATACAATATTGACACCTTCCTCACCCCGCAAGAGTATGGGAACCTATGTCAACACCCTAGTTATGACATCCACATCGGCGACATTTTTCCTTATGGCCCTCCCCACCTTCGCACTAATCTAACATATGGGGGACTTTATATGACCACCTATAAACCCAAACCTCCATCCCAAACCCAGCCATTTTCATCCAATATACATTCCTCACTAATCGTCACTTCACTCACACTTTTCTCCACCGGTGTGCATGGAAAGGATTTGGCTTTGGATTTTACGAACAGGGCTGCCATACTATCATTTCCTATACCTCTCATAAACACAATGACCATAGTGGCATTGGTTTTGATGCACCACCTTCTAAGAAGGTTCAAAGTTGACGTCATCCAGACAAAAATATTCCCCACCTCATTCACCCATGGATTCCATAGGTCACAAGTCTATTCTCCTAAATTTTTTTTTCATAAACACCATTTCCCGTGATTGCTAACCCATCAACGCAATGGCGAAGCTCCCTCTTCTCTCCCATTCTTATATCCTGACATGATCGATGATGATATACCTTCTATTAATGTCGTTCAATGTTAGGATGATGAATCCATCCTCACTTACCTTGGTGCAGAAGATTCTTATATTCATCATTTGCTACCCTCGAAGATGCAACCTATGTTGAACGAATCGACTATCCAAATTAACAGTAACACTCGGGATGACCGAAATTCTAAATATTAGCCAATCCTTAGACGCTACTAAACATGAAGCCTTCACCTCTTTCCTTCGGGACCATAGCAATGTGTTTGCTTGGTCCTATGCTGATATGCCTGGTATTGACCCAAAATCATGGTTCACAATGTAGTAACCAATTCTCATGCCTGAAACCCATCAAACAATAGCTGCGGAAAATGCATCCTCGCATCGATCTTCTCGTAAAATAAGAGCTTCAATGCCTTCTCTTAGTTTCCTTAATTCTACCCATTGACTATCCCTAATGGATTTCTAACATCATTCCTATCACAAAGGTGATAGGGGACCCCGCATTTTCATGGAGTTACGTGACCTCAATCTCGCTTGTCCCAAAGACAATTTCCCCCTACCCAAAGATCGATCAACCGATTGATCTCACCATTAGCCATGAAATTCTATTGCTCATAGACAATTTCTTGGGCTACACTCAAATATTACTAGCTCAAGAAGATAAAAACAAGACTACCTTCATCACCCTTGGTGGAATTTCTCTATCGAGTCATGCCTTTTAGCCTTAAAAATGTTGGAGCCACATATCAACAAGTCGTGACTTACATATTCCATGACATCATGCATCGCATATTGGAAGATTACATAGATGATATTCTAGCCAGATCTAAACATCGAACCAAACATCTACCCATCCTTAAGGTCATCTTTGACCATCTCATTAAGGATTGTGTGCATCTTCAACCAAAGAAGTGTGTCTTTGGAGTGCTTTCCGGAAAAATCCTTAGTTTCATCATTTCTTTGTGTGGCATAGAAGTTGATCTTGCTAAATTCAAGTCTATTCTGGAAATGCCTCCACCCATTAATCTCTATCAACTTCACATCCTACAAGGAAATTTGCAATCTATTTGTCATTTTATCTCACATCTTTCTCGATCGTTGTCAACCATTCTATCATATGCTCAAAAACGTGTGTCATTCAAATGAGATGATGAATGTCATAAAGCCTTGAAGCCTTAAAACAATACCTCCTTCAACAACCAGTTCTCATTCCTCCTAAGGATGAACAGCCCTTTTACCTATATATTTATGCCATTGACCATTCCTTAGGTGTCATGCTTGCTCATCACAATGACCAACACCGAGAGAAAGTAGTTTATTACATAAGCCGTACCCTACTTTGGACTACAAAACTAGATATAACCACACTTTGAAAAAATCTGCTTATCTTTAGTTTTCATCACCATTAAACTCCGCCATTACCTACTCAATCACAAAACCTTCATCATTACTAATACTGACCCATTACACTATATGTATGCCAAACCATATCAACATCAACGTGCCGCACATTGGCTTATGCTTCTCGCCGACCTCGACCTCAAATTCATTCATCAAAAGTCCATTAAGGGCCAGGCTATTGCTGACCAACTGGCTAATGCACCTATTTCTAGGAATCAACCATCTAACTTCAATTTCCCATATGAATCTATAGCTACCCTTTCCCTAGACGAACATGCTTACTAAATGATGCCCTTCTTCGATGGCTTCAAGTGTCGAGTGTGGGGGTGGGGTGGTGTTATTCTCATTCCTTTTTATGGTGAACCTATGCCTTTGTCTTTCAAACTTGATTTTTATCATACAAACAATATTGCTAAATAGGAATCACTCGTATTTGGTCTCTAGGATGCTTATGCCTTAGATGTTAAGTCAATCAATATCTTTTGTGATTCTCAATTATTCATAAACCAAGTAAATGGTATATACCAATTTCATAATGAGATCCCTCAAAAGTATAAGTATCACATAGATATACTTTTGACCACCTTTGACTGTTAAGAACTTCAAACCACCCCATGTTCTACCAATAAATTTGTAGATATCATGGCTTGCTTAGCTTCTCAGATACTTGCTTCACCCGCTAACCCTAAAATATTTGTCACAATACACAGGATCCAATCACCCTTTTATTTACCTCGTGAAGTTTACTCCATTAGAACCATTGCCCCTGACCCATGTGACCTTTGGTATGACAAATATGCAGACTATATTTCCCTTTCCATTCTACCCACCGATCTCACTCGTAATGGACAATGTGCCTTTCTTAAAAGTGTCTCCCATTATGTCATCATGGGTGGTCTTCTTTACAAGCGCGGTTTTGACAACATTCTCTTACGATGCCTTATAAGTTCTAAAATTCCTTAAACCATTAAGGAAGTCCACAATGGAATTTATGGAGGTCACTTTAGTGGTTTAGCTATCAAAAACACATTATTCACCTCGGCTATTATTGTCCAACCCTAAACCGCGTGACTATTGTGCTTATGTCAAACGTTGCGTGAAATGCCAAGAACATGCTAATATCCATCACAAACCTAGTCATGCCTTATAGGTTGCATGAGATCTTTGGCCTTTCTCTCAATGGGGTTTAGACCTTGTCGATGAGATCAACCCCATTATCCAAAACGCCACCAATGGATCATAACCGCTACTAAATATTACACTAAATGGGTAGAATCCATTCCTCTCATTTCTACAATTTCTAAGAAAATATGTGATTTCATCAACTATCATATCATTTGTTGCTTTGGTTTTCCTCACCGCCTCATCACCGATAATGGAAATAAATTAAAAAAAACCCCTGTGAAAACTATGCAATGCTTTTGGCATCCAACTCGGTTTCTTGTCACCTTATTATCCACAAACCAATGGCCAAGCTGAATCAACCAATAAAACCTTGAACAAAATTCTTATGAAGGTAGTCAACGATACTAGAAAATATTGGCATCTCCGCACATTGCTTTGCTTGTGGGCCTACCACACTAGTATTCACACTTTGACTACTTCCACACCCTTTTCTCTCGGTCTACTGATGACGAGGTTTTCTTACCTCTCAAAGTCTAGATTTAATCTCTCTACATCTCACTACAAGACATGCTCAATGATGATGACTTTCACTAAGATCGTTTGGTACAACTTGAGTTGTTAGATGAAGGCCACCTCAATGCTCTTGACCATCTCCAAATCTACCAAAAAAATATCAAACATGCCTATGAAAAATGTGTTCATGAATGAACCTTTCAGGCCGGTGACCTCATCCTAAAGGAAAATCAACATGTAACCAAAGAGGAAAAATTAAATGTGGTAAATTTGCTCGTAATTGGATCGGACCTATATCATTACCCATGCCTATGGATTAGGTGTTTATCGTTTGTATTCACTCAAAGGTAATCCAAAATCGGATCTCCTTAATGCCTTACATCTTTGACCATTTTTTGTTGATATCTAGTTCCATACCACTTTCGTCAATTTATCACTCGTCCCTTAAGCATTTCACATCTTCCATATTCCCCATTTTAAGGATTCACAACCAAACAAGAATCAGTGATTACTTGTCACCTCTCACCTTATCTTCAATATGAGTACCATGACTCTACTCATAACATGATTCTCATGGATAATTTTTGTCTTCTCCAAGATGGAACCCCATGGTCGTTCATCACTCAACACTACCTCTTCCATAGTTAATCTATGTTTGCTACGCTCTTGTCTTCTAAACAAGAACCTAATATTCCTCTATAGTCTTGTCCATGACATAAAGGTCCAAAAACAAAAAGGGATGCAACTACTTAATTCAAACTCTCACAAAAGATGACTCCCTCAAAAGGGGCATCTCTTCACTCTAAATTCTACTACTATAAATAGACTGCTCACTTGAATGATAGCTACATCAAGTTATTTCATAAATCCAAATAAAATATCCAAAAGCTTCCTGCATTGATCAGCTTCATGAAGACCTCAAGGAGATAATATACCCATCCATATAGACTCCCCATATCGATCAGTCTATTAGAAACAAACAAATGAAGAACAACATGAAATTTTCATCATGGACTTGCCTATTTTTTTCCTGGATTTCTTGTTCTGAAAGACACGTTGTTATACACTAAGTTATGATAAACCACCCATTCTCACCTCCTTGCCTTTTTAGCCTAATTTCCTCGTTACTCAAGGGACTTGCCGTAACTATGACATTTTTTGCAGTTATGTGACTTTCTTCACTCTTAGAAAGGACCATTATGTAATGCATTTATGGTCTTACATTCATGAACTCCTCTTAGGTAGGGTCGAATCATTAGGGTTCTTATCAATTAAAGTAGCTCTTTTACTACCTCATACCATTTTCCTTCCTCATTCCTTATTGATTATCATACACAGGATGAGATCATCGAAACTTATATTTTAAATCCACTCAACCATGCCTACGACCTAAACTCAACCATGCCTACGACCTAAAATCAATCATACCTATGACCTACATTCAACCATGCCTAATACCTATCAACCCATTCCTCTAATTCATGATAATCTTCCCTAGCTTATGGGAGAACTACATCATTCCCGAGGTTCCTTTTCGCGGGAGACTATGTAGGCAACATGTGGAGGTTATCTCACCACTCTTTACCCTAACCAATTCCCCTTTAACTTTCCTATTCACATTCTACCCTATTAAGTTTACATTTTATATCAATAACTACAAATTAAACCAAACAAGCATCAAATAATACACATTTTATTACCTCATAAAATCATTCATTTTTCATTTTCACAATTCCACTATAGCACATATTTGGAAATTAAAACCATAACTTATATATACATCACCATTTGTCCCCATGTTATCTACAATTGGGACTTTTCCCCATGCCTAAACCAACCTCGACTCAACCATGCCTATGACTTGACTCAACCATGCCTAAACATAACCTAACTCCATCATGCCTATAACCATGCCTAAACATCTGAATCAACCATGCCTATAACTTCCGACTCCACCATGCCTACCACACCTATTTCCCATCTATCTATACATAATAATCAAAGGTGGCATCACAAGTACATCATCATCCAATCATCCATCTCATCATAAAACTCGGGTATTCATATAATATACACTAATGCCAAACAATAATCACAATCTATCAAAAATGTCATGTATAGCCTCACCATCTTCAACATGCGGGTGGATATATGATCAATAATAAAAAATTTCATATATAGCCTTACCATCTTTGGTACATAGGTGGTATATGATCAAAAATAGCAAAAACTCTCTCATATACCTCACCATCTTTGGCATGCAGGATGGTATATGATCAAAAATCACAAAAACCCTCATGTACATCATCGTTATCTTTGACACACAGGATGGTATATATATCAAAAATTTGTCCACAACACGTATACGGTGATCATAAATCGTGACTAATTGTTTCCCCACCTAATATTCATCTCGGTCTCATCGGTCTCCTCTATCTCCCCTACGGTGGGGTGCCCTACATACCTCTCTCCACCATGCCTCATTCTTCCATCTAATGGACCCTCACCTTGAGGTAGCCTCTATGCACTTATATCCTCACCCTAACCCCCTCTCTCGGGGCTCGCCACCTCCTGTACTCTCTATAATATGTGTACAAGACCTGGTCCTCTCACTGGAGGCCTATTGTGCTCTGTACTCTACATAGGATAGGAAGTCTATCCCTATAGCCATCAAGTGATCCTTATAATATCGTGCCTCCCCTAAGGCATCCCTAAATTTGGCGATAGGTCTTGTCTATAGAGGTGCCATTGGTCTCGCCCCCTATACCTATCTCTTAAGACCTTGTCCTACTTGTACTGTAAAGAGAGACTCTGTCCCTATGCTCGTGCCTATCCTGAGGGACCCTGTCCTGCCACTACCTATATCTGGGCCTGAAGGGTCGTAACCTATGCCTGTGTAGTGGCCAACTGGCCCTATAACCTTGTAATCTATGCCTGTAAAGCGGCCACCTAAACCCCATCCCCATATCCACCATGTGCGGGTGCCCGGGCCTATAGAGTGGCCACTGTGTCTGCAAAGTGACAACATGTGCCTTTGAATCTGTCAACTTCTTTTGTACTATTCCCAACTGTGTAATTAAGGTAGTCACCTACCCCTATAGGGCATCCCTTTGCATAGTGATGGTGGCTAAATTTGGTTACCTCGGCCTGGCGGTACTACTCCTAAATATGCATCTCACAACTGTCTGTACCCATCTATAAATCTAACATCATCAATCCCATAGTAGAGCACATACTCCTCCTACCCTATAAGCCTTTGTCAGGCTTCTAAAAGTAGAGGCATAGGCCTCTCCATGTCATCCCTCTTGTATTGTTGGAATGGTAGCAGTACATCTTGTGGTAACTCAAATTGTCATCTAACCTTGACAACATATATCATCTCATTCTCTCCTACATGGAGCCCCTATCCATCGGAGTAACTATAGCTCGTATAACTCTACGGCCATCTTCTTGTATGATGGGAAGCCCACATATGACCTCCAAATGATGTCTACCCCAGAAAACCCCTCTAGTATCTTCCTATAGTGGGCTACATCATGTGTAGCCCTAGCCCCCTACTGCACCCCACCAACTAAGCACCCATTTCGTAACCAAGTCGGATCATACTGGCTCAAATGCATCTAGTCAAGGCAACCAAATCAAACAAACACACACAATGTGCTCGTATGCCCAACAGTGAAGAAGAAAAGTGCAGCATAAGTTGAACCTCCGTAGTCTCCCATAGGCCCATAACTCCTTATATAATTATACCAAGTAGGCAGGTGCCCAAGAAAAAAGGTCCTCTCTTCCATCATATCATGAAGCACTCCCATTAGTGCTCATGGGAATCTCCCACCCTCTACATCCGGCGCAAGTGCAAAGTAACACACTTCCTCCATGATCAGGACCACTAGCCTCATCTCCTTAGGATGAGCCATGTATATCTCTCCATAGCTCATGCTAGCACTATGAAACCTCATCTCTACCATCCCCTCTTCGAATACTGTCAGCATCAACTCCTATGATGCCTCCAAAGAAATAGAATACACATGTACACCTACTACCGGCGAGACGTAGAATCCTATAAACTTCCTCCAATGTCACGATCATATCGCTTGTCAAGCAAATGGAATGTGTTGGTTGTGGAATCCCATCTATCGATGAGAGTAACCATCAGACTCAGATCACGAGCTATATGCCTATAACATCGAATCCCAATCAGACCCACCTTAGTCACGTGCCTCCACTCCTCATCGGTCACATCCCCCAAACATCTAGTAATAAGGGAGGTACCCTATCCCACATCCGTAGTTGGTCCCTCACCTACACCCAACAAAACAAACTATTTTCAACACCTTCCCATACCAAACACATACTCTACCCAATAAACCTTATCCCCAACCCTTATTATTTATTGTATCCACTCTATTGATTTTCCTTCATCGAACCACTTTTTTCATGCACCTTATACCTAATACCTACTCATTACCCTTTGTAAACATATTGTCCTTCTTGTTATCACTCCCCTTACCTCTATCTCCCATCATTTACCCTTATTTTGCCAACCTTTTCTACCTATGGACCTATTCTCCTCTAAACACAACTAGCATCGGTTCCTTATGACCGGAATTGGTCCCTTATGACTAACATCACCACCCACTACATAACGATGCCAAAAGTTTCCACCAATGTCGCCAACCCTTAACTAGCATCGGTGCCATCGTCATGGATCGAATCCATTCAAAACCACCCCCACCATTTTTCCAAACATTTTACAACCTAGCCTAATCACCAATCCTCCCTTACCTAGATCTAACCTAAACCCCTCCCCACCCCTATTTACCTAACCTGGGACCTCACCCCTCCCTCATTTCACATATTTTACCCACACATTTAATTATATTTCCCTACCTAAAAACCCATACCCATATCACCTTTTTCTATTTTCATATGTAGAAAGGTTGAGAACATACCTCATCCTCGTGTGTCGTCGGCATGGTGGCACATCCGGCCGTTGTGCAGTGGTCCACCCGAACCCTCTCCCACCTCCGCCATGCCACAATCTACCTCCAATATCTCCACCAATCACCTTTCCCCACTGACCTCGTGGTCCCGTCTACCTAGATCCTCTAACCAACAGGATCTCTCGCACCTTAGTAGATCTCGTCCCTGTACTTTTTTCTCAAAAATCATAACTCATTCAAGACTCAATCATTTTCCCTATTTGGAAAACTACAATTTTTTTCGCAAAAAGTAGAATTTTATTTTTTAACCACACTCCGTCCGACCGACATTGCTTATACCTAGACTAACATCAGTTTTGACCCTAGAAAACCATGGTCGGTTTACCTAGACCATCATCAGTTACCTATCATACTCCTATCAATACCCTTTCCACATTTCTGACCAAAATTTACCCTTCCCACCACCTTCTTAAGCTTACTCACCCTTATTGCCACCTACCTCCCCACTCATCTTACCTACACCCATCCTACATTGCGTTAAGGGACCTTTTGTTTTTATCTATACCTTAACCATACACATACAATGACTTGTATGCCTTGACTTGGAATGTTGTTCGTGACCTTTGAACCCATGTGCTCACCATACCATGGAGTCTGTTACCCGTGTTGTTTAGCCTACCGAACTTACCTTTCCTATTGCCATGTGGTTTATCCCGACTTGACCTTTGGTATATGGAACATACCTAAACGTTCCTACACTTGACCTCTGTTGTGTTTCCACACCATATCTTATACCTTGGATACCAGAATCACTTCAACCCTATTTGGATATACGTATCAACGTGGATGATGTAGAGTATATAATATTTACACTTTGTACTGTCCCATAGTTTATACGTGTGAGGACGTTCAACTATCACTACCTTTGATCCTGGCCCATTTCCTGTTTTCTCGATTTGAATTTTACTCCATTACCCATTTTTACATCCACCTACCCTACCCACACCTACCTACATAACCATTGTTTAAGTGGATATTTCCATGTCGTCATCCGTTGATCTTGCGATGACAAGATTCTGTTTTTCTCAGCCTAATAGCCTTACCTTACCTATGGTCTTGACCCTTGCCCAAAAAAAACCTTTCCCTTTTGATATTTTAGATGTACCACAACCAAACCTATGTTTTCCTATATCTTACTTTGTTGAGTTCCTACACCGTATCCTTTACCCTCGGATACCAAACCTCAACAACCATTATTTGGATGACCTTTATAACCCTAGCTAACATACATTTGTTACGTTCAACAACCCTTTTATCTCATGGCATTTTACAACGTGTGCCTATGTCTAAATGCTCTACCTAATCACCCACCATGCCTCTTAAAATCACCATACCATCAACCATCCCCTTCTTCATACCTAACCCTATTTTCTCAAATCAACTACCTCCTCATTTTATTAAACCAGTCACCTCTTCCTTCTCTCACCTCATCGGTTCCTAGTTTGAGGGGGGTTACCTTTACCCACACATGGGACAACCACATATTATTTTTGTCAGTGTCCCTTACCAATATAAGCTATGCAACAAAAAGGGGCAAAATGCGAGACATCAAAATTGGGTCACACTCCCTTGGTCCCCATCAAATAATCAACTCAAAGATATTCACCTAACCATGGCCCCTTTCACCCCACATTAATATTAATTTAATTAACCTAATTAAATTAGTACCCCCCTCACAATATGCATTGCTTAATTAGTTCAATTAAGCTAATTTCCACCTCACCCCTCCACCTCACCTAGACACCTCACCCTAGACCTATTCTTGGCATGTTTCAACCATTTACCTTAATGATCTAAGACTTATTTCAACCATAAAAATCAATGCCTACTATCCCTCTAACCACCTTCCCACTCATAAAAAAATGTAACATCTGTTCTAAATCTGTGGATAAATGAATGAACTTGAGCTAAAAGAGGAGAGATCTTCCATTTTTAGTAAACCTAGGGAATCCCACCATAACTGATGTTGATCACCCCTAAATCGACATTGGTCAACCTTGACCCATCGTCGGTTACCATTTATTCACCTTAGCAAAATTGTTTTTGGGTTGACAAGGAAATGGGAAGAGAGCTGCATGCAAGTAGAACCAAAGTCTTTTCATGAACTTAGACACCCATAGCTAGTTCCAGGATAGATCTAGAAGCATTGCATTCATGGTGACATTCCAGGAGGCACCACTATTACACCTAGCTCCATCCCACCAACCGATCATCATCACGACCCAATCATATTGTGAGACCAGTAACAAAAGCATAGAATCAACCCTTAAATATTCTCGAGGAGAAAAATAAATATTATGCATGAATCATGAATACTAAATGGTTATTGATGTAAAGAAAGGATACCATAAGAATTCCTAAGAATTTCATCGAGATAAAAATTTGTGGAGAAAGTGGAAGAATATTAAGTAGAATGGCTAGCATGGATGAGGCTTATGAATTCAAAGGATAGATGTGTCTATATATATGGGTTATCTTGGAGAATAAAGGAATTATTTGCCTGGGAAAACTCATAGATACATCAATTTACACACATCTTATTGAATTAGCTGCAAAATCCAACATGGATGCCACTATTGATCTTGAGTTCGATATGATGTCATACTCTATCTTCAATATTTTAGGTCATAAGATTTTCCCTAGTCTCCAACAAAAGTCACACTTCAAATATAATGGAGTATAAGATTTCTACCCCCAATCGTGTCTAAACAACTAGAAAGGAAATGTGAGGCAAGTAAATGATGCATTTTTTTGCACTGTAATATGCCTTTTCAAACTTAAAAGGAACAAAACAAAATATCTAGAGAGGCTAGGAATGCAATACTAGAGTGTGGTTTCTTCTTTATTCAAAGATAGATTTTTCACTTATATTAGAGCTAATGTATTTGATGGAAACCATGTAAATTACCTAGATATTTCAATCACAAGTGTGACCTATGTTTGATTTCAAGGTAACTATAACTAGTTCATAAATTAATTTCAGGAAAGCATAAGACCAATATTAAATTTCCTATCAAGATTGGGAGGTATTCTTGCCCCTCCATTGCAAAAGCTAGATTACTAGAAGAATAGATGGAAAGATTTGAAATGGAAAAATTTGAACCAAGGTCCCAATATGACATCAGATGGGTTGTTAGCTCAGCTTTGGGGAGTTCATATGAACATGAACCTCATTTTGAAGATTACTGGATGAACTACAGAGATGAAGAAGAGGTCGACTTAGAGATTTCTCAAGGATGACTCTTAGGTAGATTATTGACTTCAAGATTGTTGTAGTACCTCAAGGAGTAGAAGATGATCAACAAATAGTAAGTCAATATTATATTGACCATAAGATTGAGGCATAACCAATTTCTCCCATAGTCTGGGATGAGGAAGAATCAGACAATCCATATGAAAGAATAACCAATGTGATGAGAGGAATTGTACGCACCCAAAATTACACGTGCTACATTATTGAGAAAATGGTGTTTGACCTCCAAAACCCATTTGTAATATATATTTGTAGCCTAGATGGACTTACTTAACTTTTCCATGTACTTTTCCATCTCCCCCCCTTTCGTGCTTGTTTTGGCCTTCGGTGCTGGGATTTCCACCCCGCCCGGGTGGTCATTTTCAAACCACCGCCTAGGTAGCGTGGTGGTCTGAAACCACCACCCTACATAGGGTGGTGGTCCTACCCGATTTTTCTACATTCTTCACTCATGTTTTAAACATGCGATGGTTCACTTAGTTTGATTTTTGCAATAATTCCGTGACCGAATCGTCTAAAATTATCTTTGATTGCTTGGCTCTCCTTCCTCCTATTTTAAAATAGATTTAATTGGTTGGAACTATTCCTTCTTACCTTGTGCATGAAGGTACATCTCATCCTCCATTCCTATATATTCCATGATTCTATTCAAGAAAAGGGGCCCGATAATTTTGTGTATCTTATATTGTTTTTTCGCCATAATCTTGCTAGGAATTGCATAGCCAAGGTATATCTCTTTTGTTATCTCTCTCTACTTGCATTACATCCAGTTGCTTCCGAGCTACCATTGCTTAAGTGCCATCCTCTTGTTGTTGTTCTTTACATTCCCAATCCCTTGGACTCACATGAACACTTAGAGAAAGAAAGGAAAGAACTGAGGGGACAGATACTGATACTATTGGATTTTCCAAGGTTCTTTCTCTTCCAGGTTGGATTTGTGTATTTATTTTCTTTTTTTATCAAATTGTCAATTACGAATTGTTAATTTTAATTACATATCAAATAGAGTAGAGAAAAAATTCATTCAAAGTAGCTATATAATCTCAAGTATATCAAATCAATAGGAAGTTTTCTCTTCAACATTATAGGGAAGTGTGGGAACAATAACTCTGTTAGATTTATGATTTTTTCTTCAATTCGAGGTAGGGTTGGAAGGATTTTTATTGAATTAGAATAGATTTTTAGAGTTAGATTCACACATATGCACAAATAGTTAGCTACATCCTTATAATTGTTTGTATTTTATTTTTATTAGATTAGATGCATTGTTCGAAAAGTTAGAAAAGAGAAAAAACATTTAATTTCCATAGATTATATTTTTAATCGCATTGTTCGATATATTGAGAAAAAAAAACATAGGTTAGATTTCCTTTGATAGATATTTTATTTATTAAAAGAAAATCAATTCATCTTGCATGACCATCAATGGTCCACAACAGGAAAAGACTTACGAGTTATGATCGCTGTTCCCACAACCCAATGGGCGATCTAATAACTAAGATTGACACAAGTTTTCATTTAGCAATCTTACACACACCTACAACATACACTAAGAAAATATATTAGTTAGAAACACTAAATATTGTTTTAATCAAGCCTACGACTTTTGGACTTCTCCTAGAAATAGGGTTTGATTACATGCATGTGTGTAGACACAAAAATTGGGTCACACTCCCTTGGTCCATCATCAAATAATCAACTCAAACATATTCACCTAATCATGGCCCCTTTCACCCCACATTAATATTAATTTAATTAACCTAATTAAATTAGTACCCACCCTCAAAATATCCATTACTTAATTAGTTCAATTAAGCTAATTTCCACCTCACCCATCCACCTCACCTAGACACCTCACCCTAGACCTATTCTTGGCATGTTTCCATAACTAACTAAGACCTAGCCCCATTTACCTTAATGATCTAAGACTTAGTTCAACCCTAAAATTTAATGCCTACTATCCCTCTAACCACCTTCCCACTCGTATAAAAATGTAACGTCTATTCTAAATCCATGGATAAAGGAACGAACTTGAGCTAAAAGAGGTGAGATCTTCTATTTTTAGTAAACCTAGGGAATCCACCGTAACCAACAATGGTTACCCCTAAACCGACGTTGGTCAACCCCGAACCGTCACCGATTACCATTTATTCACCTTAGCAACCTTGTTTTTGGGTTGGAATATTCTAAGATAAAGGAAACGGGAAGAGAGCTACATGTAAGTAGAACCAGAGTGTTTTCATACACCCAGACATCCATAGCCAACACTAGGATAGATCCGAGGCATTGCATTCACGGTGAAATTTTAGGAGGCACCACTATTGCACCAAGATCCATCACACCAAGTAATCCTTATCACCACACAATCATTGGACCTACAACATTAGTAAGATTTCCATTTCTATTCTTCCTATAGAGTTGTCATCATTTTTGTTATCATTCTTTCATTAATATTTCCATTCCTCCATAGTCTACTTCCTGAAAAACTCAAAAACCTCACCCATCCCTTTATCAGATCACCTACCCTAGCCCTTCCATCTCTCTGAGTGCTCTCAGCATTCCCACAGACCTCGTCATCCCCTTCTTTAGCTCTATCTAACCTCGCCTCAGACTCTGTAATAAGGTTTTTATTAAATTCTTGCACATGCAACTATACCGATGTCAGTTACCCATTAACATCATTAGTATCCCCTTAACCGTCATTGGTTACACTAGACCAACATAGGTCTCTGTGTTTTACACCTTCACCAATAACATAACCACATAACCTACTACCAAGTGACCTAAACAACCCAAAACTTGACCTTGACCAGTTCCAATAACCTGACACCTACCTACCCTTCATATCTGACTATAACCTAGCCTATTATATTAGATTTTCTTATTGTGTTTGAATGAGATACCTAAATCATATCAACTATAGTAGGAATTTTCTTATTTATCACATTATTATTTTTTAAATAGTGGATTGAAAGCCATCTAGGGAGTATCAAACTTCCTGGATCTAGCACACGCTAGGCAGTCCATTGTCATATATTGTTTAACTATTATTTTGTGGTCTTATTTTCTATTTTAGGTAGTTCCTCCTAGCCAAAAGGAAGCTCTCATAGTCAGCATTGGATTGAGAAGTTAGAATGCATGCAACAACCATCAACCGACCAACATAAATAAGTATTCCTCCTTGGCCCTTACCCTTATCTATTTCATCTCAATAATGTAAAGAAAATAGTGAAACATTTTAGCACACCCGGTGGGACCCATCAGAGGTTATATTGAATTTTCTTCATTCCTAGGTGAAAGTTGTGTTTGTTTCCCTTTAAAAGGATTATACATTAATAGTTTTCTCTTGTAATCTTATCTTCTTCTAATTTCTCTACAAGAAACATTTCTATTGGTGCATTTAAAAGGAATCATTCTTCTTTCTTGATTTTTGCATTTAGTGAAAGAACATACCCTTTCTATTCATCATTTGCTTCATCGAATGTAATATTTTCAATTTGGGCTTAAAATTGGTTGCATTACAAACTGATTTGCTGCATTTAGCTCACATTAAAATGAGGGCAACCTATATGCTAGAAGTCATGCCTAGCTGATGGTTGACACAAAGAATCATAGAAAGCACATTTTCTCTCTCTGTGTGTCTTACCAAACTGCACAAAATTGAAATATACACATCTTTCTTAAACAACATCTTACCTAGGAACACTGTCAATGATCACACAATCAAATTAGTAGGTACTCCCCAACTTGTTACTTATGTCGAGTCATAACATAAACTCCGAAACCTCTCCTTTTAGATATCCATCTTCGTAGGAAGCCTTACCTCACCAAAATCTATATTCTAAGTTCATGAGTTAGTCTTCTAAATAGCATAATCTCAAACACATTAAACTTCACTTGGTAGATATGTGTTTTTAGCATTTGATTGATGTGTGTTTTAAGGTGTGAGGTTACGTTTCTCCATTTTTCCATTCTTTTGCCTTGCACACTCAACAATCACGGTTAGAGTATTCAAACTTCTTTTGAGTGTGTGTCATAACTTCATTGCATCATCTCCAAACCTCTCTATGTTGATTATTTATCTCACTCAAATTCACAACAATCCATTTTTCTATAGTGTTCCAATTTTCACAAGAATTGACATCGATTACCCTGACCAACATCGGTTTTGCTTAACTGGCATCATTTTTCTGTTCTATTGGGTTAAATTGCCTAAAGAACACTTATTTCATTTTCTTTGTTTTCAGAGTTCTTGTGAGTCTTTGTAATATCTAGGTTTTGATAAACGCCCCTCATAAAACTTGTTCATCCGATTGTCACACGCTTTTTTCCCACTTTGGTTGAAGTTGTTTTTTTCTCTAAGAATCGACCTCAGTTACCCCTTAACTAGCATCGGTCATCCTTAAGTGGCGTTGGTTACCCTATGTTGAATATGAACTGATATATTACCCAAATCCACCAATAGATACTTGTTTTATTCATTCTCACTCCTCCATGTGTCATCTATAGGATACAACATCACCGATATATATCCATTCGCATGGTGTTGATTTGCAATCAAGTTAATGATCTTATCTTTTCATGATTGGCCGATCACTTGGAATATGTTGATAGAGCCTTAATTTAAGGATGCCTTCTACTTCAAGTTTCAACCCAAATGAAGCTTATGTAATGGCCATTCGAGAGATTCTCCCATGTGATGTAGTAGTTGTGAAAATTTTCCTAAGACATTAGAAGGTATTCTCTCAATCTGGTACTATAGGATACCATAGGTATCAATACACATGTTCAAGAAACTCACATCAGATTTTATTAAAGCTTTTGATATGAAAAATCTTTTGGGAAAAGGAATCGGGAATTCCTTCATATTAAGCAATAATAGAATGATTATACAACCCACTTTAATCAAACGTGGTGAAATTTTCTCTACTCCTCCGTGGGTGCTCCAAACATGGATCAAACAGAAATTTTTGATTTGTTCATTCACTCTCTCAATAGAGAGATGAACGAAGAGGTTCAAAAGTTCCCGCTAAGGAGCTATGAAGAGGTGTTAGAGGGTTATCTTCAGATTGACCAAGAAATCATGTACAAAGTGGTCATAAGAGCTATGGAGAAAATGGGAAGTTAGTCACTCCT
The DNA here is from genome assembly GCA_018340775.1 of Taxus wallichiana var. yunnanensis. Taxonomy (NCBI): domain Eukaryota; kingdom Viridiplantae; phylum Streptophyta; class Pinopsida; order Cupressales; family Taxaceae; genus Taxus; species Taxus wallichiana. Next base: position 639,023,803 of record CM031244.1, read on the forward strand.
AATCAAAATAATCCTGGTTACTCCAATAATAAGAAAAAAATCAAGGACCAAAGATCCTTAATAAGAATCATGGATTCATGACCGATGGTGTGAATGACCAACCCAAAATCCTAATTTTTTTAATCCTACTAGTACAAAGTGCTACAAATAACAACAATAATTTCTCACCCTAGTAAGCGTTACGGATTTTAATCATCCCCAACAATAGTAACAACCTCATAAACATAGGAAAATTCCAACCCCAAGCCATAGTAATACCCCAACCATTTCAAGAACCAATGGTAAGGGTTCCAAAGCGTTAATTATAACAATCAACAACCAAACAATTACCATAGTTTTGGATCACAACAAAGAACAAACCAAACTCGGGATTACGATCTTAACTTATATTATGGCTTCCATAGGGTTTGTGGCCATGACATAAGAACTTACCGCAATTGTAATAAGTTTTTACAGAATTTTCTAGAAGACCAAATTTGTTTACATGTTTTTGGAAAACCTAATCGCACCCCTCGTCAAAATGCCTACATGGGACCAGTGTCTCCGCATAACACACCATTAGGGATCTTCAACAATCCTCTCCCCACGCAGCCAAACGAAGGTAGATTAGATCTTAATAGTTCAAATAAAGGTATTGTAATAGGTACTTGTGATCATAAAACCTCAACTTCATCAAACCCATAGGTGGTACCTCCTTTGGATGGTCACCAACATATGAAGATCATGGGATTGATAGATTTAGATGTCGAACCCCAAATTAACACTACTACAAGAACCAAGGATTATTCTTTGTAACCATTCTAAATTATTTGGTTATGTCAAAAATGCTTGTGATGCACTAAGCAAGCCAGTAGGGGCTTATGATCTAATCAATGATCTAACCAAGACCTTTTCACACATTTCATTCTTGGATCTCTTGAAGAATTCCCATGATCATCGAGCCTCTCTATTAGAAGCGCTAGGTCTCGGCCATTTGATTAACATTATCCCTCCTCCAGAGGCAGAAATGAATCACATAGACTTCAACGTTAGTCCTCTAGGGAATCTGAGAGAGATATTGGGTTCGTGTTTGACATTAGTAAGATGCCCACAAATGCTAAGATAGCTTGTAGGGGTGACCCGACTTTGTTTCTGCAAGTTTGGATTTACAATAACTATGTAAAATGTGCAATGATCGATGATGGGGCAAAAGTTAACATAGTCTCCTTATCTTTTCTTCAAAATTTAGGGTATGAGGAAACCAATTGCTCCTTGACGTGAAACACACTGAGGGGCTATGATAGCCTCAAGGAAACCTCGATTGAAACCATAGTATTACTAATTACTCTCAGGCCCAAGATGATACTCACTTAGTTTTATATTATAGACTAAGAAACCAACTATAATATGATCCTTGACCATCCTTACATCCACCACATGATGGAAATCCCTCCACTCTATTCCGGGAGGTCGATTCTTACATTTACAAAAATTCTTTATGGCACAAGGTGATACAAAACCCTTTGATATACATTTAGCCAACTAACAGAAAAGGCTAGGGGTCCACTCTAAGTTTGAGCTTCCCACGAATCAGTTAAACAAACCTGTAAGCATGGTACTAGAAGAAAAACTAGTTTCTATAATGGAGTTAGAAGTCACAGGTTTGATCAAAGGCATTCTAGTGGTCAAGAATGAAAACATTATTGTAGAGACAATTTTGCTAGGAACCACAACAAAGATTATCAAGATACTAGAGAAAGAGTTTTCCTATCCTCCTCCCCTTTAATTCTATGGGTATAGGACATGCCTTGGGACTCGGTTCCCTTCTAGTAAATGAGGTTTTCATGGTTGAGGTAACTGATGTAAAGGGGGAAGGTACAAAGGATGAATCAACATCCATCTTTCCAATTAGTTGCTAAACTCTCCATTTTGATGGAACCAAGTGTCATTTGGCACTGAGCAAGGTGCATGCTCCTTACTTTTCTAGAAAGAAGGATTCTACCTTTTACTTTCAAGTTGAATTTTGAATGCACAAACAATTGGATTAAATATGAGGATCTTCTATTAGGTCTCATTGTAGTTAAGAGAATGGGAAACCTCAATATTAGGGTGTTGGGTGAATTAGAACTAGTCACAAATTAGATATCCGAAGTATATGAGACTAGAGCTCAACATCTACAACTTTACAAAAATAATAGTGCTAGGTCTCGAGAAAAGGGTTTGATTTCATCTCAATTGAAGAAGTTTCACATGAAAAAACATTCTTATAGATTCTATAGCAAATTATGCTTCACGCTTTACCCCAAGTAGTGATATGGAAGATACCAACTTCACATTTTTAGTTTGCACCAAACCCTTGATTCGTAAAGCACCAATGACCCCAATGTTGACTTGCGTAGAAACCGAGAGTTAGATCGATAGTTTAGAGTACATTAATATTGATGAATCAACTTTAAGTTATTTAAACATTTTGACATAATCGCATCTTAATTACCACGAGATAGACCTCTCCCTAATCCCACGTTCCTCTTCTTATTTTGGGAATCCCATGATTGAGTCCTCTCCGGGAAAGGATCTTGAGATTTACGAGGTAGAAGAAGAAGGGGACTTGGAGTTTCCTCCAGCCCCACTAGAATTTGAGGAAGGAAATGCCTCCTTAATTGAAGGAACAATTGATATAAACATCGAAACGGAGGAGGAACCAAAGATCTTAAAACTAGGGTCCTCCTTAACTCCAGAGGAAGTGGAAATACATACCCAAATCCTCAAGGAACATCAAAAAGCCTTCGCATTTAGCTACAAGGAAATGATGGGAATTGCACCACACATTGCAGTTCACAATCTCGTCACCAAGCTGGATGCTAAACCAATTAAGCAGAAGTCAAGGCCCATGAAGCCAAAGGTGGCCCTTATGGTAAAAGAAGAGGTAATGAAACTTCTCCAGGTAGGATTCATTAAGCCAGTTGATTATTCACAATGGGTATCTAATATTGTCCCCGTTCTCAAAAAGAATGGAAAGATCCATATCTGCATAGACTTATGGGACATTAACAAGGCTTGTCCCAAAGACGATTTCCTGTTACCATCCATTGACGTTATTTTTGACGTGATAGCTAGGTTCGAGTTGTTGTCTCTCATGGATGGGTTTTCTAGGTATAATCAAATTATAATCTCCGAGGAGGATCAAGCTAAAACCATGTTCATAACTCCTTGGGGAGTTTACTATTATGTTTTCATGCCATTCAGCCTTAAGAATGTGGGTGTTACGTACTAACGAGTAATGACCTATAGATTCCATGACCTTCTTCATAAGATTGTGGAATCCTACGTTGATGACCTTCTAGCTAAGGCCAGGAAGCGTTGAGATCACCCGCAGGTTCTTCATGTCATACTTTATTTCTTAATCGAGTACGGTGTCATGTTGAATCCAAAAATTATGTATTTAGTGTAACATGAGGCAAGCTTACGGGTTACATGTTGGCTCAAGAGGATGATGATAAGCATGAATGTGCAATTTATTTCATTAGTTGAATGTTTCTTGATTATGAAACATGTTACACATAGGCAGAGAAAGTGTGCCTTGCCATAGTCTTTGCAATAAAATGCTTAAGGCATTATATGTTAAATCAAGAAACAAGGGTTATAGTTAGATCTGATCACCTACAAACATTTCTCACACAAGGATACTTTTCTAATAATGCGGGAATTTTATAACCCTAATGGGTGAGTTTGAACTAACATTCGTAAATCAAAAGTTTTTCAAGGGACAAATCATTGTGGATTGGTTTACGAAAAATCCATTGGATGGAGGTGATTTAGTAGATGTATACTTTCCCGATGAGTGCATGTACTTTGTCGAAACTAGGCCCCCAATCTCTCGCATGTCCTTAGTACACCAACATTTTCAAATTCATTATGGATCATACATACCTAGAAGGGGCAACATCACAACAAAGAAGGTAGTTACACGTCATCACTGATAAGTCCGTTATTTTGGAACAAGTGCTCTACTGTAGAGCCTTTGATGAAATGTTGTTGAGATGTGTTGATGTAGAGGAATCAGAAAAGATTCGTTACAAATCACATAGCGGGGTATGTGGAGGTCACCTTTTTGGCTACACCAATTCTCGGAAAATACATTAGATGGGATACTTCTGCCCAATCTAGAACATGATGCATCGAGTTTGTGTACAAATGTCAAAAATGTCAAGATTTCTCCCATGAGATCCACATACCGGCACAAGCTTTGCAACCAATCGTAAACCCATGGCCCTTTTCCACGTGGGGACAAGATTTTATAGGGAAATTCTCTCCCTCGTCAATGGATGGCCATAACTTCATAATCATAGCCACAAAATACTTTACCAAGTGGGTAGAAGACATTCCCCTTACCACCGTACATGGATCTATAATTTCTAAGTTCGTATTGAACTAGATCATTTGTAGGTACGGGGTGCCACAAGTCATTATTTCTAATAATGACACGTCTTTCAAAAATTACAAGGTGTGTGAGTTGTGTACAAAGTTCAAGATAATTCATCACATGTCTTCTCTCTACTATCCTCAGGCTAATGGACAATTTGAGGCTACAAATAAGACGTTAAAGGCCATCCTTCTCAAAAATTTTAAGGAGAATAAACGAAATTGGTACCTAAAGATTTTTCCATCCTTGTGGGCCTAACAAATGTCAATTAGAACACCAATGGGGGAAACCCCCTTTTCTTTAGTGTTTGGTGCTGAGGTGGTTATGCCGCTCGAATTCAAAATATCTAGTCTCTGTATTTCACTACATGGTCTCTTTGATAAACTTTAAAGTTAGAAACAACCTAGTCAAATATTTTGAAATCATAAGTCAAAAACAATGTGAGTTAGATGCCCAAAATTCCAAGAGAGTTTAAAACCCCAAAACCAGATTTTGTCAACCAAGTAGCCATTTACAGATCCAAGTCTAGATAAAGTGCAAAGCAATTCACATTCTAAACTATGAGGTAGCTTGATTAGGGTAAGGTTGTAGTGTCCCAATTTGGTTCTTCCAAACCTCTATCTTTCTCTCATCACTACCATTCAACAAATTTTCATAACTTGTGCCCTTTATAACTCTTGGTGTTGAGCCCTCACATCTTACTAGTTGTGTGGGGTTAGGAGTGGGATAAGTACATATATTTATCATATCATTTTGTCATACATTTTTTCAAGACCATATGAAGTATCAAGATTGCAAACGAAACTAACTTTAAGGTCACATTGTGTTTACATCATCATATATCAACATCATAAAATACAAAGAAAATAAATCATTTTGTTATCATTCATATCCATTGCATACATTCTAAAAGCATTGAAAAGTGGAAATTCTAAACATCTAGAGTACACATGAGAGATAAGCCAAAAGAGAGTCAACTCAGATACAATGGAATACCGAACCAAAAAAAAGAGTCTGTATACAATTTCATCATGCACTAGGCATGGTAAAAATGCTCACAATGAGCCCAAAATATAAAAAAAAAGAATCATATGAGAAAAAATGGTCTCAAAACAATAAAGGCCTAATGGCCTATCAATCCCTGTGGGATCCCTTGGATGGTGCACGACCATGTCTAGGGATCCTGCTATAGTGCGATGGTGCTGAGAATGGACTTAATGGTGTGAGTGCTCGTGGTGGTGCCCACTTCCTATAGCCTCACTATGAGAGTGGCTCTGCCTCATCAGGTGCTCAATAGTCTCGTATCCAACTACCTGGGTATGAAGGGAGGTCACTATCTCTGCCACCCTCTAGATAGGAGTGAACATGTTGGTATGTTGGCCGGCGGCTAAGGGCTTTCTTGAATCCATAGTCAGACTAGGTCTTCCCGAGGGAATCAATAGGGTGTCCACACACACTCGATGAATGAGTTCTCACCACTCATGTGAAGATGTTGCATATAAAAAAAAAAAAGAGAGATATAATGAGCTATAAAATCACAGAACGTAAATCAAAAGGATAATTATAAGATAACATACAAAAATCAATAAACAAAATTGAGAAAGGAGTATCAAACATACTTGGGTCTCGGGAATCTGTGTGGGTTCGGTGGCTACTGTTGTAGGTGATGCTAGTGGTCAGTAGAACCTCACCGAATCTAGAGGCATGACGTTGTCTAATCACAGACTCATCATCCTCTCCAAGTGTCTCCTCTGAGACTAGTGTCTCTCTCTTACGCTCACCTCCTTGTGCGTTTCTCTAAGGATCTCGTGAGTTTCATGCCTCTCGTGGTCGATCTTCGCTCCCTCCAAAAGGGCTGCCCCCTCATTCTCCTCCCTACTCTCATCTCTGATAGACTCCCCCTCCGTATCATCTCTTGTATCCTCCTCAAAGTTAGAGTCCAAATCAATTGACTCATCCTCCTCCCCACTATGAGTAGGAGCAGCCACAATCCTAAGTAAAGGTTCTCGAGGGGCACTATTTGCTGCCGCCAAGTGTGGACCACATGCCTAACTCGCAATATACATGCTAAGAGTAACCACTATCCAACCAAGATCCCCTCCAGACCCTGAGCCTACTCAATAGTCCTATAAACAAGAACCATTAGAGGAGGCATGCCAAGGTATGGAAGGCCGAATTGTTGAGGTACCTAGTCAAATGGGTGAGTCTCTAATCTCCTAGCTCTGTCAACTAACTGAATCATGGAAGAGAAATCCACCACCATCATAACCTCCTACCCCATAACACTACCATGTCTTGGTAGGGTGTAGTGACCATGTCTGTAGTGGTAAGATAACCCACTAGCTAGTTTGGTGTCCAGAGAACTAACATACATGTCCATCTAGATGCTTGATCAACCCCAGGTCTCGATATTTGTATGCCCCTACCATAGGGGTTGATGTGCTCATATACCCAACTCATGACGAGAGCAGGGTGGATCAATGACTTCCCTATAGTCAAAATACCCGCATAGGTCATGGTAGGTAGTCCCCAAAATATCTACCCCCATGCATACTTATGGCCATGACCCTCGATTTGTGCAATGATGGGGGCCCAACAATATAAGAGTGTATCTCCTCCCTTTTCCTTGATTAGTCTCAAGGACATGATACCCATGATGGCTCTCTGAAGGATAGGAATAGGAGTAGTAGTAATAGAACATACCCTCATCCCCTTCTTTGATACGGATTAGATGATAGCGTCTCCTATGTAAGTGGCCTTTGTACTATCTCTCGTCTTGGACCCAACCATCCTTAAGGTCAATCACCTCCCAGGAACCGAGAACCCAAGGATGTGGAATACGTCCTCTAGAGTAATGGTCCACTCCCCCCTAATGCCTGAAAACTGGAAAGTGTTCCGATCTACATCCCAATACGAGAATAATTCACACAAAATGTGACTAGCAGGAGTGACATGGGGTACTCGTGTTATCCTTCAGATGTTCACTCACTGTAGTACATACATATCAGCTCGGGTCACTGATCCGTAATCCTAGGGAGCCAATCAAACTCTCTCCCTCTTCTCCAGGCGTATGTACTCATCCTTTCGGATTCACCAAAACATGAGAAAATAGAAACTTAGTAGTGTACATCACATGATAAGCTCATAAAAAACATAGCAAAATATTGAAATCTAAAAAGAATTCAAGTTAAGGTACATTTTGGACATTATGTTCGAACCGTCGCCCGGTGTATGGTGGTGGTTCCAGGACCGCCACCTTAGTAGGGTGGCGGTCCCATGACCCCGCCTTATCTTGGGTGGTGGTCTAACTTGATTTCCTAAAACATGAACTTAACCCTAAAATGCTCCAAAATGGTAAAAATGACCTTTTTGACCAAATGAAAGAATGCCCTATGGTCGCCCCCTAAGGACTCATTTAAAAAAATAAAAATTGAAAATGTCCCCCCTAGGTGAACTTTTCAACATTTTAACATCTAGGGCACAAAAAGAAAAAGAGGAAATCACTAACCCGAGAATGTGTCGATCAATCTCCTACTCATGGTGGCATTATCACTATCTTGCAATGGTCATTTCAGCAGTATTCATGTCAGAAACGGTCAACATGGGTCTAGAACTCCAAATTCACCAAATCAACAATGCACAAATGAATTGAAAAATGAGTTTGTTTCGATATATATTATTTTAAAATCATTTTGAGTGTATGTGTTTACAAGGCTGGAGTGTTGGCGTAGGTATATTTCTACATCCCCATAAAAATGGTAGGTCCTCTTGTCGTAATTGGTTTAGTGTTTATTTTTCAATATTTTATTTATCTGCACTTGATTTTATTCTTCTTCTTATAGGAAGCGGGAGCTTGGAAGACAATGTTTCAACACATGGGCATGTCAATTATAGCTTCTAACTACCCATTTAGGGAATGCCATACTCAGAATTTATGTTTTACGCCTTTTCATGGCTAAGACACTTCTCCGAGGGGCAATATGTACGCACCCAAAATTGCACATGCTACATTTTTGGGAAAATGGTTAAGAGAATCCCCAATGATGATTCAAAATCCTTTCAAGAAGATGTTTGAGCTCCAAAACCCATTCCTAGTGTATATTTAGAGCCTAGATGGCCTTACTTAACTTTTCCATCTCCTCGCCTCTTTCTATCCTTGTTTTGGCCTCTAGTACCATGACCGCCTCCTTGGCTAGGCGACGGTTCTCAAACCTTTGTGTTGGTAGGGCAGCGGTCCTGCTCACTTTTCTAGATTCTTCACGTGTGTTTTAAACATGTGATGGTTCACTTAATTTTTCTTTTTCATGCATCCGTGAGTCAAATCATCTAAAATTAGCATTGATTTCTTGGATCTCCTTCCTCCTACTATTTTAAAATATATTTAATTGGTTAGAACTACTCCTTCTTTCCTTGTGCATGAAGGCACCTCCCATCCTCCCTTCCTATATATTCCATGATTTTATTCAAGAAAAGGGGCCGAGAATTTTTGTATCTTGTATTGGTTTACTTCCACAATCTCATTAGGAATTACATAGCCAAGATCAAATCTCTTGTGCTATCTCTCTTCTACTTGCATTTCTTCCAAATCGCTTCCAAGTTGTCACTTCTCAAGTGCCATCCTCTTGTTTTTGTTCTTTGCATTCCCAATCCCTTGGAATCACATGAACACTCAGAGAAAGAAAGGAAAGAATTGAGGGGACAAATATTGATACTACTAGATTTGTCAAGGTTCTTTCTCTTCTAGGTTGGAGTTGTATCTTTGTTTTCTTTGTTTATCAAATTTTTAATTACAAATTGTTAATTTCAATTACATATCAAATAGAGTATAGAAATAGTTCATTCCAAGTAGTTAGATAATCTCAAGTAGATCAAATCAATAGGAAGTTTTCTCTTTAACATTACCGGGAAGTTGTGGGAACAATAACTCTATTATGGTTATGAATTTTTCTTCACTTCGAGGTAGGGTTGGAAGGATTTTGATTGAATTAGAATAGATTTTTAGATTTAGATTCACACATTTGCAAAAATAGTTAGCTACATCGGCTAATTGTTTGTATTTAACTTGTTTATTAGATTAGATGCATTGTCTCGAAAAGTTACAAAAGAGTGAAAAATTTACTTTCCATAGATTAGCTTGTTTTACTACTTTGATCCGATATATTGAGAAAACACCAAAACATAGGTTAGATTTCCTTTGATAGATAGTTTATTTCTGAAAGAAAATAAATTCATCTTGCATGACCATCAACAGTCCACAATAGGAAAATAATTATAGTTGTGATCCCTTGGTCCCACAACCCAATGGGCTAGAGCTAATAACTGACATCGATAAAAGTTTGTGTTTAACAGTATTACACACACCTACAACATACACTGAGAAAATAGGACAATTAGATACACTGAATATCACTGCTAATCAAGCCTATGACTTTTAGACTACTCTTGGAAATAGGGTTTGATTACATGCATGACCATACGAGGGCCTCAACCTCAATGAGTATTTGGTTTTGATCCACAGGTCCCGTAACCCAATGGGCCTACTAGTCAGCTAGATATTGACACTAGTTTATGCACATTGGTATTCATATCTTCACCGCTTCCACCCGATATTATTACACAACTTTCATTATTGAACATAGCAACCGATCAAGCTAATAATTTCTAGACAAGACCATAAAATCACCCATAGTCCCTACAGCTCCACTACACCTCTTATCTTCACTTCCATGACCTTGTTTGGAAACCCATACGAGGCACCTGTAGGTTACTTTCCACGTATTTTACAACCAATCAATAGAATCTCGTAGAACTAGACATCGATTGGAGTCTCCGAGTAGCTATCATATCAGACCATACCATCACACCCCTTTAAGTTAAGAGAGCATTATTTTCCTTAGATTCACAGATTCTGGTATTACATGTCGAAGACATAAGGTTACCCAATTAGCTTGATCGCCACCATCACTTTCATTTCCATTTCAATTCCACACCGATTGTATCGATGTGACCTTAGGAGGTCAAGTGTGAAGAAGGTCACGTGTTTATTTTCTATCGTACAAGGACCTTGACTTGGTTGTAAGGAAAAGGTATGGATTTTTCCATACAAAATACAAAGGTATTAAATGAGTTCAGAGATTTGGGAATTTTGAAGGAGGATCTTCCCCTTTAAAGGAAGGAGATGATAAGATTGATCCATTAGGAGGAAGAGCTCCTCAATTTCCCACCAAGAAACCCACTTTAGGCATTATTGATGAGTGAATGTTTCTACTAGTGGGAGGAAAACCTCTATGTCTTCTTTGAAATCCATGCATTATCCTTATCATTAAGGAAGTTCCTATATAAGCCAAGGGGACAAGAATAGCAAAAATGAGAATTGCCATAGAAATATTTCAAGGGTCATCTAGTATAGAAAGGAAGATGAGGGGATCTCAGTGGAAATTATTTACCCAATACTTAAAGTAAAATGTGCCAAATAAAGGGAAGTACCTAGCCTCAATTTTTTAAGAGAGTTACAAAGAAAGAAAAGATAATATCACCATTTGTAGGGGATCTTGGTAGTCGGAGTAGAGGAAACTGTTCATAAACTAGAGAAACATAAAAGTGAAGAGCTTGAAATCATTATTATTGTCCCACTCACCAAGGATAAAAGGAAATTGGTTGCCACATTTGAAAAATAGGTAATACCATCACAAAATCAATGAGAAAATCAAGTTGATACACCTATACAACCAGAGATTGAAATTGCAGTTTTGATTGCAAAGGGTATAATGAAATAATTACCTCAGGAATAAATGACTCATAGTATTCCCATGCGTAATAATCCTAGCATTAATATGATAGAAAATGAGCTAGAGGAATCAAGTGCAATGATATTTGAGGGTTAGGATTTACCTCAAGATCACGATCAATCACATGACCAAGTGAGATATCCAATTGAAGTATTGACATATATGTACTTGACGAGGTGCCCCTAGTGAATCCTTTGGATGTGGAAGTTGAAAAATATATAAAATGTGAGAGTGTTTCTCAAGTACATGAATAAATTATTCCCTATCAAGAAAGGGAAATACGACATACTTATGAAGGAGTTATCAAATTAAGGGTGAAAAATCTCAAGCAGATTGATGAAATTATTCATTTAGAAAGATAAAAGATAGAAGAACACATATATAGACTTGATGAGTGGTTAGGAAATCTTGTGATAGAGAACAAATTCACCTATGGTGATTGGGGCATTGAGAATCTGGTACAATCCTTTGATCAAAATGTTAATGGAAAACCTAATGTAGTGAATCTAATGTTTATTTATGATATTGTCTAGAAGTTTGTTGGTTTGGAGCAACACATGACCAAGTTGTCAAAGAAAATAAGAAAAAGTAATGTTGTAAGGCCAAAATTTCAAGGAATACTCGAGAGAGAAAGATTGAATATTGATCTTCCGGTCGATTTATGAAGATGACATTATCCAAATATTTCAAATGTTAGACGTATACAATGAAAAATTATCGAAACACAACATAAAAATGTTAAGGAACTTGAAGTCGGCTCCAACATACCATGAGCAATATTAATGCTTGTCTTTTCTAAAAATCTTTCCTTTTTCAGTTATTACTTTAACTCATGACCATTGATTATTATTTTAAGTTTTTGAATTTAGTTATGTATGTAATGTGAAAAAATGCAGTGGGATTTCATTTTGTTTTAATAGAATTATATATCTATTATTAACATGAAATTCATTGAAAAATATTGAATCTTTTGCATTTGAAAATGAAAGTAAAATGGGTTTCTATATGGGGCCCAACCCATGAAAAGGTTAACATACATTCTTTACATTATACCAGAAAAAGGAACTAGGGAAAATATACCTAATCTTCTACTATTAAGAAATCCTCCTTGAAAGAAGGAACTTTCTTTAAAAACCTATTTTTCCTATGTACAAATTATTTTGTCCCAATTTCCATCTGCACAAATAAAATTTCCCCTACCAAATCACAAGACATGCCCGCGTCCATGAGGTCATAAATTTTTTTCCTAAGACCATGCAAAAAGAAAATTAGTTCCATCTTCTTCTCGTAAGAAGAAACCCACCCTTGGAGATCCAAGACACCCTTGGAAAGTGCCTTTTTCCCTAACACTTTGAAGGTAGAGAGTGAAATGGAAGTGTTTGGTATGGATGAGAGTGCAATCAAGGTGGTTCTTAGACTATATTGAGTAGGAGGTTTGGAGATGGATTCAACCCTTCATTTCTTCATAAAGAGTGATGATGCCCCTACAGGTTGTGAAGGAATATATTTTTTTTTTTTCTCCAAAGTAGAAACATGTTGCTCTAAATCAGTCACCTTGTGAAAAAGGGTAGGAACGATGTGTATATAAAACCATTCACCAAATACATAATATTGTTAAGGAATATCCTTCACAATGAATTCTTCATTACAAATGAAAGGTCATGTGTCATCAACCACGCCTTTCATAGACGTCCTACTCCTAAGAAAAAAATTTCAACACCTGGGAATATTATGATGCTTCCATCCGAAAAGATGAAAATACATCATTTGGAAAAGTAAAAATGGGACTAATCCGAATAGTCTTTGAACTAGTGCCACTCAAACAACTTGAGCTATTAATGGACCATCATTATCTTCTAGGTCTGTAATTACAAATAGTATTCTTACGAATGCTTCATATGGGCATGATAAATCAAAAATGAGTTTAGATCCTCAAATGAAATTTCTTTCAAACTGGATGTTAATGTTATTCCCACCATATTACAGACAAATAATTTCAGTAAGATTCTTGCACTTAAAATAAGGGACTTGAATTTGTAGAAGAAAAGATGGGAATTTATAGTAAGAAAGAAGCTAGTGAATTGAGCTAAGAAAAATCATGGTGAGTTAATTGTTGATATTTTCTATGATATCTACATGAGGGAGATAAGTGTGAAGAAAAATGATATCATACAAAAAGAGGTAATTGGCTTGATGTAACACAACAAATGTGAAAAAACTCATCTCAGAAATATATGACAATGATTATGGATGTTTCGAGGTAGATTCCCAAAATGCTGGAATGATTACCATCAAATCAAACCATTTTGGGGCGCTCAAAAATCATTAAAAAGGTTTCTCAACCTACCCAAAATAGGAATGATTAAATTGATGATGTCATAATAAGTGACATAGGCATCCCATTCATCATAAGGGAATAAAACATACACCTAGCAACATTTGTAAAAAATCCCTCCACATGGCATGATAGGGAAAAGATATTTTCAAAGTGATAAAATTAGATATTTCTCCTCAAGAATATTATTTGAAAATATTCAAAGTTTTTGGGGGGAATTAAGCAAGAGAACCAAATATTGTATAGATATGAGAGGCATGTTCTCATATCAAAGGGGGGTTAAAATTTTCTAAAATTTTAGAAGAAACAAATTAAACTGATAATCATTCTTGAAAACCTGAATCAAATTGAGATACCTTTTTTTTCACCTTTCAAATCTTCTTATGTCAAGATGGTTGCAAGTGTACAACCATTGAAAAGCATTGAGATCATAGGTTTTATTTTCCCTTGCTAAGAAATATGAAAATCTTGAAATAAACTATGAGTATGTTCATGAGCATTGTTATCTTTTTTCTTGGTAATATACTTTAAATGAATCATTTGTATGTCCTGTTGCAATATTGTGTTGATAATTCCTCTGAATTACACTAGATCTTGTCCTTGTGGTGGTGTTGTGGAAACTACAATTGTTTTGTGAGAAGATCTTTCCTTTCATAGTGTGATAAAAAAATTAATTCATAATTCATCCATTTTGTTGAGATAATTTTTGTAACTCTTTGGGTGAATCTTGGGCATAATGGATCAGGAATTATCAATAGTTTATTAAGAGATTAAAATGATCTTTTGTGTTTAATTTCTTAAATATTGTGTGAAAGCATGTATTCTTGGGCTTCCATGAGTACATATATTCGATTAAAGGGCTACTACCTGGTTGTTTGATGTCTTCTTATTTCCTTGAGAATTTTTCTTACAATGTTAAAGTTTGGTGAGAATTCTGTATAATGAACTTTATCCTACTTTAATCTCCCACTCCTACACAAATAAAATCCTACAATTGTTAAATCCTTCCTAAACCACTTATGTTTTCTCTATCTATGAACATTTACTAAGGGACTTTACCATTTTTACTTTCCCTTCTTCATGAATATGTAAAAGTAGACCGAACTTTCAACTATCTAGAGTAACTTGAGTCATATTTGGGTGAAATTTACATTATTTAGTGTGACAACTTGTGAGACTTAAGTGGTACATAAATTGACCATGTTCATCTAGGACTAACCTCAAAATATCAAAAAGAAGGTGAAGAAATTGTTATTCCACGTATATTTCTTACAAATTTAGGTTACAAAAATAGGTTTTCTTACCCTGGTTAAAGCAAGGACCTAAAGTAGCAGGAAGGTCATCCCCTTTTCACATGCCACCCAATCCCTCCAATGCCTAGTTTTAAATAAGTTTGTCGACATCTTCCTAACTATAAAATGATAAGCTTTCCATACTTAGAGCATCCCACTTTAATTGTTGATGCTTCCTAGCCCCAAATGAGGTGTAAATTTGGGTACCAACATACTTTTGACACCATTTCCAGGGACTATTTCTAGAATTGAGTAAAATACAGGTCTCTATTGATGTTTCTTGTGTGCCTAATTTAAATACACATCCGGAACTCGGTCATTTGTTGATTTTTTCTAAGATAGAGCCTTATTTGAACTTGTTTTCTCTATATTTTCCTAGTATAAGCAAGCTTTCCATTACATTGGACTTCGATAGGAGAAGCCTCGACAAGGATTTTGAGAATTTGTAAAGCTTTATTCATCTACATGTGAAGCCAACATCTAGTAATTGATTTCAAGTAATTAACATGTCTAAGGTGAAAAACCCTAGTGGCGGCTCTTTTTCTGTGAGAATTCTTGTAAGAACCAATGAAAAACATGCAAACCTTGGTTGATTTACTTGACAATTTCACAAAGTTGGAAGGAAGAAGATCCTTCTTTAAATCAGATCTTGCTAGAATATTGTTCCTAGAGTTGGGAAAGACTAATCCAAGGAGAAAACAAGTCTAGAAAGCCTTGGGTGATCAAAGGTTGGAAGAAAAATTTGTACCTATTGCTGAAAGTGATCAACCTTTGGTAGAGGATTATTCCAGTACTTCAAATGGTTCTGGATCTAGTATTCCATGCAAAAAAATATAAACTCGACTCGTGAGGTTCCTTCATTTTCAAGTGATCTAGGTATTCCTCATTTCCCTCCTTTATTGATTAGAAGTAATAGAGTATTTTGTGAGACAAAATCATTAAAGGATCATTACTTTGAATATCACACTCCATTTCCTCAAAGACCTCCTAGTTCCCCATAGTTTTAATCCTCCTATTGGAACACCTCCTCAAAACAATATGGCTCAACCTCCGCCTAGACCTCCTTTTTTGTGAATGTATATAACCCTATAAACTTCCATGGAATGGCGGGTTATCCAAATGCATTCCCACCCAAATTCATAAATAGGTTTTCCAAATTTCAAGGAAATAATGCCATTAGTGGAGATCAACATCTCAAGATTTTTCATAATACTATGGAAGAATTTGAGATTGAGCACGAGGATGTATATGTGAAGTTATTTATACATAATATAGAGGAATATGCCAGGGATTGTTACAAATCATTTCTGGTAACTCTATTGACTCTTGGTCAGAAATGAAGAATGCATTTAAATCTCAATATGGTGATAAAACTGAATGTAGGTTCCTTCTCACTAAATTTGAGAATATAAAGAAAAATCCTAATGAGCCTATCCAAGATTTTAACACTAGATTTAATAATACCTTGACCAAGATGCCTATAAATTTGAGTCCAAGTGATGAATCCTATCTAATTAAATATTTTTATGACTTTGACAATAAAACAACATTTTTTTACGAAGAAAAACCCTAGAAATTTGAGGAAAGCTTCATCTATGGTAGTAAAAATTGAGAATAATATTAAGGCAGTAGGGAAACCTCTAAAAGGAGGGTGTCAAATTGATCCATCCTGACAAGCCTCAAGAAAGTAAGGGAGTAGATATGGAGAAGGTGGTCAAAACTCTAGGAGGTGTAGTAAAGGAAATCTCATACAAGCTTTCAAGGAAGAGAAAGGTTTAACTTTGAATCCCCAAGCTCAGCACCAACCCTAGGGAAAAATAGATTTGGGAATCATCCTATCTGTGATCACATAGAAGATGATAGATGAAAAATACCTATGGGGTAAGGGAACAAACAGACCCTAGAGAAAACAAGTTAGTCCCCGATCCATTGACTGTCAGAGTGTCATTAGTAGAAGAGGATCATGTCATTGAATGGTGTGACAAGTGTTTTCTACCACATTCCCATGTGACCCTAGTGTAGAAGAAGAAGAGGTTGATGATGAGGCTACCTTTGGTGATGTATGTATGTTTTAATTTTTGACTCTTCGACGAAGGAGCTACTTCCACTAATTTTCTAAGTGCCAAGACTATGGATTCTTTTTGGGACTATGTAAGTTGGGTATATTCTTCCCCTTCTACTAGTTATGTTGATATAGATATGGTTCAAGAATTTGAATTACCTAACCATGAATTTGAGTATCTAAGGGCTTTAATGATAAAAAAATATGATGGTGGTGTACCCTCTAAAGAGGATAGGAAACTTCTGATGAATGCAGTAGTAACACAAGAAAAGGAATACAATTTGTGAAATAGAGTGGTTAAAGGACCAGGGCCACAACCCAAACCAAAGGTACCTATCCTAACTAACATCCCCAATAATGTCCCAAAGAAATATCAACCCAAAAAAATCCTAGTTGTCCCTAATAAGTCAAGTGCCCCTACCAATACTCAAGCAATAAAGGACCTCATCCCATCAGAAAAGGAAATCACTTTTCCCCTAGTACCAATTTTCCTAAATACACCCCTTGTGATATGGCTCAAATTTTTAGCTAGATCAAAGTTATTGTGCCTATTATTGAGCTACTCATGATCCTTGAGCACATAAAGAGAGCATTTGAGTACTTAGGATTCAAGGAGGAAATGGTTGTCACAAATAAAGATGTTAACAATGTGGATGTCCCACCTATTATTGCTAAGATAGAAGTTCCTCAAGAACCAAAAAGCATGGGGGAATCCCCAGTAAGTATATTTAGGCACTTTTTTGGTCGAATCCCAATTGGATGTAGACCCATTTTTTACCACACTAATCACTAACAATAGATTAGTCCATAATTGTATTTTTGATTCATGAGCCTCATGAAATATAATGCCACTGGAGGTTATGAATGAGTTGGACATAAAGGTGACGAAGCTTTAAAAAATTTCCATGACATGAATTCAAGGGAAGTGTCAGTTATATGATATGTGAAAGGTTTGGTTGTGTAATTGGTTTCTTATCTTAGTAAGTACTTGACCATGAATTTGGTCATTGTTAATTGCCCTTATAAATGGGGCATGTTTTTGTCTATAAAGTGGGCTGCAAGTGTGGGGGATAGTGTTCAAAAGGATATGTCCTATGCTACTATACCCCTCAAGGAAAACTTGGTGAAATTACACTCGTGAGAAGAAGATGGTGCATTTGATTGAAAATGAAATAAATGTTTCCTATAAAGTTTTATTTGTTAATAAAGATGTGGATAAATTTGTGGGATATGAATACTTTGAGGACCACAAGATAAAGGAAATTGTGAAATTTGAAAGTGTTGGTGCCCCTTGGGTTATGATGTTTGATGGAGCATGTTCTAAAATAGGCAATGGGGCTGGAGTGGTGCTCATTTCCCCAGACAAAGAAACATTTAATTTTTCATTCAAATTAAAATTTGAGTGAACCAACAATATTACAGAGTATGAAGCATTGCTCTGGGTCTGAGAATTGCATGGAAATATGGGATCAAAGATATTGTTGTCAAATGAGATTTTGAATTGGTAGTGAAGTAAGTTAGGAAGTTGTATGCAACTAAAAATCAAATAATGAGACAATATAAGCATGTAGTATAAGAATTTATTGAAATGTTTCATTAACAGTTTATACCATGAAATACTCCAGCATGCACAAGCCGACAAAATTATTTTTCTTATATCCTAATTCGATAATTACATGGTTTCCCTTTATCATAGATTTTTTGTTGAGATAGTATGTAGACCATTTGTGTCCGAACATCTTTTATTGAGATAATTACTTGACAAGTATTTGAGGATGATGCTCAGATACAAAGATTCATGAAAAATGAGGGTGAATTTACAAATCACTACATGGATCTTGAGCCAATAGTTTCAGTGTGTGATTGGAAGGAAACCTTGTTTGGGAAATACATAATTCAACTAAAGACCAATATAATTTCTAAAGGGTTAGTTGCCCTTAAATGTAATTTTGACAATGCTGACAAGGTATTAAGAAGACCTATCTTTTCTTCAAGAGAAGTTTAAGAGTACAAATTAAGGACCCCATGGAAACCTAGGAAGTTCTAGTTGGGATGTGTTAGCCAAAATGTGCCCCTACTCATTTTTGTGGCTAACTCCTTGTGTTCTTTCCTCTCTTGTGCCTCGCCTTCATTTTTTGATTTTCAAGCACTCAAATTTCTAGAGATGGCACCATCAGATAGAGCTCTCTCTCAGCTTTCCAGAAAGGTAAATTTTGCCTCCTAACTCCTCGTATTTTTCAAGTTATGGCTTGGCAGAGTTTTTGTGGGAAATTTTCCCATTGAAGGCCCGCAACCAATAGGAAGCTGCCACGTTGGCAAGGAGTTCGGAGGTCGGAGGTGAACTTGGAAAATTTTCTAAGTTTGGGTCGAAGGTTCAAATGGAAAATTTTGCCCGCGGGGCCCGTGGGACCAATCACAGTGTGACACGTGTCACAAGGGGAGGCATAGTGAAAAAATTGGCTAAGTGTTTGAGCAGGAAAAATTTTGAATTTTGGCCCGCGGCCAATAGGAACTCGCCACGTGGCCAAGGAGGGTCGCGGGCATCGGGGTTAAAATTGAAATTTTTGCTAAGTTTTGGTAAAAGTTTCAAATGCAAAATTTGGCCCGCATGGCCCGCGCCCAATGAAAATGGGCCACGTGTCCAAAGGAGCCCGAACCGGCGGGGGAAGGAAATCAAAAATCGGCTAAGTGTTTTTGCCGAGATTTTTAAGGGCGAAGTTTGGAGGATTGGCCCGAGCCAATGGAAACATGACAGGTGGCAGAGGTGGCTGGGAGCTCAGCGGCGCGGGAGGAAGAAATGAAATTTTTGCTAAGTGCTCGGTGGAATTTTCGAAGGAGAAAAATGGAGAAAGGGGTCCGCGGCGAATGGGAATAGGACACGTGTCCTAGGAGGCCGGGGAGTTCGGAGCTGGGGAGAATTTTCAAAAGTTTTCAGCAAAAATGTTTAAAAGTGAAGGATGGCCCCGTGCCCCCTATCCTCCAATGAAATCATGCCACGTGTCCACAAGTGGCGGGGCGCGGGGAAAATGGGAAATTTTCCCAAAGTATAAAAAGGTCAAATTTTCAAAGGAAAACCCATGAGGAAGAAGGAGAGAGAATTCCAGTGGTGAATCAGAGCCCGACACATGGCATCCGACCAGCAGAGCATGGGATTTTTTTGAAAATTTTCCAAAGACAAAAAAGAGGTAAAATTTGAAATTTTTTCCCGCCGATCCGTTTTTGGCCCGTTTTTGCCCTAAATCTTCAAATGATCATAACTTTTGATCCAGAGCTCTAGATTTTCACGTTCTTTATATCATTGGAAATATGTTGAAATTATCTACATGATTCCATGGTCAATTTTGAATTTTGGTTTAGTTTGGAGAGAGAAAATTCAAAAACACTTCTGGTACGTGTTCATGGCCAGAAATGACATTTCAACAACCAAATTTAATACAAAATGGGTCGCATTCTTCTCCAGCATGGTCAAAAATGTCAGGGCATGGGTTTGTAAGGACCCCCATGCTATTTTAATGCATTTTCATCAATGAGGAATGGCTCCCATGTTTTTTCACGTTTTCTCTCTCCTGGGCTCGACCCATGTACTGTAAAAGCCAGATTTGGCTCATTTCTTCATGGTTGAACACTTTTTGGCATAGAAAACTTCTTCTTTCACCTCCAAAGCAAGTTTTTGCAAGAATCGACCTTTTCAAGTATCAGTAGCAGGTTTATACCTCTTTCGAGGGTGGAATGCAAGAGATTTTACATGGAAATGACAGTGCAAACTCTGTGAATGCTTTCAGTCCTCTGTTTGTATTGTTTTACTTCATTTTAAGACCTCTAATTGCATCTATCAGCTTGTGTATGTTTTCCCTTGTTGCATTTCATGAATTTGTGTCTATTTACATGGAAAAAAATGTTTCACCACTCCTTTGGTGCATCACCATCATTAGTTAGTTTCAATTTTTGCATTTCTATCCCTGTCCCCTTGCAATTTAGAGTAGGATTAGGATCTGAACCTCTGTAGTTGTGTAAAATATAGATCTAAATCAGAGGAGTTTGAGGAACCAGCCTCTAATCTGGAGATTCCTCTCTCATTTTCACAAGTCCCACACTTGGAGAGAGGTTTCCATGTTGTGCAATCACACTGGATGCCTAAAACATCAATTCAGAACCTTGATTTGCATCCAGGGGTGCTGCTGATTTGCAACAACAGTTTTGGCATGCCTGGTGGGACCTTAGAGGTCTCATTTTTATTGCAAAAAAGTTGATGTGCATCTGCTGTAATTTTCTTGCTTGAAAAGAGCTATAATTTGCATATCCGTGACTCCAAGGGGAAGAATCAACTCGGTTTCAAAGCAGGTGCAGCCCGAAAACTCATGAGAAGAATCACCACAAGGTCAAGAGTTGGAGAAGAAGAAGTGATGTTTGAATACCCCGTAGTTATCTCCAAGAAGAAGGCAAAGAGGAAGAAGGATTCAAAGGTCTCCATCTCCACCAAATAGAACTCTCTCAACTCCTCCACCTCTGTAGGCCTTTCATTCACCAACAAGGGTTTTAAGACCAATTAGAATGGCACAAAACAACCCCTATGTCAATTTCACAGTAAGCAGCCCACTTGCCCTCAATGCACAACATCCAATTCCAATTGCAGCCTTGAAGAACATTCCATACTTCACCGGAGAGAATCGACTACTCTGTGTGATCATGTTAAAGACATTGCCAATCTTTGTGCAATTCATGAAATCAATGAGATGCAAGTGGTCACAAATCATGGCGCATCTTCATTCAAGGGGAAAGCATTGCAATGGTTTAGAAGCCTTGGAGCTGGTTCTATCACAAATTGGAATCAGCTATGTATAGCACTTCATGAGCAATTTGGAGAGAAGGGAGACAACTTGTCTCTTTTGGAGCAGATGACAACCATCAAGAGAGCTCCCAATGAGCAGCTGATCGATTTCAATTTCAGATTTCAAAAGACTTGGGAGAGAATTCCAATGGTAGTCAGACCAAGTAGAAGGTGCTTTTCTCTACTATCTCAAAGCTCTAAATTCTGATATTTCTATGTTGATTCAGTCCATGGGAGGCATAACTATCCCTATGGCTTATAAGATTGCCATTAGGGCTGAAAATTGTTTGATCCAAGCTGGCAAACTAGCCCCTAGACCTCCCATGCCATTGTTTCCAAGTTTAGAGAGTCCAAACACCAATCAAGCACCTAATTTGGCTCCTTCTCCCACTCCTAGAAATCAGAGTTCAAATGAAGCTTCTACTTCATCTCCAAGTGCCCCAAATGAGCTTCAAGAAGTCATGAAGCAATTGCAAAACCTAGGCAATGAGCTAGTCACTCTCAAGAGGCAGCAAGCCCAAGGTTTTAGACCTTCTTACCAGCCCCAAGCTCAGCCCAACAGGCAGCCATACCAACCACAAAGACCTCCTAATCCAAGCTGCAAATATAAATCAAACAAGGCCTCCTGCCAATAGACCATTTCAGCCCTATAATCCAAATGCCATATCTGCCTCTAAGGCATTAGTGCCAACACAAAACAACATTGCTCAGGAGTATGATTGGTGCTTTCCATGCAATGAACCTCATAACCAATCCATGTGCTTCAATGGTGCTTTGAATCAAGCATTAATGGTGACAACTACCGGTGTGGAGGGTGAGGGAAGTCAAGGAAACAACCAACAACAAGAAACATTCCAACAACAATCAGCCCCAAATGACACCACGTTGGTAAATTGGCAAGCAGAGGATTTTTGTGGCATGAATCAAACGGTCTCTCAAGGTGTGGCAGCCAACACAAGGTCAAAAAGAAGGAATTTGGGTGAAGAACAGCCATTGGCTCCACCAATCCACAACCTTCCATGGCTCCACAAATGGTTGGCAAACAAAATCCAATTTCAAATGCACAAGGGCAGCCAAGAACAGCTCCTAGGCCAACTCAAATACCAGTTGTTGCTGCCCACATGCAAGGAGTGAATGTGCAAACCAAGGGACAACAAAGAGATCCTTCATCACCATTCAATTATCATTGATCAGATGAAGAAGACAAATGTGAATATATCAATGTGGGAATCCCTATCTATCCCACGCCAAAGAGATTTGCTACAAGCTGCCATGAAGGACTGGCCAACTTCGAATCAGCAAGTTTAGATGCAAGAGAAAGTGCTCACAAATGCTGCCCAGCCACCGAAGGGAATCATGGAGGACAAAGCAAGGTAAAATGTCAAGCCCCCTCCTTTCTATGTTTCATTAATCATGGAAATCAGCTAGTGCATAATTCGCATGATAGATTCCGGGGCAAGTAGCTCGCTGATGCCTAAACAAATAGCTGATCACCTAGGGCTCCAAAGATAAAACCATATCCAAAGGGGTAGTGCAGCTAGATGGGACAAGCAAAGAATAACAGTTGGAGTGATTAGAAACTTGAGTCTTATCTTGCATGCATGTCCAAATGTTGTCGTTTTACAAGATGTATCAGTTATAGACCTTCCACCACTCTTTGCCCTATGCTTGTCAAGGGACTTCACAACCAAGATTGGAGGATATTTGTCTACTGATTGGTCACACATGCTGTTCAGAACAAGGTATGGAACCAAAGCTACAATCAGGTCTGAACCTATTGCAAACTTTCACATTGAGCCTTACACTCCAAGTCAGATCAATGCCAATTGTTCAGCATTTGATCAAGAAGATCACCCAAGCACTGATGAAGCTGACACTAAGGTTGGAAGCATCCCGGATCTAACTCTTGATGAATGGGCAAACAAAGTACATGCTTTTGATCCTTATCAAGAAGTAGAAGAATCTGAGCTAGGGGTCTATTGTATACATGAAGAAAATCAGCCCATTCCTAAGATCACCAAACCAAACCACAAGGATGAGAATGAGGTATGGCAGCTGTTTTTTTGATGGATCAAGGAGTAGACAAGGTGCAGGAGGTGGAGCTATGCTTGTTTCACCTCAAGGAGTAAAGTACTATTCAGCTTTTAGGTTTCAGTTTGCATGCTCTAATAACACTGCTGAATATGAAGCCTTGGTGCAAGGGATGCATTGGGCAATCAAGAAGAAAATAAAGAACTTGCAAGTCTTTGGTGACAGTGAATTGATTATAAATCAGGTCAAGGGACAACATGCTGCCAAGAATGATCTACTCAAGTGCTACAAGAACAGGGTATGGGACCTCATGGAAGATTTTGAGGGTTTTGGCATCAAATCCATTCCTAGGAAAGAGAATCAAGTTGCTGACAAGCTTGCAGCAGTAGGGGCAGCCTTTGACATTGTGGAAAGCATTCAAAAAGACAAGGTACAACCAAACATCCACGTGATTGTGAGGCCTTCAAAGGCCGGATAACAATGTCGCTTGGCAAGTATTTGAGAATGACCAAAGCAAATCATCCATTTTTCAGTAAGAAGAAGTTGAGTTCTCACCTAAGAATCAAGAAAATTGGAACAACAAAGATGGTGACCAAGTGGTACAAACCGAGAACTAACAAGCTGCCCAAGGGACTTATCACTTTGGAGTCCATTTTTAATCCCAATGATCAGTTTAGGAAAGAGAAAGCAAACATTCAAAGTCAAGAGAGAAGATTCAAGATTCATCTTGGTGGAAGAGAACAAACCATTGCAAATTGGAAAGATGACAATCGAACAAGAAAGGTATGAGTTCATACAGCTGTGTCAAGAGTTCCCTGATGTGTTTGCTTGGAGCTATGAAGACTTGAAAGGTTTCAATCCCAACTTAGCTCAGCATACCATTGAATTGGATCCAAATACTAAGCCTGTCAGGTAGAAACAAAGACCAGTCAATCCACATATGGAGCCTCTCATGAGGAAAGAATTGAACAAGCTGATTGAGTCAAGGATCATATTCCCAATCAAGCATTCTAGTTGGGTTGCCAACTTGGTTCCAGTCAGAAAGAAGAGTGGAGAGATCAGATTGTGTGTTGACTTCAGAGACTTGAATAGAGCATCCCTCAAGGACCATTACCCACTCCCTTCCATGGAGAAAATCTTGCAAGTTGTGGCTGGCTCCGAGAGGTTTTCACTACTTGATGGCTACTCAGGCTACAATCAGATTATGGTGAAGGAAGAAGACCAGTTCAAGACAGCCTTCACAACCAAATGGGGAACTTATGCATACAGGAAAATGCCATTTGGGCTGTCCAACGCTGGTGCTACCTTCCAAAGAGCAATGGACATGGCGTTCAAAGGTTTGATTAACAACATGGTGCTGATTTACCTTGATGATATCACTATTTTTTCCAAAATGTAGCAGACCACCTCTCTCATTTGAGACAAGTCTTCACGAGGTGCAGGAGATTTGGAGTGTCTTTGAATCCTAAGAAGTGTATCTTTCTTGCACATGAAGGAAAGCTCCTTGGCCATATTGTCTCCAAAGAAGGATTAGCAATTGATCCAGAGAGGGTTGAAGCCATAAGAGCACTACCATTGCCAAGCCACAAGAAGGCCCTTCGAGAGTTTCTTGGGAGGATAAACTTTGTTCGGAGGTTTGTCCTGATTTTGCAGCCCTTGTCAAGCCCATCACCAAAATGTTAAAGAAAAGCATGGCTTTCAAGTGGACA
Source organism: Taxus wallichiana var. yunnanensis (assembly GCA_018340775.1). Lineage (NCBI taxonomy): Eukaryota > Viridiplantae > Streptophyta > Pinopsida > Cupressales > Taxaceae > Taxus > Taxus wallichiana. Next base: position 639,049,250 of record CM031244.1, read on the forward strand.
GCAGAAGGCAAGGAGAGTTTTGAAGCAATCAAAGAAGCCATCTCTCAAGCACCAACTCTCATCAACCCGGACTTCTCCAAGGATTTCATCCTCTATGCATTTGGAGGTAATGACACTATTTCTGCCATTTTGGTACAACAGAACAAGGACAATGATGAGCAGCCAATTGCTTTCTTCAGCCAGAGCCTAGATGACTATGAGGTGAAGTATTCTTTTATTGAGAAGCATGTGCTGGCAGTAATCAGAAGCTTGAAGAAATTCAAGCATTTAGTCTCAAACAACAAGGTCCATTGCTGGTCTCACATGCTGGGGTTAAAGACTTCCTCCTCAACAAGGATTTGAATGAGAAAAGGGCAGGTTGGATCACCGTGTCATGGAGTATGACATTGAGATCAAAATCACCAAGCTGGTAAGAGGAAAAGGATTGTGTGAGCAGCTGATTTTGGGGAAGCAAAAAGAAGCATGCAATGAAGAAGAGGCTGTTTTGATAGTTCAAGACAGCCATGTGCAAGGCAGCACTCAAGAAGAAAACAATGCTGCCCCCACTCCTTGCTGGACCCAAGGTATTATACACTTCCTAAGCACAGGCCTATGCCCTCCGGAGATGAACAAGACCCAAAGAAGACACTTCAGATTGCAGGCTATCTCATATGCCATTGTTGATGGAGTTTTGTTCAAGAAAGATGTGAATGGAGTGCTGCTGAGATGCATTAGCACAAATCAGATTCATAGGGTATTGGAAGAGTTCCATGGTGGACCAGCTGGTGGTCATTTTGCACCGAGAGTGACAACTCTAAAAATCATGAAGGCTGGTTATTATTGGCCTAAAATTTTCAGTGATTGCTATGCATGGATCAAGAGGTGTAAGAATTGTGCATTCTTCACAGGAAAAGAAAGACTTGCTGCCCTTCCATTGCATCCAATCTCGGTTGACCAGCCATTCATGCAATGGGGTTTGGACTTCATCGAGTCATTAATCCCAATTCAAGTCAAGGGCACAAATGGATTTTGACAGCCATGGACTACTTCACCAAGTGGATCAAGCAAGAGCACTCAAAGAAGCAAATGAGTCCAAAGATCTTAGACTTTTATGAGGAGATAACAACCAGATTTGGTATACCCGCTACAATAATCTCGTATAATGCATGGCATTCATGGATCCAAGGTGACCGAGTGGGCTGTCAAGAACGGATCTACCTAAGCACTTCATCAAACTATTACCCTCAAGGTAATGGCCAGGCCGAGTCTACAAACAAGAACTTGTTGAGGATCATTAGGAGGACTCTTGATGAGAATCAGAGGTCTTGGCATACCAAACTGAAATCAGCCTTATGGGCTGATAGGATAACCCCCAAGAGATCCACAGGTAACTCTCCATTCAAGCTTGTTTATGGAAGAGAGGCAATCTTGCCCATGTCACTTGAGTTGCCAACATTGGAACTCATGAAGCAGTTAGAGTTGCTAGAGTTTGGGCCCATGGAGGTGAGATATGCAGAGTTGATGGAGCTACAAGAGATCGAAATCAGGCATCCCAAGCAATGGAGAAGGATCAAGCTTTGATCAAGAAGACCTTTGATAGGAAGGCCAAGGATAGATATTTTCAAGTTGGAGATCTAGTGTTGAAATGGGATGTGGATAGAGCAAAACCGGGAAGGCATTCAAAATTTGATGCCATTTGGAGTGGCCCATACATGGTCACGAAGTGCAAGAACAACAATGCTTTCCAATTGGCCTCATTGATGGTGAAGAACTGCAGATTCCAGTCAATGGAATCTATCTCAAGCATTGCTTCTAGAGGGAAATTCTCCACCTTGTAAATATTAGATTAGATTTTCATTCCTCCAAGTGCTTTGCACATTGTTTTGCTGTAGGTTAGTTTTGTTTCCCCTAAGTGCTTTGGCACAACTTGTTGTCCATGGAGATGTTTTGCAGTCCTTGCTTCCATCAGGTGATATTCCATCTTCCTCCTTGCAACATTCTAAGTCAGGTTGGGGTTCCAAATAGAAAATTTGATGACTCCATGCCCAATGGACTGCTTCAGGCAACTGGTACTTTCATCTAGCAGGCAGATGACCCCTCTGAGTCACCAAAATTGTTATCCAAAATGTGCCCCTGCTCATTTTTGTGGCTAACTCCTTGTGTTCCTACCTCTCTTGTGCCTCAGTCTTCATTTTTTGATTTTCAGGCACTCAAATCTTTCTAGAGATGGCACCATCAGATAGAGCTCTCTCTCAGCTTTCCAGAAAGGTAAAGTTTGCCTCCTAACTCCTCGTATTTTTCAAGTTATGGCTCTCATGGAGTTTTTGTGGGAAATTTTCCCATTGGAGGCCCGCAGCCAATAGGAAGCTGCCACGTGGCAAGGGAGTTCGGAGGTCGGAGGTGAACTTGGAAAATTTTCCAAGTTTGGGTCGAAGGTTCAAATGGAAAATTTTTCCGTGGGGCCCGCGGACCAATCACAGTGTGACACGTGTCACAAGGGGAGGCATAGTGAAAAAATTGGCTAAGTGTTTGAGCAGGAAAATTTTGAATTTTGGCCCGCGGCCAATAGGAACTCGCCACGTGGCCAAGGAGGGTCATGGGCATCGGGGTTAAAATTGAAATTTTTGCTAAGTTTTGGTAAAATTTTCAAATGCAACATTTGTCCCACGTAGCCCGCGCCCAATGAAAATGGGCCACGTGTCCAATGGAGCCCGAACCGGCGTGGGAAGGAAATCAAAAATCGGCTAAGTGTTTTTGCCAAGATTTTTAAGGGTGAAGTTTGGAGGATTGGCCTGAGCCAATGGAAACATGACAGGTGGCAGAGGTGGCCGGGGAGCTCACAAATGGGAGGAAGAAATTAAATTTTTGCTAAGTGCTCGGTGGAATTTTCGAAGGAGAAAAATGGAGAAAGGGGTCCACGGCGAATGGGAATAGGACACGTGTCCTAGGAGGCCGGGGAGTTCGGAGCTGGGGAGAATTTTTGAATTTTGGCCAAGTTTTCAGCAAAAGGTTTAAAAGTGAAGGATGACCCCATGCCCCCTGTCCTCCAATGAAATCATGCCACGTGTCCACAACTGGCGGGGCGGGGAAAAAATGGGAAATTTTCCCAAAGTATAAAAGGTCAAATTTTCAAAGGAAAACCCATGGAGGAAGAAGGAGAGAGAATTCCAGTGGTGAATCAGAAGCTGACATGTGGCATCCGACCAGCGGAGTGGGATTTTTTTGAAATTTTTCCAAAGACAAAAAGAGGTAAAATTGAAAAAATTTCCCGCCGATCCGTTTTTGGCCCGTTTTTGCCCTAAATCTTCAAACGATCATAACTTTTGATCCAGAGCTCGGATTTTCACGTTCTTTATATCATTGGAAATCTGTTGAAATTCTCTACATGATTCCATGGTCAATTTTGAATTTTGGTTCAGTTTGGAGAGAGAAAATTCAAAAACACTTCTGGTACGTGTCCATGGCCAGAAATGACATTTCAACAACCAAATTTAATACAAAATGGGTCGCATTCTTCTCCAGTATGGTCAAAAATGTCAGAGCATGGGTTTGTAAGGACCTCCATGCTATTTTAATGCATTTTTTCATTCAATGAGGAATGGCTCCCATGCTTTTTCACGTTTTCTCTCTCCTGGGCTCGACCCATGTACTGTAAAAGCCAGATTTGGCTCATTTCTTCAGTGTTGAACACTTTTTGGCATAGAAAACTTCTTCTTTCACCTCCAGCAAGTGATTGTTGCAAGAATCAGACCTTTTTCAAGTATTGTAGCAGGTTTATACCTCTTTGAGGGTGGAATGCAAGAGATTTTACATGGAAATGACAGTGCAAACTCTGTGAATGCTTTCAGTCCTCTGTTTGTATTGTTTTACTTCATTTTAAGACCTCTAATTGCATCTATCAGCTTGTGTATGTTTTCCCTTGTTGCATTTCATGAATTTGTGTCTATTTACATGGCAAAAAATGTTTCACCACTCCTTTGGTGCATCACCATCATTAGTTAGTTTCAATTTTTGCATTTCTATCCCTGTCCCCTTGCAATTTAGAGTAGGATTAGGATCTGAACCTCTGTAGTTGTGCAAAATATAGATCTAAATCAGAGGAGTTTGAGGAACCAGCCTCTAATCTGGAGATTCCTCTCTCATTTTCACAAGTCCCACACTTGGAGAGAGGTTTCCATGTTGTGCAATCACACTGGATGCCTAAAACATCAATTCAAAACCTTGATTTGATGCCTAAGATGTAACACGTCGTAAGAGAAGTAATCTTATGTAAAGTTCTTGAAAAAATACCAAGAATAGTTTACATTTTCTTAATTAGAGATGAAGTCTTATAGAGAGGACTTGTTCCAACATGAAATATCTTTGGAGCCTCATAATAAGACATTTAGAAAAAATCAAAGACCCATTAACCCTCTTCTCTCACTCAAGATGCAATAAGAGATACCAAAGTTAAGAGGAGGAATAATATAGCCCACCAGATATTCTTCATGGGTGGCTAGTTTGGTACCAAGTGATAAAGTAAAAAATGAAAATGGAGACATAAGACTTTGTGTAGATTTTAGGAATCTAAACAAGGCTTCAATCAAAGATAATTATCCATTTCCTAATATGGAAAATATGTTACAACTAGTTATTAGATTTGAATTATCTGTTAACATTGGATGGATTCTCGTGGTACAATCAAGTGGCTATGAAGCAATCCGAAATATTTAAAACTACCTTCAACACCCTTTGGGAACATTTATATATGTTAGGATGCCATTTGGGCTAATGAATGTTGGAGCTACTTTTCAAAGGGCCATGGATGTGGCATTTTTAGGTTTCATCAATGATTTCATAGTTGTGTACCAAGATGATGTGACTATATTTTATAGAAAAAGAGGTGACCACTTGGGGCATGTAGAGAAGATGTTAATCATATACAGGGGAATATGGAATTTCATTGAATCCCAAGAAATGTCACTTTGGTGTTCAAAAGCAAAATTATTGGGACATATAGTATCCAAAGAAGGGGTCATGATAGATCTTGAGAGAGTGGAAGCAATTAGTAAGGTTCTTATCCCTAAATCAAAAAAGGGAATTCAGTCTTTTTCAATTAGATAAACTTTATTAGGAGGTTCATTTCCAACTTTGTTGAGATAACCATCCCTATAAAAAATATGTTGAAAAAGAACCAAGTCATTAAGTGGGAAGAAGGAGCTGTTCAAGATTTCAGTGGAATAAAGGAAGCATTGAAAAATGTTCCTATATTGGTGAGTCCTGACTATAAGAAATATTTTCAAATATTTTATTTTGCATATGAGAATACCATTGCATCTAGTATTATTGTAGAAAGATGAAGAAGGAAATGAAAGGCCCATTTCTTTTTTCAACAAATCCCTGCAAGGTGTTGAGTTGAAATAAACTATCATGGAAAAGAATTATTTTTCTTTGGTAAGAGATACTAAAATTATTAGGCCTTATATTTTGAGTTCAAATATTATAGCCTATGTTCCCCACACAATGGTCAAGGATATACTATTTGAGATGGAAATATATAGTAAAATATGTCGTTGGGTAAACAAGCTCCAGGAGTATGATATGTATATTTAAAATACCAATCTAGATAGAGGTTTAGGTATGGAAAAATGATGGTAGAAAGTAATATTCAAGTAATGGAAATTAATGCAATTGAAGAGGGAAGTTTGAACCTTCAAGAAAAAATGACCAATTCGATTTGGTATAAAGATGTAATATATTACTTGGAGAATTTCAAATGTGCATGATATCTAGATAAAAATCAAAGAAGGACACTTACGTTGACTTCCCAGAAATATGTTATGAGTTATTTTGGGTTGGATTGGAAAAACCTAGAGGGAATTTCACTAAGGTGCATCACATAAGAAGAGGCCCCCAAGATTATTGCAGATTTCCATGGAGGAGTGTGTGGGGACTTTTATCCATATTTGGCAAAATATTTCTCCCTCGTGCCAAATATTGGATCAATCTCAACCCTGCATGCATAGAAGGAACCTAAGAAAACACATTCAAATCCTACAAATTGGTCGTAGAAGAACTTGAGTATGGAGTGGCGAAGGCTGAGAGGGATTAAACGAACTGTGCATAAAAGGGGAAAAGAAATGGCTCTGTCGAGTGAATCGAGCCTTAAATCTATTTAAAAAATCTACAGGCGGGCTCGGAAATAGAATAGCAGGGTCAGGAAGGAGGAGCAGTGTTAAAAGAGCCAGGAGCAAGAAGGAAAAGAAAAGGGCTAAGTGTAGAAGTGCAAGTGGAGACTCAAATGAGTGTGGGCTTGCCACGTTGCCTAAGAACCGAAAAGGTGAGGAAGGTCATTGAAGCGTCTCGAAGCCTTCTATGATGTGTACACATTAACTAATCATTTTAGCAAATTTTGAGGGGGAAACGATAAATTATAGACCCATGAGCTTGATTTTTTCTCTAATCTGGCTGTCACTTGTCCCATATGTACAGTGGGACCTATTTTTCAAACTATTTACAAACTTCGAAAGGGCATAACATTTGAACCAATGGTCAAAATTCAGAAAATTTGGTACCATTGGAAAGATCTGGACCTCCACTACACCATGGAAGCATAAAATATTACTTTTAATAAGCCTTGATGGAAAAAAATCATTAAAATGGATTTGACACCATTAGTGTGGGATCGATGGCTTCCACTACCCAAATATTGAGATTTTGGTTTGCCATCTTCTCTCATATGACAAGTAGGTATGGGGAACTAGGATTGATAGATTGTGGGTGGAATAGAAGGATTCAATACATATCTTGGGGTGGTTGAAACATGATTCGACTTTCCCTCTTCTCTCTCTTTTCTTTCTATATATTGTAACACTTCTCATTTGAGAAGGAGAGACATTCTAGGCATAGAGAAACTCTATCAAATTTGTTTCTCGATGCCATTTTTGAGTAGCGAACCTTCTCCCACACCTGGAAAATGTATTTGTGCCTCTATTCCAGAAATGTAATGGTCTGTGCACCTTCTAGAGCAATAAAAACATGTTTTTGTGGTGTTCTTCAACCCTTTGCATCATTTTTTTGTTTCCCCATGCCTCTCCCTTCTAGATTTTTTTTTTGTGCATGTATTTCACATTTGCAGGTGCAAGATGTTGTGTTTCATAGAGTTTAATGGTAAATTTTAAGATCGGGCCATGTCACTTCATCGACCTCCCTCATCTCCATTTTCTTTGTTTCTTTCTCCCTTAATAGAATATCTCACTTCCTTTGTTGGTGTATCACCATTTTAGTGTAGGCTCTATTTTTCTAGTTTTCTTTCTCTCTTTGTCTCCTTGGAAGTTAGATTAGGATTAGATTAGCTTGCCTGCACTAGAATAGCTTGTGACAGGTAGTTTAGGAAGAGGAACCAACCTTCTCTGGAGAGATTTCCCACTTTTGCAAGGTCCCACACCTTGGGGAAAGTTTAATGTTATGCAATCACACTAGATTATTCTTCCTTAGAAAAGTATATTTTTAGAACTCATTTGGGGTGTCTTTGTAATTTCGCACTAACATGGACCATTTTGTTGAAAGATTCACCTTTGCTCATAAAATTTTGAGAGAACAATGTTGGTAGCACATAATATTTTAAGATGCAATAATATTAGTTAGAATATGTGAAATTTTCAAAAACTTCTCCAGTGATTGAAAGCCTCGGGGCCTTACCCTTACACTAGTATCACTTGAAGCTCCTTTCAAGTAATGAGGGTTGGACTTTATTGGATAAATTTCAAATTATTTAAGTGTAGGACACATATTGATATTAGTAGCTACAGATTATTTTACTAAGTGGGTTGAATCCATCCCTACCAAGAAAGAAACTCATCAAGTAGTTATGGACTTCATTTTGAATAATATCATCTGTAGATTAAGGGTTCCTACAATGATAGTTGCTAATAATGCTACGACCTTTAGAGAAAGAAATTTGATGGCTATGTTCTGGAATATGGTATTAAATTGACTTATGCTTCTAACTACAATCCTCAAGGTAATGATCAAGCTAAATCTAGCAACAAGAATTTTCTCAAAATACTTAGAAGCAAATTGGAACTTAACAAGAGAAAATGGGGTGAACAACTCAAGTTTTCTCTATGGGAAGATAGAGTTACTACCAAACGAGCCACTAGAAAGAGTCCTTTTTAATTTATTAATGGAATCCAAGCTCATTTACCCTGCATATGTAATTATCCTCTTATCGGTTTATCAACAATTTGGAGGATGAAAGAGTAGGCCCTTATAAGGTAAGAATAAATCAAATCTTGGAGTTAGATGATGAAAGAAGAGAATATCACCAAATACATTTGAAGTTTAGGGAAATAATCAAAAATATATTTGACAAGAAAGTGACTCCTAGGGCATTTAATGTGGGAGATTTGGTTTCACTCTGGGATAATAGGCATGAAGATAAAGACAAACATGGAAAGTTCAATGCCTTATGGATGGGACCATACTCAATTCACATCATAGTTGTTGAAAATGAATTCTTCTTTAAATATATGGATGAAAAATTATTGGAGCTACCTATTAATGATAGGCATCTAAGGAACTTTTTGGATTAAGCCTACACAATCAAGCATGACTTTTTGTACAATGTAAAGTTTGTGTTGTTCATTGTTTTTATTTCCATTTTGTTTTTTTATCTATAATGACCAATAATTTTTATATCTCTGTAATTTTTGTGCGTATCTTCTCATGAGGCCAAGTGTGTGTTACAAATTACTTCTTTGCCTAATGGATTAAAAACTTTGTTTTTATGTTGATTGGCTTATTTGGTTCTTGTGTCACTCGTAGGGGGTTCCCATCCTCAAGTTAGAGCTGATGTTGGTTCTTGTTTTGAGCTCACTCCTTTCATTTAAATAGGCCTTAAAAAAATTTCATGTTCTTTATTAAAACTTTAAATATGTGTTTCTAGATGATGAACCCATGTTAAACCAAGAAAAATCCCATGTTTGATTGTAAATCCTATTTTGGGTCGAAAAAATTGTAACCATAGCATTTCAGAGAAGTATCCAAGAAGGCATTGTCATATGATGATGTTAATCCTTGTAAACTTGCCATGTGTGTCGTTCCTTTGATCTTACATGTGAATTGCACTTTATTCTCCGATGCCCGAAGATACGTGGCATGATTTAATTGGTTTCACTATGTCAGGTTGTATCTAAACAATTAGACAAGTTACACAATGAATACAACGTATGGCCAAACTCCAAAGCCTAGCAGAATATTCTAAGGAATATACATAGTTATACGATGCAAAGTGTGAATAAAGCGTGCTCAATGAAAGGAACATGTGTTTAAATGTGATTGGAGTGGGGAAATGGAGTATCGATGCAATTTTACATCAAAGGACCAATATAATGCAAAATGCAAATGTATCCCCAAAGCCCAAAAGAGGACACATGTCAGTATTTCAATCAAGGTCAATGGGTGGGTGTTCGGGTCAAACTTACAGTTCCACACCCATTCGAGAAAAATACACGTGAACGGTTCAAATTCAAAATCATGAACAAATCAAAGTTTTATGATTTGAAGCATTAATGGATGACTACATAAATGCATGAACATGGATCAAAGTATGAATTTAGAAGGATCTTTTGATCATTTCAAGTTTCTACCTTGCACACGAGATATTTTGATGCCCCGAGAAGCACTAATTTGAAAAAGAGTGAAGAAAAATTTACTGTGAGGTGGTGACATTAAGTCGAGAGAACTCGAGTTATGGAAGCGGGAATAATTTATAAAATTTTGCAAAAGGAATGGGTAAGTCTTGTATTATGTTTGTGTTCTTATTACTTGATTTACGATTTGCAAGGAATTAAGAGGGGAAATTAAATCATATAGAATGAATCCCATGGCATCGGGATTTCACATCACCTCTAGTATTACCAGTAATTTGGACAAAATTACAGACACAAATTTGTTAAATGTCGATTTGGATGATTTTCTACGAAGGCTCCATGATCCCAATAAAAGTGAATTCATGGCAGCCATTAAGGCTAGCCACATTTCCCTAGTTGTTGCTTTCCCTCCCTCTATGCATTGTCCTAAGCTGGTAAGAATCTGTGTTGAAAACTATGATTCAAAAAAAAAGGGAAGTCTTGGATGGAAGTGGTGAAGGAGTGTTGACCCTAACACCCAAAGCATTTAAATTAATGTTAGGATACCGAGAATTGTGATACCAGTAAACATATAATCAAACCTTAAATATTACGAGGCCAAAAAGAAATATTATGCCAGAATCATGAATACTAAATGGTTATTGATAGATAGAAAGGCTACCACAAGAATTCCTAAGAAGTTGGTCAGATCACAATTCGTGGAGGAAGTGGAAGACATAATTGTGTTATTGAGTAGAATGGTTGGCATGGATGAGGCTTATGAATTCAAAGAATGGATGTGTCCATATATATGGGTTATCTTGGAGAATAAAGGAAGTATTTTTTGGAAACACTCATAGCTACATCAATCCACACACAAATTTTTGAATTAGCTACAAAAATCAACATGGATGCCACTATTGATCTTGAGTTTTATATGATGTCATACTTCATCTACAATATTGCAGGTCATAAGCTTTTCCCTGACCTCCCATAAAAGGAATGATTCAAAGATAGTAGAGTATATGATGTCTACCCCTAGTTGTGTCTGAACAACTGGAAAGGAAATGTGAGGTAAGTAAATGATGCATTTTTTGCACCTGTAATATGTCTTTTCAAACCTGAATGGGAGCAATACAGAATATTTGAAGAGGCTAGGAATGCAATACTAGAGTATGGTTTCTTCTTTATTTAGCACATATTTTTCACTTATATTAGAGCTAGTGGATTTGATGTACAAACATGTGGATTGCCTAGATATGTGGATGAAAAGTGGGCCCTATGTGAGCTTTCAAGTAAATTAGTACCAGTGCATGAGTTAATTGCACGAAAGAGTAAGACCAATATTAAATTTCCTATCAGGATTGGGAGGTATTCTTGTCCCTCCATTGCAAAATATAGATTACTAGAAGAAGAGATGGAAAGATTTGAAATGGAAAAAATTTGAACCAAGGTCCCAATATGACATCAGATGGTTTGTTATCTCAGCTTTGGGGAGTTCATATGAACATGAACCTCATTTTGAAGATTATTAGATGAACTACAAAGATGAAGAAGAGGTCAGAATTAGATATTTCTCAAGGATGACTCTTAGGTATATTATTGACTTCAAGATTGTTGTAGTACCTCAAGGAGTAGAAGATGATCAACAGACAATGAGTCAATATTATATTGACCATAAGATTGAGGCACGGAAAATTGATCCCATAGTCAAGGATTGGGAAGAATTAGACAATCCATATGAAAGAATAACCAATGTGATGAGAAAGACCTTGACTTGGTTGCAAGGAAAAGGTATGGATTTGTCCATATAAAAAAAAAAGGTATTAAGTGAGTTCAAATATTTAGAAATTTTAAAGGAGGATCTTCCCCCTTTAAAGGAAGGAGCTAATAAGATTGATCCATTAGGAGGAAGATCTCCTCAATTTCCCACCAAGAAACCCACTTTAGGCATCATTGATGAGTGGATGCTACTACCAGTGGGACTGGAACTTCTATGTCTTCTTTGAAATAGAAGACAAAAAAAATGATTTTTAAATCCACGTAAAGTACCCTTATCATTCATTCAAAGTGCCTATACAAGCTAAGGGGACATGTATAACCAAAATGAGAACTCCCATAGTAATATTTCCAGGGTCATCTAGTACAGAAAGGAAGATGAGAGGATCTGTGGTAAGTATTGACCCAATACTTAAAGTACAAAGTGCCAAAGAAAGGGAGGCACCTAGCCTCAGATGTTTTGAGAGAGTTACAAAGAAAGAAAAGGTAATATCACCATTGGTAGGGGATGTTGGTAGTCAGGTAAAGGAAAGTGGTCATGAACTAGAGAAACATAAAAGTAAAGAGCTTGAAATCATTACTCCAATCCCACTCACTAAGGATCAAGAGAAATTGGTTACCACATTTGCAGAACAAGAAATTCCATCAAAAAATCAAGGAGTAATTCAAGTTGACCCACCTATAAAGCCAGAGATTACAACTACAGTTTTGATTCCAAAGGGGATAGTGACAAAATTAGCTCAAGAATAAATGACTCATAATACTCCCATGCGTAATCAGCCTAACAATATTATGATAGAAACAAATCCAGAGGAATCAAGTGTAATGCATTTTGAAGGTTAGGATTCACCTCAATACAATGAATCACATGAACAAGTGAGAAATCCAATCGAAGTAATAGACATAGTTGTACTTGAGGAGGTGCCCCTACTCGAACCTTTAGATGTGACAGGTTGAAAGATATAAAATAAACTATATTTTTTCTCAAATTATTCCCCCTAAAAAAAGGGTAATATAACATGCTTATGAAGGAGCTATCAAATTAAGGGTGAAAATTTTCAAGCAGATTGATGAAATTATTCATTCAGAATGAGAAAAGATAGCAGAGAACACATATATATACTTGATGAGTGGTTACAAAATATTGTGATAGAAAAAAATTCACCTATGGTGATTGGGGCATTGAGAATCTAGTACAATCCTTTGATCAAAATGTTAATGGAAAACCTGATGCAATGAATCCAATGTTTAGTTATGATATTATCTAGAAGTTTGTTGGTTTAGAGCAACACATGACCAAGTTGTCAAAGAAAATAAGAAAAAGTAATGTTGCAAGGCCAAAATTTGAAGGAATACTCAGAGAGAAAGCATTGATATTCATGTTCCAGGTCAGGATTGATGAAGATGACATTATCCAAATATTTCAAAGGTTCGATGCATATAATGAAAGATTATTAGAAACACATAGCAGAACAATGTCAAGGAACTTGAAGCCAGCCCTAATATACCATGAGAAAGCTTAATGCTTGTCTTTTCTAAAAAACTTTCCTTTTTCAGTTATTACTTTCACTCATGACAATTGATTATTGTTTTAAGTTGTGGATTTCAATTATGTATGTAATGTGGAACAATGCAGTAGGATTTCATTTTGTTTTAATAGAATTATATATCTATTATTAACATGAAATTCATTGTAACATCTTGAATCTTTTACATTTGAAAATGAAATAAAAATGGGGTTCTATAGGGCCCCAACCCAGAAAAGGTTTACATACATTCTTGACATTATACCAGAAAAGGGAACTAGGAAAAGATACCTAATCTTATACTATTAAGAAATACTCCTTGAAAGAAGGAAATTTCTTTAAAAACCTATTTTTCCTAGGTGCAAATTCTTCTATCCTAATTTCCATTTACACAAATAAAATATCCCCTACCAAATCACGAGACATGCCTAGGTCCGTGAGGTCATCAACATGTTTCCTAGGACCATCCAACAAGTTGATTAGCCCCATCTTCTTCTCATAAGAATAAACCCACCCTTTGAGATCTAAACTACCTCTAGAAAGTTCCTTTTTCCCTGATTCTTTTCAGGTAGTGGGATAAATGAATGTGTTTGTTATGGCTGGGAGTGCAATCATGGTAGTTATTAGAGAAGATTGTGAAGGAGGTTTGGAGTTGGACTCAACCTTTAATTTCTTCATAAAGAGTGATGATGTCCCTAGAGGTTGTGAAGGCATAAATTCTATTGGTTTCTTCTCCAAAGTAGAAACACGTTACTCTAACTTAGTCACCTTGCAGAAAAGAGTAGGCATGGTATCTATATAAAGCCTTTCACTACGTACATAATATTTTGAGGGAATCTCCTTCACATTCAATTCTTCATTGCAAATGAAAGGGCATGTTTTATCAACCACACCTTTCACAAATCAACCTACTCCAAATCCAAAACTGATTTAACACCTGGGATTCTTTTGATGCTTCCACTTGAAAAGATGAAAATACATCATTTGGAAAGCATAAGAGATGGTAATAATCATAATTATCCTTTGAATTAGTGTCACTCAAACAATTTGAGTAGTGAATGGCCCATCATAGTCTTTTGGGTTTACAATTCTAAATAGCATTCTTACGAATGCTTCATCTGGGCCCGATAAATCAAAAACTAAGTTTAGATCCTCTAAAAGAAAGTTTGTTCAAATTAGATTATAATTCTATTCATGCCATATTGAAAACAAATAATTTCACTAAGCTTCTTGCACTTAAAATAGAGGACGTGAATTTGTAGAAGTTGTGGGAACTAATAGTATGAAATAAGATGGCGAGTTGAGATGAGAAAAATCATTGTGAGTTGATTATGTAGACTATCTATGATATCCACATGAGGGAGATAAATATGAATCACACTTATATCATAGAGAAAGGAGGTAATTGGCACGATGCGACATAGCACATGTGAAAACACTTAGCTCAGAAAGATATGACAATGACTATGTGTTTTTCGAGGCATATTCTCGAAGGTGTGAATTATTACCATCAAATATAACCATTTGGGGAGCTAAAAATTATTAAAAGGTTTCTTAACCTACCCAAATAGGAATGAATAAGTTTATAATTTCATAATAAGTGACATAGGCATCTCATTCATCATAAGGGAATAAAACATACACCGACAACATTTGTAAAAATCCTGCACATGGCATGATGGGAAAAAGATATTTTGAAAGTGATAAAATTAGATCTGCTCCTTAATAATATTCTTTGAAAATATTCAAAGTTTTGGGGGAAATTAAGAAATTAGAACCAAATATTGCATGGATATGCGAGGCATGTTCTCATATCAAAAAGGGGTTAAAAGTTTCTAAATTTTTAGAAGAAACAAAGTAAATAGATAATCATTCTTGAAAATGAATCAAATTGAGATACCTATTTTTGTTTCACCTTTCAAATCTTCTTATGTCAAGATGGTTGCAAGTGTATAGCCATTGATAAGCATTGAGATCATAGGTTTTATTTTCCCTCTTTGAGAAATCTGAAAATCTTGAAATAAACTATGTGTATGTTCATGAGCATTGTTATCTTTGTTTCTTGGTAATATACTTTAAATGAACCATTTGTATGTCCTATTGTAATATTGTGTTGATAATTCCTCTGAATTACACTATATATTTTCCTTGTGGTGGTGTTATGGCAATTGCAATTGTTCTTTGAGAAGAGCTTTCCTTTCATAGTGTGATAAATAGTTTTAAATTCATAATTCATCCATTTTGTTGAGAGGATTTTTGTAAGTCTTTGAGTGAATCTTGGGCGTAATGGATTAGGAATTATCAATATTTTATTAAGAGGTTAACATGATTTATGTTTTATTTCTTAAATATTTTGTGAAAGCATGTATTCTTGGGCTTCCATGAGTGCATATCTTTTGGTTAAAGGGATACTACTGGTTGTTTGATGTGTTTTTTTTTTTTGCCTTAAGAAATTTTCTGACAATGTTAAAGTTTGTTGAGAATTTTGTATAATCAAATTTATCCTACTTTAATCTCCCACTCCTACACAAATATAATCCTACAATTGTTAAATCTTTCTGAACCACTTCTATTTTCTTTGTCTATGAACATTTGCTAAGGTACTTTACCTTTTTACTTTCCCTTGTCTAGAGTAACTTGATTCCTATTTGCATAACATCCGCATTATTTAGTGTAAGAACTCGTGAGAGTTAAGTGGTGTATACATTGACCTTGTTCATCTAGTATTCACCTCCAAATCTCAAAAATAAGGCCAAGAAACTATGATTCCACCTATTTTTCTTACAAATTCAGAGTTACAAAATGGGTTCTCTCACCTTGGTTCAAGGCATGATGTAAAGTAGAAGGAAGGTCATCCCCTTTGTATGTACCACCCAGTCCCTCCAACTCCCGGTTCTAAATAGTTTTTTCAGACATCTTCCCCTTCTTCAAAACGATAATTATTTATACTTAGAGCATACCACCTCAAGTGTTGATGTTGCCTAGACCCAAAGGAGGTGTAAATTTGGGTACCAACAAGAACCAAAAATGGTTTTCTTTCATTATAATGCTAGAACAACCTACCATATTTTTATCCCACTCTCTCCCACCATTGAAAAAATCATTTATAATTTATGCATTTCACTTGACTTTGTCAGCTTTCCCGTACTTGGAATTCTCCTCTTAAGCCCAAAGTTAATCAATTTCTTTGGTGTCTTATCTATCAAGGTAGGCATGTGTGCAAATTTCTTAATCATATTTTCATCCCTAATCTTAAATTTCCCTTCTATTCCAGCCCGATTCATTTAAACACATATTTTGGTCATGTTCTCATGCCCAAGACATACGAACTTGGATTCACTATTTATTCCAACCATAACATCCCGAATTCTTTCATTGGCCCTGGCTTTATTTAGAGATTTTAGTCCTTGGCCTCATTATATTGATACTCTTTGGAAATTGTTTTGTGGCTATATTTTGTTTTATATTTAGAAATATCACAATGCTTTAATCTTCCAACATGATAAATTTGCTTCTTTGTTTTCCACTAATGATAAAGTGGTGATATTGTCTCCTTTTCACATACTGATTCAAGATTAATTAGTGAAAGTTTCCTTGGAGTTCATCCATTTAGATGAGCTTTTAGATCACTTAGGGAGTTTGTAATGCACTATGAGTTAGGTCCCACTTTGGATCTCTCCGCCACTTCCACCTCGCTCTTCACCTCCGCGAAGGCTACCACCATCGGGAGTGCATCATAAAACTCCTTACGTAGCCACCATTCTGCCTCTCCTCGGGGCCACCCTTCAACTCCATCCTCATCTGGACCTAGAAAGATCCCACCTCCGCGGGGAAAGGACATTTTTAATTCTCTACGGTGGTGATATTCATCATTGAGCATGCAGAATAAACTTGGATCTCTCCCCTTAGATGGGGAATTATGGTTCCTTTACAAATGTAGATTTCAAAGGATGATGGTTGGCGGTGGATCCTCCCTCATCTAATCCCAATAGTGGATTTTTAATCCCTCCTCCTCCTAGTGCTATGGTATGTGCTTGACTCTATTGGTATGATTTGTTTCTTGTTCTTTTTGGTGGCCCTCTAGGTATTTTGATGTAGCCCACATAGAATTTTTTTGTTGTTTCCCTCGTGAGTTTTGTGGGACCGTGAGTTTTCCAGTCGCCCGCCAATGTCACTCTCTTTATTTTAATTGAATATAAAGGGAAGTTCCAATAGTAAAATCATGTCAAATGACTATTTTATTTAACTCCGCAGAGGATTTTTTAGTGAATAAATCTATACTAAATCAATTCTCCTATTCGAGACAGTTATCAAAATAGATTTCATTTTTGCTTTATCATACCCATTATGGTCTATAAGCTATACATATGATTTTCTTACCCTTTCATGGCTATTTTTAAGGTGGATATTAAATTTTAAAATTTTAGTTTTGAAAACCCTTTTAGAATGGTTGGTGCCTTAAATTATAAACCCTAAGATGAGTTTCCATCTATGACAAATTCTAGGCATTTAAATAATTTTTGAATTCAATTAAGACCCCATACAAGTCAAGTTGAGAGAATATTGTTTCTTTTAGTACATTTGATTTGTATTGAAAATTTTATGGTTGTTTGGGTAGTTATTAATTGAAATTTTAATTATGAGATTTGGCAAAAATAGGGTATATATATTCCATGTCTATGATTGTTTTGAGTGTTTTTAGTTAATAATAAAAATTGCATATGTGAGAATGAAATGTTTTGTTGAGATAATATACTCATAAGTTGGCATGACCCTTATCTAGGTTTATTAAGTCTTTTGGAAATGTTGAACATATATATGGGGTCACATATTTGATATTTATAATGTTTTGAATCTTATCTTAAGACCATATATATCAATATGATTTTGGAATTACTTTTATCTAGAACCTAGTTTTTAACATAGTTTCAATATCCAATTCAAGGTGTGAAACTCAATGAAACCAATGAACATAACCTTAGAATATGTATTAATTTGATCACAATTTGAGACAACAATAAAACAAATGCATTTTTCTACATTATGATAGAAAATATAAATTCCATGTTATATTATATCGATTATGACAAGTGATTTATGTATGGGTGGACATCATCATGGGCATATAATAATTTATACAGTAAACCATACATGTTTACACTAACACAATGACCTTTTTGTTACTAATGAAATATAATGTAAGGTTTAAATGTAATTTTAGTTAACCTTGTGATCCTTTTGGATTAATTAATTATACTTATTTAGGACTATGCAAGGATCATTATGGATAGATAATATTAAAGTATACTCCTTTTATTTGAAATTAGTTAAAGTGTGGAAAATTGGAAATGAATGGAATATGATTAAAAGTAATATTTTTTAAAATTATTTTTATTGGAAATCAAGAAAAAAATTATTCTTATTAAGATAACTATAATTTAATGTTGGAACATTGGTTTTTACCCTTTTTGATAGTTATATGACCTCATATGCAAAGTAGGATTCATGAAAGGAATCCCAACATTTACAAATCCTTTTTCTATCCCATATCCTCCTTTATGCTTTTGGAAGTCATGTATGAGTTAGTTGTGTGTAAAGAAAGACAAATATTATGAGTTAGTGTAAGCCATAATATGATAGATTTAAATAAAGATTGAAAGTTAGCCAAAGTAATGTATTTTTTAATACATTATCGCTTAGCTCACACCTTGCTTTATATGTGATTGTAAATAATTAAGTAGTATTGGGTACTAAAACCTTGTGATTGCCTTTATATAGATGTAGGTAGATATGTTCATGTGATTCTTTTTACTATTATTTGTTGATAATTTGATTTCTTTATCTACCTCCTTTATTGAAGAATATGTCCACCACCTAAACAAGTAGATGGAGGGGATCCTTTGAGGTTTGTGGTTGGAGGTAAAGTTCTCTAATGATTCTCTCCTCCGTATACTTATACTTCATGACACATGTACATGTATAATTTATTTTTATGTTTGATATTATTAAGTTATAAGGAATGATTTTTCCTTCTATGTACTTATTAGTTTTGCTAACTTGATATACTTTGTTCATCTAATTTTTGTATCATTATTGAAATCATTGTACTCATTCTTAAGGAATTTCTCTTGGACGTATACATATTTCCAAATATATAAATTTTGCATTTGAGTAATTTATGTAAAAATCAATGATATAAAATAAATATTTGTCTCTTAGATTAAATGTTTATATAGTTGTACATTCCTTTTAAAAAAATATTGAGTGTAATGTATTCTAAATTTTTTTAAACATTACACTTCAGTAGTAAGTTTTGTAGCATGAATGCTACATTTTGGTATCAAAGACTAGTTTTCGCACTACAACAAAATAGGTTCGTCAATGCTAACCTAACTTCCTAGTATAATATTATAGATACTATGGAATAAACTCAAGTAAATGTTGCCCCTGGGCATAGAAATGCCAATACCGATCATCCCGATAAATTTTATTAGATCCTCACTTCTCTCCGTGAAACACAAGATCGATCACCGCATTACAACAACAACTTCAAGGTGATCATGATGATGAGGATAAGAATGATGATGAAGACCAAGAATGTTCATATCATGATGAGGAGGAGGAGATTCATGATGAAAAGAGATCTTGTTAGGTTGTGAAGCTTATCAAAGATATAAAAAGGATTAATCCTCCACAATTTGATACACCTAATTTTATGGAATGTTTTGAGTCTTGGCTCATATAAATGGAGAAATATTTTGAAATCAAATATTTTTCCAAGGAAACCAAGGTATTTTGGAAATATTTTCATATGTCTAGAGAAGATTTATTCTAGTGGGATAACAAAAATGGATCTCTTATTAGATTCTATATCGTATCCTTATAGTAATATAAGGGATATTTTAGAGAATGTTGGCTACCTTAGTTATACTTTAATAAAAATATGATAGAGTTAGAGAACCTTCAATAGGGAAAAATTATTGATTGTATACTAGGAAAATTTCACTCACCTACTCAATTATGTCCCTTAGTATCATAAGGATGAAAATTTCAGGATAAAGAAATTTATTTTGGTTTAAACCAACATATTGGAGGTGATGAGAATTTGTATGGACCTTCTAATATGGATGAATTTTATGAAAATTTTATGTAAGAGCAAAAATTTAGGCGACAATGAGTGTTTCGTGAGTTGAAAAAGAAAGGGAGTTATCCATCTAATTCTTCATCCAACATCGAGAAAACATAGTGGAAGAAGGATAGAAAAAGGGAAAACCTTCCTTTAAGAAATTAAAAACCATCTAGAAATAAATTCAAGAAGGATAGTAATGGGAATAAAAACAATAGTAAAATTGGAAAGAAAATACAAGGGAAATGAGCAATAGGAATATGCGTTAATTATAGAGATGCACATTATGCCGGTAAATACCCACAAAAATGGAAAGGTAACCCGTAGCAAAGTGTAAACCCCTCTTGGATCGGTGAGAGGATTTTTAGAAAAGGATTCATGAAGAAGCATACAACTTCCAAGAATAACATCAAACTAAATTGGTTGAGGAGTTAAGTGTGTTGTTCAATTTACTGTAGAAATTTTAATAGATATTAGATCTATTGATTATTTCATTTCTCACAATTTATTATTCAAATTTCTTGGAAGAGAGATATGTGGGAAAATATTGGAATGTTAAATACAAAAAGGGGTGATCATAAGGTAATGAAATGTCTCTTTGAGGAAAAATTGAAACTACTATAGTTAACCACAAAGGTAAATCTATATGTGGCACCCTTAGGTTCCTATGACATTATTTTGGGTATAAACTAGTTGATCCGATATATAGATAAGGTAGATTATTTCTCTAAGTTAATTATATGTCTAGATTACTTTTGCCACCCCACTAACATTAAGGAGATAAAAAGATAAATTTTCCTTAGGTATATATCTACAATGCACCTTAAGAAATTTTGAAGGAAAGGATGCATATTATATGCATTATAACTTAGTGATATTCATGAAGATAAAGGACCCACTATGGAGGAATACCCATTTTTTCATGAATTTCATGATGTTTTCCTTGAGGAATTTCATGGGTTTCCTTCTAAGTTAGAATTTTACTTCTTGATTGATATTATGCCTAAAATAGAACCGGTCTCAGAAGAACTTTACAAGATGAAAAAAACATATTTATTTGAATTTAAGGCTCAATATCATGAGTTGTTGTCTACATGTTTGATACCCCTAGTGTCTCACCTTGGGAACATTAATATTTTTGTAAAAATAATCATTGTATCTTGAGATTGTGTGTGGATTACATATTATTGAATAAATCCATAATTAAAAATAAGTGTCATTTACCCCACATAGATATTGGAGTTGTGATCACTCACTAGGATATCTCTAGTATGCAACACATTACCAAATCCATAAAAAACACACACATAGAACATTACACAACATAACCAATGCACAATAAAATAAATATTATAATAATAATTTATCCATATTATTTTGGCTAAAAATAATTACAATCTCAAATATCATATAGAGAATACAAGTGGGGCTGCCTTTAAATAAGCCTAATAGGTGGATGCAAAACAACTAATTGATTTTTGTGAACCCCTTAATATAAGAGAATCCCCTAATAAAGTGGATCAAAATAATTCATGTACGAGAGGTGATTATCTCTAACAAAATTCTAAGATAAACTTAACCTTAAAGGAGTGTGAACAAAAATAATAGTAATTGGTTTTAAAAAGACCAAACCACATCAACAAGTGTGAACACTCCAACACCCTCCCTTAATTGCAAAATTGGGAAGTGATAAAATAGAAAATCTAGGAGATAGACCCAAATATGGGTCCTAAGCAACTAGGCCTAATAAGGTAATAATTTACAAAAAGATTTAAAATAGTTACCTTAAATGACAATATGTCACTACAAGCTACCCAAAACCGGAAAAAATAACAAAGTGGAGAGAGTAATATCCTGCTACAATGTTTCCTAAGAAGCATTGCTCATACACTCTACTAAAGAATATTTTTTTTTACATTTTGGGATTCATTGTTTGATCAAAAACTCAAACAAGTTTCAACATAATATATTAGAATAGCTACATTTTAGAAGGAGGGAAATCTCAAATACTAACAAAAGGATATTGTCACGATTGTTTTTGATAGTGCAAATAATCATCAAAATTAATCGATATAATGCCAAAACATGATGTGCCACAAAACAAGAAAAAATTCCAAGGAAAGGACATAAGAGCCAAAACCAGAATCTACACCACATCCCCCATGCTATCGATTGGGTGGAGTGATGCAACAAATATCTACAAGTTGTCAAAATGAACTAATCAAACATTGACAAGATGACATTTTGTTTCACAAGAATATCTCCACTATAAAAGATATTATCAACATGCCTAAAATTTTCAAAAATAGAGATGAAATATACCTCTTAAGAAGATGACCCTAGTGGCAACATGTAAAATTCAATCAATCAAGGAGAGAAAAGTGCTAAAAAAATGGAGTACACTTGTATGAAAAAAATCCATTTCTCTATAGACTTAGTGAAAATATCTGTAAATACCATACAAAATAACATCACCAAGTGATGCATAAATATAAAGAATGATGTCAATCTTTAAAGGGTTCCATCTAAAGAGGATAGATCTACAATCGCTAAAGAAAATAGATCAAATAGTAAGCGGCATTAGAATGTAGGATGAGAGATGGGTGGATCAATAAGCTAAATGGTGGTATGTGTCATGCATGTAGTTTCCTCTCAACGAATACTTTCTTTGCCACCAAAAGTGATAATAGATCAATCCCAAATGAACATGGATGACTGAGGGAGATGTTTGCATATGATTTGGTGCAAATCGCACAATTAGAAAATGCAAAGAACATTATAATTTTTTCCAATTTGATCATGTTTGATAGTTGAAATCTCATGTTTCTTAGGTCTAATTGAACGTGCTTAACTCATGTGTAGCTCGCGATCCTCACAAAGAGTTGAGAAAACAAATTAAGATGTTTTTCAACAAGTGATCCCAATGAATTATCTCGCATCAAAACCAATGTCATGGGGAAAATTCCAGCTAATAGACTCGAATAGGAGAGCAATACCCTATGAATGTTTAATCAAGACCTCTACTAGAAAATACCATAGAAAAAAGTATATGATTGTAGACACCGTAAAAAGACACATTATTATTTGGATCATTATTCATCCACATTCCATTAGAATTAATTCATCAATTCTACAACTTATGAAGTATGTTAGGAAATCTAATGTTCACATTGGTATTTCATACTTACTATAAAGTAAATACTACTTATGGTTAATTAGTAAGTTAGTAATATTGGTTAGTCGTATATTTAATGAAATTGCATTGTGTCAAATATAGAAGATCATTTATTGGTTCCTGAAAATTTTTGGATGTACCTTCATTTGGTATAGAGTGAAGTGAAATCATGTTTTTCTGATGGAGGAATAATCATCCTACAAGGTAACTCAGTTATCCTTTGTTGTCTGAGAAATGAGATCTGCATCTTTGGAAGTTTTTAGAGCTCAGATTTAAGGATTTTAGATTGTGTTACATATATTGTGTTTTTTTGTGGCAGATTTACATTATGAGATTAAGAAACTAGTATTAGCGTGCCTAGAGGCCCTGATTCATCCATTTCTGCATCAACCTTCGTAGCGTCATATTCTCTTATTGTGCCACTAGAATAAGGAAATATGTGAGGTGATATTGATGTACCTGGTGGAGCTCAGTTATAGGAATTATATATTTCATTTACATGATAATAATTTATAGCAAATGTCTTCAACTTTATAGTCAAGTTTATATTGCATCGTTTGTATTGATTTTAAATTGAATAGGTAAATCATTTCAATCACCAACTGCTCATATCCTGATCAATTTTGGATTCTGATATTGAAATGTGTGGCGAGATATTATTCATATTTTTTAGGCCGGCATATATCTCACAGCCACCAGCTCAATTTCAGAATGAGGAGCTGTGCAGATTGGTTTTTGGTGTTATTGGTGTGCAGATCTAATTGAATCCAGCCATAACTCGCTCTGATCAAGGTTATATTTCTATGGAACATCCCACGTCACATTCCTACCGTGGAACCTCGTCTATCAATTCGTCAAAGGATTCTTGGTGTCGATATCTCCACGTATTCTCAAACAATTGAATTTCATTGGCATTTGGAAGTCAAATTATTACATAAAAATTAAAATCTATCAACTAACCGTGTTACAATCTCAATCCGGGCTCCTTTAGATCCTCTGGAATCCATCAAAGGTGATATGCACGAGTTTTGCTCCAAGTTTGACATGTGTCTCCATATATCCATGTGCAAGTGTGCAGCGTAGTGGACAGTTTGATACGAATTCGTGCATGGAACACATATGTTGGTCAAATAACTTCCATATTATTTCATTTGTTGATATTTCATAAAATCATATTAGAAAAATTCATGGTGAATGGTTATAGTTTTCTATAAAGTAGAAGGTACGTGTCATAGCCTCTACATTAATTAAAAGTTTAAATCTCATAATGAGTCAATGTTTATTGTTTAGATCAAAATATTAATTGCCATATATATTTAGACCTCATAGTTAAAGAAATTGTATTTGAAAGTCATGTAGTCTTTCATGTGTTATTGTAAAAAGTTCAAAAAAAAAAAAACTCCTTACGGATGTATTTTTAGTGTTATCCTAAAAATAAATGATTTCATAGTGTGGGGGAAATAATAACTAATGTGGAAATCATTGAGTGACATGATCACATTCTTTTGAGGTAGAAACATCATGCATTGGAGGTCAGAGGCAACGAAGGATGGAGGGCGATCAACACCTCTCGTCAGTCATCAACGATGGGGTCACATACAACACTTTTTCGGGGTAAAAGCACAATAAAATGTCCTACTTTTTGGTATGTTTTGTACCTTTATAAACATGAATTTTCAGTTTCATTGATTTTCTAAAGGTAATAGCCATAAAACTGTACACATTCATGAAATTCCACAAACTAACGAAATGTTGTGTTTAGAGTGTAGAATACATGTAAATTTTTTTAAAAATTTTTGTAAAAAAATGGTCTTTTTCTTAATTTTATTCATATGTTGTTTCTTATGTTATAAAAGAGGAATAGACTGTCCCCGGTGGTTTTTAAAATGAAAATTTATTTTTTCACCATGAAATTTTAGATATATGTTCAAGATTTGAATTTTGAGGTCTGTCATCAAATTTTCATATTTTTGGACTTATATTTTTTTAATTAATTTTTTTAATATTGGTAAATAGTTTTTGAAAGGGACAGAGAAGCTATATCAAAGCACAAAAGTTACCAACGAAAGAACACGAAGCCTAGAAACAAAGAACACAAACGAGACTTAACAAAGAAAGCAGGACTATTTTTTTAATTAATTATTTAGTAAAAATATTTTCAAATAAATGGCGTACAAATGTTTATCTTTGATAAATTTTAATATTTATATCGAAATTGAATTTTTTTTTCATAGGTAAGAAGAAGACTTCAACAAATAGTAATTTTATTTTTTTCAAAAAAAATTGATATATTTTGCTATTTTTCAAATTGGGTTGATTGTGTACGATCGATTGTCCTAAAATACCATATGTTAGCAAAATATAAAAAATAAATAGTAAAACAGATTTTTAAAAAATGAAAAATATATTTTTAGAAAGCTAATAAAATTCTGTATTTTATGTTAAAATTTTGTAATTTTATTCATTCGTTAACCCTAATTATATGGCACCTAAGTGGCACCTTTTGGCATAAAATTATTCTCCAAATGGATTTGGTGCCAAAATGTGCCACATAGGTGCCACATAGGGGGGTTCGTGCGAAGTGGGTTCGCAGAAGGGGGTTCACATGAACCCCTCTTCACTTGAACCCCCCTAAACCCTAAATATACCTCCCAAAACTATATAAATATTTGTACATATACCTCTTAGCCGCCAAAATTATTTGAATTCAGGGGGTTCGCGCGAAGGGGTGTTCACGCGAACCCCCATTCGTGTGAACCAGTTTCTTTGTCCTACGTGGCAGTTCAGGTGAAGATGGTTCATGCGAAAGGGGTGTTTACGTGAACACCCTCGATTTCTGATCCTCCCAACATCTTACTCACATTTTTGGGACACAAAGTGGGACACAACATTGTGCTTTGACCATTCGCACATTTTTAATAATATTTTTAGTTGTTTTCTTTGAGTGGCATGTGCAAAAATTAAACAAGGTATTCATTCTCTACTAAAGTTTAAACGAAGATGCTTTGCGGATGTTGAAAAGAGTTGTATAAAAGGCAAGCGACTATAGTGATATGCTAAGATTCTCTAACTTTCGAGACTCCTTCAAAAATCGTTTGGTGGAAGTGTGATTATCCGGCGATGGATTCATTGTGGAGAAATGGATTCATTGTGGTGAAATGTGTAGAAAGATCCGGATGGCGTATATATACCTAAAAGTATGCGAGAGGGATATGATTCTATTTATAGTGCTTAAGATGTGCTTTCTTCACATGTAAACACTAAGAGGAGAATGTTAGGAAATATAGTGTTCACATTGGTATTCAATATTAACCATAGATTAAATACTACTTACAGTTTAATTAGTAACTTATTAATATTGGTTAGTCGTATATATATTATTATAACAAACAATATATTATGAATAGTACATTTGTTATTTTACCTTCCTATTTAATACAAAGTCGTTTTCCTATCTCTTTGGTTATTTAATAGTCAATATAGTGTATGAAATTATAGTGTATGAAATATAGAAGATCATTTATTAGTTCGTGCAAATTTGTTCCTGTACCTTCAAAGTATACACTAGGCACTCCTTAAGTAATTTAATTAGATATTTAAATAAATAAAAATCTAAATATCCACTCACCTTCCACTCATCTCCACTTACTCAAGTTCTAGAACTCTACAAAAGAGGAAGCTAAATTGCACATACAATTGAAGAATTCAAGATCCAACTATTCAAATTAAATCCTCTTAAATTCTTATTCAAACAATCCAACTGCATAGACTAAATCAACATGCTAAATCAATAAAATGCATTCATTAACTTGCAACTCAGTAAAAAATTTATCCTCAATTCATGGCCTCTCCTTTAGCTATAAATAAGAGGCTCATCTCCTCACAAATTCATCTTTGGAAGCTTAAGGCATTAGTATTTTAACTCTTTCAAATCACTACTCAATTATATGCACCATTATGTTGTCCATTTGATCAAGTATATCATAATCAAACACATCATTCATCCTCATTGCTTGTAGCATGAATACACTTCCATTTAAAGTCATATTTGGAGCATCCACATTCAATCCATTAAAGAGATTCAACAAGCTTGGTACTTCATTCCATGCTTCAACCATCTCATCCGAGGTTACAAGGAAACATGAATGAAGGGATCAGTATAGGTGACTTGTGTCTCCATATTTTTTTACGCATTAGTGTAGCTTATGTTCTATGTTACCATCGTAGTCTTTGTGTTTTTGTTATAAAATTTAGTCTATCATCTAATTACATGCATCTTTGTTATCGGACGTATGTCTCTATCACTAGATTTGTGATTTTATTCATCTGTGTAAGCTAGTGTGTATATAGTTGTGTTTGTGTAATTCATACATACATTTATATTTTTTATCATTTATTTTTTAGATCTGCATTTCTATTCAAATAGATGTTTTAGTGTCACATTATATACATTATAATTATTAATTTGTGTATTTATATGTTTACTTTCTATTTTACACACGTTCGAGATCTACATCTGCATTACATGCCCTACATTTTTGTCAACATGGGTGCACTAACATTGCTAATAATTTTTTTTTTTACATTAAAGTATACTAGCATCAATTATAGGTGTGTTTCTGTGTGATTTGAAGTGTGTTTTCATTACCTTCGTTAACATGAAAGTATTCGCTAACATTAAAGTAGATGAGCTAATGTTACGTGTAATTTTTGTTATTTTCATTAAATTTCTAGAATGTTTCTCTTTACTTCCATACTATTTTTGTGAAGTTATAACATTGTTCTCTAAGTTTATTTATAAAATAAAAATATTTAGAGCTAATAGTCATTATTTTTCCTTTCTATCATTTCTCTTTCTTTTTAATCAAATTTTTGTATGATCTTCTATTAGGTCTTTAGGTGATCTTGAGAATCAAAAGTAGTAGCGATTATTTTGTTATTTTTCACTAATTATGTGATTTTATTATCAAAATCCATGTATTCTCTTATATTGCATCTTTAGATGATCTTGAGAATTAAAAATGGAGAAGATCCTTTAGAATTTTCTCCTAACTTTTCCTTCAAACAATACTACTAATCTATTTCTTGTAGGACCACTTTGTTCAAAGGAACCTTTATCAAAGTAAAACAAGCAACAAACTACTAATTAGTTTATATGCAGGTTTCATTAGTCAAAGATTACTTAAAACATTTCTAGAATATTGCTAAAAATCAAGTATGATTTTATTTCATGCTTCATCAATTACACACTTCATTTATGCATTTCAAGTTATAAATAACTTTCTTGTAATCATCTCATACTTGTTTTTCACATACCAACATGGATTTCATTACCACTTAGCTACATCGGTGATGTGGATTTTGCCACCAGCACTAAGTATTTTGTATTGCATTACACTTGAGACCTAGTCTCAAAACAACGTTCGACACTTTCCTCACCTTTGTCCCCCACTTATAGATCAAGATGTCATAATTGGGGTTACTAAGATCATATGCCTAATGTATATGTAATAATGAAGTATGTGGCATCGTCCTTATAAATTCTTCGGGGAGAAATAAAGACACCATTCACATATCATTCCCCGTCACCCACCATTTTTTCACAAATCCTAGCATTAGAGTGGTGATTCACTCCTCTAAGAGGGTTAGTAATGATTAGGTGAGTCTATTTCATTATTATAAGGGTTCCCCATACCAATTTTTTTCCCATACTAATTTGGTATATCATGTCTATGATATATCAAAAGAAGCATCTTTTGGAGAGATAAGAGTCTTGCATCCACTCATTCATGACATTCTGCATTATAAATTTTTCATATAAATTTGAGTAGATTACCCAATTTATTTTACTCTCTTATAATCAAAACATTCTAAAAACATTTTTTTGTAAAGAAAAAGGTTATATCAAAGTTACTATCACAAAACTTGGTTTATATAAACACCTTTTTACATTTTTCTTGTATATTCTAGTTTGAAATTAGAAGGTTGTGTTCCACAAACACAAATCCAATCCTATCAAAGATCAAAAACTAGTTTTTCAAAATCCACTTGGAATTAGAACTTGTGTTCTACCAAAACCAAAATCAAACCCAATCCCTTTAGACACTCACATCTAAAAATCCAAATCCTATAAAAATCTACATCTTATACCTTGGATATTCACTTTATCCAACTCAAAATCCAAAAAAATCCTATCAAAATCTAAATCTATACCCTTTTGATATATAATCCACGTCAAATAAAACCATTTTAGCCTTAGTCTTTAGATTCATTAAAATCGTAGTCTTAAACAAATCAAATAAAACCATGATCTAATTATTATACATTGGATATTCACTTTATTCAATTTTAAGAACATCCAATCCTAAAAAATCAAAAGTCTTATACATTGAATATTCACTTTATCCAAGTTTAAGCAATTCATAAGCAAAAACCAAATCAAAATCTTATATGTTGGATATTCACTTTATCCAAATATTAAGTAAACCAAATCACATTGATTCTTATACATTGGATATTCACTTTATCCAAGTTTAAGCATATCAAATCAACCCAAATAAAATCTTATACTTTGGATATTCAATTCATCCAAAATATTAATCTAATCCAATATAATCAAATGGCCTCAATTAGAATCTAATATGATCTTTTAGATACTTATGGTTTGATCGCATCACATTAATTCTTACCACATAACATTACAAAATAACTATTATCAACCTTTTAGCTCAATATTTTTCAAACTTTTCAAAAACCTCAAACCCTTTTCACTTTTGGTATTTACCTATAAAATAATGGTGGTTACACGTAGCAAAAGCACCAATCTCTATGAAGAGTCTGATAAATTCAACCCCTTTGGAAAAGATGCTTTTGAAGAAGAAGACAATGAACAACAACATGAACTATCAAAAATTGAAAGAGAAGTTATCAATGACCTTATAAGGCAAAAAAAGAATCAATACCTTCTTATCCTTCTATAAATGGGAGAAAATATACCTTCAAATTTCAGGAATGAAAACTTAGAAAATTTGTTAGAAAAACCTGAGTCTACCACAAAAATCACAAATCAACTACTACATCCAACTCATTAAAGGAAGAATTATTATTAAAAATAAAAAAAAATGATGAAGAAGAAAAAAATCTACTCATGAAAAATATGTAACCATGGAAACCTCTTAACCAAACTCCCCATTCACACAAGAATGAAAGAGTATGAAAGAAACCTTGATGAGATTACACAAAGGTACAAAACAATTTAACTTCAATGAATTATGTCCTTACCCTTTTGATAAGGACATGTTACGTGTACCTTTTCCCAAATATTTTGAAACACCAAAATTCAAAAATACAAAGGTAAACATGATCCGAGAGAGCATGTAAGATAATTTTTCATGGCATGCCAAGAAGTGGCATATAATGACATCTTTCTCTTGTGCCTTTTTCCTAAAAGTTTAGGAGGGAAATATTTGGATTAGTTTTTACACCTTCCAAAGGGATTAATAAAAATTCCATAAACCTTTCAAAAAATGTCCAACATTTCTTGTTCAACTTATATTCTCAAGTCACAATGATGGACCTTTATAACACAAAGCAAAGGAACAATGAGACTTTCACATTATTTCTTCAATGATGGAAAGGGATCATAAGCTGATTCCCTTGTTCTATACCTGAAAAATAGTTAGTATCTTCATTCCTAATCTTAATTCAAAATTATCAATTCAAATAAAATACATTTCTTCAAAAAATTTGAAGAATTCCTAGAAAAGGACAACAAATTGAGAGGGATCTCATTGCTAAGATCCTAATCAGGACTCCTTCAAGATACTAATCAAATAATAATAATACCAATCATCAAAATCATTATAAAACCAATTTTATCCACTGAAATCAAAATGTTGTGAATGATGAGATTATTGATTCTCACCATGTTTAAAACATACAAAACCAAACCAATCAACAATCGAGAAAAACATAAAAATCAAATAAATAACTCCTAATCCTATGTAATAAAGAAACTACTCTACATGAGGTCAAATGACAACAATTCACACCTCTCGAGAAATTATTAAAAGTGTACTACATAAATTAATAAGTGATAAAATATTGACCTATCGATTCACATGACCCTTTGAAAAATGGCAATCCAAAGGTAAAAGGAAAATGAATATTGTGACTACCATCGCATACATGGCCATCCTACGGATCATTGTGTAAGACTATCACTTTATTCAAGATTTAATTGATAATAAATACATTGAAATTGAAAATCAATCTAATAATAAAATTCCAAATGATAAGTTAAAGGTCTTCCAAGACCCTTTCCCTAAGCATGGTATAAAAAATAATGCTAAAGATAAAGGACAAACATCAAACAATGTAGAGTTTGATTCTATCATTTCATTGATAGATCATACACCTGATATTATGGCCACCATCAAAATCAATAATCCTACTTGCACTATGAAAATGAGACAAAAGTAAGTTTGGGTACATGTTCTTGCTAAGAAACCCTTCATACCCACAACACCACAACAAACATCCAATCCTAAGTCCACTATTCTACAAAATCTATCAAATGCAAAGTCTTCATTTGATTCATATGATATAATCAAACAATTAGAGAAGACAAATGCACAAATTTCCCTCATGAACTTAAAACATAACCCACACTCATGGGTATCCTTCTTCATGCACTCCATGAGGCATGTGTTCTAAGGATATTAGCACCAAACAATTTCAATTTTTAATTACAAATTTATCACCGAATAATCTATTTTTATCATTTGGTCCCCATGACCTCTTGAATCCCAATATTATTAACAAAAATTCCTTATACATCGAAGCATTCATTGATGATACCAAACTAAGTCTTATCTAATGCACAAAATAACATTACTCCTTCTCTTATAAAGTGCATTTAGATGTAGTCTTAAGAACTAGACAACTCATTTAAGATAAAATGAAAAATATTTTTGATCTATTTTTAAAATTCCATTCAATATTAATTTTTTTCATTTTGTAATATTTCTTATAAGTTGGAGCGTATTATTATGTATGATCATATGATTTGAAACTTTTTAAAAGATCACTTTACAACACTTTGGACTATTCTATAGATTGTATTGCAGTAAACACAGGACTCATGTAGCCAAGTGCATGTCTCACAAAGCCAAAGCACATGACTCGTATAGCCAAACACATGACTCACATATCAAACACATGACTCACATGGTCAAGCACAAGACTTATAGAATCATCACCAAAATCACTCTAACTAAAGTTTTAGACCTCCAAATTAAAAAATGAGAGAGTTTTTGTTCCTCTTATTGTTAGGAGGAAAAACCTCTCTCTATTTTTACACAAAAATAATGGTTACGAAGATATCAACATTTGAATAATAATATTTTCAAGCACGGGACTCGAGACAATCAATACAAACTCACTCTAACTAAATTTTTAAACCTCCAAATGATAAATTGAGAGATGTTTCTTTTCCTTTTATAGTTAGGATAAAAACCTCTTTGTTTTTACACAACAATAATGGCTATGAAGATATCAACATTTAAAGAAAAATATTTTGAAGTGAAAAACTCAAATAGTAAGCACATGAATCTCTCTAGATAGAGTTGTAAACCTTGAATTGAGAAATCGAGAGCGTTTTTGTTCCTCTTATTTATATGACAAAAACCTCTCTATAGTTTTACACAACAACAATAATTGAGGAAATATCTTCATTTTAAATTTTAATAGAATAAGGTTGAAGGAATGTAAATAAGAAAAACAACTACAGTTTATTAGAAATATAATATCTCCCTCATTTCTCAATGAAAATAATAATTTCAAATTTTTTTATAAAGCTTACAATAAGGATCACCAAACCTAGAATTGTTTTGAAAATATTTATCAAATTTAATGCATGGTAATGGTCGAGAAAACTAGTGATGAGAATATGGCGGGACAATTGTCATGTTGAAATATTCAATCAAGAAATATTAGAATTCACAAGTGGAATAGGTAGTTGAATCTAGAGTTGTAGTGTTTGAATAAATATATTCCACATTTGTCTCCTTGGTAAGTGGAAGAAATAGTTAAATCTAGACTTTTACTGTTTGGATAATTTTTTTCCACATTTATCTCATTAGAAAGTGGAAGATGTAATCAAGTCTTTCCCAAGATTCTAGGTGGGTAGTTCTATAATATTGGAGTATTGACCAAGGGATGAGTTATAAATATCTCTCCAAAGAACTCAATGGGATGGTGATAGAAGATGTATGATTTTTATAACATCATTTACGATTAATAAATTCTACGATTAACTTATCTTGGGTAAAGAACTTGTTTTTAGTTTTTTTAACCCAACTCGAGGGAAGAAAAAGGGTCTAACCTTACTCAAGGAGGAGGATGGTTTTTTTAGAATAGAATCATTATTGTTTTACTTAGATTGTTTAAATTAGAATTGTGTGTTTTATTTAGGATTTTGTTTGTGAAGCTTCACTTTCATTTGTTTACTGTCATTTATTTATTTATGCAATTATTTATTCTAGTTTGTTATATTAGATTTAATTTTAATTATTTATTTTAGTTTGTTAGATTAGATTCACTTTCAGTTATTGAATTTCTTTTCAATAATTTTCAATTCTAGAGAAAAGAACTGGAAACTCATTGTTTCCTTTAGCCCCTTTTACAGATATCCTTGGACATCGCCTAGTTTTAAAATTCTTTAATATTAAATGATGAGGAATGCAACAAACCTTCTCATTCATAACTCATCATAATATCAAATGATTTCTATAGATAACGGAACCACATTAAATATTTATTCCATGAAATTATTAGGATGCCTTGGATACACTCAATAAATATTAGGAACTAATGTCATTACTATTCATGGTTATGACAATAGTGAAAGACAATCGATGGGTACCATATCTTTTCTATTAAAATCTGGACCTCAAACATTGGACACATTTTTTCATGTTGTGGATGTGGAAACATCTTATAACATCCTCTTTGGCCACCCATGGATTCATGTCATGCAATTCTTCCCTTCTACCTTCCATCAATGCATAAAATTTGCTTATAGAGATAATGAATTCACATTATGTGTGGATATTAAACCTTTTAAACACTCTACAAACCTTTAGAAGGAAGACATAACAACATAAATTATTGTCCTTCTGCGAGAAAAATGCTTGACTCTCCGCCTTATCCCAATTCCAGATGAAAACCGCATTGACCCTAAGGTATTGATGAAACTTCAACCATCCACTTCTTCTACTCCACCTACATTGGAAATCATCGACAAAGGTATTGGAGAATGTGAAGTCCAAAATGTCATCCACATCAACAAACTACCTTTATCCTCACATAGCTATGGTAAATTTGATTCTCCCCACATCAAATTCACTCCCATATCTGATCTCGGGATATCTTGACAAAGAACACACTCGGGGTTCTTAAGGCTCTTCACTATATGATGATAGATTTAATTCTAGTTAAAAATCATCCAGGACTTGGAAAAAATGAGCAAGTATGTTTAGATCTACTATTTTACTAGAGAAAATATTTATTAACATGGTATTGGTTTCCATTCATTTGAAACTTCACCGATACTACTCAATATTTCAACTAGTGGTGAGGACACCGAATTTAAAGATGAGGCGGGTTCCATGCATAGTCTCTTTGATAACCTCACATAAAAACCCTCTTTACTAATTCCATTAATACCATTGAATTTAATGTTTTCCATCCTACCCTTATAATTTAGGATCAAATACATCATGATTCTATGGGTCTCTTTCAAAACATTTAGGCCATTAAATAATTTATTAGGACTCGGGATCCCATACCCCTATCGATCATGGGATGGGATTCGATATCGAATTATACACAATTGCTTATTTTTTGAAGAACCAAAGTACCCATCTATAAAACAGTAAAAATCAAAACTAAGCATGAAAATCAAAATATCCCATAGTGAAAACCTTGTTGAGGTGTTATTCAAGAAACACAAAATGGAAAAATGAAAAATAATAAAAATAAAAGGGATGTATCTCTAGTGAAAACATTTCTAAGGCACTAGAGAGAGGGGAATCTAATTCATATCAACACAAGTATTTACATCAATCTATGGAATATTTTCTATAAAAAGACACATTGAAACAATTGACATTAACATCAACACACATGAGCAACCAAAAATTCTACAACTTGGTGTTAGTCTTACGAGAAAAGGAAAAATTAGAATTCACAACATCCTTGTGGAATTCTAAGAAATTTTGCATAGACACAAAAATATATGCACGAGTTTAATCCTTCTCTTATGGTACAACACCTTGTGGTAAATCCAGGAAGCAACAAATGTCAAGCCAAAACTGATAAAAATGCATCCCAAAGTTACATTACTTGTAAAAGATGAACTTCAAAAACTATTGGAAACATACTTCATCTAATAAATCACTTACTCAACATGGATATAAAACATAGTACATGTTGTAAAAAAAACTCCAAGAATCATAACATATATCGACTTTTGTGATTTCAAAAATCTTTTCCAAAAGATGACTTTCCACTACCAAACATATATATGATTGTTGAACCAAAGACAGATCATGAAATGTTTTCTTTAATGCATTTATTATTTCAATATAATCATATACGAATTATTGAATATGATTACCATAATACATCATCCATCACACCATGGGGCACATTATTTTATAAAGTCATTCCTTTCGGCCTTAAAAATGCCAATGCTACATATCAAAGTGTAATGAATGACATATTTCATGACATGATACATGACATCATGGAATACTATGTGGATGAAATTATATAGAAATAAAAAACACAAGTAGATCATCTGAAAGGTGTTGAGGCACATCTTTGAAAGATTGCATGATTACAGATCGGTCTTAATCTAAAAATGTGTGTTTGATGTAACATCAAGAAAACTCCTAGGATTCATTGTTTCATGAAGAGGTATATAAGTTGATCCTACAAAGGTCAAATCTATCATGGAAATTCCTCCTCCAAAAAATATCAAACAATTAAGAGGACTTCAAGGAAATATCCAATCTATTAGATGGTTCATTTCACAACTTGTGGACAAGTGCCACCATTTCAATTAGTTGTTGAAAAAGGATGTACAATTTCAATGGAACCAAGAATGTCAAGATTATTTTTCAAAATTAAAATAATATTTATCAATTCCATTAGTACTCATGCCACCAATTTCATACAAACTAATGCTTCTTTACACATCTTCCACAAAGTATGCAATAGGACAATTTTAGCACAACACAATGATCAAGGACAAGAACAGGCAGTCTACTATCTCAATAGAAATCTCATTGATCATGAACTTAAATATTCTCAAGTTGAGAAAGTATGTTTAGCATTGGCATTCACATTCCACAAGCTATTCATTACTTACTCAACCATACAACAAATCTCATTGCAAAAGTATATCCACTCAAGTATCTACTATTTATACCTATTCTCACAGGTAGAATGTCAAGTTAGGTTGTTTTACTTAGTAAGTTTGATATATATTTCATCATTCAAAAATTTATAAAAGGGAAAAATACTTGAGATAAAAATTTTACGTAATCTCTACCGGGTTTGGAACCTCTTCACTTTAAATTTCCAAATGAAGAACTCTTATATATTAATACAATACCTTCATGGAATATTTTTTTGGATCTTGTAATGCACTGTAGATCAAGAGACGGTATTCTAATTATCACACCAGATGGAAATGTTATCCCAAAATATTTTCACTTGTCCTTCCCCTACATAAACAATACTATAGAGTATGAATCACTCATAGCTAGATTAAAATTGGTTATATCATGGAATCTCAAGGAATTGACAATTTTTGGTGATTCACTTATAATCATTAAACAAGTCACAAATGAATATAAAGTAAAATATGAAAAATAATTCCTTATAAACTCATGGTGGATAGCCTTAAAGGTTATTTTCAGTTAATCACTTTTGAACAAGTTCCTCACCTCTAAAATAATTCAATAGATGCAATGGAAACTATCTAGATCTCTCTTGATTTTAATTCCCATCAAACACATACCGAGTTTCTCATTGAACATCTTTTGGTTTTGGCCTACAATTTTCTGAGTCAACCATGGTCTATGAAATAGTTGGTCCTGACAATCCTTGGTATCATGATATTTATACTTTCATCCATGACCACACTTATCCTAAAAACATGAACTCCCAAAATAAACGAGCCTTAACACAATGTGTTTCACATTGTACCCTACTTGTAAACACCCTTTATCGAAGAGGATATGATGGGACTCTATTAAGATGTATCAACTAAGAAAAAGTACTCCAAACTATAAAATAGATATATGTTGGTATTTTTAGTGCACATATAAGTGGCATGGTCTTAGCAAAGAAAATATTATGTGTAGGTTACTATTGGCCTACTATGGAATCTGATGCATGCAATTTTGTCAAGAAGTGTGTGGCATGCCAAAAACATGGGAACCTCATTCATGCATCCTCACAATATTTATTCTTGATCACTACACCTTGGCATTTCTCCTAATGGGGGCTCGACCTTATAGGAAAGATCAATCCCACCTCATCTGATGGCCATAAATTCATTATCACTGCCACAAAATATTTTACCAAATGGGTAGAGGAAATGCCTCTCACATATGTCACTAGTAATAATATCTCAAGTTCATATTCAACCACCTCATTTTTCACTTTTGCGAGTCCTTCCTCCATTATTTACTAATAACGATAATTTTAAAAATAAAAAACTATTAAAGAACCAACTAAATGCTTCCACATCTACCTTTATTGGTCCACACCTTATTATCCACAATGTAATGGCCAAGCTGAAGTGTTCAATAAAACATTGAAATCCATCTTGGAAAAACATTTAAGTAAGAATGGTCATAATTGGCATACATAAATATATCCTACCCCTCCGGGACTATCACACATCTTTCTGTACTTCAAAAGGATCCACTCCACTTTCACTCTTATATGATTTTGAACTTGTATCAACTATACATTTTGAGCTCCCATCACTCAATATATCCCTCCAAAATCTGATCAATGAAGATGACTATAGACAAACTCGTCTTGTTGAGCTTGAACTCCTAGATGAAAAGAGGCTCAATCCTTTAGATCATTTAAAGTGTAATCGAATCGACCTCATCACATCTACTGACAATAATATGAAACCAATATAATTTTATATCAGTGACCTTGTGTTAAAATAAAATCAAAAATAAAAATAAATATGGGGATAAGAAAGGAATTTTGAACCGAATTGGTTAGGTCCTTATCTTATCATTGTAAAATCTGGATGAATTTCGTACATGTTATTTACTCAAGATGGCCAAGATCTTAAATAACCCATGAATGTCATTCATTTGAAAATATTTTATTCTAATTCATATTTACATACCTCTTGTGTGGGAGGAAGTTTGCAACATCCACTTATGTAGCTCATCAACCTATCCATCTTTAGTATCATCCCAAACTAGTTTGTGACTTTTCCTTATATGTAATACGTCTACCATCTTTCATACTATCCATTTTCTCCCATATCCATCCCTTGATCTTCATAAGATTTTACATTATTTTTTAAACTTGGGTGGGTCTGGATCATCAAACTAAATCTCACCGACTATAAAATTTAGATCAAAAATCCAAAACATTCACAAATTACAAAACTTAAGACATCCAAATAACCAAAAAGACAACTGTGAAAAATTTTCGGTGAAATGGAATTACATAGTATGAGAATGGAAGACATTGAGAATAGGGAAAAAGTGGCTAACTCTTTTCACTCACAAGTGAGAAAAATATCTCTCATGAACTTACAAGAATACAAACAAGCTAGAAGAATTTAGAATTAGAACCCCTTGGAATGAAGAGCTCATTACAATTTATAGTGCTAAACTTGACTCCTCATCTTCCGATGCTTTCATATTCCTCATTTTGAATTTAGACTATTCATATTCCTATTGAATATTAAGTCCTTTTATAAAAATAAGGTGACTTAAATTTTACATCATGTCTCTAAAGTCACTTTAAGACATCAAAAAGTGCAAACCCTCAACCAAAATTAGAACATACATAGAGAGAGAGAATGTTGGGGGAAGAAGGAGGAGGAAAAGAAAGGATGTCACCCCGATGAAGTCTTACAGATCCTTGTTGATTGAAAACTCAAGTGTAGTGAGACTCTGAATCTTAAACTCCTTGCACCTGAGAAACTCCTTCAAATTAGCTCATGAATGCTTTCCAAGTTGAATGAATTGTTTCTACTGATGACCACAACTCCCAACCTACGTATGATATACCGTGACCCAAACTATGTAGTGAGTGTCAAAAACATTGTCTAGTTCCTGAGATGGACCTCAAATTCCCTATGATCAATGCCCATGGATGATCTAGAATGATGGTGTTGACCTGAATGATCATCCCTCTATGTCCCATTGTGCCAAACTTTCCCTTTGAGAATAACCTGCTATTTTTAGTAAGTACAGATGGGGAAACTTACTATTTTTAGTAAGTTTCATAGTTTAGATTTTCCCAACCTCAACCAGATATGGTAGCTTGAATTATTTCTTCTTACTATGTTCCTCTCACCTTTTGGACCAATTGGCTATTTATAGTAGGGGCTTGTGGAACCACTTACTATTTTTAGTAAGTGTCAATTATGAGCCGAGATGACCTTTTTGATGAATTTTTCCTTGTGATACTCCCTCTATGTTCACTACCTTATTCATAGCCTCTTCAAATGGTGGCTTACCCAAAGTAACAAACCCCTATGTAGGAAGGCATGCTATTTTTAGTAAGTGCATCGTGGATGTCAGATTGTGAAAAAACAAGTCTGAAAATCTAGGTTTTATTTTGGGGTTCCACGCTCCACATTTTGAGTAATTCCTTCATCTGAACAAGTGGGAAAATGATATTTTCATCAGGTGGGAAGAATATGAAAAAAAACACCCCTCCATATCCCTAAAAATAGGGACTTCATGGCATGAAAACTAGTTTACGTGAAACTAGATTTTTCAATGATCATTCCCTTCAATTTTCATGTGATTTCACCCACTTGAACCCTGAGAAGTGAAGAGGTAGCTCATTTCCTTTTTGCAGATGTTCTTCATGTGATAGGAAGAACTATGATGAAAAATCAGTCCTCCATATCCCTAAAAATAGGACTTCATGGTGCAAAAACTAGTTCACGTGAAACTATTTTTCAACGATCATTCCCTCCAATTTTTGCGATGATTTCACCCACTGGAACCCTGAGAAGTGGAGAGGTAGCTCACTGATTTTTCCACTACTATGTCATGGAAGCCATTAATGGAGCTTGAAATTTTTAGGTCTGGTTTTTTTCTCCATTCATGATGAAATCAACTCCATTGTGATAGGTTTTTCTTCTTGTCTCACTGGTGAAATTTCTCTTCGATCCGGTTGCCGGTTTGATGGGAAATTGAGCTTTGTTCTTCATGGAGCGGAAGTGAAATTTATTTTTGTGAGAATTCCTTGCTATAAAAAATGGGAGGTTTGAATATGATTTTTAATGGCCTTCAAGAGAGAAGAACTCAGCAACATAATGGTTTTTCAATCCATGCACTACGGTTTGCAAGATCTCTTGATTTTTGGTTTCATGACAATGAAGATTTTCAAACTTTTCTTCTTCATTCTTCATTTGATCAATATTTATTTTGGGACCTAAATTTTTTATTTTTTTAGGATTTGGTTTTTGTGGTTGATTTGGTTCAAGTTTCATCAATGGTGTGACTTGGTGTGAGAAAGTTGTACAGAGCTATGGTGGAATGAAGTTGTGCACAAGAGAGTTAGATGTTAGAAGTGGGAAGCAAAGGGGGGTTTTTTTAAAATTTTGAAATAAAGATGAGAAGGGAGATGGGAAAATTTTTAATGTTTTGATGTCCCTAACCTATGAGGGATGTGAGGGACATCAAATTCCATGGTGAGCAAGTGATGACACACGTGGTAGAGATCCGACGGAATAGAGGAATGAAGGCTAAAAATCAGCTTTAAAGCACTGAGGGGCTGGAAGCTGGTCATATGGGTGACCAAAAAGTCTCCTTAGGGGATGGGGAATTTTTCCATGTTTTATGTCCCTAACCTATGAGGGACATGAGGGACATCAAATTCCATGGTGCTCCTGGTGATGACATGTGGCAACGATCAGACGGTTGAGGCTTTGAGCTCCCGCAAGCACCTGGGGCTGAACTGGTGATCTGGAGGTCGCATGAGGATCCAGAGGTCATATGGGGGCTAGGTGAATTTTTCCATGGTTTATTCCTGACCTTGAGGGATGTGAGGGACACAAAATCCTCCAGATGCTCCTGAGAGTGACACGTGTCCTCCCAAAATTTGACTAACTCCCGAACTCGCTCCAAGAGGACAACTTGAAATGATGATAACTTGAGCTCCGATGGAATTTTTTAATGAAATTTTATATGATCCTAACTGAAATGAAATTTTAATCCAATGGTGGGGGTATAAGGTATTTATTCCTCCATTTGATCCCTAAAAAATATGATTTTTGATTTGGTACTCCACCTGTGCATGAGAAAACTACTTGTAGACCCAAATGCCAAAGTGTTGTGAAAAATAATTTCACCATATTTTAGGGATTGGAATCCTTTGATGATGTTTTTTTTTCTCCTAACTCCATCTGGAGCTCCCGGAATCACCTTTGGAAGTTCAACAGTTTTTTGGCCTGTGCACTGCCTAGGCCTGTGAACCCTAATTTTGGTGAAACTACCCCAACTTCTCCAAGTCCTTCCAGAATCTTCCTTAAATCACTTCCATGATGTCCCAAGGCATTTGAAATTTCCTCCATGTCCATTTTGGATTTTTTTCTCCACTCCATGGGGTTTCTCTAGTCCTAGGAAGGCCAGTGATAGCCCTTCCCACAACTGCTTGAAGCTTGCAACTTTTAATGAACTCCTAAAATCACCTAGGGGGAATGAATGGAATTTCCTAAATCACCTAGGGGATGAGATAACATCAATCGGGAGGTCACTAGACTAACTGGGTGGACTTGGTGTGCCTAGGAATGATAGGACATGAAAATTTTTTACACAGGGGTATAGTTGTCATGCTAAATTGTCAATTTCCTGTTGCACATTTACATGACAACAACTGGCTCTAGCTTGGGGACATGACATGGAATGATGAGCATAGAAAATACATGACATGGAGAATCCTAGAATCTCAACATTTCAAAACAAATACTAGTGCCTTATCCATTGGGCCCATGAGTCATGTACAACTTACAAGAGAGAGAGAGAGAGAGAAGAAGGAAACACACACAAAACAAGGAGAAAGGGAAACACACAATGCACACAGAAAGGAAAGACACACACCACAAAAAGGAAATTATATACAAGGGGGGGGACTACAAAGGTGGGGAAATAATATACACATACCTGGAAATGGGTTGAGAAAAGTACATGCCATCATGAGATAGTGGATTGAAGCCTGACCTTTGAAGCACAAAATTATTATTTGATCAAACCATGATTTTTTGATGGCCTTGCATGGCTTGAGAAGAAGAATATTGATCATGATTCCATCCTTGTACTCATACTTGTATTGAGAATGTTCCTTCATCCATTGAAAATTTGGTTAACCTCTTGAAAATTTTGCATTTTGAAGATTCCTCTTGATGTCCCACAATCATGAGACACCATCCCTCCATGTCTTCGAGAGTGGGAAAAATTTTTGTCATGAAAACATTCATCTTCTTTGAATTGCAACTTCAAATTGTCTCTTATATCAGCAAAACACTTGGAAGGAGTGAGAAAAACTAGTTTTCTTCCCATTCAAGAACTTCCTGAACATCCCGCTTTGTTTCTCTGACCAAGTGTTTTTGGTCATGGAGGTTAAATCATTGAGCCAGAGGTCTTCATCATCCTTAAGAGATTTTGCAGCATGGGAACATGTTCAAGATGAATTAGAGCTTGGAGGAAGGTGAGTGTAGTCTGATTTTGGATCATTTGGAAAGAATCATGCATACTCCCACTTTGTTGTCTAGAGAAATTATCACCAATATGCATTCGTTTGGAGTCCATCTTGATATTATTTTCAAAATTGCAGCTTTTGGTTTGGCCATGTAAGCATTCTTCACCCTTCATTGGATTTTTCCATATGAACTCTTGTTTTTCATTGATGGACCATTCTGAAATGGTGGGAGCAAGTTGGTTTTGAATATACTCCCAACATTGCTGCAGATTTTTGCCATGTTCTGAACAACTTTCTTCAATGCAAATCAGCTCAATGTTTTCCCTATTATCTTCTTCCATGGCAGAGGTGTTGTCTTCAAAACTAGAGATGTCCAAAGG
This sequence comes from Taxus wallichiana var. yunnanensis, assembly GCA_018340775.1. NCBI lineage: Eukaryota > Viridiplantae > Streptophyta > Pinopsida > Cupressales > Taxaceae > Taxus > Taxus wallichiana. The sequence continues at coordinate 639,092,818 of CM031244.1, forward strand.
AGATTCATGAAATTTTCTTCTTTTGCACTCATGAACTTCTTCACATGATGTGGAAGAAAAATACATGCTTTCATGTCCATTCTCATCAACCAAAGTATTAGGAAGTCATCAAGATTATCCAACTACTCCATCTCAACATCAAAAATTGGTCCACCAAAATAGGAAGCACAAATTGATTCATACATGTCTTGTATCTCCATAGCCCAAGGTTAAGAGTTCAAGGCTGAGTTGAGGATCTTCAGTTTCTTCCACAACTTCAAGATATCTTGTATAGATAGTTCTTCTGAAATTTCCATAGGCTCATTTTTATCTTCATTGGAAGAATATTCTTGTTGTGCCTCTAGGAGATGGTTAAAAATATGATCCATATGGGCCCATGATTCATTTGAAACATTCTCGTTCACCTCTTCCATGCTTTTGTTGCCAAAGATTCACTTTCTTGCAAACATGGGCATACTTGATTCATGACACCTACTGACAAGGAGAAGATGTCCAAGCTTCATGGGAAGGGAACTCCTTCAAGCTCAAAATCCATATCATCTTCTTCTTGGTAAGAAGCAGAGAACCATGTTAGGGAAGTAGTATGAGAAGAATTTTCAGCTACATCTTGACCATCCATTATTGAATCTTCTTGCTCAGGTGAAAGATGAAAGGATTTTTTTTCACCGTGATGATGATTTTTTCTCCCGAGTGAGTAGAGGTTGTGTTTAAATTGTTCATTCTCCTTGGATTTGAAAAGAGAGTGGGCTTTCTTCCATTTGATCATTCATGATTACATCGGGAAGAGAGTTTGATTCTTTGACTTCCTCCATTTCTTCATGTGACATTTCTACATCACTTGAAGAATCAAAATAGGAGGGAAGATTATCTATGACCATCTTGAATTCATCATCTTTAGACCATGATGTTGGGTGACTTTCTTGCACTTCTTCACATCTCTCCATTTCATCATTAATTGAAAGATCAAAACTTGAAAAGAGATCATCCATGCTTACTTTGAATTGGTCATCTTCTTCATCATTGGTGGAGTCTTCAGAGAGCATTGGATCATCCATTATGTAGCAAGGATCTTCCTTTATTGAATATATTATTCCCTATGGGATGTGACTTGAGCCAAATGGAATTTTGAATGGTGATTCTATCTTGTCTCTTCTACTTCTTCCTCCATGATGTTGCTTTGGCTTTCATGGAAGGTTCCATGATAAGATCTTCTTTAGAAGCATCCAAGAATCTTCTAGGAATGAAAACCTCATAATATGGGCAGCCATCAGGGTCTTCCTCCATAGGGTGCATCTCGTCTTCTTCCTCCATTTGATGTGGTGCTTCAAGATGTTCATATCTTATCTATAGAGCTAAAGCATACCTCCAAATTTCATCAAAGACTTTGGGGTTAGAATTTCCTTTTATTATGCTCTGAAGTCTTTCCACATATTCTCTTTTCAACATGTTCATTTCTTCATCACCGTATGTGAGGAAGTCATCTATTGAGTGGTGGAAGAAAGATAATGTTCTCAATTTTGTAGTGAGATGTGCGAGGTTGCAAAAATATTCTTCAGTGGATCTTGCACCATCTTGTCTTTCGTCATCTTCTTGAATGCTGATTTTATCTTCATCGGAAGGCTCAAGGATAGGATTTTCTTTAGCGGCATTCAAGAACCTTTCGGGTATGAAAACCCTATGGTACGAATGATCTTAGGATCTTCCTCTATAGGAAAACTCTCCTCTTCTTCCTCTTATGGGCTGCTTCAAGTTGCTCATTCATCTCATGTAAGAATTTGGCATATTCTCGAGCTTCACACCTTATCTTATGTCTCCTTTGAATCCATTCCTCTTCATCGGTGATAGGTTCTTTCTTCTTTCCTTTTTCAACACTAGTCGGAACCATGGTTGATCAATGATCTTCTTTTCTAGAAAGACATCTTCTTCTTCTTCTTCACTATCACTCATTGGTACTTCACTCCAATCTAGAAATTTCTTCATGATGTGGGAAATGAACATGATAGGTTCATTCCTTGATGGATTCACCTTCAAAAATGATTTTCCTTTGAAATCTGATTTTTTTTTTTTTGATTTTAGACCTTGTGGTCATATTTTGGGTGTAGATGCTACTAAATCTTCCCCATGGTGGGGTGCCAAAAATCTTTGTGAGAGAAAATTTTTGGGTGGAAAACTTGTGGATTTCTTTCCAATGCTCTAGGAATCTAAGTCCCTCTACTTAACTAGTGCAGCTATTATATATGCATGCATGAGTAAAGGTGGATTTTCCTAGTGGCCTTGTGGTCGGGGATCCAATAGGGCACTCCACTGACCCTATGGAAAAGCTAGAAATCTCTTGCTAGGGAATATTTTTTTGAAGAGTGGGAAAGGGGAGTGAGAAAAGAGGTAGGAGAACTAATGTTACAGGTAGAAAATCAGATTCCTACACACACTAGTTAGAAATTTCATCACATGCACTAAAATTAGGAAGAAACAATACTACAAACAACAACAAGACCAATTAGAATTTAATGAACACAAAGTATCAAGTAAACCCTTAGTCAAAAAAGGCTTGAAACTCCTTCTTCTTGTATTGATGCTCAAGTAGAAATTGTACATAGTATGAGAATGGAAGACATTGAGAATAGGGGAAAAGTGGCTAACTCTTTTCACTCACAAGTGAGAAAAATATCTCTCATGAACTTACAAGAATACAACCAGCTAGAAGAATTTCAGAATTAGAACCCTTGGAATGAAGAGCTCATTACAATTTATAGTGCTAAACTTGACTCCTCATCTTCCTGATGCTCTTTCATATTCCTCATTTTGACTTTAGACTATTCATATTCCTATTTGAATATTAAGTCCCTTTTATAAAAATAAGGTGACTTAAATTTTACATCATGTCTCTAAAGTCACTTTAAGACATATCAAAAAGTGCAAACCCTCAACACAAAATTAGAACATAGAGGAGAGAGAATGTTTGGGGGAAGAAGGAGGAGGAAAAGAAAGGATGTCACCCCTGATGAAGTCTGCAGATCCTTGTTGATTGAAAACTCAAGTGTAGTGAGAGAATCTAAATCTTTGAAACTCCTTGCACCCTGAGAAACTCCTTCAAATTAGCTCATGAATGCTTTCCAAGTTGAATGAACTATTTCGCTGATGACCGCAACTCCCAACCTGCGTATGATATATACCTATGACCTAAACTATGTAGTGAGTGTCAAAAACATTATCAGTTCCCGAGATGGACCTCAAATTCCCTATGATCAATGCCCATGGATGATCTAGAATGATGGTGTTGACCTGAATGATCATCCCTCTATGTCCCATTGTGCCAAACTTGCCCTTTGAGAACAACTTGCTATTTTTAGTAAGTATAGATGGGGTAACTTACTATTTTTAGTAAGTGTCATAGTTTATCTTTTCCCAACCTCAACCTGGATATGGTAGCTTTGAATTATTTTTCTTACTATGTTCCTTCTCCTTTTGGACCAACTGGATGCTATTTATAGTAGGGCTTGTGGAACCACTTACTATTTTTAGTAAGTGTCAATTTGAGAGATGACCTTTTTGATGACTTTTATGTGATACTCCTTTTGTTCAGGTACCTTATTTAGCCTCTTCAAATGGTGGCTTACCCAAAGAAAAAACCCCTATGTAGGAAGGCATGCTATTTTTAAATGAAGTGCACCTGGATGAAATTCCTGACAAAAATAGGTCTTGAAAATCTAGGTTTTATTTGGGGTTCCATGCTCTACATTTTGAGTAATTCCTTCATCATCATTGAACAAGTGGGAAAATGGGATTTTCATCAAAGCAGGAAGAATACTAATGAAAAAAAAACATCCCTCCATATCCCTAAAAATAGGGACTTTCATGGCAAAAATGAAAACTAGTTTACGTGAAACTATTTTTTTCAACGATCATTCCCTTCAATTTTCACATGATTTCACCCACTTAACCCTAAGAAGTGAAGAGGTAGGCTACCTTTTTCAAGATGTTCTTCATGTGATAGGGAAAAATCTTGATGAAAAATCAGTCCTCCATATCCCTAAAAAATAGGACTTCATGGTGCAAAAACTAGTTCACGTGAAACTAGATTTTTCAATGATCATTCCCTCCAATTTTTGCACGATTTCACCCACTAGAACCCTTGAGAAGTGGAGAGGTAGCTCACTGATTTTTTCCATACTAATGTGTCATGGAAGAAGCCATTAATGGAGCTTGAAATTTAAAGGTATGGTTTTTTTCTCCATTCATGATGAAATCAACTCCATTATGATAGGTTTTTTCTTCTTGTCTCACTGGTGAAATTTCTCTTCGATCCGGTTGTCGGTTTGATGGGAAATTGAGCTTTGTTCTTCATGGAGCTGGAAGTAAAATTTATTTTTTGTGAGAATTCCTTTCTATGAATGGGAGGTTTGAATATGATTTTTTAATGGCCTTCAAGAGAGAATAACTCAACAACAGATGTTTTTCAATCCATGTGCACCGGTTTGTAAGATCTCTTCAATTTTTGGTTTCATGACAATGAAGATTTTCAAACTTCTTCTTCTTCATTCTTTTTGATCAATATTTTATTTTGGGACCTGTGTTTTTATGTTTTTAAGGATGTGGTTTTTTGGTTGAGCTGGTTCAAGGTTCATCAATGGTGTGACTTGGTGTGAGCAAGTTGTAGAGCTATGGTGGAATGAAGTTGTGCACATGAGAGTTAGATGTTAGAAGCGGGAAGCATGGGATTTTTTAAAATTTTGAAATAAAGATGAGAAGGGAGATGGGTGAATTTTTCAATGTTTTATGTCCCTGACCTATGAGGATGACATGAGGGACATATCAAATTCCATAGTGAGAAAGGTGATGACACATGGCAGAGATCCGATGGTAGGGAATGAAGGCTAAAAATCAGCTTTAAAGCACTGAGGGGCTAGAAGTTGGTCATATGGGTGACCAAAAGTCTCCCTTAGGGGATGGGTGCATTTTTCCATGTTTTATGTCCTGACTTATGAGGGAAATGAGGGACATAAAATTCCATGGTGCTCTGGTGATGACACATGTGGCAACGATCGGACGATTGAGGCTTTGAGCTCCCCTAAAGCACGGGGGCTGAACTGGTGATCTTGGAGGTCACATGAGGATCCAGAGGTCATATGGGGGCTAGGAACATTTTTCCATGGTTGATTTCCTAACCTTGAGGGATGAGGGACACAAAATCCCACCAGGCTCCTGGAGCTGACACGTGTCCTCCCAAAATTTGACTAACTCCCAAACTCGCTCCAAGAGGACAACTTGAAATGACAATAACTTGAGCTCCGATGGAATTTTTTAATTAAAATTTTATATGATCCTAAATGAAATGACCATTTTGAATCAAATGGTATTTTAAGGTTTTATTCCTCCATTTGATCCCTAAAAAGTGGATTTTGATTTAGTACTCCACCTGTGCATGAGAAAACATTGCTTGAGACCCAATGTGCCAAAGTGTTGTGAAAAAATAATTTCACCATATTTTAGGGATTGGAATTAAATTTATGAATATGTTTTTTTCTCCTAACTCCATCTAGAGCTCCCGAAATCACCTTGGAAGTTTAGCAATTGTTTTGGCTTGTGCACTGCCTAGGCTGTGAACCCTAATTTTGGTGAAACTACCCCAACTTCTCCAAGTCCTTCCAGAATCTTCTTGAATCACTTCCATGATGTCCCAAGGCATTTTAATTTCCTCCACATTTTTTTTTCTCTTTTTCTCTTCTCCATGGGGTTGCTTCAATCCTAGGAAGGCCAATGATAGCCCTTCCCACAACTACTTGCCAATTGGGGGAAGGTCACTTGGACCCTAGGAATGATAAAACATGAAAATTTTGGCATAGGGGTATAGTTTTCATGCTTGAAAATTATCAATTTCTTGTTACACATTTGCACGACAATAGACTATTAAAATAAATCAATACCATCCCTTCTATGTATCCTCACTTGGGGAAATCTTGGCTCTCATTTTATCCCTTTTATGTATCCTTGTTTGGGGAATGACCTAATAAATCTCAACTCAATCTCAATGCGGATCAATAAGATTTTAACATAACTCCACTCTTTAGTTTGGTTCAATCATACCCCTTGCATCTGTCCTTGCTTAGGGAAATACAAATCAACTCAATCATAATTTTGGAACATATTAGGGGCATAGTTAATTATATTTATTTTAAGTTGTGTTACTTTGATTTTTTTTAGTTCACTCTTGACTAATTACAAGTATTTTTTTTATGATCTTGGTTTTTTTATAGCCATGTTGCATACATCTACATTGTATTTTGTTTTTTATTTTTTTTCTCATCTTTTTCATGTGATTTTGTTTACACACATAATGAGTCACACTTCATGGTTATTTAAAAATCATGATGTAAACTATGTTGTGCAATAAAAATTTAGGATTTCTTTAAAGTAAAATATAAGAATAGAAGTTCGAGCTATGATCCAAATCACTCTCATCATCATCAATATCATATTCATCATATCATTTACCATAATAATAAAATCAACTGATTATACATCCATGAAACATGTGGAAAATTTCAGATCAATACAATAACCATCATCTATATACATCAATAAAATAAAATGTCCATGTACAATGTCCAAAAGAGTGTCATATACATGAATATACATCAAAGTTCCATAATCGACATCTATACAAAATAATATTCCTTCATCATGAGGCATATACAAAAATAATATATACATATATCATAAATTTATTCATCCACAACTCTCTTTAAATTCTAGAATGTCTGGTCCATCTCCTCCTCACCTTAGTGGTGACATCTAAAATGATCTAACAAATCTGGATGGTCCATGAGATCTAATGGATCTCCCTTATTGGTCCCTACCCTCTAACTCTCGGGGACATTATCCTCATATAAACCTCTCAGTAGAACCCCGAATCACGTGTGGTTGTTAGTATCTCTTATAATATATCTCCCATCACATTGGCTTTATCTTCACACCGTGTCATATATCTCTCATCTATCATGTATGATAGTTTTCTCTAATTAAACTCCATCTCTGTCTATAATCTCTATGTAAGGATTACGAACACATCTCTTTGTTTGATAACACTATGTATTTTCCCAAGTATCCTCGATAACTCTCCTCGTTATGAACCTACATGTGGAACATGTGCTTTTTACCCCATACATCAGCCTCTCCCATATCTCCCCACCCATCATCTCCATATCCATCTCCTTCTCCTCCTCCCCATCTTCTGGACTATGTGACCTTTGTGGTGATCATTATACTGTATAAATTTTTTTGGTATGTGTCCTTGTACACACTACACCTATATAACTTGTAGCTATCCCTATACATATTATATTTATACCAATATATCATGTCTCTATAACGGCAACCGTATATCTTTTCCATCAAATATCCCTCATCATCCATATCAGCCTCTCCCTCTCTTTTAGACTTGCCTTTATGTTATCTACAATACAACTACCATGCCTGTTGTCATCACCACTATCATAATGGTTAAGAGGATAGGTATTATTTTTGCATACTAGTATCCATACCCCACTGAAACTCCAAGATCCATGATACCTGATCATGCATGTCACACTTGTGGAATCACTCTTACAAAACTAGCCCTGGATATGCTTGACTTAATTTGTCCTCTAAAATCCAAAGTCTCTCAGGATACCATAGCATACCACTACTCGGCATCTACTATATCTTTTCTCACTCCCAACTATCTCATGTCCTTATCTAATCCATAGAGATCAAGGATATATGAGTGATTTTCTATCATCCAATGTGTTTTCTCGATTGTCACTACATCCACTCAATATATAGCCCATATTTATGCCATGTATGGCCTCCATATCACCCATCATAACTACAAATCATCTAGGGATCATTAGTGGTAGGGTAAATCATTTAGATGTCCTCTATACCCACATTTTACTACATTCCATCCAAATAAATACATCTCCTCTAGTTTTATATCCCTCAAAACACATCTTGGTTGACCCACCGATATGTGGTCCTATGCCTAGATCTACAATATTGTCTTCGGGAAAAACCTCCACTTGCTTCTATATATAACCATGTGAAAGTAATTGTATAAGTGTGTTAATATGCATAGTCCCCAAGAAAACATTGTAATTACCTTCATCGAATCCAAAATAATCTAATCAACCCCAACTAAAAGTTCCTACCCATCATAAGAGGAAACAAAAATCCCCGATAATATCCATCATATATATATATATATATATATGTATGTGTGTATATATATATGTGTATGTGTGTGTGTGTATGTATGTGTGTGTGTGTGTGTGTGTGTGTGTGTGTATATATGTATATATATGTATGTATGTATGTATATATATATATATATATATATATATATGTATGTATGTATGTATATATATCGGTACCCACTCAATCTCTAAATCATATATACACTCTGCTAAACGTATTGACATGCCCTCTTTGTAAATATCATGTACTCTAATTTTTTTGTATATGTTCTCAAAGGTGCACCCAAATACCATCCTATTATATCAACCTCTCTCTCATCATAACTCCGAGAATATGATAGACATCCTCTAAAGTAACATGCATCTCTCTAGTTGGCAGTCTCAATGTGTGAGACTAGTTGTGCCACCTCTCTACTAGAGCTATTAATAAATATTGATCTAGCCATGTGTCAGGATTCTACACTACATATGTTATCCATGTCACTTCTAGACTACCCATAGAGAGACCTCATCCGAGCATGCATTATTTTCCTCTTATATGATCTCAAATGTGAGTACCTCTCTCTCACATCTAGAGTTCCTAACATCTCTTGCAAGTAGTCCAAACACTTGTTAAACCTTTCTAATAATCCATTCCTAACTCATTTTTCTCAAATTTCAAAAAATTATTCTAAATGTTTGTACTAAACTCATGCTAGCACACCTACTTACACACTATCAAATCTACATTAATGCTAGTGCACTTACTTGCATGCTAGCACATATGCATTCTTGCTAGTGCATTTCACAATAACGAACTTACTTTTAGATTATCACACCTACATGGATGGTAGCACACTCTTCACGCTACCAAACTTAAAAACATGCAAACATGTTCACTTACATACTATTGCAAGAAATTTAACACTCATACAAAAAGTGGATCATCCTAGCACATGTAATTTGTTATGATAATGTTTTGTTGATAGGGTTTGTTGGCGAGAAAAATTTTCAGATAGAAAAATTGGTGGATATCCACCAATGCTTTGAGACTATAGTCCCCTCTACTTGAATGATACACCTCTATTTATTATGTGTGCGTGAAATTTAAATTTGTGGTGCCCTAAATGTCAGGGATCCAATAGGAATACTCTAATGAACCTATGGTAAAATCTTACAATTGCTTGTAAGGGACGAATTTGCTTTGAGGAGTAAGAAAAGGAAGGAAAAAAGAAATGGGGATTAATATTGCAAGTAGAAAATCATATTCCTATAACCATTAATTAAAGTACTTCAACACACATAGATATAGACATAAAACAATTTTGTTACTAGCAATAAGACAAGATAAGATTAGGAACACAAATTTTCAGTAATCTTCTCATCAACTAATGCAATAAACTCCTTTATTCTTCATTGATGTTTTTACAAAATTGTACATAGTGAGAAATAGAAGAACATAAAGAGGGAAAAAGATAAAATAACTATCTCTTTTGTTTCTTCACAAGTAGTAATCTCTCATGAGCATACAAAATTGACAACCCTTAAGAATGAGGGTGTCATCACAATTTATAGACTTGAGAATGACTCCTTTCCTACACCCCGCATGGCCTTTTATTTGTCCCCTCACAACATGTGAATTTTCATATTCCTAGGTATAAGATTAAGTCCCCTTTTATTAATTAAGGGTGACTTATTACATTACAAACTAAAGTCATATTTAAATGAATAAGAAAAATAGGAATAGGAAAAAATTAAAAAGTATGACCCCCAATAAAGGAAAATAACATGAATGAGGAGGGGAGACGGGGAGGAAAATATGAAGAAAGAGAGAGAGAGAGAAGGAGAGAGAACTATCCCAATTAAGATTTCATTTATGTTTATTCTACCTTGCCAAGTGATTGATCGTTGCTAAGATCTATGGGAAATACTTCCACTCCTTTGAACTCTTTACTTTATCGGGATGTTATAGGGATACCTTATTTCTTGATAAATGCACACATAGCTTAGAGGCTCGATTCAACCATCTAAGATATCATTAATGGTTTGATCTTCATGAACCATGACAATTTTTCTCCTAATGTTTAAAATTTTGGTTTGGATCTCGAGATAGAGACTCTAATGTATTTTCGTTGAATGAAAAGGTGTCCCCAACCTTTTTCTAAACATACTCCTCAAAAGGCTTCAACAACTCATCTACAATAGTGCTCTCATCAAGGGCAATCTCTCCAAATTTTTGTTCTCGATGTTGACATTGTCTTGTATCTTAAAGGCATGCTCCTCATTTGAGTCTAGTTAATTAATGTCCCAATTCAACATTTCATATCGAGAGGAAAGGGTTCTCGCCACACATGTGATGATTCCTCATATGGAAAATTAAATACTTTCATGATCACCAACATGTGGGAATGAGCATCTCCCGTATCCATCACTAATGGATGAACTTAGTCCCAATGTTCTTTTTCCTTTTCCAATCCTTCCCTTGTTATCGTGGTTCATTTTAAGACCCCCATCCTAAAAAATAGTATAGATAGGGTGGTGAATTTGAAAAAAGGCCATTCACACTATATTTGAATGTATGAAATGAGGGTTTCGTGACAATGGTGAATCAAGTTTTTTTAAAAGAAAATGGTGTAGAAGTATTTTTGTTTACAAAAAAGTATGGATTGTTATTGCCAAGTAGCACATACATCATACATTGCACGGTAACATTTTACTATTGTCATTCAACATTGTGAATTATCATTTGGCATCACACATTTTTATTATTGGATGGTAACACAAATAATTTTTACCATCTGCCAACACAAAATACTTGACGATTAATAGACAAAGTTCTATTTTTCACTTACCTCTTGAGCCTTTTGATTATTCATAAATCCTTTGGCTTTTTGTCTTATACTTTTGGTTTTTTCACGGGCTTATAATGTAAATAGTATGACTATATTATGATGTATTAATATTATATATAATAGAATGTTATGACATGAAGAAAAATATACTAAAATTGGTCACCCTTAGTGGAAATACAAAGGAAAAATTGTATTCAAATTTTGTTAGGACCCGTAAAATTTAGGTGAACACGCTACCATACGGTACTAAAAATTCACTAAATTCAAATTTTAAAACTCTAATAGTATCCTATTCACAAATATTCACCCCTAAAATCTACCCTACTTGTCATCTAGACCTTGTCTGTAGTGGCACACATGTACTTGGAAAGCGAGCTCAACTCTGGAAGAAGTAATTTTCCTTTCTTAATGATCATGTTTGTCCATTTATCATTTTCTCATCCTTACATGGTGAAGGCATATGTATTTTTAATAGAATTTGTGTTGAAGCTACTCATTGGGGTAACTTCTTCAATTAGGAGTGATGATGAAGCATTCGGGTCCATGAAGTGTTGCACATACAAGGAGAGTGTTTGTACTTGGTCTTCCAACTAATCAATTTTCACCTTATAATATTTGTTTCTCATGAGAAGGAAAGTGTAAGACTATTAAAACATGTGTAAATCTCCTTCAAGAGTGGTTGGGCCTAAGGGAATGGTGCTCATTTCATAGTTAGCTAGTTTCATTGCTTTGATAGGCTTGATTACTTTTGAGTCCGAATAATTCTACATGTTTATTTCTGTGGGACCACTTAAGAAGTGTGAGGATGCTTTGGAAAAAAATTCTTCTTCCCCTTGGTTAGTTCCGATATCATTGAAAAATCAAGGACTATTACCTAAAGGACCATACGAGCTTCTTTGGTGATCATTTCCTTCATTCAGGAAACATCTCATCTATTTCAGGCTTGAAATCTAATGTGACCATTATCTCTCTACTCGGGGTGAGATGGTACATCTTGGATATGGGGATCGGGAGTGGTATTGAAAGGTGAGAAACTCTAGGATTGTTGAAAATTTGAGAGGTGAAATGGATCACTCTCTTCAAATTCCACTTCTACTACATGGACCTTTGTTGATCCGACCTTCTTGTGAAATCTCATTTATTAAGGGGTATTTGTTTCCATTGTTTTACGCTTCTAATTCTCTTAAAAATGAACCGAGGCGAAGTCTTATCCACAACCTTTGTGTGATACAATGCATGTCTACGAATGGTGTGGAAACTTCCCCATGCAATGGAGGAATCCTTCTTCTTCTTTAACAATTAATTTTATCTTCGATCACAACTTTGGCTCACTCACTTATGTCTCCCATCTTGAGGGCATTCCATGTTACTGTGGAAAATTTGAATCCTCCAATGCCTTATATTCTAGATCATACAATTTTGTGCCATTATCTGGAACTCCCTCTTTAATGCAAGAAAATATTAGATAAAATTTAGAAATAAAAAATAAATAAATTGATTCCAAAATCTAATCTATTCAAACAAAACCTGAGATAGAGCAAGATGGAAGGGAGAAATAAATGCAATACCTTCACTTACCAAAGAAGAGCTCCCTCAATGCTTTGGATGTGCTCTTAGATTGCTTCATATTTGTGGCTTGATTTGGGCAGCACCTCCCCTTTATTTTTCCTTTGATTTCTTGATAAGGGATGAAGGATTGGATTGAAGGAATGATAGAGTGATGATTGAGGATGAATTGATAGAGTGGATGGATTGATTGAGTGATAAAAAGAGTAGATTTTTATATGAATTTTAAGAAGGCTCTCATGGAGGATGAGAGGTCAATTTATAGATGAGGAGTGGAGGATTTAATGGCTACGATGAAGCCATATTGGATTTGGATCAAGGGTGGAGAATTGATGACAAGAATGGAGGATTCTCAAATTAGAATTCAAATTCTATGGATGGAAGGAGAAGGTTAGAGAGTCTTCTAGATTTAGAGGTGTGAGGATGTGATGATATTATGATTAGATTAGGTTAAATAAATATGATTAGGGATGTGACTTGATAGAAAGGATAAGTGTAGGGATGTGTAGGGTAGGTGGTGGGTGAGATTTAGGAATATTAAATTCCTATAAAATGTTAATAGAGGATTATAATGAAATGGATTAAGGATGAAATGAGATAAATGATAAATGATGAAAGGGTAAATGTGATAAAATGGATTTTTAATGGGATAAATGATAAAATAGAAGATTATATTAAAGGTATTAATGATGAAATTATTAATAATTAATCTTGCAATTAATTATTATATGGATTTAGATGATGTTACATGATAGATTAATCGTAATTGTTCATGTTGACATTTTAGATGTCTACATTTTTCCCTCTTTGAATGGTTATTGCATAGAAATGACTGATCAAAGAAAAATAAGAAAATATTATGGTGATATGATGCCCCCTCTGGGGTTAGGCAGCGAGGAACAAGTCGAGTAACCAATCAAAAATAGGAGAGGCTGAAGTGAGTAGATGAGAGAGGATGAGAGGATGAGAAAATTTGATGATGTAGATGATGAAAATTAGAGGATTAGAGGATTAGATTGGAGGATTGGATTTTGGAGTTTGGATTTTGGATGCCCTTGATCAATGATGTATGACAACACTAAACATTTAGGATTTTATATTTAGAGTATGCTCTCATCAAGGGTTGCGATGTTTAATATTTTGGATTATAGGATGTTAGATTTGGTGATTTTATATTTTTAGATGCCCAGTCGGGGGTAGGATTTGAGGATGTTTTATTTTTAGATGTTGGATTTGAGTATGTTTGATGTCGAGATGCCCCAATCTATGGGGTAGGATTTAAAGATTTAAGGATATTGTATTTGATGAAGTGATATTTGATGATTGATTTGATTTGGAGGATTATATGATTGAGGATTTTAGATGAGAGAATCAAGATTGATTTTTGGATCAAAGATGTCCCATCTAGGGGGTGAGGATTTGGTATGTTGGATATGAGATGATAATATTTGGATATCGATATTGAGTGATTGATAAAGGATAATTTGATAGAGGGATGAGGAGGTTAGATTGTTAATGAGATGTTGATGAGGATAAAAGATGATGATATAAAGGGGTGTGCTACCATAAAGTGCCCATTGTTATCATCATTAGCAATTGTGATTGATGTGGCATAAAGAAAGATGCACCAAGGTATAAATACCATGATGACTGAGTTGCCAAATTCCCTTGTCCTCATATCATTGGACAAATTAATATTAAATATGGTCCTCATATCATTAGACCAATGAACATAAAAAATATGGTCCTCATATCATTGGACCATGCAAATAAAAAGAAACAAAAGTAGCCTCATATCATCGGCCAAAATGAAAATGCAAACAAACAAACAAACACACAAGAAAAACACACACATTACATTTTTGTATTTTTTGGAATGTTTTGATTTTGGATGTTTTGATTTTTAGATGTTTGGATTTTGGATGTTTATATTTTTGAATGTTTATATTTTTTTTTAGATTATTTGATGTTGGATGTGGGGATTTTGAGATTTTGGATGGGATAGGTGATGGGGCATAGGAAGGAATGTAAGGTGGGATATGAAGTTCACCTATAAGTCCCACATTTTGTTTGGATGGAATGAGGGAAATTAGATAGTTTGGATATGATAAGGATAGGATGAGGATTTTTTTATTTTGGATCGAAGGATAGGATGAGGATAGGAAGATGATTGTTAGATTTTGGATTGAAGGATATGATGAGAATTATTAAATGTTGGATAAGCGATTGGTTAATAGGTTAGGATTAGATGAGATGTGATATGAAAGATAGATAGATATGATTATCGATGGGGGATACGGAAGATGATAAGAAATGCCCCTAGGTAGATGGGAGATAGATTTAGAGATAGATGTGGTGTTCCCCAAGTGTGAAGTAGGGTGGTCGGTATGGATGGATGTATGGGTTTGATTTTCTCTCGGGTATAAGGTAGGATGGGAAGTGAGGGGTATATAAAATGGACCTTTCCCCTATCGGATGGTAGTAAGGCTGCCCCCAGTCACGATGATGAAATTTGAAAAGGGAGATGATGAGGATTGGATGAAAAGGAAAGGATCATTGTCTTCCCACAGATGTTTGATCTAAGGAAAATAAATGCATGTTGGCGTGATAGATGAAAGGAGAATGGCATCAGTGATGAACAAAATATGATCCTAATGGCACATGTTGTAAGGAAAGAGTCAGACTAAAACAAAAGTGTGATGAAGTTATTACCAATTCTCAGAAATATGTGAGGCCTATGTCTCTACGAGATCAAAGTGTGTGCAATTTTGATGGTTAATTATTGCTTGTAGTGAATACTTAATGGGTAGTTTGTAAAGATAAACTATCGAATGTATAGGGAGTGACTAAGTCAAATAGGTGGATGGAGGGTGAATGGAATGCTAAATTGTGCATTGCTCTGCTGCTAGGCATGCATTCATAGACCTAATAAAGATACATTTGATTCTTGTCACAACATTTCTCTATTGCTTGCAAGGTATCCATAGCCTTGGTAGAGTTGATGGAATCATCCTTAGAGAGAGTTTTGAGGTGAATTTTATTTGATATTTTGAATTTTTATATGATATTTTTAATTTTTATATTTTGTATTTTTTGCAAAAATAGGTTCCACTCTCTTGATCACTCTCAAGGTTTTAAGAATCACTAGTGGCTTGATGGGGGATGGAGATGAGTACGTGATGACATTGGATAAAGTTTCAAAAAAAAGGCACCCAAGGGTCTTCACCACAATTTTATTAAGTGTGTTAAATTATTTGGATCTCTAGGAGGAAAATGATTCTTAAATGTTTTAAGTGATGATAAACAAAGGTCATATATTTGTAGTAGGTACTATTGACTTACAACATGTGCAAGCAATATGATCTATTGTTCAAATGAATGGATTAGAAAATGATATAAATGAATGTTATGATAAGAATGGATTAGATGCAAAGGGATTTGGATGTTGGATGGATAGATGGATGGTGAGTGGGAAGGAAAGAACATCCATGCACATGAGATGCATTATGTTCTCAATCCATTTTTAGGTGTTTGGTAAATGATTTTTATTGGGTTAAGTGGCGGGAAAAGTAGGATAAATAAAAGGAGTGGTAGAAATGGGTTTTGATGGTGTAGTGGAGGGAGGTTGGTAGTTTTATGTTAATAACCTAAGCCTAAACAACCTATATTTTTATGAAGGGAGATTGGTTTGTGAATGTCTTGTTCATGGATAATCAGGCCTTTGTCTTGATGTTTCATATTAGTGAACATATTTTTGAATATAGGGTATAAAGTGGATAGAGAAGATGATGCCATGTGATCATCATGAGACTGGAGGGTTGTAATTTTTCATTTGCTAAGAGGTTCAATTTAATGAAAGATGGGAGGTGATATTTGTTTTGGTTTGTGGTGTTTCACTAGATTCTTAGCAAATTAGTGAAACAAATAAGGGTAGAAGGCCAAGGAGGAATACCTGTTTGTAATGTTGGTGAAGGTTGTGTGCATGTCTTGATTTCCTGATCCAAGTTGATTGTGAGAAATCCATTTTGGCTAGGAGGAACTACCTATTAATGTAAAACAATACCACCAAATAAAGTTAAACAAAAAAATGAGTGGACTACCTAGCAGAAGCTAGATCCAGGAAGTGTGATGCTTCCTTAACAGGTTGTCAATCCACTTTTTATATAACAATATTAATGTTATTTAAAATATACATGAAATAAAGATCCTATTGGAATTGAAATGATTTAGGTATCTTGTAAAAAAAAATAAGAAAGGTCGGTAAAAGGTGATTGAGGTCAAAATGTTCAAGTGATTGGATGGTGTTGCATTGTAGAGTGCAGTATAGGATCTGGGATAGGTCTAGTAAATATTAAGAATGGTTATGGGCTATTAGGAAGTGGGTATTAGCTCACGTTGGTCTGAGGTATATTGCCATACACACTAAATAATGTCAGTTATATGACCAATGCAAGTTAGGAAGAATGACCGATGTCAGTTGGCTAATCATGCTTGGTAGGGCACTTAGCGTAAAAGTTCTTAAAATTGGTTTTTCAAACTCTGTGATTGCATAGAGGTTGGAAATGGTGAGGGTGAGGTCGTAAAATGGTCTTAAAGACTCAAGGATGATTAGAAGAGGGTAAAAATAGGTGAAAGGGTAGGTATGGTAGGGTGATAGGTTGGTGGGAGGAAGGAAGTGTATGGCTGTGGAGAAAGATAAATTACTGAGATGAATAATAAATCTTATTGAAAGAAAATAGAGATAAATGAAGAGGTGTTAGGTACTTACTAAAAAGTATATTTGGAGAACGTAGGTGATGAGGATGGTGATGGTAGAGATCCAGAGAGAAGATTCATTGTATTCGTGCCATGATAGTTCAAACCTTCATGCTTCTCTGTGTGAATATGTGATCATGAAGAAGATGATGAATGCCAAAATGGTTATTGGTAGTGCTCTTGTGTGTTTTCCTTTTCCTAAGTGCTTCAGAAATTTGAGTGCTCCAAGTATCTATTCGTATGAGATCCTGAATCGAATGACCAACCTAGGAAAAGGATTTTGGAAATGTATTTAACCTACTAACCTAGATGATGGTTAGGGGACCGACATCGGTTGAGATATAACCGACGTCGGTCAAGGTGGGAATATCTAGGTTGGCCAAAAATAGCCAGATTGTTGTTATTTTTGGCGTGATCTCCAACCTTCTTCCAAGTCTTGAGTGATGGATCTGGAAAGATAAGTAGGAGTCTTTTTAGGTTTGTTAATAGGAGTTAAGTCTAGGTTTAGACTAAGTCCTAGTTGGTTAGGATAAGCTTAGACTTGGTCTTAGGTCATTAATGAGGTTTGAGTGGGTCATTTGAGTGAGGTGGCTAGGTGAGTTGGTTGGGGTGAGGTGGTTAAGTGAGGATATTAATTAATTTAATTAAGATAATTAATTCAATTAACATGTGCACTAGGGGATATGAATGGGTAGGATATGGTTAATTTAATTAACGGGGTTTTAATGGAAGTATGACCCAATTTTGGTGTCTACATTTTCCCTTTTTTTTGTCATGGCTTGTATTGGTAAGTGATGATGATGAAAAAAATAGGAAGTGGTTGCCCCAAATATAGGTGAGAGTGGGGTTTCCCAAGTAGTGTTGAAGGTGATCCCCTCAAACCAAGAGTTGATGAGGTGTGAGATGGAATCGGTGAGTGGTTTGATAAATGGGTAAGTGATGAAAGTGAAGGTAGGTGAGTTGTAGGTAAGGGTATGGGAACTTTGGGTAATGGGTAAGGGTCAAATTGGGTAATGGGTAATGGGAAAGGGTCATATCGGGTAATGGGTAATGAAATCGAATGCACACACATGTATAGATTGTGACATGGTACCAGGTTGAAGAGCTTGCAAACTCTACATCATCCAAGGTCGATAGGTTTATCCAAACAAGGTTGAAGTGATTCAGGTATCCAGGGTACAAGATATGGTCTAGAAACACAACTTAGGTTAGGTGTAGGAACGTTTAGGTATGATCTGGTACACCAAAGGTTTGGTCGGGATAAACACATGAAATAGGAAAGGTAAGGTCATTAGGCTAAAAACAACACGGGTAATGACATCATAAGCTATATGAGTACACAAGTTCAAAGGTCAAAAAGTGGTTCAAGTTAAGGTATATAGGTCATGGCATGGGTAAGGTTGAGGTATAGGTAAAATAACAAGTCCCTAAACACAATTAAGGAAATGTATGGGTAATTTAGGCTTGTGGGTAGGGTGTAAGAGGTGTTGGTGAGGTTACGAGGTATTTGGCAATAATGAGTTTTGTTTAAAATGGGAAAAAGGTAGGTGAAATGGTACTGGTAGGTGACCGATGCCGGTTATAAAGGTTACCAACATCGGTTGGGTTTGGTATGAATGATGATCGGTCATGTCGAGTTAGGGTTATAAGGTAGAAATTTTGTATTTTATGGAATCATTGTTGTCTTTTGACTTTGAGAAAATGACATAGCCTATTGACTTGTGAATTTTTCTTGGAGAAAAAGACAAGGCATTGTACCTAGCTGAGGTGGAGGTTACTAAGTGGTGAGAGGAGCTAGGTAGATGGGTCCACGAGAGTGGTTAGAGACGTGTGATTGGTGGAGAGATTTGAGGTAGATTTTGGCATGGAAGAGGTAGAGAGAGGGTTTGGGTGGACCACCAACAAGTGGCTAGATGTGCCACCACGTAGGTGACACCATGATGAGGTAGGGGCATTCCCTAATTTTTATTTGCTAAAAGTTTGGTTAAAAATGAAGAAATTGGGGTGGGGGTTTTCATTGTGAAATGTGGGTGAAAAATGGGTAAAATCAATATGGGGAAGGGAAAATGTAGGATAAATAAGATGATAAATGAATATAAGATAAATTGGGGTGGATTGGGGTAGGTGTTAGGTTAGATTTTGGTGAATTTTAGGTGAAATGGGTTATGGGGATGGGTTTCATTTTTTTGGGTTGTCGCGATAGAGACCGATGTGGTCAAGGCTTAGCCGACATCATTCAATGTTTACCATCATCCGTATTGCCTTAGGTGACTGATATCGGTTAAAGGGAACTAATGATGGTCATGGGAAAATTGGTGATGTTCAAGGTGACTGGTGCCGGTTAGGGTTAAAGAACAACATGGGTAAGAAGGGCTAGTTTGGAAAGAAAAATAGGTGGGAAGGGGTAAATGAAGAGTTTTGTTAGGGGATGAGGGTAAAATGTGATTTTAATGGGATAAGATAGGTAAGTAGGTTAAATAATGTTAAGATGATGGGTCATGATTGTAAAGGGTAGTAGGCTTGTAGGTGAATTAGGTAAATGGGGTAGGAATGATTGATGTGGTTGGGTATGGTGTAGTGGGTAAGAGGTAATTTTGGGGTAGGAAAGTCTTGAAAATGTTGTGTTTGATGTTGCAGGCTAGGGACCAGCTCTAGGATGTGGGATAGAGTACCACCTCTATTGGTGTAGATGTGGTCCAGTGTGACTGTGAGAGGAGTGGGAGCATATGATGGATGTTGGACTGATTGGGATCGATGCTATAGGCGTATAGCTCGAGATCCTAGCTTGATGGTCACTCATCGATAGATGGGATTCAATGACCAACACATTTCATTTACCGATGGGTGAGATGACTATCACCCTAGAGGATGTGTACAAAGATCCTATGGCTACGATTTTTGGGGAGCTAGTGTATTCTATTTCATCAGAGGCATTAGTGGAGATGATAGTGGCTGTGTTTGGGGAGGTGATGGGAGAGATGAGGTACCATAACATGAGCCTTAGCTATGGAGACATGTATGTAACCCATCCTTAAGAGACGAGGTTGGTTGTATTGATGATGGAGGTGGTATGTTGTTTCACCTTACCAGATGTTAAGGGTGGGAGATTCCCATGAGCACTGATGGGAGTGCTCTAAGATATGATGGAGGAGAGGATCTTTTTTCCTAGGCACTGACATTCCTAGTGTAGCTATATAGGGAGTTGTGGGCCTATGGGAGATTGTGGTGGTTTAGTTTGTGTTGCACCTTTCTACTACACTGCTGTTGGGCATACAAGCATATCATATGTGTGTGGCCAGTTGGTTTTCCCCTAACATGATTGGTTAGGGGTGGTCGATTAGAGTTGGATATAGATGGTGGGTACCAGTTGGTGGGCAACACAAAGTGGCTAGGGCCACACATGATGTTTTATATTATAGATGGTTACTTGGAGGGGATTTCATGAGTTGAATATTGTGTGGAGACCCTACATTGGATATCCCTCATATAGGGGTATGATGGAGGAGTTAGATGAGCTTTAGCTGTTGAGGTGGATACAAGGGCGGCATGTTTGTGAGCATGAGTTGATTCATGTAGATAGGGTGAGATGGTAGTTTAGGCTACCCAAGATGCCTCCATCCCTTTTCCATAGTATAGGAGAGATGATGTGGAGAGACCTATGTCTCCACCATGTCCTGAGTGTGTCTTTGAGGAGGAGGAGGAGCAAGCCAAGTGGATAAGGATTGATGATGTTGGGGTCATTGATGGATATAGGTGGTGGTGGGTAGCAATAGCTATGAGTAGCACCACCGAGACCATGGGAAGTAAGACTTAGCCACCATCATAGTGTAAAAGGATACCTTACAGGTGGATAGGTGGTTTCCCTTCAGTGAAGATTATAGTTTTACATGGATACTTACCGGGTCGAAAGGCACAAGTTTCCCTTTTATAGGATCAGGTTTTGGCCTTAGAGGCCTAGGTAAAAGGAAAGAGGACAGTGCCCATGCAAAGGTGGAGATGGAGATGGAGGATAAGTGGCCACCTTATGGGTGCATAGGTAGTAGGTTTATAGGCCTAGTTGGCCCTGGCAAGCTCAAGTTCATGGCCTTATAGGCCCAAGTTGTAACACAAGTACCTCCACATAGGCTCGAGGAGAGGGTCCCACACTACATGGTACACAAGGAGGAGGATAGGGTCTCCATGGTATAGGGAGGAGGCTCATGGTCATAGGGGATATGGATCTAGCAAGTTAGTAGGGAAAGCTCTTACATTGAGACCTATGGCACCACATGAATGACATGTTCCTATGGCAAGATTCAGGATGCCTGAATGAGGCTCGGTACTATCAGGATCACCTGATGACTACTAGGATAGATGTCCCATCCTATGCGGAGTACATGGCATAATAGGCAGTGAGTGAGAGGACTAGATCCCGCACTCAGAGTTGAGAGCACATGGGGGTGAGAGCCAAGAGATAGAGTTAGGGTGAGGCTATGAGTTCATGGAGGGAGGTCATTCCCAGTGGTGAGAAATAGGTGAAGATTAAACCGAGACCCTATGGAGGGTGGAGAGATGTTGGTAGGGCCAGACTAGAGGAGAGGAGGAGATAGATGAGACAAGTATGGATATCAGGTGGGGTGATGATTAGTCACCGAATATGATCAAAGTATTGATTTTTGATATATACCAGCCTACGTGTTGATGATAGTGAGGTTATATATGAGAGTTTTGAGATTTTGAGTTTTATACTAGCCTACGTGCTGAAGATAGTGAGGATGTATCTGAGTGATTGAGATACTTGTATTTATTTGTATCTATGTACATATGTATTGATACACATACTTTCTCATTTATATAGATGATGATACTTATTGTATGGATGATGTATCTATGTTTTTAATTTCCATTTTCATTGTGTATTGATGGAAACTAGGTGAATTAGGCATGATTGAGTCAAGGTCATGTAGGCATGGTTGAGTTTAGGTATTTTAGGCATGGTTGAGTTAGGTGTAGACATGGTGGATTTTTTAGATCAGTTAGGCATGATTGAGTTGAGGTCATGTAGGCATGATGGAGTCTAGGTCACTTAGGCATGGTTGAGTTAGGTCTTTTAGGCATGGTTGAGTCTAGGTGTGTAGGCATGGTAGAGTTTTAAGTAGGCAGTTAGGTATTTTTGGTCATGTTTTGGGTTTGATTTAATTTCAAGTTATTGGTTGTATGAAAAATAAATGATGATGTATATTTATGTTATGGTGTAAATTTCCAAATTTTTGATATTATGGAAATGTGAAATGATTAATGTATGATATGATGATGTAAGAAATAGTAGGTAGACATGTTTATATACTTGTATGTTTGTTTAATTTCCAAGTAGTATATAAGATGGAAACTAACTAAGGTAGAGTGTGAATAGAAAAATGGGGGGGGGAAAATTGGTTAGGGTAAAGAGTGGTCGAGCTAACCTCCAAGGGCCCCATGCCCTCGAGTGCTACCTACATAGCCCGATGAAAAGGGGCCTCAGGCCGATGTAGTTCTCCCATAAGCTAGGGAAGAATATGATGAGGTAGTGGGATGGGTTGGTAGGTTTTAGGCATGGTTGAGTCTAGGTCAGTTAGGTATGGTTGAGTTTAGGTCACTTAGGCATGATTGAGTCTAGGTCATGAAGGTAGGGGTGAATTGAGGTCATTTAGGTGTGGTTAAATTGAGGTGTCGAAGGCTTGGTCCTGTATAGGATAATCAACAAGTAATGAAGAAGGTGAAGTGGTAAGAGGTGACAAAAAATTGCCACCTAAGTGATAAGAACCATAACATGTTTTTCATACCTAAGATGGGCTTATGAACATAAGACCCTAAAGGCATTGCATGATGGACTATTCTAAGGTTGAAAAAGTCACATGATCCAAAATGTCACATTTGTGGCACATCCCTTGAGTGGGTAGGAAATTAGGGTGAAAAGGTGATGAAGTGAAAATTGGTTGGTTTTAGTGTAACCTGGTGTGAGACAACATGCCTACTTGGCAAGAGTCCCAAGATGAAAATAGGCAAGTCCATGATAAAAATTTATATTTTTTTTTTTTTTTTTTTTTTTTTTTTTGATAGACTGATCAATGTGGGAAGTCTATGTGGGATGAGTATATTTTCTCCTTGAGGTCTTCATGAAGTTGATCGATGGGAAGCTTAGAATATTTTATTTTATTTTTGCAAGAATAGTCTTCTTATTATGATAGACTATGTACAATATGGATAGCTTGGTATATTTTTCCTTCGAGGGAGCAAGTCTATTTATAGTAGTGAGATAGAAAGCGTAGATGTCCTTTTTGAGGGAGTCATTTTTCTGGAAGTTTGACTCAAGGAGTTGAATCCCATTTTACTTTTTGAAATTTTTTTCTTTTGGATTTTAAGTCATGGACAAGACTATAAAGAAAGATAAGCTCTTGTTTTAAAGACAAAACTATACACACACAAAGAGGTTAACTATGAATGACCATGGGATTCCATCTTGAAAAAGATGAAAAGTATCCATGAGAATCATGCCATGAGTAGAGCCATGATACTCATATTGAAGACAAGGTTGAAAGGTAATGGGTAATCACATGATCTTGGTTTAGTCATTGATCCTTAAAATAGGTAAAATGGAAGGTGAATGGTGCTCAAGGGACGAGCACTTAATAGACAAGAGGTGATATAGGACTTAATTCAACAATAGAATGGTGAAGATGAAGGAATTGAGGGGCTCAGGTTTGGGTTTACCTTTGAGTGAAGACAAATGATAAACACATGATCCATAGGTATGAGTAATGATATAGGTCCAAGCCAATTAGGAGAAAATTTTCCCCATTTACTTTTTTTCCTCTTTTGTTACATGTTGATTTTCCTTCAAGATGAGGTTACCAACTTGGAAGGTTCATTCATGGAACATGTTTATCATAGGCATGTTTGATACATTTTTGGTAGATTTGGAGATGGTCAAGAGCATTGAGATGATGTTCATCTAATAACTCAAGTTGTGCCAAATGGTCTTGGTAAAAGTCATCATCATTGAGCATCTCTTTGAGTGAGATACGAAGAGACAAAATCTAGACTTCAAGAGGTAGAAACCTCTTTGTACTATAGACCAAAGAGAAAGGTGTGGTAGTAGTTGATGTATGAATACTAGTGTGATAATCCCATAAGGAAAAAGGAATGTGTGTATGCCAATCCTTTCCAGTATCATCCACAACTTTCATAAGAATTTTGTTTAAGGTTTTTTTGGTTGATTCAACTTGGCCATTTTTTTGAGGGTAGTAGGGTGAAGAAAAATTGAGTTTAATGTCAAAGGCATCACAAAGCTTCCATAGGGTTTTGTTTTTGAATTGTTTTCCGTTATCAGTGATGAGACAATGAGGAACACCAAAGCAAAAATGATGTGATGGTTGATGAATTCACATATTTTCTGGCTTTTTTAGAAATAAGAGGTATGGCTTCTACCCATTTAGTGTAGTATTCAAGTAGTGATAATAATCCATTGATGGCATTGTGAAGAATGGGGATTGATCTCTCCAACAAGATCTAAACCCCATTGAGAGAAAGGCCAAAGGTCTCGTGTGACCTGTAAGGCATGACTAGGCATGTGATGAAGATTAGCATGTTGTTGACACTTCACACAATGTTTGACATAATCACAACAATCATGGTTTAAGGTTGGCCAATAATAGCCTAGGCGGAGAATGCATTTAGTGACAGCTAAACCACTTGAAGTGACCTCCACAAATTCCATCGTGAACTTCCTTGATGGTGTAGGGAATTTCATAACTTATAAGGCATTGTAAGAGGATACCATCAAAGCCACATTTATAAAGAATACCACCCATGATGACATAAGTGAGAGACACTTTTGAGAAAGGCATGTTGGCCATTATGAGTAAGGTCTAGAGGTAGAATTGAAAGGGAAAGGTAGTCAACAAACTTCTTATACCAAAGGTCACATGGGTTAGGTTGAATGGTTCCAATGAGGTTGACATGTCTCAAAATAGATAGGAAGGTGATTACATCCTTTGTACTATGACAAATATTTTTGAGTCGGAGGGTGAAGTGGGTATCTGAGAAGAAAGGAAGGCCATGGTATCCACAATTTTTTAGTGGAATGTGGAGTGGTTTGAAGTTCATAATGGTCAAAGGTAGTCAAAAGTATGTCTACATGATGCTTATACTTTTGAAGTATTTCGTTATGACACTGGTATATACCATTGACTTGATTTACAACTAGTTGAGAATCACCAAAGATATTAATTGATTTAACATTTCTAAGGCGATGGTGGTTTGAAGGCCTAATATGAGTGCTTCATATTCAGTGATATTGTTAGTACATTCAAAATCTAGTTTGAAAGATAATGGACATAGGCTCACCATCGAGAGGAATGAGGATAACTCCAGCACCACCCCCCACTGACATTTGGAACCATAAAATAATAAGGTCATTGGTAAATGGTATCATCCAATGAGAGGGTAGAAATGGATTCATCTGGGAAATCAAAGTTAGAGGATTGATCCTAGAGAGGGGTCCATCTGCAAGTTGGTCGGTGATGGTTTTTCCTTTGACATAATTTTGATGGATGAATTTGAGGTCTAGGTCTATAAGAAGCATGAGCCAACATGCAACACATTGATGTTGGTAGGGTTTGGTGTACATGTAATGTAAGGGGTCTATATTGGTGACAATAAAGGTCTTTTGGTTAAGTAGGTAATGGCAAAGTTTAGTGGTGAAAAAAACTAAGGCTAAGAAGTTTTTTTGGTGGGTATATTAGGTTTCATAGTCCAAAATCATATGGCTTATATAATAAACTCTTTCTCCCTATGTTTCTCATCACAATGAGTGAGCATGGATCCCAAGGAATGATCTGTAGTAGAAATGTAAAGGTAAAATGGTTGGTCATCCTTAGGAGGAATGAGTACAAGTGGTTGGAGGAGGTATTATTTTAAGGCCTCAAATTTTTGTGGCATTCATCATCCCATTTGAAGGAGATGTCCTTTTTGAGGAGATGATGAAATGGGTGGCAGCGGTCGAGAAAGCTATGAAATAAAATGATGAATAGATTACAACTTGCCTTGCAAACTATGTAGTTGGTGAAGGTTAGTAGGTGGAGGAATTTCAAGAATAGCCTTGATTTTAGTGGGATCGACTTCTATGCCATGCAAAAAGAAATGATAAAACCAAGGAGTTTTCCTGAGAGAACAACGAAGACACACTTCTTAGGTTGAAGGTGAACACAATACTTGATGAGATGGTCAAAGATGACCTTAAGGATTGTAAGGTGTTCGGCTCAATGTTTGGATTTGGAAAGAAGGTCATCTACGTAATCTTCCAATATGTGATGCATGATGTCATGAAAATATAGTACATATCCCGCTAATATGTAGCATCGGCATTTTAAGGCCAAAGGGCATGACTCGATAGTAGAAGGTCCCCCAAGGAGTGATGAAGGTGGTTTTGTGTTGATCTTCTAGGGAGAGTAATATTTTTTATAACCCGAGAAACTTTCCTATGAGTGATAACATCTCATGACCGGTGGTAAGATAAACTAATTGGTCTATACTAGGTAGAGGAAAATCATCTTTAGGGTAGGCTAAGTTAAGGTCGTGGAAATCCATACATATGCAGAGTCTTCTGTCACTTTTGGACATGAATGATGTTAGAGCTCCATTAGGGATAATCAATGGGTGGGATGAAGGAAACTAAGAGAAGGTGTTGAAGTTATTCTTTGACAAGTAGGGCAATTCGAGGATGCATTTTTGCAAACTTTCATTTTACGGGTTTAGCTTTAGGAATAGTTAGGATATATTTTTATCATAATGTTTGGGTCAATACTCGGGCATATCACCATAGGACCAAGAAAAACAATGGCTATGATCTCAAAGGAATGAGGTGAAATATTTTTGTTTAGCAACATCTAAACATTGGCCTATCTTTAGAATGTGTGGTTTGACATGAGTGTTAATATTGATTTAAATGGTTGATTCATTTAACATGGTTTACATCTCGAGAAGGCAATGATCAATGAATATAAGAATCTTTTCACCAAGATAGGTGATAATAGACTCATCATCTTAACATTCAATGACGTTAATAGAAGGTGTATCATCATATATCATTTAGGATATAGGAATGGTAGAGAAGAGGTAACCTCGCCATCACGTTGATAAGTCAGAGGTCCCAGGGAAATGGTGTTTATGAAAAAAAAGTTAGGAGGAATGGATTATGGATCCATAAACTCCATGTGTGAAGGTAGTGAAGTTGGTAAATGGGGTGAAGAAGGTTTTCATCCTTAATGAGTTCAACATGGGATTTCTTGGAAGATGGTTTGGAAAAACCCAAACCACTGTTTTCACTTGTGTTTACGTGTGGTACATGGGATGATAGTATGGTGGCCCTGTTCGTAGAAGCCAAATCCAAATCAATTCCATGAACAATGATGGAGGAAAGTGTGGAAAAATGGAAGTTGGTGAGGGATTGAAGGTCAAAAGAAAATGGTCATGTTTGGGAAGGTGGCTCGGGTGAGTAGGTAGAAGTATCAAGTCCCCCATAGGTTAAGTTTGTATAAAGGTGGGGAGGACCATAAGGGAAAACCTTTCCTACATGGTGATCATAGTGAGGATGTTGGAAAAGGTTACCATACTCTTGAGGAGTAAGGAATGTGTCAATGTTGTACAAAAGTACTCCCCTAGAGTGAGACGTTGAAAAACACCTTCTAAGGGATCGGTAGTTGGTATATGGGTAGCGGGAATAGATGAATCACTAGGTGATTGGGTAGAAGAAGCATTGGTTGGTTGAGAATTAGATGGGTTAGTGGATGGGTCAGCTATAGAGGCTATGAAAGTAGTGGGAATAGAGGAGGTAGGTGCAGAAAAGGTAGCAACAACATCGGTGGATGGGGTTGTGGGTGAAGGAGAAGTGGCAGTGTGGTAGATTCCTTAACTAGTATAAGGACATCATTAGGTCAGTATAACATGTTACAGATTTTGAATGGCTAAGGGTCAGTGGGGATGGTTTAGTTATGTCCTTCATGTTCAAATTTTACACAATGCATTAAGGTTGAAGGAATACAACCCATGATGTGGATCCAAGGTCGGCCAAGGAACAAGTTGTACTGGAACTCTCCCTCTAAGACATAGAATAGTTTTGGAATGGTACAGGGGCCCACACAAACATGGAGGATGATGGTGCCGAGAGTGGAAGTGATGGCATGATTGAATGAACGTAGCATAACTGGGTTATTATGCATGTAATTTGAAGGGATACACATTTGATTATATGTATGGGAGGAGATGATGTTGATGCTTGCACCTCCATCAATCATAATGTGTCGAATGCATATATAATCAATGTAAATGGAGATGAAAAGGGCAGGATCAAGATCATCTAATTTGAGAGGTAAAATCTCATCATCGAGAAACCGCGGGTGGCTACTTGGTGAGTAGTGACGGGTGTAGAGGAAGGGAAATTGGTGAGAGAAGCCACATGGTGAAGGGTGATAATGGAGGCCATAAGTATCGGGTTGTTTGGTAAAACCTTCTATGGATTGCAAAACCTCCATGAGTCCCTGTTGATGGGATTCAAAAGTTTGGACAAGGTTGTAAAAATATTTTTTTAGAGGAGATTGGTGTAATTTTTTTATCATAAATGCGATGGGATACCCCCAAGAAATAGGATATGTGGGTCCCTGAATGGTGATTTTTCAAGTGTAGGTGTAGATGGTATGTTTGGCATAGGATTGGCATATCGACTAGTTGCTTTCTCCTTTCCTTTTTCTTTTTGGGCAGGAGTGGGAACTTGGATCATGTTAATATGAGGAAGAGATGTGGATGGAGAAGGTGTGTCAAGAAAAGTATAACAAAATTATGGACAATAACTTAATGCAAGGTAAGAACCTTGTGAAATGAGTAGGGTGACAATAACTTAGTGTAGGGTAAGAACCTTACAAAATGAGTAGGCGCACTTTGGCATTTTGGTGGGTTTTGTTTATCTCTAAAAGGAACGATAACCGGATCATACCAAGAAAAAGAACATAGTTTGCTAATCAAACACCACGATAAATAAGATGAAAGTAATTCACTAGAATAACTTTACATAAACCTTTGAAATAAATGAGCAACACTATCATATATTATTATGGAACTCAATTAATTACAATTAGAATGGGCCTTCCTTATATAGGAAAGGAATAAAAATCTAAGAACTAGTCAAAATTGTAAATCAAGCCATAAATCAAGGAAATAACTAGTCATCAAAGAATTGGTAAAGACCATAGATTTAGGAGAGAACAGCACATCAAGATTCTAGTCAATACCATAGATCAAGGAAAGAACTATACCTAACAATTAGATAATATCTCCTAATATCTAAATAAGATAAAATAAATATCCACACACGTAAGTGGGTGAGGATAAATACAATAAAGGTAAATCAATTACCTAGGTGAACTTGAGATAAGGTAAATACCTACTCTAATGCTCCCCTCAAGTGAAGCTAGGGGCCAAAATAGAAGTGGCATGTCCACATTATGAGTACCTCATCAAGCCTAGTTGTTAAGACTCATATTTTGGACATGTCACTTCTATTTTGGCCCATAGCTTCACTTGAGGGGGTGTTAGAGTAGGTATTTACCTTAGCTCATGTCCACCTAAGTAATTTATTTACCTTTATTGTATTTATCCTCACCCACTTATGTGTGTGGATATTTATTTTACCTTATTTAGATATTAGGAGATATTTTCTAGTTGTTAGGCATAGTTCTTTCCTTGATCTATGGTATTGACTAGATACTTGATTTCTAGTTCTCTCATAAATCTATGGTCTTGAATTTTTTTATGACTAGTTATTTCTTTGATTTATGGATTAATCTACGACCTTGACTGGTTCTTAGATGGTTATTCCTTACCTATATAAGCAAGGCCCATTCTCATTGTAATTCATTGAGTTCCATATTAATGTATTATATTGTTACTAATTTTTTTGCTAAGGTTTATGTAAATTTATTCTAGAAAATTACTTTCATCGTATTGATCGTGGTGTTTGATTAGAATTTGAGTTCTTGGCTTGGTACAATATGGTTATCATTCCTTTTATGGTATTATCATCTATAGTCATCAAAGAACTAGTCAATACCATATATTTAGGAGAGAACTAGAATCAAGGAAAGAATTAGTCAATACCATAGATCAAGGAAAGAAATATACCTATCAACTAGATAGTATCTCCTAATATCTAAATAAGATAAAATAAATATCCACACACATAATTGGGGTAGGATAAATACAATAGAGGTAAAAAAGTACCTAGGTGAACATGAGCTAAGGTTAATTACCTACTCTAACACCCCACCTCAAGTGAAGCTAGGGGCCAAAATAGAAGTGGCATGTCCAGTATGAGTCCCAACAACTAGGCCCGATGAGGTACTCGTGTATAATAAGCGGGGAAAAAGACACCGTAAGGTACAAAAAACCAGTAATAACAAATTAAAGAGAGTAAAGACCCGCTCTACAAGG
The DNA here is from genome assembly GCA_018340775.1 of Taxus wallichiana var. yunnanensis. Lineage (NCBI taxonomy): Eukaryota > Viridiplantae > Streptophyta > Pinopsida > Cupressales > Taxaceae > Taxus > Taxus wallichiana. The sequence goes on from CM031244.1 coordinate 639,123,701, forward strand.
CATCCAAAGAAGTTCGGCTAAAAAAACTCATACAATGTTGAAGAAGTTTTGTGTGCACCTTGTGGTCCGAATCCACTTCTCGATCAAAAAACTAAAAAATAATTGATCTTGGGCTTCACTGAATAGCTCCATACAAGGAGATCTGTCAACGTAGTGATGTCGAAAGTGCAATAAAAAGACACCAAACATAATTGGATCAACTGTTGCAAATAGGTGTTCCACGATCAAAGAACAATAACTAAAGCATTAAGGCAAGGACACAATCCAAAGTGTCATGATCCAAGAAAAACTAAGGTAACAAGACAAGGACACAAAACATGAAGAAACACGATCAGCACCACACCCTCCCATATTGTTGAATGGGTAGAGTGATGTTATAGATTTGTATGAGTTTCCCAAAATCAACTACTCAAACATTGACAAAATAACATTGGACTTCACCATAATATATCCCCCATAAGATATATTTTCAACATGCCAAAAGTGTTGAAAATATAGATACAAATTTTCTCAACAAACAAGAGAGATACACTACATCTACTAAATAAAAATGTTCAAAACAAGAAGCATTACAATGCATAAGGTATAGAAAATGGAGCAAGAGGCCGAATGGTGGAGGAGCCATGCCTATAGATTCCTCTCAATGAATGGCTATGTTTCCACCATGAGTAATCAAATATCCACCCCAAATCAACATGGATGGATGAAGAAGATGTCTACATATGACTTGATACAAAATGCACAATGGTTGTATGTAAAGGAACATCGGAGAATGTGTGCTAGGTTGATCATGTCCGATAGCTAAAATCTTAGTTTTCTCAAGCCCGAGTGAAGGTGCAAAAATCATGAGTTGCTCATGATCCTCATAAATATTTGAGTGAGAAAAAATAGGATCTCTATCAATGAGTGATCCCAATGAAGTATCTTCTCAAAAATCAATGTCATGGCGAGAATTCCACTTAACATGTCGAATAGGGGAAACAATACCCTGTGAATGTCGGCCAATACCTCCACTAGTAAAACCCATAGAATAGATCATGTGAGAATTGAATGCAGTGGTATGCTTTTAAAAACTCCATCCATATGAGTAGTAGTGTGATACACAACATGTGTTATTGTAATAGGCACAGATGTGGAAGAGCATGCAGTAACAAGCCTCATAGGCTTAGGAGCATCAAGAGTAGTAATAGGATCAAAGACTGGAAGATCAATGTCAATGGATACAAGAGTAATATATGAAAGTGGAATAGGAGCATGGATATGACTGTCCACAATATGAGGGTGATGTTGTAGGCTAGCAAGTTTTTGATGTAAGGATTGCAGTAATCTATCCTTATCGTGAATGAGTGATTGTAGAATATAATTTCGCTTATTAAGAGATCTGTTTTCTTCCACAAATTTTACAATATCCTCTAAAGTCCACACACTTCATATAAAATCATATCATTCTCAAAAACTATGATAGATACAAGAATTCAACTTCCAAAATTTTAGGACGTTGGGCTGCGCCAAAATTACGTCCATAATTGATTACAACACTCCTCCATATTTGGAAATTTATAATGAGTGTGTGTTATAATATGGAACTTTATAGTTATAGTGTAATTATAACAATAAATATTTTGATGGAAATAACACAAAAAATAAGAACTTTTGTGAAAAAACGGCATTCAAAACCGAGTTACCAATCAAAAGATACAAGCTTTTCAATATTATGCTCTCTATTTATTTTAGTTGCCACTAAAATAAAATAAAGCGCTCTTTCCTTCACCATATAAATAAAATGAAAGGGGCTTGAGTTAAGAACCTACTATTAAGAATCACAAGATTTAAGCCCTCATATGACTATGCCATATGACTAGGGGCTAAGGATTTCAATGGGTTTGGCGAACCAATGTATTTCTCTCGAAAACAACAAAAAAACCCAAAAAAGACCGCCTCGAGAAATGGTCAAGTGTATAGTTGATCTTAGGTTTTAACACCTTCTAGATCCAATGGAAGACTCTATTGTGCATAAAACTACATGTAAAAATAAAATACGACCAAATACCAAATATATGAATAAACAAACAATTTATTTGTAAAACAAAACTTACAGATGGATGTCAATAGAAATATCCTCATCTAATACCATAAAAGGAATGATAACCAGATCATACGAAGCTAAGAAAAAGATGCTAATCAAACACCATGATAAATAAGATGAAATTAATGTGCAGAATAACTTTACATAAACTTTTGCAAAGAAATGAGAAACAATATCATATATTACTATGGAACTCAATTAATTACAATGAGAATGGGCCTTGCTTAGATATGTAAGGAATAACAATCTAAGAACCATTCAAGGTTGTAGATCAATCCATAAATTAAGGAAAGAACTAGTCATCAAAGAACTAGTCAAGACCATAGATTTAGGAGAGAACTAGAAATCAAAGATCTAGTCAATACCATAGATCAAAGAAAGAACTATACCTAATAACTAGATAATATCCGCTAATATCTAAATAAGATAAAATAAATATCCACACACATAAGTGGGTGAGGATAAATACAATAAAGGTAAATAAAGTACCTAGGTGAACATGATCTAAGGTAAATACCTACTCTAACAATCTCTCCTATACGGACCATATTGATCTCAAATTTTGAAGGTGGATAAAAGGGTTATGGAGGTGGTGATGATGTCTTTAAATGGGTAGTGGGTGAGGATGTGTAGTGATAGGTGGAGGTGGAATTGGGTCCTCATCTAGAAGATCATCATCATAAAAAAATTCAGGAGGAAAAAGTTGGAGAAGAATGGTTTTTAAAGCCTTACAATTTTCTACCTCATGTCCTGACACACAATGGTAGGCACAAATTCTAGTATCGTCAAAACCTTTTGGTTTGGGCTTGAGTGGGTTGTAAGGTCTAAGGAGTGGCAATGTGATGGTAGAGGTCTCTAAAAGGTTAGCTAGAATGTTGGCATAAGACTCGGCCAATGGATCACAATGTGAGGTGAGTTTGGGTTTGGATTGAAGTGTAGGTGATTGTTATGCATGAGGTACTACAGGAGGTGGAATTAGAGGTAGGATAGGTTTGACCACCAGTTTAGTAGGTGGTACTATTTTAAGCTTGGTATGTACCTTCTTAGGTAAAGGAATAGTAGATGAACTAGCAATAGAAGGTGTTGTAGGCTTAACTACCTCTTTGGAGGGTAGTGGGTTTTTCAATTTAGGTTGCACCTTCCTAGGTAAAGGTGAAGGAGGTGCATGTGATGTAGAGGGGAAAGACGATGGTGGCGAGAGGAAGAGTTAGCTAAGGTGATAAAGGAGGCACAGTGAAGTTTGTTGGTAGAGGCAAGGTAGAATGAATGGATTGAAGAGAAAGAAATCTCATAGGTTTTGATGTTATTCTTTGTAAGTGGTGGGGGTATCGGGGGTAAGAAAGATGCGGGTATTGGAGAATGTGTACAATTTGTTGGTAGGTTGGGTGTAATAAATTATTGTAATAAATTGTTGTGATATTGATTTACCTTGGATAGGTGGTTGTTTGGCCGGGGTGGATGGGTGAGGCCCTAGGATAGATGGAAGGGGAGAAGGTGACAAAGGTGTAGTGGGTGAAATTGGTTTATGCGGCCTAGAAGGTTGGGTCTTCCTTTTAGGTAGAGGAATGGTTTTTGTGCAAGTTTGGGAAGATGTGGCTAAATCCAATTTTATGGGAATATGAACTAGGTTTTTATGTCAAGCATGACACGCAATTTTGTAATGGGTATAGACGTGGGGGAGATGTATGCGTAGGTAGGTTCTTAGGCATAGGAACAAGTTTAGTTGTTGGTAAAGGTTTAGATGTAGGCGAGGGTGATGAAGAAGAGTTCATTTCAATAGGGATGGCCACGGTTTATTGGGTGGCTTGAAATACCTTTGGATAGATCGTGGTGGTATCTATAGGTGACATTTTCATTTCGGTTGAAAAGGGTATCGAAGGCGTTCCCAAAGTATTGGAAATATAAATGTAATCCAAGCATTTGGCTAGGCGTGAAAACAACACTATTGTAAGAGAATATGGCATTGGCTTAGTAGCAATCCCTATAAAATATGTCTGTGAGATAGGGAACTAGTTAGATTTGGACTCTGTGGGTAAGAGAGTTGAGAGTAGATCAACGGGATCCTAGAATGCTAATGGGAATTTTCCCCAATAGGAAGTGGCATGTCTAAAGGATCCCCTATGGTTAGGGGAGATAATAGTTGGGATGAGGTAGTTTCCTTTTTCAATGGAGAGGAAAGCAAAGATGAATCTCCCATGGGTAGGAGAGTTAATATCATAGGTTGTTCATTAGGTTGCGAGGTAAGTGGTGAAACGGAATTGGTGGAAGTTGTGGACTCCTCCATGGGTGAAGGGGGAGATGAAGGGGACTCCTCTATGGGTGAAGGAGTAGAGGAAGTAGGCTCCTTTGTGGGTAGAGGATCTTGTGCTAGAATCTCTTAGATGGGGATGGGAGGAAATTGTGGAAGGGTTGGTATGGTGTCAAATATAGCATGGACCTCGTGGAAATTACTATTATTAGTTGAAGGTTCACCGGTTTGGTTTGATGACAGGGTATGGTTAGGGAATGTCTTCTTGAAGATATGTAAATTCTGATTTGCGGGTGCATTTGGGTTGTCTAGGATGAGATCTCCATTATCTAACATTTCTTAGACAATGTTCTTAAAGGTTATACAATTACCATCGCTATGGCCTTTTACACGATGATAGTTATAATAGTCATGTTCCTTGTACCATGTAGGCATAGGATGAGCGAGGTCAAAACCAAAATGTATTTTTATGGGTGGAAAATAAATGGCTTCTTCCTTAAGAAGTTTTCTAATACTGAAGAATAAGGCTCCCCAATTGGAGTGTATTTTCGTTGCTCCCATCTAAACTGAAAATTTTGAATGGGAGAAAGGTTAGAGGTAGGTTTTTATTGATTAGAGGGGTGAGATGGGCCAACCTTTAAAACTACCACGTTGGAAGATCCTTTGGCTTTTGAATAATTATTTTGGGGTTTTGAAGAGGAAGAAGCATCATTTGATTTAAATGTAGTGTTTTTGTTATGCAATTGAATTTTCTTCTCTTCAATGGCACAAATTTCCAATTTTTGTGCCATGGTAAATGCTTCGTCGAAGGTACAAAAGGTTTTTACTTGCAGAGTTGGTGAGATGTGCCTGACACAACCTCTACTAAACAACTCTATACCCTCGGTTTGAGGAAACTAGAATGTGAGGTGATTGATGAGGCTCCACTAACAAGTGACAAAATTGGTGATAGAATCATCATCATATTGTCGAGTTGAGTACAAGTTGGTCATAGTGACCTTTTTGATGATATTGATTGAAAAATGGTCTAGGAAGGCTTGAGCCACTTGATTAAATGAGTAAATGGAATGTCAAGGAAAACCACTATACCAATCTAACACGGGTCTCGTTAAATACATGTGTAATTTTGTATGAGTAAAGCTTCTTTGTGGGAAATTAGATAACACCCATGTTTAAAAGACTGCAAGTGTTGTTGTGAGTCCTATTTCTTGTTAATCTGGTTAAATTTAGGCATTTCCCAATGTGTAGGGTATGGGGAAATGGGAATAGGTAGATGGATGTATTCTTTGCAGATTTCATCGTAGGTTAAGGAGTTGTGAGATCCAAAAACTAATTCTTCTAATTTTTGCATCTTTTCCATCATCATTTTAATAAGGTCATTGGTGGGTTGTGATGATTGAACACCCCCTACAATATAAGGAGGTTAATGATGAATGTATGATTTGGATTAAATTCTAGTATCTGGTGGTGTCGAGTATGAGAATTGCATGGGGGATTAGATGTAAGTGGAAAATATACCGAATAGGAGATAGATGAGATTGGGGGTTGTTGGTGCTATGTGTAAGAAGGTGGGGCAGATATAGTAATCCTTGTAGTGATAAGAGGTAAAGACTGCAGGATGGAGAGGATGATGTTTTGGAATGGGGTATGGGTTCTTTGTGATGCAATACATATATTTGAGATGGCAGGTGCATACGGGTCTATGCTCAAGGTGGTTGATGATGGAATGGTTGACACCATGGGTGCAACCTGACATCAAAAGTCCAAATGATGTTGTAGGTGCCTTAGGTATTGATGGTGTGGGGTCAAGCTGGGATATTATGGGTGGTAAGGTGGAAGAAGGTATCACCGAGCTAGTGGTAGTGACACGAAGTGGGGGTGACGGCCGGAGGAATGGACACGGGCATGTTGTATACCAAGTGTGTTGATGAATCGTGAGTAGAAGAATAGGTGAGATAATGTTGTAGGAAAGTGAGGTTTTGGTCAATGAGTCTTGAGAACTCCTCATCACTAGTACTTGATGATAATGAGTTGAGTAGGATCCATAGGTGACAGGATGGAAGGTGGCGATAGGCTAGGAAAGAGCGGATGAAGGCTTGCGTGGAATACAAGGGTGTTGGCTTGACTATGAGTAAAAACAATGTGAGTTGGTGTAGGATTGGTAATATGTTCTCTATAAATGACACAAAAAAACATAATAAATGAAGAAAAATAGGTTCTAGGAGGTGAAACTGGTCGCTATTTTAATTAGGAATTAAAACATAGGAATTGATGGTGGTTATGTTAATTGATGATGGTGAGATGGTAGCGATGACGATACCAAGGTGACCGATATCAAGTTCACTGTGGGAAAACAAAAGTTTTGTAAATGAGGCAATAAATGATGAAAATGAAATAAAAAATGGATTTTACAATGATTTTAAAGGTCCTAGAGGTATGATGATGTGTCTGAAGACTTTAGAAAGAACAGAAAATGTGGTGAATGTTGTTTTTGGTGAAATGACCAAAAATCTAGAAATCAACAATGGTTAGATAAACCAATGATGGTCAGATGAAAACTAATGATGATCGGTGTCGATGCCGATCACTATGAATTTTAAAAAGATGGAAAATTTTGATTTTTGTGACTTAGATCAGATAAACTATCAACCTAGAAACCTAATTATGATAGTAATGAACCTTAACACACCCAAAAAGATTAGAATACACAAAATATAATTGTGGGGTGTGAAAAGAAGAAAATAAAATGAAGAAAGTGACATCACAACTCAAAACACAACTCAAGAAAAATCTAAGGAAAACACAAAATCCTATGAGTGAATTTTAAGTTTTAGCTTATGTTATTTTAGACTGACTTGTGAACAAGAAAAAGTTTCTGGTTGGAAAGAGGGTATCCTATGAAGAGGCAAGATCTAAGGATGGTTCTAAGTTATGTTTTGGTGGGGGCGTTCCTTTCTATGAGTTAATTATTGGATAGAGAAACCAATTAGGTGCGCACTGTCAATCCTGCGATTGTGTGATCATTGACAACTTCTTCCAGTAAGGTGTTTTTAAGAAGATGTTTGAGTTTAGTTTTGTGTAGTTTGGAAAATAGAGAAGAGAATGTTCTATATGATTCCATTATGTCAACCATCAATTGGGCATGACTTCCAACATATAGGTTTCCCTCAGTTTTAATGTGAACTAAAAATGCAAACATAGAAGTATGAAATGTAATTATTTTAAAACCCAAATCCAAAAATACAAATGTCACTAATGTAAATGCAAGAAAAGGAAAATAAGGATTTGAAATAAATGAAAGAAAGATAAGATTTCTAGGGAGAGAATTTAGTGTTTACTTCATTTTGAAAAAGAAACAAACATACAATGGTTCCCTAGGAATGAATAAATGCAATAACCCCAAATGGGTCCCACCAGTGTGTTAAAATGTTTCACCGTATTCTTAGCAAATTCTTGAAAGAGATAAGGGTAGAAGGAAAAGAATGAATACTTGTTTGTAATTTCGATTTAAGGTTGTGAGCACATCCCGATTTCATGATCCAAGTTTATTGCGAGAGATCCCTTTTGGATAGGATGAAATACCTATCAATGCAAAATAATACCATGAGATAGAGTTAAAGAAAAAAATGAGTGGATTACCTAACGGAAGATACATTCGGGAAGTGTGATGCTTCTGAACATGAAGTGAATCCACTTTTTATATAACAGTATTAATGCTATTTAAAATATACATGAAATAACGATCTGATTGGAATTGAAATGATTTAGGTATCTCATACAAAATAATAAGAAAGATTAGGTAAAAGGTGAATGGGGTCAAAAGCTGGTTAGGCAATTGGATGGTGTTGTGTTGTAAGTCCGGTAAAGGCTCTGCGTAAATTTTGATAAAGATTAATAATGATTCTCGGGATATTGGTAAGTGGGTATTTAGCTCTCTAGTATGAGGTATATTTCTAGACATAGTAACCGATGTTGATTGTATTACCAATTCCAGTTAGGTAAAATGACCGATGTCGGTTGGCTAATTAGCATTAGTAGGGGCACTTAGTAACAAGTTCTTAAAAAAATTCAGACTCCATGTGATTGTATAGAGGTTTGAAATGGTGAGGGTGAGGTCGTAAAGTGGTATTGAAGACTCATGGATGATTAGAAGAGGCTAAAGATAGGTGAAATGGGTGGGTATGGTAGGGTGATAGGCTAGTGGAAGGAAGGAAGCGTACTTTTGTTGAGAAAGATAAATTACCGAGGTAAATAATAAATCTTGTTGAAAGAAGACCAGAGATAAATGAAGAGGAGTTAGGTACTTACTGAAAAGTAGATTTGGAGAACTTAGGTGATGAGGATTGTGATGACATAGATCCAAAGAGAAGAGTCATTTTATTCATACAATGGTATTTTGAACCTTCATGCATCTCTTTGGGAATATTTTATCGCAAAGAAGATGATTAAAGACAAAATGGTTGTTGGTAGTGATTTGATGCGTGTTTTCCTTTTCCTAAGTGCTTCAAAATTCTAGTGCTCCAAATCTCTATTCATATGAGATCCTGAATCTAATGACTGTCATCACTAACCCGGCTTGGTGGATGGAATCAGGAAACACAACAACAAACATAACACAAGAATACCATAGACTATGATAAGAAGGAATGACGATAAATCTGAAATATAAGTGTAAATTATAATATCAACATGAAATTGTTACAATCTCACCCATGAGGTACTTCAAGTGTTACTGACTTCACTTGCCTTCCAACAATAACTATGGGAGAAACTTCACAATTACACTTCTTAATGGCTTCTTTAACACACCTTCAAAATGATGGCTTCCTTTACACACTTACTCATACAATATTTCTCACTACTTCCTTCTATATGCTAAATGAGGGGGGTGGCCTCTTTATTTATAGGAATTTAGGCTTATCCATCTTATCTCTAAGATAGGATAGGAAATATCTTCCGCCAATCATATTTCATGCCTAAACTCTTGCCTTTACATGTAGGCTTATCTTCTAAGATAAGATAAACCTTATCATCTCACATGGGTTCCACCTTTTTAGACTTTTCCACAAATAAAATACACAAAATATTTATGACATCACTCTTTGTCCTTATTACAAATATAATATTTCTAATTCCTAATCATGTAGACCCTACTTCTCTACTTATCCCAACTTTGACATTTTAACATTACCGGACCACTTACAACAAATATTTACTTTTTACAACATTCCTATTGTACTTTGACTATTACCGTACTCTACATTATTGGCGGCACCGTACTGATGGTGCCGTTATCTTCCATCGGATGCTACTACTAATTACACTTAACAACATCCTATTCCTAATACATACATTAATGAAATAGAAATTACGGAGGAAAATTTTAGTGTCGACATCTTCCCCCTTCCTAGCTTCTACTCCATCCTCGGAGTAGACTATTTTGGTGCTTGGAAAATCTTCAACTTGTCGTGGTTGACCCATTTCGTAATGGGAGTGCCATCCAATTCCTCCAGTCAGTACGTACCATTTTCATGCACAACTGCTATTTTGTAGGGCCCCATCCATTTTGGAAGAAATTTTCTCTGTCTTCTTTTTTTGTATCTGGAATCATATACTAGAACCAAGTCATTCACATGAAATGGAGACCAACGGATCTTTTGATCAAAGTATTCCTTTTGCTTCATTTTCTTCTTATAGCTTGTATCCTTTGTTATTTCCCTCATTTCCTCTAGCAAATGAAGATGTACCAACCTTTCTTTTACTGAATCACTTTCATCCATCCTTTCATTTTTCATAACTCTCACAGTGGGAATATCAAACTCAATAGGAAGAACTGGATCAATGCCATAGGCCAACTGAAATGGGGAGTATCCTGTTGCTGACTTTGATGTTGCCCTATATGCCCACAATCGTTGCATGAATCCTTTTATCCCACTTATGTACCTGCAAGGCTGCATCTTTTGCTAGAATTTGACACAACACAAAATTTGTTCGTTCCACCTGTCCATTTGTGCTTGGCTTGTATGTTGTTTGCCTTCTGTGCTTAATAGAAAATTTATTGACTAGGGCTTCTACTACCTCATTAATGAAGTGGCTTCCTTGATCTATTACAATTTCTAATGGGCAACCAAATCTTGTGACAATGCGTTCATATATGAACCTTGCCACTTCATCCATAGAAGTTGTTTTCAATGGCCTAGCTTCAACCCACTTAGTTAAATAATCTGTGGCAACTACAATATACTTATTTTGGCGTGGGGTAGTTGGAAGTGGACCTACAATATCTATTCCCCACTTTTCAAAGGGACCAAGTGGAAGAATAGGGCATAATGGAGCTGATGAAGTCTTACGGTTACCATGTGTTTGACAAATATCACATGTCTTACAATAATTATAACAATCTCTAAAAAGAGTGGGCCAGTGATAACCTGCATCCAAGATCCTTCTTGCTGTAAGTTGTCCAGAGAAGTGTCCTCCACATGTACCATTGTGGAGTTCTTCTATCACCTCCTTCCCTTGATCACGTCTACTTGCCCTCTTATACTATCCATCAGGTCCTATTTGAAATAATACTCCATGCGAGAATAGAATATGGATGGTGGCTTGAGTAATCTTCCTCTTAGTCTTTGCATTGGCACCATCAGGAAACTTGAATTCATTTAGATAATTCCAAATATCTATGTATTCACTAGGGATTGTGTCAAGGGATAACAATGTTGCATCTGGGAAATCATCATCATCACAAGATGAACCTAAACCATCATAGGCTCGAGAGAGTGCATCTGCATTGACATGCTTCTTTCCTGGCCTATCTATAATATCAAATTCAAATTCTTGTAGCAAAATTATCCATCTTGTTATCCTCCCTGATGGGTTAGGCTTATTGACAATATATTTTAGAGCCTGATGATCTGTTACAACTATAAATTTCTGCCCTAGCAAGTAATTTCTAAACTTCTTTACAGAAAAAATGATAGCTAGAGCCTCTTTTTCAGTTACAGTATAATTTACCTCAGCACTGCTCATTTGTCTGCTCCCAAAGTAAACTGGATGATCATTCCCATTTTCATCCTTTTGGCTCAGAGTACTTCCTAGTGCTGCATCTGAGGCATCAATATACACAATGAATGGCTTGCTCCAATCTAGATTCTTTAAAATAGGTGAAGACACAGGGCTTCCTTCAGTTGTTCAAAAGCTTCATGTGCCTTATTTCTGGTTCATAAGTAACATCCTTCTTCAAAAACTGGGTTAGTGGTTGTGAAATCTTTGAGAAATTCTTGATGAACCTTCTATAGTAACCCACATGGCCTAAAAATGATCTCAATTTACTTCTATTCATAGGAAATGGTAACTCTTTGATTTTTGAAACTTTATCAGGATTAGTACCAATACCATCTCTGGATATAACATGCCCTAACAAAATGCCTTTAGAACATCCAAAGACACACTTTGTAGGGTTTAGTGAGGCTTGTGCTTCATCTAACCTTTGAAATGTTGTCTCCATCTAGTGCAGGTGGTCCATCTTGCTCCCATAGATGCAAAAATCATCCAGAAATACTCGATGAAGTTCCAATGTAGGGTTCAAACACCCTATTCATAAAGCCTTTGGAATGTTGTTGGAGCATTACACAACCCAAAAGGCATAACTCTATAAGCAAACGTTCCCCAAGGAGTGGTGAACGTGGTCTTCAACTGATCTTTCTCTGCTATACGAACTTGGTTGTAGCCACTATATCCATCAGCAAAACTATAACACTCCTGGCCAGCTACTTCGTCCAAGATCTGATCTGAGAATGGAAGAGGGTAATGATCCTTCTTTGTTGCCTTATTGAGCTTCCTGTAGTCAACACAAATGCGTAGCTTCCCATTCTTTTTTATTGAGATCACAATGGGAGAAACCCATTCTGAATTCTCCACAGCAAATATGAATCCTGCATCAAGCAACTTATCTATTTCTTCTTTTACAGTCTTGGAAAAATTAGGATTCATTCTATATGGCATTTGCTTTATGGGCTTAGCACCATCTACCAACTCAATAGAATGTTCTACCCAACTTACTTGATGGAGTTCCTTGTAATCAAAAGTGAATATGTGTATGTACCTTCGAAAGAGTTGGAGGTAGGATTCCTTCTCACTCTCCATCACAGCATCACCAATCTTTATTTGTTGGAGACGATCATCAATTTCTTCTTTAGATAATTTTATGGGGTCATGAGTCGGTGTGACTGGAAGGATATCCATGACCGAAACATCAACCTCACTTTCTTCATCTTCTGTGTCCACTTCACTGGTACTAGAGTAATCAGAGGATGTCCAATCATCAGTTTCATCACTTGAATCGACAGGTTCTGCCTTATGATGCCGAGGGATCACATTTATTTTCACCCTCTCTCTACCACGTCCAAGTGTCATGAAGCCTTCATTCCAGTAGTTTCTTGCATGAACTCTCCTTAGCCATGGTCTTCCCAACAACATTGGATACACAACAGTACCATTTTTCATCACCTGAAAGTCTACCACACATACAACACCCATAACAGATATTGCCACATTTGAAACTACACCTTATGGTTTAGTTTTCCCTTATTTAATGACCTTAACATAAGTGTTGAGGGCGATCAATTTTAAACCCAACATATTCATTACGAGACTCGGTCATTACATTAACTTGCAGCACCTCCATTAACTAAGACATCATGAATTGAAATACCATTACATAGTACCTCGGCTTGTGGAGCATAGGGATCGCCTCTGCCCAAAAGCAGGGACCTCAACCTCCTTCCTTCGTCGAGCATTGAGTCCACTTTGCAGCTCCCGCCTCTTCTCAGAAGACATAGCCAAGAGTTGACCATATGTAATATTTGTAGGCCTTTTGGATAGATCGTCTAAGATGGAGTATGGTCCTTGTCCCTATGAAATCAGAAAATCCTGCACACCCAACTTTCTTCTCCTATGTTTCTTACTAGTTTCTCCTTTCATCTTCTTAGGATCATTTCCATCTTGGTTATCTTTTTCTTTCTTTCTTTTTGTTACAAACACATCTACTTCATTATTTATGCTCTTATCTACTACATCAAAAGAATTCATAGGTGCTTTTCCTTTATCATTATCTCTTGTACCAGATGTAGAAGCTCTATCTAGACAATTATACTTATAATGACCCTTTTTATAACAACCATAACATACAACTTCAGAAATATTTCTTTTTGGACCTCTATCTCCTCCCTGAGAACTAAATTCTTTTCCTTGAAGAAGATTAATAGTTAACTTACCCATCTTCTTGAGCCAGATCTTCATACTCAGTAGATGTACTAGGAGAAAGATTTGTGCTCACCGAGAGTGGTTGTGGATTACGGATCAAAGGTCTTTGGTGTAGGCTCTACTTTAGCAACAATTTCTTTGGGCTCCTCTTCCATGCTTTCTTCTTGCCTTCTTGCAATCTCCTTTGCTTGTTCAATGGTAGTTGGGCGGTCATACTTCACTCGTTGTCTGATCTCTGGCTTCATCCCAAGAATGAAGTGCTTACATAGGAGATTATCCATGCCATTCATCAACCCATCCGCTAATCCTTCCTTCTCGGATATGGGCATCGAGCTTCCTCCTTAGCTCTAGAACACGAGCATGATAATCTCTTATCTTCTCCTTCTCTCCTTGGGCTAGCTTTGTGATCTCGATCATGAGATCTACATATTTTTGTTGTTCACCAAATTCTTCAAGAAAACTTTCAGTTAATAAATCCCATGAGTTTTTTACATTTTCACCTAGTGTTTCAAACCACCTAAGTGTTGAACCATCCAAAAAGGTAGGAAAAAATTCAGTCCATTGTTCCCTTCTTATAAGGCCATTACAAATACAAGATCGTTTAAACTCTTGAATGAAAGAGGAAGCATCTTCATTAGATTGGGCTGAAAAAATAGGAATCTTCCCCATTTTCAAAAGTAACCACAGTGAAATACCAACCCACAAGTACAATCAACAAGACTTATGTGCACAAATAATTGGAATCACTATAATAGAAAGTGACTTTACACCTTTCTACAGTAAAATAGAAATGACCATGGTAAACTATGGTAAAACTTGACTTACTGCGGTAAAAACTGACTTTACTGTGGTAAACACTATTCATGGTAAAAAGTGAAGTTACTGCGGTAAATACTATTCACGGTAAAAAATGAAGTTACTGTGGTAAATACTATTCATGGTAAAAATGACTTTACCATGGTAACTCCTATGCACAGTAAAAACAAGGTTACCCTCCAAATGATTTTTTGACTAGGTGGGAATATCTCTCCAGAAAATCCACCAACGAGGAATGGTCCCGGCAACGGAACCAAAATGTCATCACCAATCCGGCACTATGATAATTCTTCACTGGGAACTCCTCGTGCTATGATTATTTACTAATGCACAACTTTTAGTTTGGTGGATGGAATCTGGAAACACAACAACAAACATAACACAAGAATACCATAGACTATGATAAGAAGGAATGACGATAAATCTGAAATATAAGTGTAAATTATAATATCAACATGAAATTGTTACAATCTCACCCATGAGGTACTTCAAGTGTTACTGACTTCACTTGCCTTCCAACAATAACTATGGGAGAAACTTCACAATTACACTTCTTAATGGCTTCTTTAACACACCTTCAAAATGATGGCTTCCTTTACACACTTACTCATACAATATTTCTCACTACTTCCTTCTATATGCTAAATGAGGGGGGTGGCCTCTTTATTTATAGGAATTTAGGCTTATCCATCTTATCTCTAAGATAGGATAGGAAATCTCTTCCGGCCAATCATATTTCATGCCTAAACTCTTGCCTTTACATGTAGGCTTATCTTCTAAGATAAGATAAACCTTATCATCTCACATGGGTTCCACCTTTTTAGACTTTTCCACAAATAAAATACACAAAATATTTATGACATCACTCTTTGTCCTTATTACAAATATAATATTTCTAATTCCTAATCATGTAGACCCTACTTCTCTACTTATCCCAACTTTGACATTTTAACATTACCGGACCACTTACAACAAATATTTACTTTTTACAACATTCCTATTGTACTTTGACTGTTACCGTACTCTACATTATTGGTGGCACCGTACTGACGGTGCCGTTATCTTCCATCGGACGCTACTACTAATTACACTTAACAACATCCTATTCCTAATACATACATTAATGAAATATAAATTATGGAGGAAAATTTTAGTGTCGACGGACCAACCTAGGAAAAGGATTTTGGAAATGTATTCAACCTAACCAGCGTTAGTTAGGGGACCAACGTCGGTCAAAGTAGGAGTATATATGTTTGTGAAAAATATCCAGATTGTTTCTATTTTTTGCATGATCTCCAATCTTATTCCGAGTCTTAAGTGATGGATCCTAGAAAGATAAGTAGGATTATTTTTAGGTTTTTAATAGGAGTTAAGTCTAGGTTTAGACTAAGTCCTAGTTAGTTAAGATAAGCTTAGATTTAGTCTTAGGTCATTAATGAGGTTTAAGTGGGTCATTTGAGTGAGGTGGCTAGGTGATTATATTAATTAATTCAATTAACATGTGCACTAGGGGATATGAATGGGTAAGATATGGTTAATTTAATTAAATTAGTGGGGTTTTAATGGAATTATGACCCAATTTTGGTGTCTACATTTGGTTGGTGAGGGATTTTTGGATGTACAATGAGATTTGGATGGTTGACAATGATTTGATTTAGAGTATGATTTGAATGGTGGATGATGGTTAGAAATAGGATTGGGATGGAAATTTGTAGTATAGAGAGGTACAAGGATAAGAGTTCCTTGGTTAATGAGATTTTGGACATAAGACCTAAATTACATACAACTATTGGTTAAATTTTCATGGTGTGATGGAAGTCATAATAGTAGTGTTCTCGATACATAGATGGTTTGGGAAGGGTTGGATCATGTGATTTGAGTGGGGGATGGATGATCATGTTGAATTTTTTTAGATGATGGAAGATGTTGGTCAAATATTCTCCTAAAGGAGTGAAGTGTCCTCGCTTAAATTGTTTGGAGGGAATAGGAAGTAAATGTGTGGAAGGAGTAGGAAGTAAAGGTGAAGGATTATGTGGATTATTCAATTATTTGGTTGATTTGGATTTATGAGTTGGATTATATTGTTATGGCCTTTATGATGAAGGGGATGGATTAGGCCTAGGGGATGAATTGGATGGTTTGAGCTTGGAGGTTGAAGTATATTTAGTTGATTTGGGATTGGTTTGAGTATGTGGTTTTGAGGTAGATTATTTTGGTTTAGGATTAGATTGTTTGATATTAGTGGATGTAGATGAAAGGGATGGGTTAGATTGAGATTAATGGGGATGGGTGTGGTATGGGGGTCACATTAGATTTTGTGATGTTGAAGGAGATTTGGGATTAGATTTAATCAATTTATAGGATGAATTAGATGAAGGTAAATTTTCCCGAGGATTCATGTTAGATGTTTTAGGATTGGGGATGGTCAAGATGAGATAGGATTAATGGATATGATAGGATTGGGTTTAGATGATGAAGGGGTTGAGATAGTATTAGATGTAGATGAAGATTATGAGGGTTGTATAGGATCCATACTAGATAGTTTAGGATTGGAGATAGAAGGATATGGGGCTGACTTAGGAGTCACGGTGGATGAGATAGTTTTGATAGGATTGAGCTTAGGTGATGGAGGGAATAAAATAGGCTTAGGTACTAAATTAGATGATGGATTAGGGATTATGGGAAAATCTAAGAAAAATTTCATACGATGGGATTAGGATGATGAAGATGATAAGGATGGAGGAATAAGATGAGATGTGGGTGATATTGATTTAGGGAGTGATCTTAGGGAGTGTGGTATCCTTGCACTATAGCTCATATGTGGCCAAGAGATTACCTAGTCTAAGATGCACAAGCTCACAAGGAGTATCCTTGATATACCTTACAGAGATGAGACCTAATTACATGTTATAAGGATGCTTTCATAGGCCTTAGAATATGGACGTGGAAGCCCCTCACTTCATGCCACTCTTAAAAAAAGTAATTTCTTAGCCAATAATGATAGTTGTCATTGAATTTATATACCCCACCGGAACATGGGGTGTCTCTACATGCGTGGAGATGAAGCCAACGATCATAAGACCCTAAGACTATTAAAAGTGAGTGGATATCACTTCCACGTAATTTACCCCCTAAAAAAGAAAAAAAGAGAAGGAAGACTAACCACTTTTGATCCTTAAGATCATCCTAAGATGTGAGAGGAGAGCATACACAATGTCTCCTTTGGGATTTAAAATAAGAAAGCATAATAGTTTAAAAATTATAACACAAAAAATTAAGAAAATGAAAATTTAATGATGGGGACCTTTGACAAGGAACTTGCAAAACAAAAATGTATTAGTAGTTTGTTTTATACCCCAATGTTCTTGGACCACTCGAGATGCAAGAAAAAGGTTAGTAGTTTTGATTTAATTAATATCCTGCAGCCAAAAATGTTAGTAAACCATTATTCTAATATTAAATCCAAAAGAATTTACCCCAATGTATTTGTTTTTAGTTTATAACTTTTATCTAATATTTAAAAAAACTTAGATAGAGGAAGATGGAAAGGAGAAAGAAATGCAATACCTTCACTTACAAAATGAAGAGCTCCTTTGATGTTTTGGATCTGCTCTTAGATTGCTTCAGATTTGTGGCTTGATTTGGGTAGAACCTCCGGTTGATTTTGCCTTTGATTTATTGACAAGTGATGAAGGATTGGATTGAAGGAATGATAGAATGATGATTGAGGATAAATTGATAGAGTGGATGGATTGATTGAGTGATAAAAAGAGAAAAGTTTTGATATGGATTTTTAATATGGCTCTCATGGAGGATGAGAGATAAATTTATAGCTAAGGAGTGGAGGATTCAATGGCTATGATGAATCCATCTCTAATTTGGATCAAGGGTGGATAATTGATGAGAGGAATATAGGATTCCAGGGTTGCGAGGATTCTAGAATTTGAATTCAAATTCTATGGAGGGAAGAAGCTTCCATTGAATTAAAAATTCAATGGAAGGAGAAGGTTATAGAGGCTTCTAGATTTAGAAGCCTCTATATTTAGACGTGTGAGGATGTGAGGATATTAGGATTATATTAGGTTAAATAAATATGATTAAGGATGTGATTTGATGGAAATTCTAGGTGTAGGGATGTGTAGGGTAGGTGGTAGGTGAGATGTAGGAATATTAAATTCCTATAAAATGTTAATGAAGGATTATAGTAAAAGGGATTAAGGATGGAATGAGGTGAATGATAAATGATGAAAGGGTAAATGTATTAAAAGGGATTTTTAATGGGATAAATAATAAAATGGAATATTATAATAAAGGGATTAATGATGAAATTCATAATAATTAATCTTGTGATTAATTATTATATGGATTTAGATGATTTTGCTGGAAAAATTAATCATTATTTATCATGTTGACATTTTTATGTCTACATTTTCCCCCTTTAAATGGTTATTGTGTATCAATTATCATTCAAAGAAAAATAAGACAATATGATGGTGATACCCTCTTCATACCACCAAAGTTGAATCTCCTCATTTGTTTAAGCGTCATCTGTCATCCGCATATGGTCTCTTTCCTTGACATCAAACTCATCTATGTAATTTACCCAATAATCTTTGATCCCTAGTACATGATATGACTCTGAGAGATAGAAAGTGTCTGGATCATCTCGAGATGTCAAAGTCTACCCTAGGTCTATATGAATACAATCCTAGGAGTGCGAAGGAGGCTTACAGGTATGATACATCATTGACACTCTTGTAGGTGAAGATTCCAAGTGAGATGGGAAAGGAGACATTCTTCCTTTTCTATTTCTTGAGCTTACTATGAACATGTGGAAACTATCTACAAATATTGAATAACTTGATCTTGTTGCAAATATATCAAGGTATTTTAAGTAGAGTAAGATCATAACCAAAAACTCGGATGTAGGAGAAAGTGGAAAATTGTGTGAAGTATGACCCATATTTCTTGATTAAAGAAGCAACTCATGAGATAAATAAATTGATTTCATAACAACTCATCTTTTGTATTTTGATAAGAGCATTCTAGCCATGTCCATGTATTTACTAAGTACACTAATGAACATCATTATTGTAACCATGAACTTTTGGCATGATGACTAATTGATATAGTTATATCTAAGTGTCTTTATTTTGTGATATTATGTGTGTTTTATTCTTGTTGTTCCAAAAATTTTTGGAGGATTATATGTGTTGATGCCACTCTTTGTTGTAATAAATTTTCCATATGCATTGGAGGAACTTTTTCGTAATGACTCATCTGCAACCAAAGAACTTGTCCACAACAACTTGTCCACAGCATAATGAAATCATTCACATAAAATATCCCACATTTATGAATATATTTTGAAACATGAAGTGATGGCACTCAAGTCCTTATGCACCATTGGAGAAGTAGTTACAACAAGAACATAGAAAATTGGGAAACCAATCAATATTTGAGTTAGTCATTGATTAAAAAATAGTGTAGAATTGGTTGATTATTTGAGTACTTGTTATGTGTTTCATGAAGAACTGATTATTAGTTGAATATGTGCTGAGTCTCTCACTTTTATATTGAAGATATCTCACTTGTTATATTGAAGACTTCTTTTTTTTCATTCTTTTCCTCTAATGTGTTGTAAATGATAGGATATAAAGGAAAGGGTTGGTACCTTATAGAAAGTAGTAAGAATTAGTCATAAGTAAGAAAGTTAGTAACTCAAATTTGGAATTAGAGAAAAGAGATCACTCTGATATTTTGTTCCTAGATGTAATGTTTTCTACAAATCAATAAAGAAATATGAGTTTTGTTATTTAGTTTTTAGTTACAGAGTTAGGAAGGGATTAACACCCAAGTCAGGGCCCACTTGAGGTCTGCTAAATCCCCTCCATTGTTTTATTTCATGCATATTTACTTAGGAATAATCTACTTTTTGAATCTACAACTTTGTTTCAGTAATAACATTTAGCAATAGTTTATTTTCAAGTCGAGTTTTATTTTACTTTCAGCATTGTTATGTCATGAGTTATTTCCTTTCCAACCTCCTAGATCAACTATAATTGTGCATACAACACCGATAGTATTTCAAGTCTATGCTCCCTGGTCTGATAATTAAATGAATGTAACTCAATGTACAACATATTAATTGTTGCAAGTTGATTTACACCACCATTTTTGATGTCATTTCCAGGGATATTGCTAATCAATACGATTTTATGAGGTTTTAAATTTCTAAATTTCTTAGAACATACTAGGTTGTATAAATTCCACCTTAAACCCCCCACTAATGAATGTTGATTGAGTTGAGTCATTTGATGTATGCACCATCGTAGAGATGCCTATGGTAGATTCCTACCCAATCCTCAAATAACATAAATTTATTCTCGATTCTAAAGAAGAAAAATTCTCTTACGTACATGGTTTTACGATAAAATACCTCCTCCCTAGTGATATCTCTGAGGTTGTTCTTGAACAACCAAACATGGCGAGGTGAATCAAAATATGGAAGGAGATCCAAGCACATTTGATTTTCCTATCTCCAATAACAATCAACATGCTTAAATGAAGAGCATATCTCCATCATCTCTTCCTAACTTTCATGGATCTTTCACTTAATACCCAGAACTTTCATGTTTTGTTTGTCTTATGTAGAATTTATGACTACACAACTGATGCACACAAGCTGAATTTATTCCCTGCTACACTCAAGGATGCATCCTTGAGATGGTTTATGGGCCTAAGAAGAGATGTTGTTACTACGATAGTAGAGTAAGGACTTGTTTTTTCCAAGTACCAAGACTACTATAGGCTAAGTAGTAGAGGAGGAGATGAACTCTTCAAGATGGAACAGAAGGAAGATGAACCACTAGAATATTACCTAGAGAGATTCCTATTTTATGTTCAAAATTCAAGACACATAAGGTTACCTCTTGAGTCTCTCAAGTTACTTTTCTTAAAAGGACTCAGTGAGGAAGATATGGATTCTTTAGACTTAATAGGATCTAGAGACATCTCCAAAGCCACTTTTGAGGATATTTGTGAATCTTGCAGAACTATTCTAGAGAAACCATGAAGAGAATAATAATTGTTAGATCAAAGGGTGGAGAAACTACCAAAGGAATTGGGGAAATATCTAAATCAGAAATTGTAAACATGTTTAAGAACATGAAACAAGAAATAGTTAATGACATGGCCACCCAACTTGATGTTCTACATGTAAATAAGAAGAGAGAGGATGAAGAGGTAGCACTTGAAAATTTATTCCATTATTGCAAAATAAAGAAAGAAAATTGCACATGTAGAGAACTGAAAAGTATTACAGAAGGAAAGGAGGTTACACCGAGTTCAAAATGATAGAAATGGAGGATGGGAAATTTTTCTACATTTCCCAAAGGAAGCCATGGATGCCAAGACAAGGAGGTATGTCACAAGATCCCATGCAATATTTTCAAAATTGGGCTAGTAGTTCATATAACAATATGAAACCCCACCTTGGGATAATACTCAACAAGGATGGGATCTTTACCCTAGCCAATACCAATAGCCATGATGACCTCGGTTCTCGGCCCCATAGTGGAATAACCCCTCTTATCCATGGCGAAACCTTGGAGAGGAGGGAAATAATGGAGAAATCAACCTCATAACTACCAAAACTACCAGAAACCTCCCTACCCACACCAAAAATATTTTATGTCAAACCCCCAATCTATATCTCAACCAAAAACTACTCAATTTCCATCTCAACCAACAACTAACCCCAATAATAAAGCTTCTCAACCATCCTATAACATTGAATCAACCCAATACTTTGCTTATTTAGTTGATGTCAATAATATCCATCTTTTCTCAGAAGATCACTTGTGCCACCAAGTAAAACTAAAATAATGGAGATATTAGATGAACCACGTTATTACAAGTTGATCTAAGAAAATCCAAAAGATGCTACAAGCCATCCATAACAACATGAATATAATTCCAACAAAAGTAAGATGCAATTCAATGGACCCCCATTTCTAAAAATATTACAAGAGATAAAATATGACCCTAAATCAAATTCTTATTTTTTCAATCAGTTGAAGGACATTTATGTAATAACTACACTCATTTAAGACATCAAGGATGTCCCTATTTACAAATGAGATGATCAAGGATCTATGTATAAATAATCAAGGTAGAAAAATAAAGGATCCATCTAGTTTACAAGTCATTGGATAGTTAGCTGACATCATGCTTGGAAATTTTGTGTTACCTAAGTACGTATATCTAAGAAGTCCTTTGGTGAAAGTTACTATAAATGGAACTACGATAAAAAAATATAATGATTAATATTATGGGCATAAATAAATTTCATAACCAAGAAAATCATGGATGACCTAAAGTTGGAAGGAATGAGGCCAATAACTATAGTATTAAAACTAGTAGATAGATCAATAATAAGGCCTGAAGGAATTCTTGAGGACATTTTTGTGGTGGTAGAATCTTGGGAATACCCTACTAATTTCATTGTCCTACAACCAAAGGCAAGTCTAGGAGGTTACCCTCTTATACTAGGAAGGCCATGGCTAGCCATTATTGATGCATTTATAGGGTGCAGGTCTGGAAACATGATCATCTCAAATGGAAATGGTACCAAGAAACTTATACTCTATCCTCTTGCCCAACCATTGAATGATGAGGATCAAACAATTTGGGTTGAAGAACCAGAAATTGATCAATGCTTTATCCAACAACTGATGATGTTGGAAAATTCTTGCACTATTGAATATCAAGAGGAAGATGTTGTTCTCTCTAATATTCTATAGAAAAAATATGGAAGAAATGAAGAAGTTGATGACAGATTGAGGTGCTTGAGTTTTCCTTTGAACCAAGTCTTACCATAAAGAAAGCACCATGAATATTCCAGGTAAAAATTGTATTTTTCACCAAATTCTTCCTCGTAATCTGTGTATAACTCTCCAATAAAGTAGAAATAACAACAGGGAGGCCACTAAATGTAAGAAAGATGTTGAATATACAACAAGAGAAATTATTGATTGCTCTTCTTCAAGAACATAATACAACATTTGTTTGGGATTATAGTGATATGCGTGGGATTCATCCTAGGATTTTTACTCACAAAATTTATATTAAAGAAGAATGTAAACCAATCAAAAAACCACAAAGGCGAGATGAACCTAGCAATAAGAGAAATTGTGAAGGGTGAACTACAAAAGTTGTTAGATGTTGGATTCATATACCCCATATCAGACAACCAGTGGGTATCACCTCTAGTAATTATACCAAAGAAGAATGGGAAATGGAGAATCTTTGTGGATTACAAAGAACTGAATTCATCCACAAAGAAAAACTACTTACCATTTCCATTCATTGATCAATTTCTTGATACCCTAGTTAGTAAAAAGTAATTCTCCTTTATTAATGATACAATGGTTACAATTAGATCCATATTGCACTGAGGACCAAGATAAGACTACATTCACATTTCCATGGGGGAAATTTTCCTATTCAGTTCTCCCATTTGGCCTGTGTAATGCACCTACCACATTCTAGAGGGAAGTCTTGAGTATCTTCTCTGATTTGACAAATGACTGCATGGAAGTCTATATGGATGACTTCATTATTCATGGAAGTAATTTTGAGGAGGCTATGAAAAATATGGATAAGGTCTTAAGAAGATGTAAGGATCACAATTTGTCCCTGAGTAATGAGAAGTGTTATATGATGATGTCATAGGGTATAGTGCTAGGGCACTACCTTTCCTTAGTAGGAATTCAAGTAGATCTAGAAAAAGTGTCTGTCATAGTTAACCTACCCACACAGAGAAAAAAATATGTTATAAGATTTTTAGGCCATGTTGGATATTACAGAAGGTTTATTCAAGACTTTAGAAAAATATAAAACCAATTTTTGCATTGCTAGGAAAGGATGTTGATTTTATACAGATTAAATGATGTGACAGTGTTTTTCAAACTTTAAAAAAGATGCTAACTACTGCTCCTGTGTTGAGAGGACCTAACTAGAACCTTCCTTTTCACATCCACATAGATGCATCAGATCATGTTATTGGAGTTGTCTTAGGTCAAAAATATGGTAGTCTGAATTATGCAATATACTATGTCAGTAAGAATTTGTAACATGCAGAATTGAACTATACAGTAATAGAAAAAGAGTTCCTAGCAGTAATATATTCCATAAACAAATTTAGACATTATATCATAGGATATCCAGTGTTTATTCACATTGATCATATTGCGATCATTATCTTGTAAAAAAACCAATAGTAAGCAGCAGAATCATAAGGTGGTTGCTCCTCTTGCAATAATTTGATGTCACCATAGTGGACAAGCCTAGAAAAGATAATGTGGTGGCAGATTTCCTCTCAAGAATGGAGACCAATAGTGAAGAGAAATTAGTTGATGATTCATTTCTATATGAGAACTTGTTTTCTATTTCTACAAGAACACCCTGATACGTAGACATAGCTAACTACTTGGTCTCAGGTAAAACACCTCCACATTTTTTATCTTCTGAGAAAAGGCATTTAGTTGAAAAGATTTTAATATTTTCTTGGATAACTGGACTTCTCTTTTATACGTTTCGATATCAAGTAATGATAAGGTTTATAGATCATGAGGATATATTTAATTTCCCCATAGCCTACCATAGTAAACCTTGTGGAGGGATTTTTTGTAAAGAGAACATCATAAAAGGTGTTGAATAGTAGCTAATATTGCCAAAATTTACATAAATATGTAGAACTATACACTAAGAGATGTGAAAAATTCTAGAAAATGGGCCATCCCACTAAGTCTAATGAGATTCCATTGCAACCTCAATTGGTTTGTACATTTTTTTAACCATCTCAGTAGAAAGATTATATCTTGGTTTGTACAAATTGCCTAACCAAGTGTACAGAGGTAAGATCATTGCCAAATTAGAAAAGTGAGAAGGTGGCTAAATTCCTATATGAGAACATATTTACCAGATATGGAGTCCCAAGGGAGATTGTGACAGACCAAGGTACACATTTTACTGCTGATGTGATTTCTAATTTGGTTAGTGAATATGAAATTAGGCATAGAAAGTCTACACCATATCATCCCCAATCTAATGGACAAGTAGAGGTTACAAATAGAGAGATAAAGGCCATATTGACAAATATTATAACACTCCACAAAAGAAACTATGCAGATAGGCTTCGAAGAATTATGGGAATATATAACATGGAATACCACAACTAGATTCACACCATTTGAACTATTATATGGCAAGATTGTTGTTTTGCAATAGAATTTGAGCATAAAATGTTGAGGATTGCACTTGAGATGGGAATAGACTTATCAGAAGCTCAAAGATAGAGAATTCTCCAACTCAATGAGTTGGATGAATTGAGGAAGCAAGTAGTTCATAACACAGAGGTAGTGCAAAAATAAAGAATCAAATGGCATGACCGATATATTAAAACAAGATAGTTCTAGGAAGGTGACTAGGCACTTTTGTTTGACTCAAAATATAAGGATCACATAGGGAATCTCAGAACAAGGTGGCTAGGCCCCTATGAAATTGAGAATATCTTCCCTAATGGAGTTGTGAAGCTTACTACTATTGATCATGTGAGATTCAAGTTGTTGGTGAATGGCCACAAGTTAAGATTGTATAAAAATCCAATTGATAAAGGCTCATTTATGGAATTGTTCAAAGAAGAATGGATAAAGAAACATTAGAATTAACCTCAAAGGTTGATCCTATTAGCTAATATTCTAGGTTTGTAGAGGATTGATGATATTTTTGTAGCCTTGGATCATTCATCTTGCTGAATATTTCAAGGCTAAATAAAAGTGTTGAGATCTACCTTTCTGGGTGATCATCAACACTCTACTAACCCATCTTTTAATAATGTTTTATTTTGCAGGTTTTATTGACAAGTGATTAGAATATCATGATCTCCATCACAAGGAGAAAATGGCATGACCAATATTTCCACCTACAGCCACAAGAAATAAGAACCTACTTGTTTTAGCATTTGGTAGAAATCATGGTTGCATATAGACATCAAGGAAGCATGTGCACGTGGATGATATACAAGGAATGATTAGCACCCCAACCAATTGGAGTTCCCTCTCTAGGAAGCATTTTTTGTAGTAAGGATAAATCAACACAAGTTAAACCCACACGTGCAACTTCATAGGGAAATTACATCAATCTAAGACTCTATTTCAATAAGGCATGCACATCAATCATTACGAGAAATAACAAGATAAGTGAAAACATTTATTACTTTAATAAATCATGATTAGATTAATTATATCTAATTATTAATTATTCCAAGTCATCATGCATGTGCCACATTAAAATTCTCGCCACCTTTCAGTTATGATGTGTCCACTTAAGCCCTCCACATAAGCCAACATGTCACATCATTTTTCTTCATGACCTCAATGTTGTCACATCCACCTAATGATTAATAACCCCTACACATATTACTTGTCCCTTAGTAATAAAATTTCAAAGCGATGAAAATCCATCAATTACAATTCATTTTTACAAATTTCTTCAAAGGAAAATTATGTGATTGTGTATTGCTCCTAGAAAATTTGTGCATCTGTCATGCGAGGTGACATGTTCACATATGAACCTTATGCACATTTACAACTTTTGAATCATCCTAACATTGTGCAATACTTTAAGATTCATGGTTGGATGGAATACATCAACAAGTTTCAAGGTTTTGATGAGGCAATTGTAGCAGAATTTTCAAATACCCTGAATGATGGAGAGGCAAAGGTAAAAGGGTTAACAATCAGGGTAAGTGATGGAATTTTAGCAAAGGTCACTAGTTTACTAGCTTAGGGATAGCCATTTCTAGTCAAAGCCAACCAAGAAGTAGCAAGAAGATAATTTACATACAATGATGATGATTTCATCTTAGATCACTAAGGTACTTTTATAACATATCTCAAACCCTTATAGGCACAAGATGCCAATTTTTTCATTCAATACTTTACTTATGAAGGGATATATTCAAGGTTAAACACAAGTGCATTTCAAATTGTTAAATCATTTAAAGAACAAAAATCAAGTGAATGCTCCAAATTTATCTCATGAGATGCTTAAGAAAATAAGAAAATAGGTTCAGAGCGGTAGGGAAACACAGTCACATCACTATCTAGTAACCCTAATGCTAAAATACACTTTGTAGAGGGGTTACCCTCGAGATATCATCGTATTACTTTGTGAGAGTGAAAAATATATAAACCTTGTTGGGAAAGAGGAGAAAATGGAGAAAATCATGAAGGTTACGTTAGTGCAAATTCACAAAGACCCACAAAATGAACCATGGATTTACTTTTCTAAGGCAAGTCATTTGGTGTGAATGCACAACATTGATTTTTCTCCAAGGTGTGGAAAGGTGAGAAAAATCTCTAGATTGAAGTTGGTTCTTACTCCTCTATTTAGGTGTATGCATGCAATTCTTGCAAAGGGCATGATTCAAAATTCCTACTCTAAAACTACCAAGGAGACAAGGTTGAGAGAAAACAAGGAAATGGAAACAAAACTAAGCAAAAAAAATAGAAAGGTGATACACCAAAGGAGTGCTGAACTCCTTGCTTTGAAAAATAGACACAGATCATGAGGATGTAGTAAAAAAACATGCACAAATTACGTAATGCAATGAAGGATTAGAAGACAATAATAAAGCATGAGAGGATTGAAAATTGATCACAAAACATACATTATCATGCCCAAATTTGATACAATATGTTGCAATAGCAAAGAGGCAAAAAATGTGTTACAATCTCCATGGGAGGTCTGAAAATCCTTCAAATCCACCTGCTAAGGAGAAAAGAAGAGCTTGCAGAAGCAAGAACATCCAACATTACAAAATGAGCCAAAACTGGCTTTTAACCATGAAGCAGAATGAAAGAAAGGAAAAAATGCAGGAAAAAATGATTTGAGATCTCCAACCACCGACAAGATTTATTAAAAATTCCAAGGTCCCCTCTAAAAATCCACTTCCCAATGCATTCGAGCCCGCAAGACAAGAAATTTCCCATACCTCATTAAACGGTAGATGAAAATATGTCTTTTTGTCTTTTCTAGTCTGCTAGGACATTTTTCCAATTTTATTCCATGAATATTCACCAAAATCAAAAATTTTAGGGGTTTGACATCTAGATAATTTCACCATATTTCTAATGATATAAAGAACGTGAAAATATGAGCTCTAGATCAAAATATATGGCCCTCTGAAGATTTAGGGAAAAACAAGTGAAAAAACAGTGTCAAAATTCGGTTGGTGGGGTGAAATCTTAAAATTTTGCCTTTTTGAATTTGGGAAAATTTCAAAAAATTCTCCGTGCCCTACCGCTCCACTGCCATGTGGCACTTTCCCATTCGTTGATGGAAACATGGGCCCAAACCTCACCTTTTTTGTTTGATTTTTACCTTGGGAAAATTTCCCAAAATTAGTCTGCGCTCTGTTGTTCCACTACCACGTGTCAAATTTTGGTCGCTCCGTGAGGGATGCGCTTCAACATTTTCCTTTACACCTTTTGAAATTTTTTCAAATTTCACCAAACCTTCTACACCTCCGACCCCCACCACCAACTAGACATGTGTTGCTTCGTGGATGCTCGGTGGGAATTCTAAACTTTTTTCCATCCTCCACAGCATGCATACGGGCCAATTTTTTTCCTTTTACGCATCCACTAACTCTTTGGAAAATATTTCAACTTTCCTCTATCGGCCCGACCTCCATTTCCATGTGGCATCATTTCATTGGCCGCGGGCCTATCAAGGGAAAATTTTCCCAAAAAACTCCGTCAAGCCATAACTTTCAAAATATTTGGAGTTAGGAGGAAAATTTTACCTTTCTGGAAAGGTTGGAAAAAATCCTATGTGATGAAGCCATTTTGAGAAATCCTTGAGTGCTTTAAATTTGTGTAAATTGAATTTGAAGGAAAAGAAAGGAAAGAATGAAGGCAAGTTAGCCAAAATAAGCAGGGGGCTCATTTTGGATAACAATTTGGTGACTCTCAGGGGTCATCTGCTTGCTAGATGAATGATCAGTGGCCTTTGAAGCATCCATTGGGCATGGAGTCAAGCTTGATAACCAATTCTGATATGAACTATGAAAATATGACCTCTGAGCCACTTGGAAACCCACTGAAACTTAAACTTATCCTCACCAAAATGCCACTGAAATGGACTGTGCAAGAGAAACCAAACCAACACCAAACAACTATGTACAAAACTTAAAATAATACATGCTCCAAATGGAACATGTAGATTGTGCACAATAACTTATTCTACTAAAAGAAAACCTACCTACTCTACTTTAAATAGAAACAAAGGTAAGCTAAACAAACACCGCAATCTGGTTGTGCAAAATAGCTTCCTTTCTTCAAAATGGGCAGCCATGCAATTGATTTGGAGCTGATCATGGCTGTTAGGATGAGTGGAAAATCAACAAGAAATTACTATTTTACCCAAATCACTAAGGTGCCAACTGAAAGCAAATTGAATACCTCTTTTAGTTGCTCTACATTTGGATTGAAGAGGTATGGCAATTGGTCCTTGGTACTTTGTAACTCATCCTCATGCTGAAGCCAAAGCAAGCATGATCCATTTGATATGCCCATAGCTTTGATTTTCATCTCCAAAAATGGAGTCTTCTTGTAGACCTTTTTAGATGGATGATGTGGAAAAAGTGATGAATTTCTCTGCTCTTTCTCTCCCTCTTCCCAGTGAAGAACATGGAAGATTTGAATCTTCCAAACTTGGTTCCAAAAGTTTGTTATAAAACATAGGCTGTTGTTTTTCAATGTTATCCTTTGTGGTAGCAGGCTCTTGATGTTGGAGAATGAATGGTGAGGAAGAAAATGTTGTAATTTCAGCCTCCTCCTCCTCAAGACATTCCTCTAAGTCTAATAAACAATCAAACTCTTCGATGTCCTACTCCAACAAAGATTTTCCCTCTTCCATGGTGACCTTCAAATCTGCATTTTCTTCACCATGTGCAACTTCATTCTCAAACACGAAACTTATCAATTCAAACTCATCCGAAAAAATTAGATTTTTGAGAGATGAAGTGGGCGAGAAACATGAAATCTCTTGTGCCTCTTGCTCACAATTTGGACCTGTTTTGTTCACCTCCATAATGGCTTCATCAATCAAATCAGCCCCTTCAAATAAAAGCAAAAATGTATCAATAATGCTTCCTTCTTCTATTATTGCAAAAATGACTTGATCTCATCCATTTTCTCCTAAAAAATGGGATTTCTAGCTGGTTTTTCTTCCTCCATAATGACTGAATTTGTAGTGCAAATTGGATCAGCATTCTCTTTGGGCAAAGTGCCAACATGGACACCCAACTCATCACCAACAGACTGCTGATTTTTTTCCTCTTATTGTTCTTCTTCTTCTTCTACAACATCAGTCCCAACCACCACCTTTTCTTCAACTCCAACCTCCTCTTCAAGATTCACCATCAAGGGGATTTTTGTAATCCCGAATTTGAGAGCCCAACTCTTCAAATTGTCTATCATTTCTTCTCTATTGGGTTCCTCTTCTTGTTTTCTCCTTGACTGGTCTTCTGATTTTCATCTTCCCAACATGGATCTGGGAATGCAAGAGGATGGATGGGTTGTGACTCAACTAATTTTGTAATTTTTTGTGATGGTGGAGGAGGTAGAAACTCTTGTTTCTTTGGAGGGAATGGCTTTTTGGAAGGGAAAAGAGTAGAGAAATTGAGGTGGGATGGGAGACTAGGAGATGGAGAAATGGAATTAAATTTTGGGGCAGCATATGGGAAACTTGAAGCTTGACACTGCTGAAATGATAAAGCTTGAGAGGGTGAAAAAGAAAGACAAGGAGCTATTGAATGACTTACCCATTGACAAGGTTGATTCAGAATTTGCTCATATGCTTCTATCTCCTCAATCCATTGTGTAAGTTGGGGTAGCATTTCAACCATGAAGTCTAGCTTCTCCTGAGGGCTATAGTGTCTTGGAAAAGGGCCTCCCCATGGACAGGGTGCTCTGAAACCAATCTGAAATGCCTTCATTTGTGCTTGAGCCCTTGATTGCACCATGCCAACCTCCATTTTTGGATCTTCTCCAAAAAATCTGCACTTTCTTCTTGACTGCCCTCATCATATGCATATCCTTATGCTTGATGTGCTTCATATCCAAACTGATTTTGGCATTGCTCATATGGATATGCATACGATTTTGAATTTTATCAAAATGCTGATCTGGAGGATTTGACAAAACATGCTAGAGGTGGGAAACATTTTTCTGTTGTAAATGTGAATCCCATGATGGAAATGAAGTCATGATTCCAAACTTCATGGGATGAAATGGAGATGGAAGAGATGGTAGGAAGAATGGACAAAAATGAATGAAAAAGGAAGGTTTGCAACTTCAGAGATGGGTTGTTTACTAGATGGAGTCACTAGATGTGCTTTTGAATATGCCTCCAAAGGCTTAAATATTTAAAAGGAACACACGAACATGTCAAAATAAAGTGAAGACCTCTAAGGTCCCACACGGCATGCCAAAATGTTAGCACAAATTCACAGCACCCCCAAAATGACCCATGGATCTACTTTTCTAAGGCAAGTCATTTGGTGTGAATGCACAACATTGAGTTTTCTCCAAGGTGTGGGATGTTGCAAGGTGATAAAACTCTCTAGATTGAAGTTCGTTTCTTATTCCTCTATTTAGGTATATGCATGCAATTTTTGCAGAGGTTTTGATTCAAAATTCCTACTCTAAAACTACCAAGGAGACAAGGTTGAGAGAAAACAAGGAAATGGAAACAAAACTAAGAAAAAAAAATAGAAAGGTGATACACCAAAGGAGTGTTGAACTCCTTTCTTTGAAAAATAGACATAGATCATGAGGATGTAGCAAAAAAACATGCACAAATTACTAGAATGTAATGAAGGATCAGAAGACAATAATAACTACATGAGAGGATTGAAAATTGATCACAAAACATACATTATCATGCCCAAATTTGATACAATACGTTGCAATAGCAAAGAGGCAAAAAATGTGTTACAATCTCCATGGGAGGTCTGAAACTCCTTCAAATCCACTTGTTAAGGGGAAAAGAAGAGCTTGCAGAATCAAGAACATCCAGCATTACAAAATGAGCCAAAACTAGATTTTAATCATGAAAGTAAAATGGAAGAAAGGAGAAAATGTGGGAAAATCTTGATTTAAAACCTCCAACCATAAACAAGATTCATGAAAATGGTAATGGAACCTCTACATATAAAATCTACTTCCCAACACATTCGAGCCCGCAGGACAAGAAATTGCCCATACCTCATTAAATCTGGTAGATGAAAATTTGATTTTTTTATCTTTTCCAGTTCCATGGATGTTTTTCCAATTTTCTCAAATGAATATTCACCAAAATCCAAAATTTATGGGTCCAACATGTAGATAATTTCACTGGATTCCCAATGATATAAAGAACATGAAAATCTGAGCTCTTGATCAAAAGATATGGCCCTATGAAAATTGAGGGAAAAAACAACAAAAATGGAGTCAAAATTTGGTCGGCGAGGTCAAACCTTAAAATTTTCCCTTTTTTAAATTTGGGAAAATTTCCCAAAAATTCTTCAGGCCCCACCACTTTGTTGCGACATGGAATTTTCCCATTTGTTGATGGAAACGCGGGCCCAAACCTCACCTTTTTCCTTTGATTTTTACCTTGGGAAAATTTCCCAAAATTAGTCCACGCTCCGTTGTTGCTCCACTACCACGTGTTGGCTTCTGGTCACTCCATGGGGATGTGCTTCAACATTTACCTTTGCACCTTTTGCAATTTTTGCAAATTTCACCAAAACCTTTCACGCCTCCACCACCACCGACTTGACACGTGTCGCTTCATCCTGGATGCTTAGTGGGCCTTTTAAACTTTTCTCCATCCTCCCCGGGCTAAATGGGCTAGTTTTTTTTCCTTTTGCACCTCCGCCAACTCTTTGGAAAATATTTCAACTTTCCTCTACCGGCCCGACCTCCACCACCATGTGGCATCATTTCATTGGCCGCGGGCCTATCAAGGGAAAATTTCCCCAAAAACTCTGTCGAGCCATAACTTTCAAAATATTTGGAGTTAGGAGGAAAATTTTACCTTTCTGGAAAGGTGAGAAAAATCCTATCTGATGGAGCCATTTCCAGAACCCTTGAGTGCTTGAAATGTGTGAAAATTGAAGTTGAAGCACAAGGAAGGAAAGAATGAAGGCAAGTTAGCCAAAATAAGCAAGGGGCTCATTTTGGATAACAATTTTGGTGACTCAGAGGGGTCATCTACCTACTAGATGAATGATCAGTGGACATTTGAAGCATCCATTGGGAATGGAGTCAAGCCTGATAACCAATTCTGATCTGAACTATGAAAATATGACCTCTAAGCCATTTGGAAACCCACTAAAATTGAAACTGATCTTCACCAAAATTCCATGAAATGGATTGTGCAAGAGCAACCAAAACAACACCAAACAACTATGTACAAACTGAAAATCATACATACTCCAAATGGAACATGTAGAGTGTGCACAAACACTTCTTCTACTGAAAGCAAACCTACCTACTCTACTCTAACTGGAAGAAAAGGTAAGCTAAACAAACCCTACAACTAGTTGTGCAAAATAGCTTCCTTTCTTCAAAATGGGCAGCCATGCAATTGATTTGGAGCTGATCATGGCTATTAGGATGAGTGGAAAATCAACAAGAAGTTGGTCTTCTACCCAAATCAGCAAGGTGTCAACTGAAAATAAATTGAATACCTCTTTTAGTTGCTCTGCATTTGGATTGAAGAGGTATTGCAGTTGATCCTTGGTACTTTGTAGCTCATCCTCATGCTTAGAAGCAAGCATGACTGGTTGTGGCTTCTCCTTTGGCTCCAATGAAGCCAAATACCTTATTGGGCAAGGTCTGATCCATTTGATATGCCCATAGCTCTAATTTTCAACTCCAAAAATGGAGTCTTCTTGTAGACCTTCTTGGATGGATGATGTGGAAGAAGTGATGAAGTTCTCTTGCTCTTTCTCTCCCTCTTCCAGTGAAGAACATGGAAGATTTAAATCTTCCAAACTTGGTTCCAAAGGTTGTTGTAAAACACAGGTTAGTGTTTTTCAATGTTCTCCTTTTTGGTAGTAGGCTCTTGATGTTGGAGAATGAATGGTGAGGAAGAAAATGTTGTAATTTCAGTTGGCTCCTCCTCAAGACATTCCTCTAAGTCTGATAAATAATCAAACTCTTCGATGTCCCGCTGCAACAAAGCTTTTCCCTCTTCCATGGTGACCTTCAAATCTGCATTTTATTCACCATGTGCAACTTCATTCTCAAACACAAAAATTGTCAATTCAAACTCATTCAAAAAATCAGATTTTTGGAGAGATGAAGTGGGAGAGAAAAATGAAATATCTTGTGCCTCTTGCTCACAATTTGGACCTGTTTTGTTCACCTCCATAATGGCTTCATCAATCAAATCATCCCCTTCAAATGAAAGTAAAAATGTATCAATAATGCTTCCTTCTTCTGTTATTGCAAAAACTGACTTGATCTCATCCATTTGCTCCTCAAAAATGGGAGTTCTAGCATGGTTTTTCTTCCTCCATAATGATTGAATTTGTAGTGCAAATTGGATCAGCATTCTCTTTGGGAAAAAGTGCCAACATGGACACCCAAGTCATCACCAATAGACTTCTGATTCTTTTCCTCTTGTTCTTGTTCTTCTTCAGCTACAACATCAGTCCCAACCACCACCTTTTCTTCAACTCCAACCTCCTCTTCAAGATTCACCATCAATGGGATTTTTGTAATCCCAAATTTGAGAGCCCAACTATTCAAATTGTCTATCATTTCTTCTCTATTGGGTTCCTCTTCATGCTATTCTCTGTGACTAGTCTTTTGATTTTCATCTTCCCAACATGGATCTAGGAATGCAAGAGGATGGATGGGTTGTGACTCAACTGATTTCATAATTTTTTGTGATTTGTGGATGAGGTAGAAACTCTTATTTCTTTGGAGGGAATGGTTGTTTGGAAGGGAAAAGAGTAGAGAAATTGAGGTGGGATGGGAGACTAGGAGATGGAGAAATGGAATTAAATTTTGGGGCAGCATATGGGAAACTTGAAGCTTGACACTGCTGAAATGATAAAGCTTGAGAGGGTGAAAAAGAAAGACAAGGAGTTGTTGAATGACTTACCCACTAACAAGGTTGATTCAAACTTTTCTCATATGCTTCTATCTCCTCAATCCATTGTGCAAGTTGGGGAAGTATTTCAACCATGAATTCTAGCTTCTCCTGAGGGTTGTAGTGTCTTGGAATAGGGCCTCCCATGGACAAAGGTGCTCAAACCAATCTGAAATGACTTCATTTGGGCTTGAGCCCTTGATTACACCATGCCAACCTCCATTTTTGGATTTTCTCCAAAAAATCTGCACTTTCTTCTTCTTGACTTCCCTTATCATACGTGTATCCTTTTGCTTCATGTGCTTCATAGCCAAACTGATTTTGGCATTGCTCATATGGATATGCATACTGATTTTGAATTTGATCAAAATGCTGATCTGGAGGATTTGAGAAACATGTTAGAGGTGGGAAACATTTTTCTATTGTAAATGTGAATCCCATGATGGAAATGAAGTCATGATTGCACAAATTCATGGGATGAAAGAAGATGGAAGAGATGGAAGGAAGAATGGATGAAAAATGAATGAAAAGGAAGGTCTACAACTTCAGAGATGGGTTATTTACTAGATGGAGTCACCAGATGTGCTTTTGAATATGCCTCCAAAGGTTGAATCTTTAATAGGAACACACCAACCTATCAAAAATAAAGTGAAGACCTCTAAGGTCCCACCGGGCATGCCAAAACTATTAGTGTAAATTCACAACACCCCCAAAATGACCCATGGATCTACTTTTCTAAGGCAAGTCATTTGGTGTGAATGCACAACATTGAGTTTTCTCTAAGGTGTGGGACCTTGCAAGGTGAGAAAAACTCTCCAGATTGAAGTTGGTTCTTACTCCTCTATTTAGGTGTATG
The DNA here is from genome assembly GCA_018340775.1 of Taxus wallichiana var. yunnanensis. Lineage (NCBI taxonomy): Eukaryota > Viridiplantae > Streptophyta > Pinopsida > Cupressales > Taxaceae > Taxus > Taxus wallichiana. Next base: position 639,160,187 of record CM031244.1, read on the forward strand.
CATGTAATTTTGCAGAGGTTCTGATTCAAAATTCCTACTCTAAAACTACCAAGGAGATAGGGTTGAGAGAAAACAAGGAAATGGAAACAAAACTAAGCAAAAAAATAGAAAGGTGATACACCAAAGGAGTGCTGAACTCCTTGCTTTGCAAAATAGACATAGATCATGAGGATGTAACAACAAAACATGCACAAATTACTAGAATGCAATGAAGGATTAGAAGACAATAATAACTGCATGAGAGGATTGAAAATTGATCACAAAACATACATTATCATGCCCAAATTTGATACAATACATTACAATAGCAAAGAGGCAAAAAATGTGTTACAATCTCCATGGGAGGTCTAAAACTCCTTCAAATCCACCTGCTAAGGGGAAAAGAAGAGCTTGCAGAAGCAAGAACATCCAACATTACAAAATGAGCCAAAACTGGCTTTTAACCATGAAGCAAAATGGAAGAAAGGAGAAAACATGGGAAAATCTTATTTGAGATCTCCAACCACCAACAAGATTCATTAAAATGGTAAGGGAACCTCTACAAATCCACTTCCCAATGCATTCGAGCCCACAAGACAAGAAATTTCCCATACCTCATTAAATCTGGTAGATGAAAATATTTATTTTTTTGTATTTTCCATTTTAATGGACTTTTTCCAATTTTCTCCAATGAATCTTTAGCAAATTCAAAAAATTTGGGTCCAATGTGTATATAATTTTACCATCTTTCCAATGATATAAATAACATGAAAATCTGAGCTCTGGATCAAAAGATATGGCCCTCTAAAGATTTAGGGCAAAAACGGCAAAAACAGAGTCAAAATTCGGTCGGCGGGAACAAACCTTAAAAGTTTCCCTGTTTTGAATTTGGGAAAATTTCCAAAATTCTCGCACCCTACCGCTCTGTTGCCACATGGAATTTTCCCATTCACCGATGGAAACGTGGGCCCAAACCTTGCCTTTTTTTCGATTTTTGCCTTGGGAAAATTTCCCAAAATTAGTCCGTGCTCCATTGCTCTCCATTGCCACGTGTTGGCTTTTAGTCACTCCGTTGGGATGTGCTTCAACATTTTCCTTTGCACCTTTTGAAATTTTGGCTAATTTCACCAAAACCTTTCACACCTCCGACCCCGCCATTTGATTGGACATGTGTCACTTTTTGGATGCTCGATGGGCCATCTTAACTTTTCTCCATCCTCCGTGGGCTGCGCAGCTGGTTTTTCTTTTTGCACCTCCGCTAACTCTTTGGGAAATATTTCAACTTTCCTCTATTGGCCCAACCTCCACCGCCACATGGCATCATTTCATTGGCGGTGAGCTTGTCAAGGGAAAATTTCCCCAAAAAACTCTACTGAGCCATAACTTTCAAAATATTTGGAGTTAGGAGGAAAATTTTACCTTTCTGGAAAGGTGAGAAAAATCCTATACGATGGATTCATTTCCAGAAACCCTTGAGTGCTTGAAATGTGTGAAAATTGAAGTTGAAGCACAAAGAAGGAAATAATGAAGGCAAGTTATCCAAAATAAGTATGGGACTCATGTTGGATAACGAGTTCTACTTCACTTGTGCCAAAAACTACACCAACCTCTTTCCCACCTTAAGAATCAATAAATTCTAAAATTATTCCTTCCACAAAAGAAACCCATGTACCCATTTCACTAGAGATAATATTTATTTTTGAAACTTTGTTGGAATTTTCCTTCCATGAAACCTCCATTTACAAATCAAACATGAAATCTACTCATTCTACTACACAAAAACTAGACCCTCCACTTCCAAATGAAAAAGGAAACCTACACATTCTACTCCAAAAAAACTAGCCTCTCCAATAGGCTTAGGAAAAGAGGACAAAAACCTCTAGTTCAAGGCAATCTCAACCCATCTCATTCGATATCGATTTGGAAGCAATAGAAGAAAACTCCGAGCCTAAACCATTGGAAAAAGAGTGTAGAGATATTGTTCCCATAGTAAATCAAGAGCTAGAATACCATGAACAACCAATGGAAGGAAAATAATAACTAAATCAGAATGAGGGCATAGTTCATGAAGTGAGACAAGTGGAAGAGGCAGTGTAAGGAGGAAATGAACAAGAAAATGACTCGAAGGATGTCAATGAACAAATCATTGAGAAATTTTTTGAACAATCACAAAATGATAGTCTGCAAGAAGCAAATGTAGAACCAATGCAACCCCAAATTATTATTCATGAAATCATAAAGGAACCTAAAAAACCATCTTGTAGTGAGATGGGAACACAGACTATGGGGCCCAATATTGACAATTTGATGTTGCAATTGGACACCTACATTAACAGGCTTAAGAAGAAATGGGACAAGGAGAAGGAAGACCTCATCTCTAAACATAATAAGGAAATGGAAGACAAATACAAAGAGATTAAGAGGCTAAAAAAATAAGAGGAAACACTTGTAGGTATAATTTGAAATGTTGAGTTGCAAACCCCATCAAATGTCTATGCCATATACCTAAAATAAAAGATGTTATACCACAAGTTTACTTGCATAAATTTTGATATGATATATGACATTAGATCAGCCAAGAAATTATTTACTTTGTATCAACATAGTACACATGAACTATATAATTTATTATGTGAGCTATATTTGCATAATTATTCCCTTCCATATGACAGAGATTGGATCCCATTTCGTATATTGGGGATGTATAGGTTAAGGCATTATGTTCTTATTTTTCAAATGAATTGGAAAGAGATAAGCAAATGGAGGAATATAGACATTTGGAGAAGGTTACACCACTATATATCAAAGTTGAGAAAAAAACAACAGGTAAATTTCATAACAATATGAAAACTATATGGAAGTGGATGAAATTAGAGATGGAGTGTGTCAAATGAGAATGTAATCCTACATATAATTTAGGAACATGGAGTTCCATTTGTGATGGCATGCATAGTCATATGAATAGATTTATCCCCTACACTAAAAAGTAAGGAAATGCACTCCCATCTAAATATACTTCCAAAGTTCTATAGGGTGAAAAAATATATTGAAATAGTAAATGAATGTGAGGAAGAGTGGTTTCCTGTAGCTTATGATTCTCCAATATTTCATTTTCTAATTTCACCATGAACAAGAAATTTACCAATCAATCAGAGGTTCAAAGAAATATTATGGAATATATTCTTGATGAATGGTGGGTATTTCTTATCATAACAATAAGGAATAATCACACCCATAGATTTCGGGAAGCGGTGGTTTCGGGAAAGAAGGTAGTTTCAAGAAGAGAAGATATGAAGCTCTTGAATGAGGACATTTAAGCATTTAATCCTGGGGGTGTGATGAGTTGTATAAACTACTTTCATAATAACTCATCTTTTTTATTTTGATAATACCATTATAGCCATGTCCATGTATTTCCTAAGTACATTGTTGAACATCATTATTACAACCATGAACTTTTGGCATAATGAATAATTGATATAGTTATATCTAATTGTCTTTATTTTGTGATATTATGTGTGCATTTATTCTTGTTATTCTAAAAAAAATTGGATGATTATATGTGTTTATTCCACTCTTGGTTGTAAGAAATTTTCCATATGCAGTGAAGGAACTTATCCACATCGACTAATCTACTGTAAAAGAACTTATCTGTAGCAACTCATCCACAACATAAGGAAATCATTCACAGCAAAGAGCTTGTATTTATGAATATATTTTGAAACATGGAGTGATAGAAATTAAGTCCTTACATGTCATTAGATAATTAGTTACAACACAAAAGTTGAATTGTGGGAAACGAATCAATATTTGATTGGTTCATTGATTAAGAACAAGTGTAGAACTTATTGATTAGTTAAACACTTGTTGAATGTTTCATGAAGAACTGATTTTTAGTTGAACATGTGTTGAATCTCTCACTTGTTCTATTAAAGACTCCTTGTTTTATTCTTCTTCCTCTCACGTGTTTTAAATGATAAGATATAAAGAAAAGCATTGATGCCTTGTAAAGAATTAGTAAGAAGTAGTCGAAGAAGTAAGAAATTTGGTAATTCAGATTGGGAATTAGAGAAAATAGATTGCTCGATATTTTGTTCCTAGATGTAGTGTTTTTCTGAAAATCAACAAAGAAATATGATTTCTCTTATTTATTTTTTTAGTTACAAAGGTAAGAAGGTATTAGTACCCATGTCGGGGGCCACTTGAGGTCTGCTAAATCACCTCTATTGTTTTATTTCATGCATATTTACTTAGAAATAATCTACTTTCTGAATCTACAACTTTTTTCACTAATAACATTTAGCAATAGTTTATTTTGAAGCATGAGTTTTATTTTACTTTTAGTAATGTCATGTGATAGTTATTTCCTTTCCAACGGCCTAGATCAACTATAATTGTGCATACAACACCGGTAGTATTTCAATTCTACACTTCCTAGTCTCGATAATTAGATAAATATAACTCCATGTACATCATATTAATTTCTACAAGTTGATTTGTAACACCACCGCTTATGGCGAAAACTTGAGTGAAGGTTCCCCTCTAGTGTCCTAATGATAAACATGGTGAAGGCATCATTTACCCTCATGAAGTGTTGATTGCTCTCCTTCAAAACCAATTGAGGATATCTCTCAAATGTTAGATCCTTAGGAGAGATGTTTTGAGCAAGTTCCAACCCTTTGAAGGGTATCAAGCTCATGAGAGTGTACACAAAATATGAAATCATTGTGAATTTATTTGAGACCGGTACCTGAAGTAACTAGTGGTGCAGATTGTTGCTTTGATGATATTTCCCTAATCAATCCTCTGCTTGTCTTCCATGATCATGAATATGAAGAGAGCCATCTAGTCTTGAAATTCCTTTGAGGTTTATTCTCCCATCACCCGACTAAGAAGAATGATGCATATAAATATCCTTCATGGTAGGAAAGACTTAAGCATCTATGAAGGTTTTCTTACTTGTTTTAAGCATGAACCAAGAGCGAGGCCCTTGAGATATGAGTTTGTTTTAGTCCATTATTTTGTTGTAACATCCTTTGAAATGATGGCCATATTGCTCCAAATTGGGATCTGAATTGAATGGGAGATGGATCTGGGAGTAAGTACCGCCATGGCTGAACCATCATCTACTTGAATGGTCCTGGTCTCGGGTTCATAGATATGTGAACATGCCAAAACCATTTCCACACACTGCACTAAGATTGAATGTCCATGTGTTATGTATAGTTTTATTGTGAAATTTTTTTCCTCCACTGGATCTCTTGGTCCTCCAAAAATTTAGTCTTTGAGATCCTCGAGGTCCATGTGGGTGACATTACTATCCCCACAATTGAGTACTTAGAAGAGAGAGTTGAGACTAGTTCAATGCCTACAAACTTGAACTTCATCTTTGACATTAGCACTTCTCTGTGTTAGAATGGGAGTTTACTATTTTTAGTAAATTGATATTTTCACCTCTTTGACCTTGGAACACCTTCAATCATCTTTCTTATTCCTTTGAATTTCCACTTTGAAAACTATGCCTTTACAAAATCTGCCCTTTATGAAGATTCCTATCTATAGTAAGCTCTTGTGTAGAGACTAATATTTTTGGAAATCAATTCTCTCAACCTCATATTTTGATGAAATAAAATTTTTGATATGGGTTTTTCTTCTTCATCTTGCATATGAATTTTTAGCTCAACCCGATCTCTGGAATAGGAGAAAATAAAATTCAAAATTTTGTGAGCGTGAAACTAGGGTTTTCTCGCTGTAAATAATTTGGGCCATTCATGCAATTTATTTCACTTGGATATTCAAGGCACCTAGAAATTTGGATGAATGTAAAAAATCCCGCATTAATCTGTGCACCGGTCTTCAAGTTATGAAGATTTTCACTTCGCGGGTAATGGAGTCAATCGATGAAAAATGTGCTGTAATCTTTAAAATTTGTATATTATTATAAATTTATCTCTCCATAATCATGGGAGCATGTGTGAATGAATTAAAATGAAAAATGAGGGTGGAGGAATTTTGGAAAAATTTCACCAAAGTTCCAAGTGAAAATGGAGAAATGTGGGGGGAATGAGGAAAATGGCTAAGTGTTGGTATTTATAGGCATGAGAGGGAGAGAAAGAGGGAGGGTGAATTTTTCTACCCACCATGTCACCTTTGGAATGGGATATAGGGACACCAAAATTTCACCTTATACCTAGGGTGACACATGACACACATGCACATGTGAGGAAAAATGAGGAAAGGACTTAGTTTAGGCTCCCGGGGCTAATTTTTGGTCATGTGAGGAACTTGGATGAAGCATGAAAGGGGGTGCATTTTTCTACCCCCTTGGAATGGATAGGGGTACACAAAAATTTCACCTTATCCTAGTGGTGACACTTGTCATGAATGTGAAGCGAGGAGGGGGCCCTCAAAAACTAGCCAAAAGTACTTGATGAAGGTCTTCGGGGTCATATGGTGAGTCCATAAGCCTTAAGATGGGCGGGGCACATTTCTCTACCCCCTTGTCCCCTTGGAATGGGACATATGGAAACCAAAATTACGCCTTATTCTAGTGAGGACAAGTGTTAAGCATGTGAAAGATGGAGTGGGGGCTAGAAATTTGATGAAAGGTGCTTATCAGAGCTCCCTAGGGTCATATTGAGGATCCATGAGAATTAAGATGGGAAGTGAATTTTTATACCCCCTTGTCACCTTGGATAGTGAAAGAGGGACACCAAAATTATGTCTTATCCTCATGGTCACACATGTCACTCAAAATTTTGGCTATGGACTGAGCTCATACCTTAGAGAAAAACCTTAAAATGGCATTGTTGGAGCTCCCGGATGAATGTTTAGGCACTTATTTATATTATTTTGACTAGAAATGGAATTTTGAGAAGGATGGTATGGGTATGAAGGTTTGATTTAGTCTGAAACATTCTCAAAATTTTCATTTTTGATTGGGAATTCTAGTTGTGGCTACGAATAATGAGTTGTGGAAAGCAATGCATGGGTGTTGTGAAAAATATGAGATTACCACCATGTATGGATTTTAATTATCTTACAATTTATATTTTTTGACCTCCAAATAATTTTGGAGCTCCGAAAATCATCTCCCTAATCTCATGTGCTTTTCACGGTACAAGCTCCTTCGGCCTCCAAAACCCACTTTTGTTGAACTAGCTCCTAAACCTCTGGATATTTCTAAAATATTCCTAAATCAATTACACAATGATCTTGGCTCATGAATACACCTCCTTGGTAAATTTAGGGATTTACTTTAGCTCGAATAATATTCACTTACTTGAGAAAGGCTAATAATAATTATTCTCAATCCCGCTAAAATATCCACCTTGAAAGGCATTATCTTGAAAGACTCCTTTGGACTTGTTTTCTTCTTTTCCACACATGGGAAAGGGTGAGACCATAGAAATGGACATTATATAGATGAGGGATAATCCTAGCATAGGGGATGGACTGACCTGGAGAGGTATCAAGGAAGTTTTGCAATGAGTTTTTTTGACATTAGGGTATATTTGTCTTGTTTTCAAGTGAATTTACCTTTGCAAAAACTCAAGACAACAACTTTCTCTCACTTGGGTACTTATTTTGAATAAAAAAGTGAGGACAAGATTAGAAATAACTCTATTATCTCATTTAACAAATCAAACCAAGTGTTTTATCCATTGCGCTTTGTTGGTCCGAAAATCTATCGGTTAGGCAGGTCGTGGGGAAACATGCCAATAGTGTGTAGGGCATAGCCCCTCTTTGAGATAGCAAAGTGAAATTGTTTTATTGTTAATCTATCAAGCATGAATCTATGCAAATCTACATTATTCTAACTTCAAAGGTTTTGGGATCAAAAATCGATGAAGTCACGGAAACCCAAGAGGTTATTGAATGATTTTCGGTCGAAAGTGACCTCTAGCGCCAAACCTTGAGTGATGATAGTCTTGAAGCACTTGGAATGTATCATCTGCTTCCCTCAAGTTGTACGACTCACTGAGCATCTCTGGAGCCATTTTTATGACTATTTTCTCCATGTTTTATCGAGCATCCAGGGCTTCATCCTTGATTTTATCTATACTCTCCAAAGTATATATTCCATTTGATCAACTTTGATAATCTAAAGTGATGAGAGCTTTGTTATGTACACGAGGGTGATACATGCGTTGTTGACCTTCAATAGGTCATTAGCTGGGTAGTCAACCATGGCTTGAAATGTTTCATGTTGCAACCTGGCGTTATCCAAGTCCTTGGAGAGGGAACCTGCTATTGCTTGTAGCTCCTTATTTGCTTGGGTTATATCTTGGTAGAGCATTGTGAACTTCCCAATCATCTCTTGACCATCTCTAAGGATCCGAATGATCCAAGATGATATTGCTACACCTTGTTCACCAATCTTAACATATTCATTTATTTTATCCTAACCGAGAACTTCAAATGGGTTCAGCAAAGTAGTCCCGGGAGAAGCATTTCCCATTTTCTACAATGCTTAGAGGAGATGTTTATTTTGTTCCTTGATTATTCTCTTCTCCTCTTTTTCTTTTTGTAGATTCTTACGAGAGAGCATGCACTGATGAGACAAGGCCTCTCCTTGTAGCCTTTCATACGAGGTTCCCATTGTGAATTGATTCACTATGAAGTTTTGGGAGATAGATCCTTCTTTTCCTTGGTGGGGTAAGGGTATGCAATATCCATGACTCTCTCCCCCGAAGTGCTTTTGAAAAGCTAGTTATGGATTTCGCTTCTTGGGTCCCTTCTTTGGAATGATGGAGAAGTCCATGGGTGTGATGGGAACCTTTCTCTTATCTTGACTCGGTGGTCAAAAATCCAACTAGGACTTATGGGGGTGGGAGTAGAAGAAGAAACAGGGGTGAAAGGGGAAGCAAGCGTAGAGGCCTCGGGGAAGTTTATTGAAACACTTAGTGGTGGCATTCACAAGAAATCCAATGCACCACTACTTGTGGGGCCTAGAGTTACTACAAGAGAAGAAAAGGACATGGAAACATAAGGGATTTGTAATTGGATGGAGGGAATCTTTGGGTGAAAAATCCGTGAGAGAGAGGAGAAGATGGAGATGGAAGGGAGGAAGGAAGGGGAGAAGATGCATCCATAGGAATAGATGTTTAAATGATAGGAGGAGGAGAAGAAATGGAAGAAGGGACATTGGGTACCTCGGGAGTTGTATTTGTGACAACATCACGAGTGGATGTATCCATTGGAACCTCTATTGTTTCCTCTTCTTTACCTGTAGATACCAGTCGACTAATTGTTTATCAGAAGTAGAAGTAAGGCCTTCAGGAGCTTCTTCTTGTCTACTTGATTCTCCCTCCTTGTCTTTTCCTTTTCCTTTTGGCACTTGGTCTAGTTGAGGAGGTGCTCTACTGAAGGAGAAGTAGTGAAATCTAATTCTAGGTAGGTGAGACCATTCTGTTTGCACCAATTTTCAAGTGCATTCGCAACATGGGCCTAACCCATTCTTGAATGATTTCGGCACCTTGGCTCTATCAATCTCCGTGAATGGCCAATCATCCCCATCTGTGTCAAGGTAAACCTGATCAATTTCTTGATCAGTCTCTTGGAATTCCTTTGGGATGATGGCTACGCCATAGTGGATGATTTCCTCGAGCCATCCGAGAGTGATCCTTTTACACGATGTCTATCTCATGTGTCGGAGTCGATCCAAATGTACTTGATCTCGGGAATGTGGTGGGATCAATTTTTACCTTTAGGAGGCAGCTCGACAATCAAAAGTGGGCTTTGCTAGGAGGTTGTGCTTCAAATTAAGAAATTACATCTCAACATACATCTCCCGTGCTTTGGCAAGTGTGGTGCAGGTGTATCGGCCAACTGTAAGGGGGAATGGAGTTCCTCCTTTCTTTCTCTTCATGCACTTCTCATGGTAAGTGATCAGTTTCCTTGACAACTCCAAGAGGATCAGCTTTGGCCCTGCATACCTTGGTAACTTCGTTGGCTCTCCTTCGAAATTCACCACTCTGAGATATGTGAATGTGGGGAATTGTGTGAACAATGCTCCCCATTTCTTCATGGCAGCAATCACACTGGGGCTGGTCTGACCATGTCTCATGTTTGGCCTCAGCAAGTAGATTACCTCATAGAAGAAGGCATCATTAATCTTGGAGAACTAGGAGATGTTGGCCTCGAGCTTTAGTTTTGGGTAGAATTCATATATCTTAACCCCGAGACCATACCCTATTTCGAGCTAAGCCTACAAAATCTCTTGTTACCATAGCAGTGTATACAACGTAGGATTTCATGTAGAACTTCATAATTCTTAGAACTTGTTGGAGCTGTTGGGAGATGGTGTCACTGATGATTTCACCCCAACCAAAATGTTAATAAGGTGCATTCTTGTTCATGGTTTCCAGATACCTCAGCATCCATTTGTGGAAATAATGGGCATCAGGGAGCCCAAATACTCTATTCAGGAAGGTGATTGTATCACTCAACTCTTCATTGAAGTCACTGCGGTGGATGGTTTGTGGCCATCTACTCACCGGCTTCTTGTTCTTTAGATAAATCTCATTCATCATCTACATACATTTATCCTCATTGTCATCCCAAGCCTTCTTACAGTCTTTAAGGCTTATCTCCACATATTGTCTGTGATGGGAAATGCCTAGGATCATTTCGAAGTGATGAGCTGTGAGATCGATGATAATCTTTTGTTCTTTATATTTGACACACCTAGTGTCCTTGTTATAACAACGGAAACCAAAATGATGAATTCGTTATTTACGGCACTTCTTGGCGATCCTCTTTGCTGCAAAGTGCAATCCACCGCCCACTATTTTTTCATCGATGGCCATTGCTTGTCTAGTTGGTTCTCACCCGAAGTCATCCATGTCAATATGACCTAGCTCGAGTCTCTAATGTCGAGGCTGCACTCTACATATGAGTCAAGAATCTTGATTTTCGATATTTGTACTTCATATCTTGTTCGACTACTTAGCTTTAGCTTTAGACTTTGTCATTTTTTTTCTTGATGAAGATATGTGTGAGCTCAAGGATGGATGTTGTTTCTCGTAAGAAGAATCGAGAAGGTACAACATAGAAGAGCCATGTCAACTATCATGTTATTCATAATGAAAGCTTGCAAAATGAAGAATGAGTAATTATAAGGCTTAGGGGACAAGGTGCAGGTTCACATCATGCTGAAGAGGATTAAAATTGTTTGGCGCACTTTCTACGGGGTGTTGACATGAAAAAAGTTACACCAGTGTTGATATGAGAAAATTTGGACCAAGGTTATAAAGGGCACACTTTTGAGAGGTGTTGCACAAAAAGTTTTAGCGCCAAGGATAAGGCGTAGGGCACGGTTTGTAGCACACAAGATGGAATGTTGATGTTGTTCAAGATGCACTTGCCCCTAAGGAAATTTTGCTTTGGCAAGGTGTAAGAAAAAAATTTGTTGCATACACTTTAAGTGTGCTAAGTGCGCTGCTTTGGAAGAAGTTGTAAGGAAATCAATGCATCTAAGGGTTAGGCATGGGTGTGGGTTAGCAATACACAACATACAGATGTTGATGTTGTTTAAGATGTGCCTGTGCCTCTCAAAAATCTACTAAGTGTTCTTTAAGCTGGCATGGAAAAATATTGTGTTACCTGGGTGTATAGTGCGCTAAGGCACGACTGTGGGAGGTGTAACATGGAAAGACAAAGTGCGCAAGGGTTTGATGATTTTTTACAATTTCTTTGATTTCTTCTCTCTTTTGGTTTTGTCAAATGGAAAAGAGAGGGTTTCAACAAGATAGCAAGCAGGGAAATATGGCCTTTTGGTTTCTTCAGAGGTAGGGGCCTTCTAGATTTATAGATCTAGAAGGAGAGGAAAAGGGGTTTCTAGTTGGTTATAGATTGTTAGGTTCCTCTTTTTAGATTTAATCTTTTTATACAAGCCCTAAGCCTAACATAACCAAAAACAAAAACCACAACAATAACAAGGATGGCGAATCCAATTACTCGATTTATAAAAGATGAAGAATGACGTGGGATCCATAAGCTGAAAAATGGCACACGAGTGGAACAAGGACGGTGACAGCACACGAGAGAAAACACTTTTTTCAATTTTCAAATTGTGAAAATGACAGGTGTCATGTGCCTATTTATAGAAAAATGAGCATTTATTACTTCACCAACTTCTTTTGCATGAATTTGGGAGTGTCGACACAAGGAAAAGTGCACCTTAGCGTAAATTTGTTGATGTCGACACAACATTTCCTATGCCTCAGCGCACATTTCATGGTGTCAACACAATGTTTCCAACACCTTAGTGCACATACTCAACGCATGTTTGTTGATGTTGACATGACATTTCGAATGCCAAAGGGCTTTCTAAGGGGCACACATTTTGGTATGTCAACACAACACTTTCGCGCCTTAGTTTTTATGAGTGGGCGCAGATTTCTTGATGTTGACATGAGAATTCCTGCGCCTAGTTCAAAAAGGCACATTTTTTAGAGTGTTGACACACCATTTTCTACACCTAGTTAAAGAAGCTAAAAATGGCTAAGTTCTAAAACACTTGATTTTTAAAAGGGGGTTTTGGACCATTTGAACATTAATGAGACTTCCTTAGGGGTCAAAAAGAATTTTCAAGATGGTTACCGCAAATTGCCCTTGTCAATTTTGCGGGATAACATTTGGTTCTTCTCGGGGACTATCTTTAAGTGAAACTTAAGGGTAGAGAATCCTAGATTTTCATGTGCCTATACATTGGGCTACAGAGAGTCAAAAACAAGGGTGACCAAAAAGGGAAAGAAAGGGAACACACAACAAACAGAAGGCAAACACACAACAAAAGCAAAACACATAATGAAAGAAAATTGTACAAAGAAGAGAGCAAGCTCTACTTCCTGAAGATCTTCAGGTGCTACCCACTATAGGGAAGTAGGAGCTCGGTTCCATCCAGATACGAGAGATAGAAACTATTCTCTCCGTTGAGCTGCTTAATCTTATATGGCCCTCTCCAAAGAGAGTCAAACTTCCCGTGCATACCTTTTGGTTCTCTTCGTTTGTCCCACAGAGAACAAGATCTCCCACTTGGAAATATCTCTACTTGGTTTTCTTTTCAAACAACCTATTAAATTTATTCGATGTTCAGTGATCTTATCAACCACTTTTACTCACTTTTCTTCAAGTTCTATCAGGTACATAATCCTCTTTTCAAGAGAATTCTGAAAAGTTTCATCTTCAATTGCTCGAGCCAAGTGCAGAGCAGGAAGTTCTGCAGAGATAGGGATTTCAGCATCGATCCCATATAACACTTGGAAAGGTGACATGCCGAGAGACCTCTTTGGAGTGATACGATCCGCCACAAAGCATTATACAATGATTTGTGCCAAGACCGCTGGTTTTCATCAACTAGCTTCCGTATGATAGTCACTAGGTTCTTGTTGTTGGATTATGCCTGACCATTTCCCTGAGGATAATAATCAGAAGCATGAGCCAAGGTTATTCTATATCCATAAAAAAACCATTAACTTCTCATGAAGATAATTTGGAAGTGTTGTCAAGCAACAATTTTGTGTGGAATGCCAAATCTCACAATAATATTCTCTTTGACAAAGTCAAACAACTTGAAGTGGCATGTTTGACAGGTATGGCCTCCATCCATTTTTTAAAGTAATCCATTGTTGTTAGGACGTAACTATGTCCGGAACTCGATTGAAGATTGAGTGCTCCAATGAAATCAATTCCCCATTGCCTGAATGGTTCATCAATAATGACAGGCCTAAGGGGAAACGCTGCCAGCTTTGGTTTGCCAACGAACTGTTGGCAAAGTTCACATTTCACTACCCAGGTGGCTATATCTTGAAATAGTGTCAGCCAATAGTACCTGGCCTGAATGATTTTGTATGATGTCACTGATGAGGAGAAGTGGCCACCGCAGGCTGAGTTGTGAAAAATCTGTAACAATTTTACCTATTGCAGCTTGTCAACACATCATAGAAAAATTTCATTGATTTCACATTTGTAAAATCCATCATCCCATATGACATATCTTGTGGCTCTGAGCTTCACCGTTCACTTTTATTTAGTGGTTAGGTGAGTTGGGCACTCTCCATAGGTGAGAAATAATGCGATGTCAAAATACCATTTGTCATTGGCTACAACAAATAGAACCATGGGCAAAGAATCCACTTTCTCCAGCTCATTTTGTTCTCCATCAACGTGATCAAATTTTTCTTTAGGTATCTATGAGTCTTTATTTTCAGCCATTAGTTGACACAGGCCCTTATCTCTTACCAATTTGGTTGGTCTCGATGTCTATATCCTATTCTTGTACCTTTGCGATCAATTCCCCTATAAGCTCCCTAACTCCTATTAAGTAGGATAGTCTTAACAACCGTGTCGAGAACCAACACTCTTTGTATGAGAATTTAGAATGTAGTAGGGAAATTTTTTCTTGCTTTTACCATGGAAAAGGCATGCTTTTCCAATTGTGAGATTTTTAGCTCATGAGACTTAAGAGGAGAGCTCATGAAAGCAATTGGGGATTCAATATCTTTGGAGTTCTTTTTGCATCAAGTTAGTTGATACAATATGCATAGACACATAAGCTGTACATGATGAAGTCTTTCTTTGAAGTCGGGGCATACCGAACCGGAGTGTGAGCGATGGAGGTTTTTATGTCTTTGAATGATGTCCTTCCTTTGTCACTCCATTGAATGTTTGGGACCCTTTCATCATATTAGATATATGATGAGTCTTCTCAACAAAATCAAGAACAAAGTGTTTAAGAAAATTTATTATTCCAAAGAAAGAGTGAACACCAATCTTGCTTGTAGGAAAAGTGAGGCTCTCTAAATAGCCTTGACTCTTTTGACATCTATCTTAGTTCCTTCTCTACCGATGACATGTCCTAGTAGCTTTCCTTCACTGACCCCAAAACCAACTTCTTGGGATTTAGCAAAATCCCATGCTCTCGCATCTGATCAAGACTTGTTCCAAATGATCATAGTGATCACTTCATCTTTTGGAGAACACGGTCAAGTCATCTAGGTAAACTATGATTAATTTTCCCATCATACATTTGAATGCAAATTCCATTACTCATTAGAAGGTATCATGGCATTGATCAAACTGAATGACAACTTGCTGTAGGAGAAGGTACCACATGGAGTGGTGAATGTTGTTTTGAACTGATCTTCAAGCGTGACTTGAATTTGATTGTAACCTGAAAAACTATCAAGCATAGACAACATTTCTGAACCGATTACTACCTGAAGCACTTGATCCATTATTGGTAGTGGATAGTTATCCTTTAAGGATGATTGGTTCAAGTTTTGAAAGTCCACGCATATGCGTATCTCACCATTCTTCTTCCACACGGCACAATATTTGCAACCTGTACTTTGATGAATTGGAAAAATAATTCCTATGTCCAGCATCTTCTAAATTCCAGCTGGATAGTACACGAGATTTTGGGGTTGTAACGCCTTTTCTTTTTTTGATGAAAGGCTTGACATCATCCTGAGTGGAATGTCATGCCGAATGTCCTTTGGATTAAAAGACTTTAGATAAGCATAAGACCATGCTAACACATCCATGTACTTTTTAGAAACTTAACGATTTTGCTTTTCTTTGGGCGTACAACACTTCCCAATATTCACAGAACGAGGATGTTCCGTAGTACCCATATTGATGGATTCAGTTTTTGGAGAAGAGGAAGGATCATCCTATCACTTTTTCTTTACAAAATAGTCATGATTATCAAATAATCATTCTAAGGAAACCAAACCTTTTGGAATTTTATTTCCTTTGAGTTGTATCACTATTTCTTTTTTAGATTCATGTTCTTGACCGGTGAGAGACTCATGACACGTAGAAGTTGATGCTTCAAAATGAAGTTCTTTGAAATTGTCATCTTTCTCTAAAAAAGTGATAAGTTGGTTGTCATCATCGAACACTTGCTAGTATTGTGGATTATTTGGTACACTTAGGTGAAAAACCACTTCAATGGTATATGTATCTATTTTTAACCCTAGATGAGGGAGCATGAGAGAGGCTGAGATGGCTAATGAATCAGCCATGTCATTTTGAGCTTGTGGAACTACTTTGATTGAGAAAGCATCAAACTCTTCGATGTTATCCCATACCGCATTGCGGTAGTGTCTAAGCTGGTCATTCTTTACTTGGTATATCCCTTTTACTTGATTGAAAATCAGCTCAAGCATCACCTTGTACTTTTAGATTCTTGATTCCTTTCTCTTTTGCAGCTTGCATGCCAAGTAACAAGGATTCATACTCGGTAGTATTATTTGTATTGAAGAACTACAACTTGAAATAAAAAGGGAAAATATCCTCCTCAAGAGATATTAGAATAGCCCTAGCACCACATCCACTTGTTATGCAACTGCCATCAAACTGCAATGTCCACACTTTGTTGAGATCCTCTTCTTAGATGAGAACATCCATTCTATCTGAGTTGGTGGATAGGAAGTAATTCCCCATTCCTGATGATTCAAAAAGAATCTAGGCCTTAGGGTCATTGGAGTTGGTGACTATATATTTCTTTTGTGATTCTGGTTCCAATGTCAAAGATCACCCTTTGATAGGAATTTTGGCTTTGGACCAATCCATATGAATTTCCCCACCAACTTCTTTACAGAAGCTCCTCCCTAGCAATATCCCGTAGGCTACTGGAATATTAGCTACAAGAATAGTCATTTTTACCCTTTTCTCAGGAAATTTTGTGAATGCGAACTGTGCATCCTTGATCCGCCAATCAATGGTACCTACTTGGTTTCCATGGAGTAGCATCTACCAAAAGGTTTAGTAAGTGTGAGGCCCAAAGCATGGGTGACTTTTTTTGGCATAACATTATTAGAAGCTCGAGAGTTAATTATATAGTTGCTTAGTTTATGACCATTGATCAGGAGAGATAGGTAAAAATCTTTAATTTTCCCCAACATGGAAGTCAAGGTGACATTTACGTGAGATGTAGGAGTGGGAAGAATTCCTTTTGGGGAAATAGGAGGAGAGACACTAGCCTGGTTTTGGATATACTTAGTTAATCTTACAAGCTGCTCTGGGTTGGACTGAAGATACTCAACTTCAGACATCTAGATCTTGGTCTTTTTGGCATGATCAATTATATCGAATGTGACCAAGGGTTGAGCTAATGAAGGAATGAGTCCTTTTTTTTACATTTGTAGAGGAGGATTTATGGTTTTTATGGGAATGTAGGAATGTTGAATTGGAGGAGAAATAGGAGGAAAAGATTTATTTACAAAAGGTTTAACATGCGGTTGAGTAGGAAGGGGATTACCTCTTTTAGTGATCATTGGAGGAGGAATTTCCACATGCGTTTTCCTTTTGTTTTTCAGAAGAAATCTTTACTTATTTTCCTTGTGAGCAATCTCTATGTATTATTGTCCACTCGCATACCCTTGGGTACCCTCTTCTTCATCAAATTCCTCATCTTCAAATTCCATATACCCAATAGTAGAGTCATCAGTCGGTTCACCGAAATCTTGATCATCTTCACCTTATGACAAAGGTTCTTCGTAATTTGGATCATCTTCTTTGATTTCAACCAAAGCATTAACTGGAGGGGCTTCAATTTCTAACCTTGAGAAGTAGAAGGCAAGCATTGCCTTTGGGGGGTGTTGTTAGGAGTGAAGTTCCTCTGTGGGATATCCCAAGTATGGGTGATAGATGAAGTTTGAGCCAATTACTTCTTTAATGAGAGCAAGTCATTCGCCATCTTCTGGAATGCTGGATCTGATGAGGTAGCCTGAGAAGAAGTTAAAGCCTTTGATTTTGATAGTTCTCATCTTAACTCACTAGATATAAGAAGGTTGTCCTCTATCCGAATGGCCATAGCTTGAGTAAGGGCCAAGGTGGGTATTTATTCCTGTAAAAGTAAGAAACTTACTTTGAACTCATGGCGTTCAAGAAGAAACACTTTTGATTCTCTAATGTTGGCATCATGGCAAGCGGCACACAATTGATCAATGAATTGAAATAGGTGATAAAATCACGCATGGTTTCATTGGCCTCCTTCTTCATGTGAGTGATTTGTGACAATAACGTAAATGCGTCTTCTGAAGGTTTGTATCTGTCTTCAAATGTAGTCCGTAATGTGGCCCAACTAGTGATGGATCCGGTGGTAAATGCTAGAACCATTCTAATGCAAGCCCTTACAAGGTCTCAAGAAAGAGACGTACGATGATACA
Organism: Taxus wallichiana var. yunnanensis; assembly: GCA_018340775.1. Taxonomy (NCBI): domain Eukaryota; kingdom Viridiplantae; phylum Streptophyta; class Pinopsida; order Cupressales; family Taxaceae; genus Taxus; species Taxus wallichiana. The sequence continues at coordinate 639,178,348 of CM031244.1, forward strand.
TGTTTCGTGAGTCACGTCCAAAACTTGCATGACATAATAAACATAGCTATATGCATGTCCATGCTTTGATTTCCGCTCCCATCAAATTTTGGGAAATTTTTGTGATTTTCGTGAGGGAGGGGGTTGACTGGATGTGGTAGTGCTAGAGGACCCATGGCATTTCCCCATGGTATAGGTAGATTTATTGCCATTTGAAAAGTAGGAAAAAGAACATGAGCAGGGAGTGTGGTTCCACTTAGCAAAAGAGCACTGCAAGTTGATGTCGAGGCACCCTATGAAATCGACTCTTTCATGGAGGTGAGACACTTCTTGCTGATCGATCCACTGAACTTAGTGATGCGAATCATGCTAGAGTGATACTAAAATTATGCCTTTGAAGTAGATCAAAATTGGATCAAACTTCTCCATGAGCTCTTCTACCATGAGTAAATTGTTCACTCGCTAGCATACCCATTTAGATCTGCAACAATTAAGAGCAGATTCACAACAAACTTTTTGTTTATACTTGCTGATTTTCTGATTTTTCTGGCAAAAATCAGCAGCATGTATTTTTCAATTTTTAATTTTTACCCTTTTTAATAACAATCGATTGTAGTTTTCTAACAAAGATTAATACGGATAAAAAGTGGGTCAATTTTAGAAAGCTAATTTTTGGATCTTCGACCTGAATTTTGCAAGGTTTTGAAAATATCATAAAATGTCAGAATCTCAGATCTACTAAAATATATAGGTTTTTGTAAAAACTCGATGAACTAAAAGCTCCTATCTGGCCTAGATCTATGGATTTGTATAAGGAAATTTTTTAATTTTGATCACTTCGCAAACATGTTAATTTTTAACAAAGGGTTAAAATTTTCAATCTGGTAGTGATTTTTGAGTTTTTAGTTGTTTCCTTAGTTTTTTCCCAGTAGGTCACCAAAACTATTGGTCCAAAATCATCGGAGTTAGGCGGGTTATGGGGAAACAGCCAATAAAGTGTGCAGGCATAGCCCCTCTTTGAGACAAGAAAGCAAAACTAGTTTATTACAAATCTATCAAGTAGGAATATGTGTAAATCGACACTATTCTAATTTCAAGGTGTTTGGGATCTCATCCCAAGAGAGGTAGTTCCAAAAATGAATAGAAAGGTAGGAGGAAGGAACATAGGAGGATAGATCGAAGGAAGAAAATAAATGAATTCCAAGACGAAAGGTCGAAGGTTTATGCTTTGGGATGGTAGTAAACAAAGTCAAACTTACTTACATAAAAAATTAAAGCAATATTGATGAATAGATGACAATAGTAGGAATGAATTCAACAGAATAAAAACATAGATCTAACTTAAGAAAGATCGATGCAAATAACACACATATGGATCACAAAGTCTAAATATATGTATTAATATTTGTTTTGTTACAAGGAAGCACAAATTCTTTCTCCCCTCACTTACTTTTTCTTAAAAAAATGTCCACCCCTTGAATACAACAAGTATTCAAGTATTTATAGAAGGAGAAGAGGAAAGAAGACAAAACAAACCAACAACTAATTACAAAATATCTTACAAGATATTTACAAAATATCTAAAAAGTCAAAAGTTGACTTTGGGAAAGTTTTGGATGGCAACATCCCATGGTGCAACATGGATGATGTCATCGTAAATGCCAACAAAATTTTTAAATATTTTTACAAAAATGATCAAAGCATACATAAGAGGAGAAACTACTCCTCATCATCTCTCTGCTCAAACTTGGTATCCTACTTTTGATTGGAGAGTCGATGTGACATTGTGCTCGGTATTCCATAAACTTGCTGATCATCGCTTGAACTTGATCATGATTTGGACCTTTGAAATGGTTTCCAATGACTTCGCAAGTTTCTTTTTCATTCTTGAGCTTCTCAGGTAATTCGGTGAAATTTTCGCATGAATCGATCAAAAATTCGATGAAGTCATGGCAAGCCAGGAGGTTATTGATTGATTCTCGGTCAAAAGTGACCTCTAGCACCAAACCTTGAGTGACGATAGTCTTGAAGCGCTAGAATGTATCATCTACTTCCCTCAAGTTGTATGACTCACTGAGCATCTCTGGAGCCATTTTTGTAACTGTTTGCTCCATGTTATATCGGCATCCAGGGCTTCATCCTTGATTTTATCTATCCTCTCTAGGATATATTCCATTTGATCAACCAGTAATCTAAAGCGATGAGATATTTGTTATGTGCACGTGGGTGATTGATAATGCCGACCTTCAATAGGTCGTCAGCTAGGTAGTCAACCATGGCTTGAAATGTTTCATGTTACAACCTGGCATTATCCAACTCCTTGGAGAGGGAACCTGCTACTGCTTATAGCTCCTTATTTTCTTGGGTTATATCTTTGTAGAGCACTGTGAAATTCTCAATCATCTCATGACCATCTCGAGGATCCGCTCAATCCAGGATGATACTACCACACCTTGTTCACCAATATTAACATATTCATTTATTTTATCCTGACTGAGAACTTCAAATGGGTTGGTAGAATTCACGGGAGGACCTTTTCCCATTTTCTGCAATGCTTGGAGGAGATGTTTGTTTTTTTCCTTGAGTATTCTCTTCTCCTCTTTTTTTTTCTAGCTTCTTGTATAAAGAGCATCCACAATAAACAAGTCCTCTCCTTGTAGGCTTTCAGATGAGGTTCCCATTGTGACTTGAGTCACTGTGAAGTTTTTGGGAGACAGATCCTTATTTTCCTTGGTGGGGTCCAGGTATGCAATCTCCATGACTCTCTCCCCGAAGTTCTTTTTGAAAAGTGAGTTATGGCTTTCTGTTTCTTGGATCCCTTCTTCAGAATGATGGAGAAGTCCATGGGTGCGATGGGAACCTTTCTCTTATGCTGACATAGGTGGTCAGAAATCCAACTAGGACTTATGGGAGTGGGAATAGAAGAAGAAATGGGAGTGAAAGGGGAAGCAACTATAGAGGCCTCGGGGAAATATGTTGAAACACTCGGTGGTGGCATTGACAAGGAATCAAACATTGTTACTTGTGGGGTCTAAAGTTACTATAAGAGAAGAAAAGGACATGGAAATGGAAGGGATCCAGTAATGGAAGGAGGGAATACTAGGTGATAGATCCGCGAGAGAGGAGAAGATGGAAGAGGTGGGAGATGGAAGGGAGGAAGGAAGGGGAGAAGACGCATCCATAGGAATAGATGTTTGAATGACAAGAGGAGGAGAAGAAATGGAAGAAGGGATGTTGGGTACCTTAGCAGTTGTAGTTGTGACAACATCCTAAGTGGATGTATCTGTTGTAACCTCTGTTGTTTCCTCTTCTTTACCTGGATATACCAAGTCGACTACTTGCTTCTCAGAAGTAGAAGGAAGGCCTTTAGGAGCTTCTTCTTGTTTTGTTGATTCTCCCTCCTTATCTTTTCCTTTTCCTTTTGGCACTTGGGCAGACGGGGAGGTGCTCTACCGAAGGAGAAGTAGTGAAATCTACTCCAAGGTAGGTGAGACAATTCTATTTGCACCAATTTTTAGTGCGTTGCAATGTGGGCCTAACCCTTTCCTTAATGGTTTTTAGCGCCTTGGCTCTGTCGATCTCTACGAATGGCCAATCATCCCCATCTATGTCAAGGTAAACTTGATCAATTTCTTGATTAGTCTCTTGGAATTCCTTTGGGATGATGGCTATGCCATAGTGGATGATTTCCTCCAGAGCTAGCCAGGAGTGATCATTTCACCTGATGTCTATCTCATGTGTCGAGTTGATCCAAATGTCCTCGATCTCGGGAACGTGGATGGGATAAATTTTTTCCTTTGGGGAGTAACTCGATACCAAAAGTGGTGTTCTTTGGGAAGTTGTGCTTCAAATTTAGCAATTCAGCTCAGCATACATCTCCCATGCTTTGGCAAGTGTGGTGCAGGTGTATCGGCCAACTGTAAGGGGGAATGGAGTTCCTCCTTTCTTTCTCTTCATGCACTTCTCATGGTAAGTGATCAATTTCCTTGAAAACTCCAAGAGGATCAGATTTGGCCCTGCATACCTTGGTAACTTCGTTAGCTCTCCTTCAAAATTCACCACTCACGAGATATGTGAATGTGGGGAATTGTGTGAACAATTCTCCCCATTTCTTTGTGGTAGCAATCACACTGGGGCTGGTCCAACCATGTGTCATGTTTGGCCTTAGCAAGAAGATTACCTCATAGAAGAAGGCATCATTAATCTTGGAGAACTGGGAGATGTTGGCCTCGAGCTTTAGCTCTGGGTAGAATTCATATATCTTGACCTAGAACCATACCCCATTTCGAGCTAAACTGTTAAATCTCTTCGCTGCAGTAGCCGTATACAACGTAGGAGTTCATGTAGAAGTTTCCAGTTGTTAGAACTTTTGGAGATGTTGGGAGATGGTGTCGTTGATGATTTCACCCAACCAAAACACCGATTAGGTGCATTCTTGTTCATGGTTTCCAGATACCTCAGCATCCATTTGTGGAAATAATGGGCATCGGGGATCCCAAATACTCTATTCAGAAGTTTATTGTATCACTCAACTCCTCATTAAAGTCACTACGTAGTGGATGGTTTGTTGCCATCTTCTCACCGACTTCTTGTTCTTTACATAAAGCTCATTCATCATCTGCATACATTTATCCTCATTGTCGTCCCAGGCCTTCTTGCAGTCTTCAAGGCTTATCTCCACATATTGCCTATGATGGGGAATTCCTAGGATCATTTCGAAGTGACGAAGTGATATGATGATTGTCTTTTGTTCTTTATATTCAACACACCTAGTGTCCTTGTTATAACAACGGCAACCAACATGATTAATTCATTATTTACAGCACTTACTCAGCAGCCCTACTGCAAAGTGCAATCCACTATCCACTAGTTTGTTCATCCACGGGCCTTTGCTTGTCTAGTTTGTTCTCTCTCAGAAGTCATCCATGTCATTATGACCTAGCTCAAAGTCTCTAATGTCGAGGCTGCACTCTGCATATGAGTCAGGCATCCTAAATTTCTTATATTTGTACTTCATCTCTTGTTCCGACTGCTTAGCTTTAGCTTTAGACTTTGTTGGTTTTTTACTTGATGAAGACATGTGTGAGCTCAAGGAGGTCCAACATAGAAGATCCATGTCAACCATCATGTTTTTCATAATGAAAGCTTACAAAATGAAGAATGAGCAATTATACCTTGGCTTAGGGAGTAAGGCGCAAGTTCACAAACATGCTCCAGAGGCTTAAAATTGTTGGGCACACTTTCTTAGGTGTTGACATGAAAAAAGTTGCACCAGTGTTGATATGAGAAAAGTTACACCAAGGTTATAAAGGGTGCACTTTTGAGAGGTGTTGCAAAAAGTTTTAGCGCCAAGGATAAGGCACGGGGTGTGGTTTTGTAGCACATAACATGGCATGTTGATGTTGTTCAAGATGCACCTACACCTAAGGAAATTTTTCTTTGGTGAGGTGCAAGAAAAGTTTGTGTTGCATACGTTTTAAGTGCACCAAGGTGCTACTTTGGAAGATGTTGCAAGGAAAATCAGTGTGCCTAAGGGTTAGGCGCGGGGTGGGTTAGCAATACACACAACATGTAGATGTTGATGTTGTTCAAGATGCACCTGCGCCTCTCAAAAATATGCTAAGTGTTCTTTAAGCTAGCGTGGAAAAATATTGTGTTACTGGGCATACAGTGCACCAAGGCGTGACTGTGGGAGGTGTAACATGGAAAGACAGTGTGCCAAGGGTTTGATGATTTTTTGCAATTTCTTTGATTTCTTCTCTCTTTTGGTTTTTTCAAATGGCAAAGAGAGGGTTTCAACAAGATAGCAAGTAGGGAAATATGGCCTTTGGTTTCTTCAGAGGTAGGGGCCTTCTAGATTTATAGATCTGGAAGGAGAGGAAAAGGGGGTTTCAGTTGGTTATAGATTGTTAGGTTCCTCTTTTAGATTTAATCTTTTTTATACAAGCCCTAATCCTAACACAACCAAAAACAAAAACCACAACAGAACAAGGATGGAAGAAGCCACTTACCAAATTTATAAAAGATGAAGAACGATGTCGGATCCACAAGCTCAAAAAATGGCATGCGGGGAACAAGGATGGCTGACAGGTGCAAGAGAAAACACTTTTTTCAATTTTCAAATCATGAAAATGACAGGTGTCAGGCACCTATTTATAGAAAAACTAGCATTTATTACTTCACCAACTTCTTTTGGCGTGACTTTGGGAGTGTTGACACAAGGAAAAGTGCGCCTTAGCGTAAATTTGTTGATGTCGACATGACATTTCCGTGTCTTAGCACACATTTCATGGTGTTAACACAATGTTTCCAGTGCCTTAGTGCACATACTTAGCGCATGTTTTATGATGTTGACACGACATTTCCAGTGCCAAAGGGCTTTCTAAGGGGCACACATTTTGGTATGTCGACATAACAATTTCTGCGACTTATTTTTTATGAGTGGGTGTAGATTCCTTAATGTTGACATGAGAATTATTGTGCCTAGTTCAAAAGGCACATTTTTTAGAGTGTTGACACACCATTTTGCGCCTAGTTAAAGAAGATGAAAATGGCTAAGTTCTAAAAAACTTGATTTTCGAAAGGGGGTTTTGGACCATTTCGAACATTAATAGACTTTCTTAGGGGTCAAAACAAAATTTTTGGTATGGTTACCTACAAATTTCCCTTTTCAATTTTTTTAGGATAACACGTGTCACAAATTCATTAATAACATATAGCTTGAAATGAGTACACACATGTGTAACAAAAGGAAACACACACAGATTACGAAAGGGAAAGAACGCACACAACAGAAGGGAAATACATGCCTAAATAACCTATGGTACAATGTAAGGGATAACCCATTTCACTACTTCTAGAATTTTAGATATTTCTTGCTATGGGAAACTCCAACTATGATCCATCCATATATGATAGGTAGATGGAATTTTTCGAGTATTTTTCGTGAATCTAGAAAGGTCCGAGCCACAAATATTTAAACTTACAATGGATTCCATTTGGTTTTCTTCACTTGTCCTAGAGCATAACAAGGTCTCCAAATTTGAACTTTCCAACCTTTATTTTCTTTTAAACAACATTTTGACTTTCACTTAATGAGCTTTGATTCAGTCCACTAACTTGAACCTATCTTCATAAAGCTTCTCAAGAAAAAAAATTATTTTGTCGATAGAATCATGGTATTGTCCATCTTCTACTGCTTGGAGTAATTTAAGTGTTGACAACTCCACCATGAATTGAATCTATGCCTCAATCATGTATAGAAATTGGAAAGGAGACATATCAATTGATTTCTTTATAGTTATTATGTCCGCCCACTTTGCATCAAGAAGATACTATCTTATGGACTATGGTCATGATGTTTTGTAATTTGATTCGGCCTAACCATTTCCTTATGGGTAATAGTCAAATGTGTTTGTTAGAGAGAATCCATAGTTGTAAAAAAATCAAATAGATCCTTAGAGGAAAATTATGTGGCATTATCAACCATGATGTTTTTGGGGATACCAAAATGAACAATGGTATTCTCCTTGGTGAAGTTGCACATTGTTTTGGTATTGGCTTGCTTTGTTGGGATGGCCTCTATCCACTTCATGAAATAACTGGTCACCATGAGCACGTAGGTATGACCTACACTTGAGTGAGGATTTAAAAATTCAATGAAATCCATAAACCACTATTATAAATTTTCCTCAATCACCACTACTCGAGGGGAAGCGCGGTGAGTTATGGTCTCTCGACAAACCTGTTAACATACCTCACATTTAGAGACCCATTCCGGGCATTTGGAAACAATTTTGGTTAGTATTGCGATTTGTTATACCATCACTTTGAAAATTCCCTCTACATGCTTGTGAAAGAGGGTTTAAAACCCGCAAGTGAGGATCATGAGGGATGATGTGCACATCAATAGACGTGTAAATGGCAAAGTGTGAAGAGATCTTGGGAGGAGTGAGCATCAACCAAATGTGCATGCAAAGATTTGAAACATGGGTAGAACCTGGTTAAGCCATAAAACTCTCCTCTATCTCATAGATCAAATGGGGTGTACATATAGGAGGTGCTGAGTAACCCCAGTGTTGCAATCATGACAACTTGAGTAGAGAGGGGGAGTTACATTCCCATAATAGAAGTGTAACTCCCAATGACACATATGATGCACTGACACACTGACGTGTAAGAGAATCTCATAATGACCCCTAAATGACACATGGACCTATGATCTCACCTAAGTGAGATGACTCACCTAATGATGTGGAAAATAACACACACCAACACCCCCTTCATCGTAACTTAGGATGAGGTGGCAAGTCAGAAACAAGAAATGGGTCTCGACACAAAGCCTGATGAGGTACCCATGTACAAGAAAGAAGATCCCAAGTAGTGAAGGAAAACCCAGTGGGAAAAACATCCACCACAAGAGAAAAACATACTCTCTAATCTAAGAAAGATGCCAAATATGGGTCCAGGTCTAGATGAGCCTGAAAAGGTACCCATGTACAAAGAGGAAATCTCTCGGAAAGAAGAAGAGAGAAGAAGAGGGAGATGAGAGGAATGCAAAAGATGCCATGGATGGATCTAAACTCTGCAGCTCTAGGAAGTCTCCTAAAAGAATTTTGATGACAAGATCCTCTACCTCTGGACTGAAGAAGAGCCACCCACACCAAACAGTGTGCCTACCCTTAGGAAGGACATAAATGATGTGCTGGAATTCTACCCACTCCATGAAGGAAACTAAAGGCAGTAGCACGAAGAACTCTGAGTTTGGTCCATGAAAGTGTGACATAGGTCTAGTAAATGATCGTAAGGAACCAAAGGTAATGCCACGTGTGCAGAACTATCAGAGTGTAAAAAGAGGAACACCCACAAAAAGGATGTCCAAGTGATGTGAAGGGAACAAAACATCCTCCACAATAGAAAAGGGATCCACAGCTGAGGGTGGATCAATGAAGGTCTCTAGAAATGTGGAAGTGACATGATTCCCGGAAGGGGCACTCCCAACAACAGAGATGATGAACTCCTTTGAAACACCTATAGATGGATGAGGGACCTGTAGTGCATCACAAGTAGACTTTGCAAAAAGATGACTAAGGTTAGGTAGATACTCATCCCAATGAGGGGGCTCAACAAACAAAGAAGAGTGATGTCAAATAGGTATGAGTCATCCAATGAAGGTAGAGGAGTGGAATGGGCCTCACACACTAGAAGTGGAAAGGAGATGGGTGTGATGACTATGTGATGACCGAGTAGAGACTCGCTTTCGATATCGATGAGATGGGGGGGGTGACAATAATGTCTGGAATAGTGAGAGAAAGAGGAGAGAAGTCCTCTGTAATGCTCTCTACATCAGAACTGGGTGCACAATCCTCATCATTAGAAGTAGAACCAAGTGAGCTATGTTCATTGGGAATGCCATCACACGAAGAAAAGGAGATAACTAAATCAACAGACAACAACAACGGCGGACATAGTATGTGAAGGGTCTCCATAAAGGGACTAAAGAATGCTCCAGACACGATGAGGTGGATCTGAGTCTGCCATGTGAAACCAAAGAGATCAAGAGACATGCATCATCATGTGACCAAATACATGGTCACAAGTGTCAAGGAAGTCCTCTAGATGATGATGATCAGTGGGTGCAAGAACTGGCCCAAGCAAGAAGGGTAAAATACCCTCGTGGGTGAAGTAATGTTCCATGGAAGCACGCCAAGCTGAATAGTCCCCTCTCCCGGTGAGAAGTGGTAGAGGCTATAAGGTGATCCTATGACACTCAAGTCTAGAAAGAGAACTCTCTATGATGAAAAATGCAAGATGCACAAAAGCAAGATGTCAGACTTAGCCGATAATGCATCTGCATGTGAAGGCCCAAGAGTACAATCAACCCCCTAGAATGTGGCACTTTATAAAGTAGTGAATTTACAAAATTGACAATGCCATCATGTAGTGTGTGAGATATCATTCAACTTTGACCAAGGAAGCACTAAAAAATGAGCCGCGAGTCAAAAGTTATGGCATTATTACGATTCCCACAACTGATGGAAAAAGTCAATAAACATTGCAAACGAATTTAAAAAGTGCCCGAAATGGGTGCAAAGGGTGTCATGTGGGTACCCATTGGAAATGGCATCAAATTTTAGGCATAGTTTGTTTTGCTTGCAAGGGGGATTAGCCTCCTGCCAACCCCGGACCTCACCCTCCGTCTTCGACATGTGAATGAAGGACATAATAACAAGCAAATAAAGGCCCTATAAATTTATTACAATGCCATAAATAATGTTTTTGCCTCAAAACATTAAAACAAAAAAAAGGATTGTTTTTACCTCCAAACAATTCTAAAAGGGAACATGGACCCACATGGTCAAGTCATGGAGTTGGAGACCACATGCTTGAGCCGAGTTGGTGTTGGAGTCCACGTGCTTGAGTGGTGTTGGAGAAAGCGGTGGTTGTGGTTTCCACATTGATTCCAAGTGTCGGAGGGAGGTGGAGCTACAAGGTGGAGCCACTGGAACAGGTTTACCGAAGACCCCGGACCACCAAAAATGCTAAAAATGTAAAAAAAAAACGGTTGTGAAGACTCAAACCACTAAGGAGACCATTGGCACAACACAACACAAGAGAGTTGGAAGAGCACAATAGAAAACACAAAAACATGGCAGATTTGGGTGAATTGTAGGCAAAAATGTTGGGCGAGGGAGCTGTTATTCATTTATTCATTTGGTAGGTAGAGTAACGGACACAATTATGAGCCCAAGCACCTAAGTGTAAGGGAGAGGAAGCGTTGAACACATAAAGTGTAATCTATTAGAAAGATATAAACTAAGGCAAACCGGATGAGAGCCATTCAAGTGATGACCACAACCGAGCTTCCAAGAGCCACCTCGCATATCAAGTGATTACTTTGTTATGGAACTCACATGGCAGAGTTAGGCTGCAAAGAAAGCATCAGCCAAAGGAAACGACATGCAAACATGCCAAATTAGGGCTACGTAAGCATGACCATTACCCGAGCACGTAGAAGGTGAGTTGTAGAGTGGATGTTAATTTGAATGGAGAACAAGGAAGGGTTGAGTAAAGCTTTAGGTGCATGAAGCAAAAAAAGAGAGAGTAGATAGATCAACAAGCATGAGTGAAGGAGGAAGGCACGCCAATGAGCAAAAGAAAAACATACACGTAGATCAAAGACAACATTAAAAATTGATACAATTTCAAAATGCTAAACCCACCACAAGTTTAAACTGATTCAAAAGAAATGTTGAACGAGTTATCCGATGAGTTGTTCCTTAAAAGTAACCTCAACCAAAAAAACTACAAGAACTAACACATGCAAAACTAGATTTGAACCCAAAACAAAAATAGCCCTCAGAAAACACCTCCAAATGCGCATGAAACCCCAAAGAATCACGTGATCAAAGACACTAAACCCAAAAAACACCATAAACTTGAACATGACCAAACAAACCATGATCAAACCTACACAAGAGGTATGGAACCCAAATCAATTCAAGAAGAGCACGGTCGGAATAACCATTACTAAAAATGCAACAAGAATCAATATCACACCGTAGAAGCCGTAAAAACACACAAGAAACACCAAATAGTGCATGGATCCACAAGATCCACTCTGATACCATGAAAGAGGGTTTAAAACCTAGTAAGCAAGGATCATGAGGGATGATGTGCACATCAATGAGATGTGTGAATGACAACGTGAAGAGATCTCGGGAGGAGCGAGCATCAACCGAATGTGCATGCAAAGATTTGAAACACGGGCAGAACCTAGTTAAGCCATAAAACTCTCCTCTATCTCATAGATCAAATGGGGTGTACATATAGGAGGTGTTGAGTAACCCCCAGTGTTGTAATCATGACAACTCAAGTAGAGAGGGGGAGTTACATTCCTAGAATAGAAGTGTAACTCCCAATGACGCATATGATGCACTAACGTGTAAGAGAATCTCATAATGACCCCTAAATGACACATGGACCTATGATCTCACCTAAGTGAGATGACTCACCTAATGATGTGGAAAATAACACACACCAACAGCTTGGTCATGGTATGCTTTTAGCAAGTGATCTTATTTCTCTTTGTCTACACATCTCATAAAACATCCCCAAAATCCCCTCTTGTAGAGTGCATGATTCCATATAACATATTTTTTTATTTTAGCTTGAGTGTTCTTATTTTTTTATGATCAAGGTGAGGAGGGAATTCACCATAGGTCAGTAAGTAGGTGATGTTCACATACCACTCATTTTTGTGCTCACGAAAAGGACTTGAGGCAATTTCTTCAGACACATTCACAACACAAAAATTCTCCTGTATAATTTTTAGTCACAAGTGCATCATCCTATACAAGAAATATGCATAACCTATTTCCTCTTATCATATTATAAGGTTTGATCTCTAATTCATATTCTTGGATTCTCACCAGACCTAATTACCCCTTTTTTATCATTGATCCTGTTGGGTGAGAATTGGTTTGATGATCGTGTGGGAGTTAAGAATGTAGAATCGAAAAATCTTTACGCCTTGACCACAACATATGCATGCTTATCTAATTGATTATACTTCAACTCATGTCTCTTCGAGAGGTGATCTCATGAATTAATGGGATATTTTAGACCTTCTTCATTCTTTTGCACCAAAATGGTTGATATTGTGTGCTCCGAAGCATGGTAGTATAAGATGAACTCTTTATCAAAATTTGGGGTGCACCAAGGTGGGATCCTTTACTATTTATTATTTAACTTCCTTGAATGCAATTTTTCCTTCTTTCTTCCATTTGACGTTATCTTGCAACTTCATCATGATAGTTATGTGCTTGGTTAACTTGGCAAAGTCTAGGATGAAGAGCTGGAGGAAGTTGACCTTTCTAAAGAAGGAATGTACTTTTTTCGGCTGGTTAGTATTGAAAACTCTTGAATAGATTTTATTCTTTCTATATCAATATTTTCCCCTTCCTTCTTCACAACATTCCTAAGGATTCTACCTTCAATAACCCCGAATATGATCTTTTTGAGATTCAGGGGATATTCCATGTGACCTCTTTGTAGACACTAAATCACACACTTTGGGTATTATTTAGTCCCATTATCATACTACTATTCATATGGTTTTTGAGTGAATAAAGTACTAATTAACCCCCATATTTTGGCCATTTTATTCTACTATATGTCATCATTCCGACCTTCACCACATCCTTGCCCAGTCACTTTCTATCATTCTCATTATTTTTTCATTTGATTAGGGAACCCAAGCTAATATTGGGGTGCCAACAAGATCCTTGGTCCTAGTTGGGTGCCCTGATCCTTTTTACATTTTCCCGCCACTTTTGGGCACATTCTATCTATTTGAACATTCGATATTTTGGTGGTCAGCCTCTCTTGGTTAATTACGAATTTGGAACAAGAGAACCATATAAATAAAAGTTAGGATACCATAATGAGGGACCAAGCACTAATAACTACTATCATCATCTAAGTTTTCATCCATCTAGCTCCATCACAAGGGGAAAGGGTGGTTCATTTACATAACACATCATAGGAGGGAATTTTATTCTATTTCATCCACAATTCTATTACATTTTGTACACATAGTTATAGCTTGCTACTTCACAAAGTGCGACTGGCACAAGAGCACCTAGGGCATGATCACACACACACACATTCACATAGAACTACATTGGGTCTGAGATGTAGTGTAGTGCTTAGTTAGTAAGTCCTCCATTGTGGAAATTGAGATAGTTTGACCCCTTCATTTTCATTTTCATTTTTAAGGTTTGATGCTTGTTTTGGGGTTTTGCAAGTCTATCTTTCATCATTGATCATTGGTGACATTCGACACATGGCAAAAAATTATATGTGATAGATAGCAAAGGATTTACGTCATCATCCAACCCTACAAATCTGATTTTTGGACCTTATACAAACTCAAACTAGGGTGCCCACAGGCACCTTGATCCTCTCCCAAGTGCCCTAGTCCACTTATATTTCCTAGGTATGCAAGTTTCTATACCTCAGCATAGTCATTTCTTCCTCCTATTTTTCCATCCATCTATGTGACATAGTCTAGTGAGCTCATCGAATAAGCTAAGCTACTTCAAAACCTTCTTTGTACATTAGGGTTTTCATTTCTACTTCCTTAGTTGCTTGGGTCACTTTTCATATTTATTTACTACATTCATTTACTATTATTTTATTTTTCCTAGTTTATATTAACTTAATAAAATCCACATTTTAGTTAATCATTTTGGTGAAACCGTCCTTGAATCCTTTTTTTGTCTAGGGTTTATTCTCCTTTTTCATGGCTCAATCTCATGAATATTTTACTTAAGCTCATCTTAAGGCCATTAATGATCATATTTTTGAACATCCCCAAGATCTAGATTTACTTTTACATGTTTCTCATGAGGAAGCTACTAATTTGGCAGAGCTCACTACTTCCGTGACTATATCTACTTATGTTGTCGTTTAATCGCTTGCTTCCACTATTCCACCTATTTCTACCATTCCCATTTTTTTCACTACTCCTATCAATCACTTTACACCACCTTTAGTTTCTCATACATGAAATGTTTCATCCATGGTACTCAAACTCAAAACTTACTACTCTTTATAAAAGTACCTTCAAGCCCAAATTCATAAGTCATGCAACAGACACTTGCAAAAGCATCCTGTCACCATTTTTAGATTCCACCTCATTTTATATACTCCATTTTCATCCACCATCTCTGCTTATCAACTTCTCCTAGTTTTTGCACCCTTAAGCTTCCCATTTTCAATGGGCATGGTGACCCACAGAAACATCTTAGAGCATTTCATGTCGCTTGTCTTAAATTTGTTGATGATCATTTTATTTTGGCTAAAATATTTCCCCATATTCTACATTATTTTGTGATGTGTTGGTTTTATGACCTACCTGTTCACTCATTAACTTCATTTATGCATCTATCTGATGCTTTTATTACTCATTTTTCTACCAATATCATCTCCAAGATCTCATATGCTCAATTAGCACAAATGAAACAGGGATCTAATGAACACCTAGCCAACTATGTTTTGAGATAAAAATAATTTAGCTAAGATGTCTAATGTGCTAGAAGACTCCAAACTTCAAGGTTTTTTTACTCAAAGTCTCTTACCACTCCAGGAAATTGTTCTCTTTGAGACCTCTCTTTCATTCAACCAACTTTGTCACATTCTCAAGCTTCGTGAAACTAAAATCTTATCCATAGGAAAACTTAAGTATCATGAGAAAGCTTCCTCGTCCACTCATTTTCAAAATAAGGCACCATTCAAACCATCTACAACTAAGCCAACCGATGCCAAAGTTACTGTCAATGCAATCACTACTCCTAAAGAGGTTCAATCACCACCACCTAAGCATGTGTTTACTAACTTTCTTATGGCCCCACATCTCATATTGCAAAAACTTCTTGAGATAAATCTTATCACACTCCCTCCACCACTTAAATTAGATCCATCATGACCAAAAGGTAGGAATTACAATGAGAAATTTTGATGTGACTATCATAGATGTTTGGGACATTCTAAAATCAATGTTTTAATGTCTACACAATCATTCAATATCTTATTGATTATAACAATTTTGAATTTTTGAAACCGACAAGTTTCTACACAAGTGAATGATAAGGGTAAACTCAAATTATTCAATAATCAATCCCAACCGCATGACAAGAAAGCATTTGAATATTATTCTAATCATACATATCATGCATTTTCTCCTTCTATATTGGAGGATCTTTATTTCTTCGTTGCACATATTGAAGCTTCTCCACCACTCATCTCTTTCTCTAACTACGATTATCATGAAAATTTCACATCTAATCACTTACATATTAAAGCATCTATTGGTTTGACCTCTATCAATAATACTAAGGTTGAGCAATCATGGCCCATTAGTGCATGTTCTATTCCACTTATTTAGGTTATCAATTACCCTCTATTACAAGTTTCATACCCTATGAACAAGCCCTTTGGTGTTGTCCAACTACACATTACAATTGTTCCTCTTACTATGTTTGTGCCTTTCCTCATTGGAAACATAGTTGGTAAGTGCAACATGATTATCAGTCTGAATTAGATTCGTAGGTCCCAATATATCATCTCTATGAATTATTTGTGACTTAAATTCATTCACAACAATCAAGTTATCTCTATTGATGGTGTACCTCCCTCTACTCCATGTTTGGAATCTCCTCACACATTAGTTAGCACACCACCTAATTCATCTATCACATCACATTCTATGCTACTCAAAGCGTAATCTACTCCTAGTTCACCTACTTGCGCATTGTCTACATGACCTCACCACTCCGCTAGTCCTACACATAGGTATAATCCCATTCCTAGGATAGTTACTACATCTCGATGTATATCACCACCTTGATTTATTCCACGTGGGTTTCCATCACCTTTGCCCTCCACATCATGTATATCTCCATCACCGACACATTTTTCTACACCACGAAATTCATCATATATTCATCCATCACATGCACATAGAATTCATTCACCAGCACAATGTTTGTCTACTATACCACCACTATTAAACTATGATCATATAATTAATTCACACACATGCATCGAATGAATGACATTAGTCCTTCACTATCATTAGATAGTTCATTCATGCACACACATTTGGGGGCATTGCATTTACACAACCCCCTCTCATATTAGCATAGGTTCATCTCTCATCTCTACTTTGACATTCATCACACTCAGCCTATGCATACTCATCACACATCTTAACATAACCATTACTGATGACACACTCTTGTGTTTTGGTTCACACTTGAGAGTTGAGGGCATACTACACATGAACCCCACACACTACACAATAGATACTACACATTGCGACTCTTCATACATATCACATCATATGTCTTACATATTACATCATACACTCTACATTTAGTCTATCATTTCAACATTTGTGCATCTACACATCATACATCATATTAGTCATCATCATACATGTATCTACACATCTTGCATTGCATCTTATACATCATACATTACACATTATACACATCACATGGTCATCTCTTATCATCACATATACTATATCTACTCACATGCACTTACACGCACTCACTACCCAATGAAACACTTTAGTCCTCGGCCCATACTTGAATGTCGATGGTTTATAAATAAAATGGACCTTGTCTTCATCACACATTCAATATTCGAATTTCTCTCATGCGACATTACTAGGTTAGTGACATATGCTATAGGATAAATGGTCACCTATTCCTTCATCTTGTAGTTATATATGCTTTAGGATACATGACCATTCTCCTTATTCATCTTGTAGTGATATACACTTTAGGATATATCATCACTCTTTTTATCATATTGTCATGATAAACACTTTGACTATAAGGTCATGCACACACATCATCTTTAGGTCGCATATCATCAATACACATACACATTCATCATAGTGAGATAGATATAACACACACTTTGACCATGTCCCAATGACACACTCTCATTTATGGTTCATTCTTGACTACGAGGGGGAAAACCAAATGAACCTCACTACATAAAAATCCATTCACTTGAGGGGCATGCAGATTTTATCATTCATATTGCATTCCATTCCATCCATCCACAACATGTTGCATATCTTGGTCACATTTACTTTTATTTTCTTATACATGTTTGTCTTATTACACATGCTAAATAGATCTCTCATATGTAATTACCTTTATTATCCACACATTCACATTCACATCTTTCTCTAGTGGTGACCATAGATACATCTCTTTTACATGCAACATGGATGCTCCTCTTACCCTCCTACAATGGTGATCCTGGGGGCATCCAAATTCATCTCTTCCAAGTGATATTGTTTCATTTTGTACTTACCACTTTTCATTACTTAATTATACATGATTTTGACATACTATTTATCTTTCTAACATGCTAATGGGTGCTTCATGTTCATCATTTGTTTTATAGGATTATTTTCTTCCATGGCTATTTATCTATTTGTTTACTGTTGCTTATCATTATTTGTTCTTTTATGCGGGATTTTCCCTTTGTTTTGTGTGCACACTTGTTTTTATATGCATCCATTATGGCCTTGAGTGTCTTGTGACATCCTGAGTGGTGTCCCATGTTTACAACCTGCTTTAGAGGTCCACCTTGTCTTCTTTGTGTGTTTACATTACTATATTGTTTTTTAGCATACACATTGTTTTTTTGTAGTGTACACATGTATTCTATATGCATGGTTTTTTGTACTAACACTTGTAATTTATCCATTTGTTTGTGTGTACTTTGGTTTCTACCAAGTCCATTCCCTTCCCCATGTAGGGTATAACTTATGTAGTTGGTCCTCTTTTGGGGCCACATTCTCCTATCAGTGACATCACATGCACCCCAAATAGGGGGCATCATTTGGGGTTTTACATTCTACACAACACTTCTACACCGGTTTAGTTCAGTTTAGTTTCCGCCCTTGGCATTGTGGGTTATACAATGAGTGGGTTCAGACTAGTCTATGAACCCCATACACAATGGATTTTTAGACATGGTTAACCTTAGCATTATGGGGATAGTTACATGTCGTTATATATAAAGGACTTCCTCTCTACATCACTTCAACCAATGGCGTCGGATTGCCCAAAAATTAGGTAGTACAAAGATCTATTCACACATATTCAGGGAATAAGTTATAGGTTGGAGGATATAATAGAAATTCCTCCCTACACTTCTTTGTCCTATGGTGTCGGATTGCCCAAAAACCTAGGATAGGATATCCTCTCTCTACACCCTTTATCTCATCATGGATAAGGTGCACATGTTCCTTTTACACTTTTCATATTTTCATTTTCAGTATTTTCATTACTATATACATGCATTTTTACACATATACATGCATATTTGACTTCTTGATCGTCTTCTCCTTGCAGGTCCAACCGTATGAGAAGCAAGCAGTCAACAAAACAATAAAAACAACTCCATCAACAACAACATTTTGTGGTAGCACACAACATACTAATCATAGAGGTACATCACACACATTAGAAACTACACACGTGTTTCCACCCTAGGTTCACTCTCATCAATTTTTTTTTTTTTGCATCTTTAGTTTCCATGGTCCATCATATTTTTTTATCATTCCACGATTTTTCTAGTACTTGACACATTTTCCACATCACTCTACATGGACATCGAGCACACGTCTCTATCTACTTTATGTTACCAAGTGTCCTTATCACTAACATAATGTGGGGAAAATGTAGATACTAAATCCACACTTTGGGTATTATTTAGTCCCAGTCTCATACTATTTATTCATATGATTTTTGAGTGAAGAAAGTACTAATTAACCCTATCTTTTAGCCATTCTATTATGTTATTTGTTGTCATTCTCAAACTTCAACACATACTTGCCTAGTTGATTTCCGTCATTCTATGTTATTTTTCATTTAACTGGGATGCCTGGACTAGTCTTGGGCAATGCGACATATGCCTTGGTCCCATTCAGGAGCCCGATCCTTTTACACATTCCCACCACGTTTTTGGAGCTTTCTAGTCATTTGAGCATTGTATCTTTTTGTATTCATCCTCGTTATGGTTAATTACAAAAATAGAACAAGAAAACCATATAAATACAAAGTTATGAGACTATAATGAGGGACCAAGGACTAGGAACTACTATCATCCTTTAAGGTTGGATCCATCTAGGCTCATTTGCATTCATCTAGCTCATCACAAGGGAAAAGGTGTGTTCATTTGCATCACACATCATAGGATGAAATTTTATTCTCTTCCATCCACCATTCTATTACATTTTCTACACATATTTATAGCTCGCTACTTCACAAAGTGAGACTTAAAAAAAATCACCTAGGGCATGATCACACACACATTCACATAGAACTACATCAGGTCTGAGATGTAGTGCATCGTTTAGTTAGTGAGTCCACCATTTAGGCTGCTAAGGATAGTCCGAAACCCGTTCATTTTATTTTTATTTTTTACGGTTTGATGCTTGTTTTGGAGTTTTGTAAGCCTATATTTCATCATTGATCATTGGTGACATTCAAAGCATAGAGTAGTGAATTACACGCAAAAGAAAACAAAGGCTTCGTGTCATCATCCGACCTTGCAAATCTAGTTTTTTGACCTTCTACATAGACCAGGGCACCTAGAACTCAGACTAGGGTGCCCAAAGGTGCCCCCGATCCTCTCCCTGTGCCCCATTCCACTTAGATTTCCTAGGTCTAGAAGTTTTTAGACCTCACGAATATTCATTCCCCCTCCTTTTTCTCCACCATCTCGCGACATGATCCATCGAGCTCAAAATCAACTAATCTCCTTCCAACCCTTTCTTGCACATTAGGGATTTCATTTCTACTTCCTTAGTTGCTTGGGTCACTTTTTATATGTATTTACTACATTCATTTATTGTTATATATTGTTGTTCCTAGTTTAGATTAACTTAATAAAATCCAGATTTTAGTTAATCACCTACATATGATGAGTACATGTTCAAGATGGTGTATATGGTCTCCTCGCTTCTTTGATAAGACTTTGAGATCATCCAGGTAAATTATAATACAATGTTTGAGGTTTTTAAATGTTAGTTTTTTCACCCTTTGAAATGTTTCTCCTTCATTAATCGATCAAAGGAATTCTATTGTAAGAAAAATTACCCCTAGGTGTCATGAAGGTATTATTGGTTATATCCTCTTCTGCCACTTCAATTTTATTGTACCCCAAGAAGACATCAATAAATGCGAGTATTTCATATCTTGTGACTGCTTGTAAGATATGATCCATGATTGGGAGTGGGTAGTTGTCTTTTAGGGACTCTTGGTTCAAAGTTGCAAAAGTCTACGTAGATATTTATCTCCCCATTTTTATTTTGCAATGAAACAATGTTTGTTACCCACATGGAGTGGTGGATAGGAAAGATGGTTATTTCATATAGCATCTTCATTACCTTCTCCTTTATGGTATCCACTATCTTTGGATTGTAGGGCCGTTGATTTTACCTAAAATGCTTAGCTTCGAGCTTTAGAGGAATAGAATGGTGAATTATTTCGGATGAAAATATTTGAGCTCATCATAGGAATAGGCAAATGCATCATAATATTTCTTCAATAATGAGATGAAAATTTAGTTTTATTCAAATGAGAAACACCTTTCAATATTTACCATTTGAGGCTATTCTCGCAATGTCAATTTTTTATTTCTCAAACTCAGTTGTGCACCATGATGAATTTTTTCTTTCCTTGATGAACCTATCATGTTTGTCAAATAGATATTCTATTAAAACTAGGCCCTTTGGAATCATGTTGCCTTTGAGTTTGATTACCCATTCTGATTTTAACCCTTCTATTCTTTTGATTCATCTTCTTCTACTAACTCATGATGTGGATTTTCACTTCCCTCATAGAAGAGACTACTAAAGTTGTCCCTTGTTCCAAGAAAGTAAGGAGTTGATTGTAGTCATTGAAAACTTGCCAATTATTTACAATGTTTAGCACACTTGATCTGAAAAATCATTTTGATAGTTACCTTTTCATTATCAAAGTATGGATGTGGAGTTTCCAACAACATTGAGAAGGCAAATGAATTAGAATTTTCATTATATTCACGAGGAATGGATTGGATGGAGAAAGCATCAAAATATTTAATGCAGTCCCAAAATTTGTTTCTATAGTGCCTAAGTCTTTATTGTTTACTTAATATTGGTCTCTCACTTTCTTTACTATCACTTCAGCATCTCTGAGACATTTGAGCTTTTATATACCCATGGAATCATCGGCATCCATTCCGAGGAGAAGGAATTCATACTCTACAATGTTGTTAGTATTTTGAAATTATAACTTGTATGCCAATAATAATACTTCACCCGAAAGGGAGAGGTCAAGACAATCCCAACTCCAAACCCTACATTTGAGTGACTTCCAATAAATTCCATGGTCCATAGATGATATTTTTTATCTTCATTCAAGAACGAATTTTTTTTTATCTCTTTTGGATGTGAATAAATCATTCCCAATACCATTTTATTGAAATAATATGTTTGTTCTTGGGTCATCCGATTTTTGAACTGTATACTTAATTTTTCACACAGGAGAAACTTCTTCATTTCCCCTTTCTCTGGAATCATCACAGAGGACCAATCCATGTGAATGTTACCACCTATATCTCTCGCATAAACTCCTACTTAACAACATACCAAATGATGTTGGGATGTCCGCCACCAAGATTATGAGCAACACCTTTTTGTCTGGAAAGTCCACCAAGGCCACTTGTGCATCTTTGATTCTTCCCACCAATGAAACTTCCTTATATTCCATAGAATAACAAGATTCATTTTCTCATGTCAGATTAAGTCCTAAGGCATTGGAAACTTTTATGGGTATGACATTATCATAGGGTGTGGAGTCTATGATATAGTTATTTAACTAGTATCCTTTCATTAAGAGGGATAGGTAGAAGGGTTCTACCTTATTAGTTTTAGATGCACCGAGTCCAATCATGTTTTTGTAGGGGGCATAGGTGGTGTTGGAAATATGACCTTAGGATTTGGATTCACGGTGTTATATTTTGAGCTACCACTCTAGAAAACATTGACAAACCTCTTTAATTGCTCTGGTTTTTCTTACAAATATTCAATTTTAGTAATCTAAAATTTGGTCTTGCTTACATGTTTGATGTAATCAAATGGAGCTAAGGTGGGTGAACTCGATGTTCTAGGGATAATGGAGGTTTTGCATTGTTGAGATTGTTCTACCTTGGGAATTACGAATTTTTGTAGATGAGGTAGTGGGTTTTGGAGGAGGAGTGGTTGACTTTGGTTGAGAATTAGAGGGCTTTCTGGACTGGCCTTGGGTGGAGGATTAGTGTTAGAGGCATATTTTGAGCTAGGGGAAACACCAGAGGAATTACTCATTATAGAAATTGGTTTCTTTCTCATAATTAGGTTTGGTTTCTCCTTTTGGTGGAAATAGAGATACCCTACTAATGATCGTGTTTTATGGGACCACTACTAGAGGTTATTCCTTTTTCTTCTTCTTTAGAGTGGCCACCGAGGAAGAAACTCCCTTTTGAGACTGTGAGAAGGTAAAAACAACACATGAGAAGCTTGGTGCCTCATCATCATCATCATATTCACTTACTGAGTGGTATTTGATGAGACCATTCAGTATGACCCTCCATCTCTTAAATCTCAAGAATGTTTCCATTTTCATTTTCTTATTCTTTTAGCCCCTCTACTTTTTATTATTTTTATACTTCTTCTACATCACAAGTTACATTTATCAAAGGTTCTTCAATAGTAATCTTGTGAGGAGGAAAAGCTATTCTTGGCCTGATTGGAAGATTGATCTTCTTTGGAATATTTCTCAAGCTATTTTTGGCAAGTTTCTTATTGATAGAAATCATCCCATTGGCTAACTTTTGAATCATGAGATTTGTGGGAATGGAGATAGAACTTTGAACCTTTTTCTTTTCATTTAGGTTCTTCAATTTTAGAGATAAGATTATATTATCCTCTATTTCAATGGTGTAGTCTTGAGCTTCCTTCAAATTTATAGGTTGATACATTATGAGAATAAACCCAAATTCAGGTATTTGTTCACTTAAAAGAATATTTTTAAATTATTGTCTCGAGGGCATGGCTTTGAGAGGTGTTGGTGCCTAAATTATTCTTGCCCCATTTGTCATTGAAAATCCTCGGTTTGTGGCCTTTGCCAGGTTTTATATCTCCTCGTGTTGGTGCTTGAAGAATTTATCCTCCATTTGGTTACCATGATCAGTCCCTTCCTTGGTCGAGGATCACTTAAAGGTCTAGAATTTTTTTCATTCCTTTGTCCATCTAAAAGAGTCTCAAATTGAGCGTAAAACTCGGAGTTTTCCTCTCCTTCCATTTTTCACATGTCATGTTTTGTTTTCCCTATCATTTCTATGGAAACATGATTGGATGTAGCTTAGAGGATCATATTTGAGCCTTATAACATTTCCAAATTCTCTCGTCCTTGAAGAAAGATTCATTTCCGGGCTCAAATCATGGTTTTCCCGCATTTTTTTACAATTTGATAGGTGAGCTTTCCCATTAAATTTATATCTCTACATTAATGTAAACGTGGCCCTTTTTGGTTGGATGTGGCTTGGTAGGGCAATTTAAAACTCTAAATCTCACTTCAACCCAAAATTTGTCCATGTGAAGGAATGATGCTCATTTGAAAATTTACCTTTTGGTTTAGCCTTGGAGTTGCATCGGGGGCACGTGGAGGATTCCCCGCTTTGCCCAAACTTAGACAAATTTTTCATACAGCTGGCATAGTTTTGGCAGGCCATGGACATGTAGAGGGATGACGCTCATTTGAGGATCTGCCTCAGGGTCCCACCTTAACAATTGTGACAGGGAGACATGTGGAGGCTTTTGCCACGGCTCCACTTGGTACTTAAACTTTTCAAAGAAATTTTCTAAGGCCTAGGACACATGGTGAGCTTGCGCTTTTAGGGTCTCCACTCTTGGGCACCTTTTCAAAGTTATGTCGTGAAGACATGTGGAGGCTTATGTCAGGTCTTCCCTTAATTAGACTTTTCAAGCAACCTTCTAAAGGCACGGGACACATGGAGGGACCATGCATGTTTGGGGACCGGTCCTTAAGATTAATTTTGAAAGAGTGTCGGGAGGAAACTTGGAGATTTATTCTCACTCTCCCCTTTGCTTGGAATTTTCAACGGCCAAAGAAAAATGTCTTGGGCCATAGACACATGGTGCCTTCCATTGAACCTTCAACTTTTTATGAGACTCTACCGAGACTAAGACACATGTTGAGCTCACGCTTGTTTGAGGTCTTTGCTTTTGGGGACCATCTTAGAATGCACCATTGAGACATATAGAGGCTTCCGTTGGCTCAATTTTTCATTGAGACTTTTCAAAGGCCAAAATGTGTTTTCTTAGCCCGCAGTGTACGTGGAAGGCTTTCACTTGTTTGGGACTTGCCTCTGTGCCTCTCCTTTGTAGTTGTGCCAAGGAAACACTTGGACAACTGTGATATAAAATGGAAAAGGGGCAAAATCAATGGTTGTTGTGCATTTCACTTGTTTTTTCCACCATTTTTGCTCCAAGACTCCTAGAGACACAAATGCACACTATTTTTCATCCTTCTTTGATGAAATTATTTGTCATCTCTTTTGGTAAGGTTTCATTAAATGGATTCGAAACTTAAATTATGAGTCCAAGGGTTGTTAACGTTGATATTTTGAAGTGGGAATTACTCAGGCACTTGTAAAAATGGGAATTACCAAAGGAAATGGATGTGGGGCAGAAATTGCAGAGGAAAAAGAGGGAAAATGATGAAATGATGAAAGTTCGAGCACAAAAGGTGAGAAAGGCGTTGCCTCAAGAGAGAAAAGAGATGACATGTCAATTCTAGCTATGTAGAGGCTCTAAAAAATGATTAAAAGGGGATTTCTCACATGATATAATCAAAATGATTAAAAGGACTCCTAAAAAGTTGTGGCATGGCATCCTAGTCATTAGTTGAGAGCCCAAGAAATGTGATTAGTTCACAATTGGTCCACCTGGCAGATTTTGGATCTGAATTTGTTAAACATCGATGTCTGAAACAAATTGGTAATTAGAAAAGTTACCTCAAATATTCTTCTCTTTTGGAGGGAAAATTGAGTGAGAAAAATATATAAATGTAATGAGAATACTCTTGCAAATGGTCAGAGTTTGAATTTTTGAGATTTTTTTTGAAAAAGGCATCTTCGTGAGAGACCAAAGCTGAGATAACCTGTTATTTTCTTCTATGTTAGATTTTATATCGTGTCAAGTTGGTTGCATATGCATAGCCATTGACGAGCACTGAGATTACTCTAGAAGCTTTCCTCTGCTGATGAATCTAAGTAATTTTGAGATTAATTTGTGTCCAATCTCTATAAATTTGTGTTTGCTTCATTTCAGAATTCTTGCAAATAGTTTATTTCGTTCCTATTACAATCTTACATTGAATTTTTTGTGAAGTCACACAAGATCTTGTCCCTGTGATAGTCTAATGGTATTTGTAATTCCATTTCAAGAAGAGCCTTCATCTTGGATGAGATAAAAAATTTAAAATAAATTCACTTTCATTTGTTGATAAAGATTATTTGTAAGTCTTGAGTGTACCTTAGGCATGATTAATCAAAACTATAGTTTTTAATTGAGTCTTTCAATTCGAGCCTTTGTGTTGGGGTCTCAAAGATTATGTGAAAATGTGTTGATCTAGGCCTCCATTAAAGCATGCCTTCGGTTGAAGGAACATCTTAACTATTTTGAAGCCTTTTGTTGTTGAAGTTGTTCATTGTTGTGAAGTCCCTTGAAGATCTGGTATAATAAAATTTATCCTGCTTCATCTCCCACCAAAATCATTTAAAAAACCATTGATCCACCCTGAACTACCCTTGTTTTCCCGAGTATCAAAAAAGGAACAAAAACTACTTGAAAAAATGGGAAAAACATTAGGATTTCTTAATGTATTCAGTAACCTTAGCCTTGTGTTGAAAGTATCTCCATCGTTTAGAAGTGACAACTCTTAAGAGTTAAATCATGGAGTATTGACCGTATTTTCCCAAGGTTCTCTTCATAGAATTTGTGCAAAATAAGGATATCTCCATCTCCTTCACCAAATAGAGGTTACACTAAGGGTCCTCTCACCCTGGTCGAAGAGGCACAACCTAAATTAGTGAGGACAGGTCAAATCCTCTTAAAGCGCTTATCCATCTCTCCACAAATATGAGTAACAAAGGGCCGATTAGATCTCATTCCCACTATAAAATGACACACACTATGATCTATCTACCCTTAAGCTCCTGTTGAATATGTGTTTCTTGCTCAACTTAAAAAGGAGAACGAATTTGGAAAATAGAAAGAGGTATCCTCTTGAGCACCCTATTGTATCTTGTTATGAAATACCTCATCCATTCATTATATTCTTTCTTCATATGTACAAGTTGCACAAAGAGGTCTTGGCAGTCTTCTGTAGACTTGAATTTGTCTTCAAAGCAAGTTATGATATCATACATAAGTAATTGATCTAGCAGGTAGGAGGTAAAACCATTTTGTTGTTTTGTCTTGAAAGTAATCCTTAAACAATATGACAGATACATCTTCGTGTTCAATACCCAACACACCAAATGTGGTGATGAAGGTCGCTACATGTTC
This sequence comes from Taxus wallichiana var. yunnanensis, assembly GCA_018340775.1. Taxonomy (NCBI): domain Eukaryota; kingdom Viridiplantae; phylum Streptophyta; class Pinopsida; order Cupressales; family Taxaceae; genus Taxus; species Taxus wallichiana. The sequence continues at coordinate 639,205,541 of CM031244.1, forward strand.
TTCTGGGAGTTGTGAGTCATCTCCCCTGAACTTTGGAAATATTTTTCTTAAACCTCATGGAAATTCATGAAGAGGTTATGGAGTGAAAGTGGAATAAAATTTTGAGGTATATCTTCGTCACCCATTATGGCTTTGAATTCCATGCCCTTTATATTAATTCCACTTTGGCTAAGCTCTTCATTTTTCTCTTGTTTATACTTCAATTTTAGCTATTATTTTTGCTTCCACTTTATCTCTTTCTTCATTTTCCACATCAATAAATTTTTCAAAATCTTCGTTGAGACTTGGAAAATATTTTTCCAATGGGTTGACATTGCTTGGACCACCAATGATATTAGTTTAAGGATGAAGGGAGTGCTTTTATTTTCTCACTAGTTTTTACCTTCTCTCGAGGATCTTCAAATATGGGGTCAATATCTCCTTCTTGTCTCTATGACCTGGTGTATTTGCAATCAAAATTTTTTTAGAGTTTATATGGACTTAATCTCTTCTTCGTTGTACTTGGGCTTGTCTTTATGTTTCTCACTCTTTAGCATGTTTCTCTTCAGTGTATAACACCTTGGTAGCTATGAATTAGTATAAAAATTTCTATCGGTTGTGCTGAGACAACTTCTCTCAAGTTAGATACAATATCTTCTTGGATGTGAAAAATAAATTCGGGCATATATATAGGAGGGTTAATGGGAATAGCCATGGATATGAGACATAAGGCTCTATGACTCTTTAACTTCAATTTTTTTATATTTTTGATATTTGAATTTTTTGTATTTTATTTTTATTCATATTTTGGTGCAGATTTTTCCAAGACTACCCCAAGGTGGGTGCTAAAAATTGTTGGCAAGAAAATTTTCCAGGTGGAAAAATTGTTGGGTATCCACCACGCTATGAGACTTTAGGTCCCTCTGCTTGAATGGTGCATCTCCATTTATTATATGTGCATGAAATTTAAGTCTACAGTTGCCTAAGGTTGGGGATCTAACAAGAATACTCCACCGAACCTAAAAAAATTACAATTTCTTATTAGGGAGGAACTTGCTTAGGGAGTAGGAAAGGGAGTGGGAAAAGGAAATATGGATTAATATTACAAATAGAAAATCACATGCATGCAACCATTAATCAAAGTACTTCAACACACATAGATATAGAAAGAAAATATTTTTTCTATTAGAAAAAGGACAAGATAATAGTAGGAATGCAAAGTTTTCAGTAATCTTCTCATCAAAAAGACAAGAAACTCCTTTCTTCTTCATTGATGTTTTGGAAAAATTGTACATAGTGAGAAATAGAAGAACATAAAGAGGGAAAAAGAGGAAATAGCTATCTCTTTTGTTTCTTCACAAGTAATAATCTCTCATGAGCATACAAAATTGAAAACCCTTAAGAATGAGGGTGTCATCACAATTTATAGACTTGAGAATGACTCTTTACCTACCCCCACATGACTTTTCATTGTCCCCTTACAACATGTGAATTTTCATATTCCTAGGTGTAGGATTAAGTCCCCTTTTATTAATTAAGGGTGAATTATTACATTATAAACTAAATTCACATTTAAATGAATAAGAAAAATTAGGAAATGACAAAATGAAATTTTTGACCTCCTTAATGAAGGAAAATTTAATGGAGGAAGGGGAGAAGGGGGAAGAGGAAGAAAGAGAGAGAAGGAGAGAGAACTATGCCTCTTTATTGATTTTTACTTTCCAACTAATTAATCCTTTCCAAGATCCACTGAAAATATCTCCACTCCCTTGAACTATTTACTGTATCAAGTTGCCATAGGTGCTACCTTGTCCACTTGAGTAATGCAGACATAGCTAATGGACTCAAGCCAACCATCTTAAATATCATTGATGCTTTTTCTCTTCAAAATTGTGTTTAAGATCTTGGATAGAGACTCAAATTTATTTTTTTGACTAAAAAGGGGGTCTCTGGAAATTTTCTAAACATACTCGTCAAATAGATTCAACAAATCATCTATGTTATTGATATCATCAAGGAGATCACTCCAAGTTTTTGTGCTCTGATGTTGACATTGTCTTGCATCTTGAAGGAACATTCCTCATTTGAGTCTAGTTCATCAATGGCCTGATTCAACATTTCGTATCGAGAGGAAAGGGTTCTCGCCCACACATGTGACAAGTCCTCGAAATGGAGAATTAAATATTTTTCGATCACCAACACCTAGGAGTGAGCATCTCCCATCTCCATCACCAATGGATGAACTTGGTCCCAATGTTAATTTTCTTTTTCCAATCCTTCCCTTTTCATTCAGACCTTGTCTATAGTGGCACACATGTACTTTTATAGTGAGATCAACTCTGGAAGAAGTACTTTTCCTTTCTCGATGATCATGCTTGTCCATTTATCATTTTCGGTCCATGCAGAATGAATTCTCGTGTCTTATTAATGGTCTTAGAGTTGAAATTACTAACTAGGGTAACTTATTCAATTGGGAGTGATGATGAAGCATTTGGGTCCATGAAGTGTTACATATATAAGGAGAGTGTTTTTACTTGGTCTTCCAACTAATAAATTTTAACCTTATACTCCTAGTTTCTCCTGATAAGGTGAGTGGAAGAATCTTGAAACATGCGTAAATCTCCTTTTTTAGTGGATGGTCCTAAGGAAATGGTGCTTATTTCATATTCATCTTGTGTCATCTCTTCGATAGGCTTGATTACCTTTTTTCTGACTACTTCTACATATTGATTACTCGTTACTTGCAGGACCGTATGAGATTCTTTAGTGATCATTTCCTTCATACATGGTAACATATCATTTGTTTCATGCTCTTAAATTGATGTGACTATCATCTCTTTTTCTATTTTTGGATGGTACATCTTGCATAGGGGGAGCAGGAGTGGTGGTGGAAGGTGAGAAACTTTAGGGTTTTTCAAACATAGATAGGTGAAATGACTCTTCTCTCCAAGATCCACTTACACTATAGGGTCCTCTATTGATATGACCTTCTTATGTAATCTCCTATAATAAGAGGCCTCTGTCTCCACTTCTATGCTTCAAATTCTCTATGGGATTAACTAATCCTAAAGTCTTATCCATGACTTTTCATGAAGAGTGATGTGATGCCTATCTCTGAAGGGTGTGGAAACTTCCCAATGTGATAGAGGTAGCCTTATTATTGAACCATTCTTTTGATCTTATGATCATAACTTTGGTTCACTCACTTATGTCTCTCATCTCATGGACATTCCATGTTACCTATGGCAAAGGTGAAGCCTTCACTGCTTTATATTTTAGATCATACAATTTTATGTCATCATCTTGAATTCCCTCTTCATACCAGTTGAACTTGAATCTCCTCATTTTTCTGATTATCATCCACATATGGTCTCTTTCCTTGACATCAAACTCATATATGTAATTTACCCAATAATATTTTATCTACGGTACATGATATGACTCTAAGAGATGGAAAGTATCTAGATCACCTTGGAGGTCAAATTATGCCCTTAGTGTATATGAATATAATATCGGGGTAAAAAGATGGCTTCCAAGTGTGATGCATCATTAAAAATCTTACAGGTGAAGATTCCAAGTGAGATGGGAAAGGATACGTTCTTCTTTTTCTAGTTCTTGAGCTTACTATGAACATGCGCCAAATATCTACAAATATCGAATAACATGATCTTGTAGCTGATATATCGAGGTAGTCTAATAAGATCAAAACCATAACTAGAAACTCAAATGTATGAGAAAGTGATAAATTTTGTGAAGTATGACCCGTATTTATTGATTAAATAAGACATTTATGGTGAAAACCTTGAGTGAAGGCTCTCGCCCTCAGTGTCCATATGACAAACATGGTGAGGGAATCATTTACCCTCATGAATTTTTGTTTACTCTCCTTCAAAACAAACTGAGGAAACCTCTCAAATGTTTGAGCCTTAGGAGAGATGTTTTGAGAAAGTTCCAACCCTTTGAAAGGTCTCTAGCTCACAAGAGCATACATTAGATATGAATTCATTATGAATTTATTTGAGACTATACCTAAAACAACTAGTGGTGTAGGTTATCATTGATGATTTGTCCCTAATCAATCCTCTTTTTATCTTCCATGATCATGAATATGAAGATATCCATCTAGTTTTGAAATTCCTTTGAGGTTTCTTATCTCATCACTCAAATAAGAAGGATGATTGCATATGAGTAACCTTTGTTTAATTCACCTTATAGGAAAGAATTTGGAACCCATGAAGGTAATTTTAATTGTGTTAGCCATTAACCAAGAGCAAGGCCTTGGAAAAATGAGTACATTTTGGTCCATTAGTTTTCTACAACATCATTTGAAATGATCACCATATTTTTCCAAATTGGGATCTGCACTGAATGGGAGATTGGTTTGGGAGAAAGTACCACCATGGCTGAGCCATCATCTACTCAAATGGTGTTGGTCTCGGGTTCATAGTGAAATGAACATGAAAAAACCAATTTCACACTCTTCACTAACGATGGATGTCCACATTTCACATATAGTCCACTCATGAAAACAATCTCTCTCTGGCTCTTTTGGTCCTCTAAACATTTGATTTTGAGATCCTCGAGGCCCATGTGGGTGACATTATTGTCCTCCACAACTGAGTACTCATAAGAGATGGTTGAGACTAGTTAAATACCTATAAAATTGAACTTCATCTTTCAGCCTTGCATTTCTCTGTGTCCAAAATGGGATTTTACTATTTTTCATAAATTGATATTTTCACCTCTTTGACCTTAGAACACCTTTTATCATGTTTCTCATTCCTTTGAATGTCCACTAAAAAATCTACCTTTGCAAAATATTTCCTCTATGAAGTTTTTATATTTATAGTAAGCTCTTATGTAGAGACTTACTATTTTTGGAAATTGGTTCTCCTGACCTAATATTTTAATGAAATCAAATTTTTCATATGGATTTTTCTTCTTCTCACATATGAGTTTTTAGCTCAACCCGATCTCTAGAACAGGAGAAAATAAAATTGAAAAATTTGTGAGCGTAAAGCGGGGTTTTATCGTTGTAGAAAATCTAGGTTGTGCATGTAATATCTTTCACTTGGGTCTTCAATGTTCCTAGAAATTTGGATGAATGTAAAACTCTCACGTTAATATGTTCATCAATCTTCAAGCTATGAATATTTTCACTTTGCATGTTATAGAGTCAATCTGATGAAAAATGTGCCTAGAACCTTTAAAATTTGCATTTTTTTATAAAAACAATTCTCTCCCCGATCATGGGAACATGTGTGAATGAATGTAAATGCAAAAATGAGGGTGGATAAATTATGGAAAAAAATTTAGAGTTATTGGTGAAAATGGAGAAATGTGGGGGAATGAGGAAAATGGCTAAGTGTTGGTATTTATAGGCATGAGAGGGAGAGAGAAAGGGGGTACATTTTTATTTCCCCTTTTCCCTTTGGAATGGGATAGGGGGACACCAAAATTGTGCCTTATCCCTAGGGTGACACATGGCACAAAATGCACATGTAAGGGAAAATGAGGAAAGGGCTTAGTTTGGGCTCTCGTGGATGATTTCGGTCATGTGAGGAACCTAGCAAAGAAATGGAAGGGGTTCAATTTTTACCACTTTTCCCCTTTGAATTTGATATGGGGACACAAAAAAATTGCTTATCTTGGTGGTGACACTTGGCATGCATGCAGAGCGAGGAGAGGGGGCTCAAAACTAGTCAAAAGTGCTTGACGGAGGTCTCTGGGGTCATATGGTGAGTCCATGAGGATTGATATGAGGGGGTGCATTTTTCTACCCCATTTTCCCCTTAGAATGAGACAAAGGGACATGAAAATTAACCTCATCCTAGTGAGGACAAGTGTTAAGCATGCGGAAGTTGGAGTGGGGGCTAGAAATTTGATGAAAGGTGTTTATCAAAGCTCCTAGGGTCATGTTGAGGGTCCATGAGGCTTAAGGTGGGGGTGTATTTTTACCCCCACTTTCCCTTTGGAGAGGGATATAGGGACACCAAAATTTCACCTCATTCTCATGGTGACACATGTTACTGAAAATTTTGGCTATGGACAACACTCATACCTTAGAGAAGAACTTGAAAATGGCATTGTCGTAGCTCTAGACAAATTTTTAGGCACTTATTTATATTATTTTAACTATAAATAATATTTGGAGAAGGATGATATGGTTTTAAATGTATTATTTATCTTTAAAAGTATCAAAATGTTCCTTTTTTTGTCAGGACCGCTAGTTATGCTTGCCAAGAATGAGTTGTGGAAAGCAATGCATGGGTGTTATGAAAAATATGAGATTACCACCATTTGGGTATTTGAATTATATTTACATTGATATTTTGTTTAACCTCCAACTCATTTTGGAGCTCCTAGAATCATCTCTATAAGCCCATGTACTTTTTCACAATGCAAGCTCATTCGGCCTCAAAAACCTACTTTTTATTAACTAGATCCTAAATCTCCAAGTATTCCTAAATAAATTTCAAAATCATCATGGCTCATTAATACACCTTTTTGATGAATTTAGGGCTTTAAATCAGCTTTGAACAATATGCACCTACTTGAGAAAGGCTAAAAATAGTCATTCCCAAGCCCAGCTGAAAGATCCACCTTGAAAGGAATTATCTTACAAGAATACTTTAGACTTGTTTTCTTAGTTTCCATGGATGGTTGAGGGTGAGACCATAGACATATACATTATAAAAATAGGGGATAATCCCGACATAGGGGATGGAATCACCTAAAGAGGTTTGAGGAAGGGTTGAAATGATTTTTTGACACTAGGGTATAGTTCTCCTATTTTCAAGTGAATTTTTACCTTGTAAAAACACATGACAATAGGGTTATTCATCCTTTTGGGAGGCTTAAAATTAATATACATAATTCTAGGAAACTTCAAAACAATGGGAAGTCATGGGATGATGAAGAGGCCGCGGGAAAATGCAACATCCACAAGAATTGGGAGAAGTCATTAGACACTAGAGAACACTAAAAAAACTATTATAATCCTCCTAAGACTAAAAATGACTGTAGTAGACCAAATTTTTTTGTAGAAATAACATAAGCTAAATGTAGCCGAAAGGGGCGCCTCTAAAAGTAGTGTCTTTCGATCATTAGTAAAGGTAGATACTTAATGTACTAAAATGTAATCATAAATACATAGAGGGAATAGAAAATAGTGGAGTAGAGATAAATAAGGTAGTAAAGGGTAGAATAAATGGAATAGAATTAAAGAAAAAGTATGAGGAAGTAAGGATAATAAAATGTAATGAAAGTGTGTGAGATGGATAGGAATGACTAATGTAACTATTGTTATCAATAAATAAAGAGTGATGGTTGATATAATGCGTAATGTCTTTTGTAAACAAGGGTATAGTGCCTTTCAAAAACTATTTGCCAATAATAAAAAAAAAAATGCTTAATGTCTATTTTCCTTAATTACATTATTTTTGTTCATCTAATGAATTTGAGTATCATTCCTGGTACATCCTTAGTGGAAGGGTGAATACTTAACCCTTACAATCCGCGTTGAGGCTTAAGGTAAACATTTTTTATTTCTAAGCACATGTTCCTTTTTTAAATGGATGTCAGAAAAAGTTCACCACTAGGGTATTGGAAACTAGTGTTAACCAAAATTGAGGATTGGTAGGAGAAATAGATTGATGTATTCTTCAAAAAGAGGAAAAGAGACTTAAAGCATCTCATAAAGGAACTAAAGATGATGTATTTATGAGAATAATAAAAAAAAAAATCTCTCAATTTCCACATCTATTATAGTCTTGCATTTTAGCAAAGTAAAAAAACAATATTTATGTTTACACTTATGGGAGCCATTCGAGTGGACTCAAAAGAAGTTAGAAATACTCATAGATCTTGACGAAGCATGGATAAGAACACTAGTCACTGGTTTAACACTACACTAGGTTCTTATATTATCACTTGGGAAATTCAGGTTTGGACTAGTTGTGATCACAAGAAGGTTGAGGCTGTAAGTGGGGCCATAAGATCCTTTCCTAATCAAACAATATTTTATTTTTCAAAAAGGATTAATTAAAAGTGCAGAAAATTTCCTTTAGAGGACATACACTATGGGATGGAGTACGTGAAGGGGGTGATCCAAGAGACATAAATAATCAAATTTGATGGGGTGATGGTTGGGACACAAGAAATAGGATGACATGAAGAAAATAAAAACAAAAAAATATACATAATTCATAAAAAGATATCAAGAGAATTAGGTGAATTAGTAACTAAACAAAAAGTAATAATGATGAGGAAATCAGAAGAAAATGCTGGGATAGCCACAGAGAAGGAGTTAGAGAAAAATGCATAAAATAAGGTATTAGCAAGGGAGGAAAGGATAAATAAACTAAAATAAAGAACGGAAAAAAATTAATAAATGTCATAAAAATAGAAAAAGATAAGCCCACTTCAAGTGGAAGCCATCATATGGTTACCCGAAACTAGAGGTAGACATTCGAGTCTTACTATTATTCCCACACAATGTGGAGACCAAAAAGTATTGGTTACGCCATGGATTCCCATGGTAAAATTTCCATTAGATAATAGACTACAACATTCATTATCACAACAAGCTAGATTAATGAAGGATTTACAGGAGATAGTAGATAGAATGGAACCAAGAATAAAACAAATTTTGGGAGAAGAAAAATGGGAGAAAGATAAACGAGCATCTCCTTTATTGATTATAGAAAAAGGATAAGAAGAGGTTATTAGAGTAGAAAAATATTTAAGGATTTAGAAGGAAATAAAACCATGACAGAAGATAAGGGAAAAATAAAAATTAATTCTAATGAACAAGATACAGAAGAAGTAGAAAATAAAAATAAGAAAATGAAGGGTTTGTAGGTTTAGAATAAAACTATAGGTTAAGATATGTTAAAGGAAGGAAGATATTTGTGGAAGAATATAATTATGAAAAGTTGCCAATAAAAGATGTGTCCCCCAACCATTGTATTATCCCAAAGGAGATGACCCCCAGATCGGTTGCCATTCCATGTGTCGCTTCACACACCACTTAGAAAGGTACAAGAGGAAGAAATTTTGATGGAAAAGATACAAAAATTGCAAGAAGAGAGTAAGAGAAGAGAAGAGACTATGAGATAATTCAAAGAGTTATTGGGAGAACTTTATTTTGACATTGAAATTATAAGAGAAAAAGGAAGAAAAGGATTTAATCAAAAGATTGGTAATCAAAAAAAAGGTGAAGGAACCTACAACATAATAACCAGTTCAAAATCCACCAAGGACTCAACCTACTAACAAGATGGCCCAAAAAATCAATTTTCCACTATTTGGAAAAGATACTAAGGATGTAGAGGAGCATCTGTTTATTCTAGATTCATTCTGGAAAAGTAAAAATGTGATAGATCCCATAGTGAAGCTATATGAGTTTTTGGGAACATTAAGTGGTGATACTTTCATATGGTACATGAATCCAAATCTCCAACACAATAAAGCTTGGGATGCAATAGAAAAATAATTTAAGGAAAAATTTTATTGTCCTAAGGCACCTAATGAACGTATCGGTGAAATGAGAGATTTAATTCTAAAAGAGGGATAAATAGTCAAGGAATTTGATTATAGGTTCAAAAATGTGAAAAGAAAATTAGAAGAGCCTATCATGGATAAACAGATAATTGAGTTGTTTATCTTTGAAATATTACTCTACCTAAGAGATTCATTAGATTGGAAAACATTCAAAACTTTTTCATATGTATTAGAAATGGCCACAAGATTGGAAGCACAACTATGGAGAAGAGAAGGGGAAATTCTATTAAAAATGAATTGGAAATGGTCTAGAGTGGCTAAACTAAAACTATAATAGGAGATTAAGAGGAAATAAGATCTTAGAAATAATTCACCTCTAGAGGAACACCGCATGACCAAAAATCTAGTGTATAGTATGTTATGGAGAAGGACATAGCAAGTTAGAATGTCCACACCTGGAAAGAACAAAAAGAACTACAATAATAAAACAACACTCCTCGAGAAAAACATATTTTATCAACATATCCGTGGCTAAAAGGACTTGGTGTGGCATATGCATATTATGGGATCAACATACACAGGACACATGTCCATTAATGGAGGTAGCCCCACCTACAAATCAACTCATGTATTGCACATCATGTGGATCATTCAATCGTTATCACCATACTTGTCATGTAATTGATTCCATCAAAGATTTGAAGGAAAAAATGCCCAAAGAGTAATAACATATAGAAAAAACATAGTACCACCACCCCCACCACAACAACCAACCCCCAAAATAACAGTTCAACAACCCCCATGGTACGAGTACCATCAATAACTCGCATCCCCATAATTCTAAGGATATCAAGGAGGACAACCACAATATGGAGGAGGATATCAAGGAAACAATTATAACACTAATTACCAAGGGTATGGCGAGAGGATATAGAGGGGGATAAAAAGGAAGATATCGAGCTGTATTTAGGGGTGGTTATAAAAACTATCAAGGTGTCGAGAGGATATGAATGATATCAAGGATGATGATACGTAGGGTATCAAATAGGGGGATTAGAATAACTATGAAACAGGTAGTAGAAAATAAGACCATTAATTTTTACAAGTGTGGAAAAGATGGAAAGTTAGAAAGAAATTGTACTAAACCAGAACCATGTGGGTTCTGCCATGAACATGACATTCATGGCTCTTAAAGTTTCCCAAAATCTACACAATTCTACAGAAATGGCAACACTAAGTTAGAAACACTAGGAAAAGATTCCCAAAAGAACATCCAACACATAAGAATAATACCATGGGATGAAGTGGAATATTTAGAGGATGAAAAACACAATAAATAAAAATGACTAGCTCAAGTAAGGGGAAAAAAATAATAAGGAAAAGGAAGAAGCCAAGGAAAATTACTTTAAAACAAAATCTAATAAGAAATAAGGAAGTGAAAAATAAGTACTAATGTACAGAGCCGCGGTAACCACACGAAGTGGCTAGAAAAATGATAAAACAAATGGAAAAAAAAAAACTATCAAATTACCCACTGAAGAAGAATCATCTAGTGAGGAAGAATGGAACCCACGAGGGTTGAGACTAGAACTTCATGATAAGGAACTTACAAAAGGCAAAGAGGTCAAAAATAAGCCTCAACACCGGGAAGAAACAAAATTAAAAAAAAGTTGGAGGATGAGAGGAATGATTTGAAGGAAATAGCTAAAATAACCCTCAAACATGGGTTAATAGAAAAATTAAAACAATTTTGTAAATATTAGGATAAGGAGAAGAAAAATTTAATGTTCAATGAATTGAAACCCCACATAAAAATTAAAAAGATAAATGTATTTCAAATACAAACAACATGGCGGAAATCAGCCATATATTTAAATATTGAAATATTTGACACAACAATCACTAAGATACTATTGGATCTAGGTGTGGATGTAAACATAATGTCCAAAACTACTTGGGAGAAACTTGGAAGACCCTACCTGGATGCTGCAAGATATGACATTGGCCTTGTGGATGGATCAAGGAAATCCCCAATTGGCATATTAAGGAATGTTGAAGTTAACTTTATGGGAATCAAGAAAACAATATACTTTGAAGTTATAGAAAATATTTCCAGAAACCCACATATAATGTCATTCTAGCACTTGAATGGTTTGTTGACTACAATGGGACTTTGAATTTTGAAGAAGAAGAGGTTACACTTGAATCGGATGGAATTGGAGGCAACCTATCATTACTGGACATGAATAAGTGCGAATGGGTGAAGAAGTATGGCATGACACTGAGGATGAAGATTTTGATGACATGCAAGGGATCTATACCTCAATAGGATACAAAATTTTGATAAATATTTTGAACCAAATTCAGAAGGTGAAATTTTAGTTCAAACTGAATCTACAAATGAAAGTTCCAACCATGTAGTAGAATCTTTTGTACATGGATTTTCAAAAGCTATAGTAAAGAAACTATATTATGTGAGAAGAATAACACCTCGAGTAATTAATTTATAACATTACCATTATGAATCTATGGATGAAACAGAAGAGATATACTCACATGCACAAGAATAATTCCAAGAAGAAGATGGATATTTCTCCACAATAGAAAAATCAAAATTGAGGAGGATGATAAGAGAGATGAAAAATTGGAAAAGGCTGGTAAAATGAGTGTACAAAATAAGTCGTGAAGCTTCCCATCATACCTTACCAAAATATTTAGGATTTAGAGATCTAGAGGGATACTAAAAATAGATGGTAAGACTATTTCCAGATTAAACATCCTATATGGAAGCATTAGATGACACACTAACAATCAACACTGCATGTTGGTGGGAAACCCATAAATATAATATATCTCATTGGAAATCATTGGTAACATTTTTCAAAAACATTTATCTAGAAATTGAATGGTACTATGTGGATTTTTTTCATGAAAATTTCTAGAATGGAAAATTGAATTTTTTTCCATGACAACTAAGCCCACACTTAAAAACCTTCAACCGAGTAATGTAAACCTACCCTCCGGCTAATTTTTGACTATGTAAAACCCATAATTTCTGAGAGGAATGTGTTAAATATATTTTTAAAGTATGTTTCATGTGTAGGTAATTTTTTTGGAAGCAATTCATGGGTTCATTATGATCCACTTTGAAGGCACTACTCCTCGCGGCCTAAAAAAGAACATTTTTTGGACTTTTGCACCTAATGAACATCCTCTGAAGATGAATAAAGAAAATATAATGCATCTGAATAGAGTCTGACTAAGATATGATATAATTTGATGTATTTTATAGAATTTCTTCAAGGTGATATAGATTTAGGAACAAGATGTGTAACATCGGGCCACTTATAGCCGATGCAAGGAAATGAAACAAGTGAAAACACTAGTCATCTTGTCCGAGATGGTTTAGGAGCCTTCGATAATTTTGTGAAGTGAAAAACACTCATTGGAAAGAAAATAAGGTCTAATTCACATTTTAAAAATTTGGGATATTTTGTCATTATGATTTTGAGATATTGACCCAACAATACCGGTGAAGATCACTTGATTAGGTGGAGATTAAAATTATAATTATGGGAGTTATAAATGGATTTTGTGCCTGATTCAAAAGTAAAATTGAATATAATTAAACCCTCTACATGCCCCATGTGATAAGTTATACAAAAATTCAAGTTTCTCTCTGGTGGCGTTTTACCTTAGGAACTACTCATGAGTAAAATTAAAAAAAGAGGGTAAATTTTGAATTTCAGGCATAATTAGCTCCTAAAGTGGTTCCATTGGTTTGGGTATTTTTTATTAAAAATCATATAATTTTTCTCATGAAATTCTCATGGAAGATACAGGGGAAAATACTCACTCTCCTAAAGTGGAGATAACAGAGCCAAATTATAAGTTATGGAAATCTACTATAACCAACTTGGTTAAGGAATGGAATGGGTGCATGCATACAGTGGGTGATCTGATAAAATAATAATGAAGGGTACTCCTGTCTAGGATGTTTTCTTTGGTTTTTTCTATTCTTTTAGTTCATGGACTTCTGTTGTTAGTTTGTTGGACTCTTGATGTTAGTTTTTCTATGTCTATTTTTGATATGGTGGATACTTTTGTTTTGTAGTTGGGTTGGTGTTTGTCTTAGTATGGACTTAAATGGATAGTACCTTGGAAATTTTATTTAAAAATTGTAAAATTTTATGGGGTATGGTACCCTCAACCCTCTTTTACCTAATATATAAAAAAAGACTCACTCTTTGGTGTTTATTTCTCGCGAGTTTTTGGTGAAGGAAGGTTTATTATAATTGTCCAAGTTGCACTTTCACACCTTGTATGAAATTTTTCATTTTCACTTTGTGAAAAGGTCCATGGGGTGAAAAAAATTGTGACCCCAAGGAATGAGGATGTTAGTTTTGAAGTTTCGTCACTTAAGTGATTTGTTTGGGTGTTAGGTGAGTGTTATGCACTCACATGCAATTTTGGCCCCATCTTCATGTTCCAGCACCCCACGTCACAATTAGGAGGCCTAATTTCACCTTTTCACTTGGTTAAAAATTAAAATTGATGCAAAAAGTGTGACCCCAAGGAGGATGAAGTGTTTGTGTCACTTAAAACATGACTTGCATGGTTAGGTGTGACAACTTAAACATGTCCCCCTCCATGATAATCTGACCTATGGTGCACTTTGAGAGCCTAGTTTCACCTTTTAAACAAGTTAAAAATTGCATCAGATGAAAAAAATGTGACCCTTGCAATCTTAGTCTCTTCTAGCACTTGAAATCATGACTTTCTCACTAGGAAATAGTTAACTCACCATAATGCAAAACCTTGATCCCCTCTTCATGTTGAGCTTACCTATGGCACATTTTTTCATGTTTACTACACTTTTTCACTATTTCACCACTTTAAAAATGTGGTAAGGTGCAATGGAGGCTCTCAGACCCATTTAGTAAGTGTTAACTCTCTCTTAACCCGAGTTAAGGAGAAGGTGTGCAAGTGAGTCAAGGAGTGGGTTTTCTTAACCATGGTTAACTTTCAAATGTTTAAATCATACTTAACCAAATTTGGAGCCCATTTTAAAATTTATTTTCCCTCAATTTTTATTGTGACTTGTTCATGCTCTAATTTTTCTAAGAAACCCCATGCTCGGAAAAACATTATTGCTCATATCTCACAAATCCTTGCTCTATTTTCCATGAGATTTGAATTGAAGCTTCCCTATATGAATATCATTGGAATGAATTTTTTGAATGAAATAATTTATGGAATCCTCCAAATTTTATTTCCATTTTAAACTTTCATCCATGAAAATATTCATCCTCATATATCTGGAGTTCCAGTGAGCCAAACAAGCTAAAAATCGAGAGCATGAGATCCTCGAAAAATTAGTTTTCCAATGAACACTTTCTTTCTCCATGAAAATAGGTATGATTAGAGTTATGGAGGACTATTATTTTTCACAATTATACCATTTCATACAAATAACACACAGACCTACAAGTTTCCTTTTTAAATTCATGAATATCTGAGAAAAACCCCTAAAAATTGGAGCAAATCATCTCTTTGAGAGGTAGGATTTTGGAGACCTTTTTAACCCAATCTGAAACCCCATGAACAATGTATATTTTTAATAAGTCCAAATTCAATGAACTTAATAATGGTACTAGGTATGAATAAATAATGGATTTGAGATAGTAAGTTCATTCCATGGAAGGAAAAGTGCTCAAAAGTGACAATTCAGTGAAATTGCCAAAACTAGTCACCTATGAAAGACTTACTAAAAATAGAAAGTATCCAAAAAATATTGAAATGGTCATGGTTTTTCATCATCCATTCCTCACTAGTTTAAATATTTATGGAGGCCAAACTCATGCTTTTAAAAGTGTGGAAATTGGCATTGTGTTTCAAACAAAAGAGAATCCTTCTTAGTTCCCAATTTAGGTCATAGTGGAGCATCCCAATCTTAATGTGCTTCGACTTCACCGGATAGGTTGAGAAAAGGATTTAAGCATGTTCCATCCATTATATCACCTTAATTCATTACATGGTTTAGGTATTCTTCACCACATATCATTGACTTCTCCGTATACCCAAGGTTTGGTATCACAATGTTGAACTATACTGAGCATTGGTCTCGGTTTTCATCGAGGACTTGATGGTTTGAATGAATTTAAGTGTTTCAAGGATTTAAGTCTTGTTAAAGGGAGAGAAATATTAATTCATCATTTTTCTCATCACTCCTCTTCCCAATATGTTCAAGTAGTGTTGCAGAGGTTCATCATTTCTAGAGTGTTCAAATGTCTTCATCATAGATCTTCATCATCACATCACATTTGAGGGTCATCATGAGTCAATTTTTTATCTTCATCACCATCGAAGTTTATTCTCATCTTCATCGAGGGTGGAGGCATCTTCATCCATGCTTTGGAGCATTTCCTCTTTCCTCTCCTCTCTCATTCTCTCTCTTATTATTTCCTCCTAATTCCTCATTGTACATGATCATGATGTTTTTCCTATTCATTTAAGTTAAAATGAAATATTTTCAAGATGTAAAATTACTTCCTCAAATTATAAGAGGGGTACTTAATTTTTTATTTCCTAGGATAATGAAGAGTCACAAGTTGAATATGAACATGAACAATCATGTGGGGGTAGATGAAGAGGTGAATTGTAATGCTATAAAAGGATATGATCTCCTCATTATAAGACTATGGTTAATCTTGTTTACTATCTTCCCATATTCTCTTTAGGAACAAGTGATCAAATTCTTCTTTTCCTTGTCTAAAATTTCTATCTCCATCTCAACTTCATACTATGAGCAATTGTAATTGTGTAATATCATGGAAGCAAACTTTGTGTTGATTGTATCTTGTTCCTCTTATCTTGCTACTGCTTTTTCTCAATGAATGTGTGCAACTACACTTGATTTTATGTTGGTAAACTATGCATGTGTTATTTATAATATAAAATATCTTCTCATGTTTTCTCTCCTCACCTTTATCCCTCACGATTCCTCTTTTTTGTTCTACACAAGCACTTTGCCATAGGTATAGGGAAGTATTCTTGTGTGATCCCGATCTTTGGGCCACCCAAGAAATTATTTTAGACTGTATTCATTTCCTTGATTTCAATAAATGGAGACTCCCCATTCAAGCATAGGGACCTATTCCTCAAACATTGGTGAAATATCACAATTTTTCCTAGCAAAAATTATTTTGCCAACACGACTATACCAGAATACATAGGAGAAGGATACCCACACCAACACATCTAGGCATGTGAGCGACACTATTAGATATTTGAGAAAACTCTCCCATTTTATGGATTTAACTATTTTTCTTGACACTTGGACCTCTACCTAGGATGTGTTACATGCATCAAGAAACCAGAAAAGAAACAAAAAATGGGATCAAGTTATAAAATATTTTTTTCACACCTTCAACACGGGATGCGAATATAAATACATCAAGATCACTTTAAAATATTAGAAATTTCCTATTCTTAACTTCAGAATATGTTACAGATCAATCTTCAAGAGGAAACCCAGTCTAATAATGCAAAAACAAACTTCACAAGGAACAACCAACTAATACAAAATAAATAGCATTATGCTTTACAACAGAAAAATAAGAGAGGGAAGAAAAACCTGAAAATTTAAAATACAAAACAACGGAATGAGAAAGAGAGGTAGTAGAAACAAAAATAGAAGAAAAAAATATTTCTATCAACCACAAAAGCTAATGAATGAAAAGAATGGGGTTAAAGGAGAAGATAAAATTGCAAAAATAGGATATTATTGGTCTAAAGAGGAAGTAGCTAAAGTAGTGGAATTACTTAAAGAATTCCAAGACATATTCCATAAAGATTTTAAGGAGTTATGTGGAAGTAAAGAAGAGGTGGGAAAAATAAAAATCCAAATCAAAGAAGGAATTAAACCTCTCAAGAAAATACCATATAGGTTGAATCCCAACCTAAAATTTAAAGTCCAACCCGAAATAGACAAGATGTTGAACATGGGGATAATTAAACTAGTGGATAAGCCCCATAGTGGTAAAAAGTATGAAAAGTGGAGAAATAAGAATCTAGATTACAGAGAGTTAAATAAGGCATGTGTACATGACCCATTTCCTACACCATTCATAGAAGAAGTATTAGAAAATGTGGCAGGAAGAGAAGTTTATTCATTCACTGATGGGTTCTCTAGTTACCATTAAGTGAGAATTACACCGAACGACTAACAAGAAACAACATTTGCTACATAGTGGGGATCCTTTATGTACATAGTAATTCCATTTGTCCTAAATAATGCGCCTATCATCTTCATCTAGATTATGATCTATACATTTAAGGAATTTATTCATGATTTCCTAGAAGTGTAATTGGTCAATTAGATAGTATATTTCCTATTGAAAAATCACATACAAGTCATAATAATAATGTTTCAAAGATGTCATGCACTACAAATATCATTAAATATGAAGAAATGCATCTACCTTAACCCATTAGGAAAACTATTGGGCCACATAATTTGCAAAGAAGGACTATTGATTGACGTTTAACTATAACACTTTCATTACCGAAAACACAAAAGTATGTAATAACAATCCTAGGTTTGAAGCTATCCTAGGAAATTAATAAGAAATTATGCATAGATTACTTCACCATTGGAAGAATTACTAAAGAAAAGGACTAATAAGCATATAGAATGGACTAAGGCATGTGCAAATGCTTTTGAAATGCTCAAAGATAAGATTCTACATGCACCTATTCTCATATTCCCATATTGGAAGGTTCCATTTCATGTTCATGTGGATGCATTAGGCATAGCAATAGGAGCAGATAAGCACAATCACGAGAAAATATGGATCATTCCATAGCATAAATGTAAGACACAAATTGTCTAAAGTTGAAAAAAATTATTCCACAACAAAGATATAATCCCAAGTATGGTATATACATTGCAAAAAGTTAGACTTTATTTATTCACAACACCATGTGTATTCTATACAGACCATGAACCTCTCAAGTACCTTCGAATAGGATAGTGTTACAAGGAAGAATATGCAGATGGATGATGTTATTTCAAGAATTTGACTTCACCATATCAATAAAACTAGGGAAGTTAAATAATGGACTAGACTATCTATAAAGAATTGAAAGAGGAGAAGATGCAGGCCTTATAGATGTTGACTTTCTAGTTGCACATCTCTTTATAATAGAATCTATTCCCAAGGAATTGGATGATATAACATTGTTGCTAACAACATGAGATTTTCCCGTGGAATACACAAAAAACATAAAAGGAATTTATAAAAGTGCTCCTTCCCATTTACATTGATTTAAGGAAATTACATAAAAGGGACAAGATCAATTCCTTATACATGTGGTATTAGAACATGAAATAAATAACGGTGGAAGAGGATCTCATGAGGGAAAATAAATATTCCATAATGGAGGAGATACAACCACTAGAAATATAATGATAACAGGATTATGGTGGCCCACATTATTCCGTGATGCACACAAGCATGCTAGATCATGTGATATTTGTTAATGGGTAGGAAAACCCAACGCTAGAGATGAAATTCCTTTAATGTTAGTACTTGCACTAGCCCCATTTGAGAAATGGGCTATAGACTTCATTGGACCAATAAAACTTACTGCAAGACATTCACAAGCAATATTTATCATCACAGGAACAAAATATCTAACAAGATGGGTGGAAGTTATACCTACAAAAGACTCACTATAGGAACTGTGACTAATTTTATCTATGAAAATATTATTACAAGATTTGGATGCCCATTAAGCATCACAAGTGACCAAGGAAAACATTTTGTCAATGCTACAATCAAAGAGCTTCTGGAACACTTTATGATAAATCATAATAGAAGTACACCATACCACCCTCAAGTAAATGAAGCAAGTGGAAGATTTCAATAAAGTGTTGGGAAAGGTACTCAAAAAAATAGTATTACTAGATTTGTATGCCCATTAAGCATCACAAGCAACCAAGGAAAACATTTTGTCAATGCTATAATAAAAAAGTATGGCACACTTTATGATAAATCATAATATAAGTACACCATACCACAACTCAAGTAAATGGCATAGTGGAAGATTTCAATAAAATGTTGGAAAAGGTACTAAAAAAATAGTTCATTTCAGAAATTAGATTGGGATTTGAAGATACCGACATCATTATGGGCATACCACACAACATACAAAAGGATTACAATGTAATCGCTTTACAATTGGTGTATTGACTAGAATCCACGGTCTAATGCATTTTATACTCCCAAGTCTTAGGGTGGTCATAGCCTTCAAAATGAATGAAGATCCATTAGTTACATGAAAGGATAATTGAATTAGAAAAACTGGATGAAAAAATATTCATAGCCGCCTATAATCAAACACAAGAAAAATGTAGGAAAAAGGCATGGCATTATAGACACATTAAACAAAAAGAATCCAATATAGGATATCAAGTCCTACTCTATGATAGAAAATGGAAAATACCTAGTAAACTAAAAATGTGATGGTTAGGCCCTTACATTATAAAATATATTTTACCATCAGGAGCCACCAAACTACAAAATCTATAGGATAAAGAATTATCGGCTATATAAATGGAGCATGGCTAAAGCATGAAATGCAACAAAATTTTGGAAATAAGAGAAAAAAATCTACAACAAAAAAAGAAAAGAAGAAAGAATAGTTGAAAGATACAAGTAATTATAACCCAAAAGAAAAAGAAAGCCAAAACAAATCAAGAAGTAGAAAATAAATACAAACAAAATACAAAAAGTGAAGAAAGAAAAAAAAGGAAACCGTGGAAAAATATATAGAACAAAAAACTGAAAAAAATGAAAATTAAATTCAAATAAAAAATGGAAATAAAGATCCACAAAAAAAACATGAAACAAAGTAGAAAAAAATGTGAAACGGTGAAGTGATAACAAAATCACGAAAGTGAAGAAAGGAATGAAACCAAAAAACAAAAGAGAATGTAAGAAACAAAAAAACATGAAACAAATGAAAACAAAAACTATGGCAAA
The DNA here is from genome assembly GCA_018340775.1 of Taxus wallichiana var. yunnanensis. Classification (NCBI taxonomy): domain Eukaryota; kingdom Viridiplantae; phylum Streptophyta; class Pinopsida; order Cupressales; family Taxaceae; genus Taxus; species Taxus wallichiana. The sequence goes on from CM031244.1 coordinate 639,226,072, forward strand.
GGAGAAGAGAATAATGAAGAAAACTGCAAAGGAGAAGCCACAAATCAAATGAACTTAGAACATTTTTGTAGCTAAAACTATAAATAAGGTAGGCAGAAATAAAAAGTTATAAAAACAAGATCTAAGGAGTAAAATGACTCACATTGGCAAGAATCTATAAGGAAAAAATGCGAGACATGAAAAGAGAGCAAATTGAGCTAGGGTATATGAAGAAGTAAACAAAGCACTCAAGTATAATGGCAACCTAGACTATTTTTATGCAATAAGAGCTTCCAAATATGAAATTTCAAAAGTGGACACTTAAATCTATGCTCCCATACCTGGTCATGTCCTTTTCCCATTTACCATTCAAGGTTACACATGCGTGAGATACGGAAAATATATACACTCGGTAATCATGGAATACAACAATACTCCTTCAACGGACTCAATAAACAAGTATAATGGAATATAAAAACAATTCCAAAGTTATTGTGGAATTAAAGCTAGATGTTTGGAGTAGAATTACATATTTTTCCATGGTAGATAATGCAATTAGGGTTCTTCTTAATCACTTACATAATGAAATGTTATACCTAGACCAACCATACCGGATGAATACCATGATAATAGAGAGAATCATTGGACTATTGAAAAAAGGCATTCATAACTAAATAAAAATAAGACAACGATGCAAAAACCATGTGATTGATGGGTGTCACCATGTCAAAAATAGGAGTGTGGATTATAGAAATCAAGAGTAACATCTTAAGGTATGTTGTTAAATATATTTGTTCAACAATGTATCATACAAATATGGAATATGATTCTCCTTAGATAAGTGCAACAGTTTCCCTAAACTTGATCATAACCCAAGATGAATATAACCTATGTGAGGTTATTTTGTTGAATTCTATGAGAATACTAGAAAAATTAAGGAGGGGAAACATACCTTTTTCTATGGATCACTTCTATTATGTCTAGCTATATATTTCATGAACACCCTACCAAGAAAAATAGAGGAAGATCAATGGAATTAAGAACTACCCATAGTAGAAAAGATATTGGCTCACATGAACACCATGCCTCAAGTATAATAGATTACATCTCTAATAGGGTGGATAGACAACATAAGGAAGATAGTTGTAAAAAAGATAGAATTTCATAACAAGTAGTGGAAAAATATGAGAAAGAGATGGTCATTATAGTAGACATTGATTACACTTTCCTCGCCATTTCATTGCCTAGATTGCACACATTGAACAACTTTCATATGAAGCATCTAATGAACTAGTGGCAACCATAATTCAAGACATTACGAATCTTCCCGTGGATATTACAAAACTAGTACCTCTAAACATCGACATTACAATTGTAAAGACATGGGGAGAATTACAACAAAAATATCCAGATGATTATGATCAAGGAAGAGAAAACCCACCTATGACAGTTGGGCAAGAAATAGGAAATAAGAAGGTAAGGCCAAGAACATATAAAAGAATAACTCAAACAAAAAGACAAACCCTCCTCCACAACCACTAGTAAAAATAAAGAAGACTATGGTACTAAGGAGAACATTGATAGAATAAGAAACAAGTGAGAAAATAAGATATTGAGAAGTAGATACAATGAAAATATCATATTCAAAGAGTGAGAAGTCACAACATATAACACCAACTTGATGAGTCCATAAATCAACTCATCATAGCATCCATATAGCTATAATTTTTACTCCTAAAAACATTAATCTATGCATGGGAATGTTTTAAATAGTTATATCTAGATGAATTCCCCCTTTTTGTCTTATGCAAACTAATGACCAATGGAACTTTCACTAACTACTTTGTAGAGTGATTTGGTGACATATGCAGGCTAATGAGGTGCATTTTCTACCATTTTGAGCAGTTGTAGTCAAGGAGACCGAGTCCACACCACTAAGCTATTTTGGAGGATTGACCCATAACCATCTATAAACGAGGACCCCTGTTTCTAGCAGAATTATAGGGTGTCATGGAAATTTTATGAAGTTTTTATTAGTTAAATTTTTTTCCTATATTTTTGGCATGTGTTGTAATCAATGATCTATAAGACACATCCTTTGAATTGTTTCTTAGTTAGTAGTTTTTACCAATATTACAATAGTTAATAGAAGAATTTATTTTCAGTTGCACTCTAGAGTATGTGATGAACTTATTTCGATCAATATAATACATGTTGTTTTGAGTATATGTTTGTGTTGAAGATCCTCAATCCTAAAGTAGAGAAAGGGCCCACTCAACTAAGGATATTGGAGGATTGGTATTTCATGCAAGATCTTTATATTTTCTTAGTTTCAGTTTTAGTATCTTGGTTTGATAATTATCTGAATGCAATATTGTATTTCTTTATTTCAACGTATTTCCTTTACTTTATTTGATTTCAGCAAGTATTTCATTACAAGTAAATATTTCCTTTAACAAGCATTCTATTGATTACTATGTTTTAGTAGCTTAGATGCATTTGATTTATGTTGCTTTATGTTTGGTAGTTTAAATATTTTAGTAGTTTTAGTGAGAACAAGGAAACCAATACTAAACAAACCCCCCCCAAAAAAAAAAAGAAGCGACATAACACTGAGTTGCATATCCACTTCTCTACATACAGCCTTAAACACAACCCTCGTTTATAATGACATCAATGTTTCAAGAAGTTGATTAAATTATTGGAAGTTACAACGAACCATCAATTTTGGCACCATTTATAGGGACAACATAATCAAAACATGCCATTCTATTCATATTCTATGCTATAGGTGTTAGTGAAGTTAAGTTATGCAACCAGTAGAGATCATAAATCGTGCCTTCATAATAAATATTGATGCACATGCTACACGATGCTCAAGGGATATTTATACCTCAAAAAATCAAATAATATCCCCAACTAGAGCACGTGTAGTAAACATTGATAACACTACTCCTGAGAGTGACATTTGAATCTAATACCACACCTGTGAGTGATACTAAACAATCTACATCATCTTATTTAGAACCTGAACAACTTTTAAAAATGGGAGACAATGGAAACAATGATGAAAGACCCTTGGGTAGAACCTTTACCTACCCCATTTTCTTAAATGAGGATGAGGAAGCACCTATGAAAAACATTTCCCCATCCATTTTTCCTATCTTTCAAGGAATGTCCATAGAATATCTAGACCAATTCTTGTTTGAATTCAAAGTTCTCTATCAAACATATGACTACAAAATAGATAACCAGAAACTCAAGCTCTTTCCTTCCACCCTCAAGGACTCTTCCATGAGGTGGTTTATGGGATTTCCCTCTAACTCCATTCATTCATGGGAATAGATGGAGACTTCCTTTTGGAAAAATACCAAGACTATTGTAGGGGATGAGATAGGAGGGAAGAGTTCTTTTAGATGAAACAAAAAGAAGATGAAAATCTGGAAGATTACCTAGACAAATTCATTTTTGTCCATAGGAGAAGTGGTTATGAGTTGAATGTAGAAATAACCAAGACAATCTTCCTTAAAGGAATTGATGATGAAACCAAATAATCCCTCCATCTCATGGGAGGAGGTGATGTACACAAACTCACCATGGCACAGATTACTAAGTTATGTAGGAGCTACTCTAGAACAAGGGGAGGCCTAGAAGAAGGAAAACATCAAAACATGCCTTTGGTACCTCATAACTTCTAGAAGAGATGGCCAATATGAAAATAGACATCTTGACACAATTAACTTCAACCATGGATGGGTTGAAAGCTAAGAACAATGTTGCAAAAGAACCCCTAGACATATACTATCCCAGATGTAGGAAAATGCATCCTTTGAAATAATTTCATCTTGATATCATAGAAATGTGTTTGATCTGTGATGTCCTTGACCATGACACCAACCATTATACTCTCCTACCTCAACTGAAAGAGATATTGAATGCCATGAATCAAACGACTAGAGAAGTAAAATTTGTTCAAAGATCAAATAATCAGTCTTCTTATGCCCCTAGACCTACTTAGAACCCCTGGATGATGTCATGGCCCAATCAGACTCCTCCACCAACTTGGGGACAACCTGATTAGACACCACCAAACTAGATGGCCTACCCAAATCCACAACCATGGATGCCTCCATACAATCAGCAAGGCTAGACACCACTAGCCAATGCACATCCATGGCCAAACCAACAATGGTCACCCTAGCAAAACTATAATCATCTAATGAAGTTTAAACAACAACAAAAACCTTTAATACCTCCACCATAACAAAATCATCAGCAAGGGAAAGCATCAAAAACTCAAATTCCATCCCAGTTTGTCTCAAACCCCAGAAATCAACAAATAGCTTCAATTAATGAAGCAAGACAGGGTGAGACAATGCAGGATAATTCCATTAATAATTTACAAGCTGAGTTTTGGACAGATAGTGAATAATACTCTAATAGTTATTACTAAAGTACCTAAGGAAAGTGAGAGAACTGAACATGTTCCACAAACACAAGAAACTAGGGATGACCAAGAGAAAGACAAGAATGTGCATGCAACTCCTTTCCCAGAGAGATTAAAATAAATACAGAATGGGGAAGAGACAACACTAGTTTAGGAGCTGAAAATTTTGAATATTGAGGTCCCACTCTTAAGAGAAATAAGGGACATTCCCAAATTAAACTAGACCATTAGGAACCATTACATAAAGACACTAGGAAAGAAGAATAAATACCCAAAAATAATCAAATTAGAAGGAAATCTAGCTGACCTTGTAGCTGGAAAACTTATTTCACCAAAATATGGGGACCCTGGGAGTCTAGTCATTACTATTTTTGTAAATGGTCAATCAATATATAATGTTTTGGTGGATCTTGGTGCTACCATCAATGTCATAACAACAGATACATTCAATTTTTTATCCTTGATAGGATTATAGCCAACCAATATTGTCCTCTAGTTAGCATATCAATCTATTGTTGTACCAAATGGAGTAATTGAGGATGTTATGGTTATAGTTGAATCTTGGGAATATTCAGTAGATTTTATGGTCTTACAGCCTAAATCTCAAAATATGGGATATCCAGTCATCTTAGGAAGACCCTGGCTAGCTATTATTATTGCTACCTACATTGACTATAGGTCAAGAAAAATGATTATTTCAAATGGGAAAAAAGTAGAGTATTTCTCTTTATGCTCCTGCCCAACCATATGTGAATGTTTGTGAATGTTTGTGGCTAGATTTTTCAAATACTAACAACATGAGTTCTATTTTCTAGCCACCATTGCAGTGAAAAATCATATGGAATAAATTTTTGAGACATACCCAATGTTTGATGAAGATGATATTGTGGCTACGGAAACCAAAACTGTGGCTACGAAAACAAAAATTATGGCTATGGAAATGATTATTTTGAACTCATAAGAGAACATCACCTTGGTAAGTGAGATTTATATAGAGGGTTGTGAAGAGACCTATGATTACCATGAAGGCCACACATCCACTAATTTTCATTGTCCTTTAGCCAAGATTGTATCCCTTGAGAACATGACTATTTTTCACATGTTACAACCTCATGCTTGTCCCTTAAAATCTTTGATTGCTGAGATAGAACTTGCTATTTTGAAAGACACTAAACAAGTAATTATTGAGGTAGGAAAAGAACTGACCATTGGTAATAACTTAGGAGATAACCAAGAGACTAGGGTCATAGACATCTTGAGGAATCATTCAAATATTTTTCTTGGGATTATACTGACATGAAAGGGGTTCATCCAAGCATCTGGACTCATCATATTTACATTGAGGATGTCAAACCAGTCAGAAAGCCAAAATGAAGGATTAATCTAGCACTAAGAGACATTGTCAAAAATGAAATAGAGAAACTATTGAGGGTAGGATTCATCTATCCAATATCTGATAGTCAGTGGGTATCACCTCTTGTTATAGTTCCCAAGAAAAATGGTAAGTGGAGAATCTATATAGATTATAGGGAGCTTAATAAGTCCACCAAGAAATATTACTTTCCCTGCCCTTTATCAATCAGGTTTTGGAAAATTTGGTAGGTAATAAATAATTCTCCTTCTTGGATGGGTTTAGCGGATACAACCAAATTAGTATAGCACCCATTGATCAAGATAATACCACCTTCACTTGTCCCTAGGGTACATTTGCATAAAAATTTCTACCATTTGGACTTTGTAATGCACCTTCCACCTTTCAAAAGAGAAATTTTAGCTATTTTTGTAGACCTCGCCAATGATTGTGTTGAAGTTTATATGGATGATTTCATTGTCCATGGGTCTACTTTTGAGGAATCTTTGAGCAATCTTGAAAAAGTGTTAACTAGATGTGAGAAACACCAACTCTCCTTAAGTCATGAAAAATTCTTGATAATGGTTGATCAGGGAGTTGTCTTGGGTCATCATATCTCTGCTAAGGGTATCCAAGTTGATCCTAAAAAGATAGAATTCATTACTAAGTTTCCCACACCAATAAATCAAACAAACATCAAAAGTTTCTTGGGACATGCAGGTTATTACAAACGGTTCATAAAATATTTTAGTAATATTGTTGCACCAATGTTCTCTCTGCTAGAAAAATACTATGTTTTTTAATGGACTCCTCAATGTCAACAATATTTTGAAGTTATAAAGGATAAATTGACCACTACCCTAGTCTTGAGAGGACCCAATTGGGGTTATCCTTTTCATATTCACATTGATGCTTCCAAGACAACAATGGGAGCTATTCTTGGAAAAAAATGTAAAGAATAACAAATGTATGCCATGTATTTTATCAAAAAAAATCTGAACCCTACAGAGAGAAACTACACCACCACTGAAAATTAATTTCTAGCTATTTTTTACTCTATGAACAAATTTAGGCACTATAATATTTGTTATAGTATTTTTTTGTATACAAACCATTCATCCATAAGATACTTAATGAATAAACTAGTAGTAGGGGAAAAATTATCAAGTAGTTACTTATTTTGTAGGAGATTAACTTGAATATTATTGATAAGCCTAGAAAGGCTAATGGCATTGTTGACTTCCTTTTAAGATTGAATGTTTTAGGAGAAGAGGAGGCAGTTCAAGATCACTTCCCGGATGAGAAATTGTTTGCAATATCAGCACACCCTCCATGGTTTTCTAATCTTGCCAATTATCTAACTACTGAGGAAGTTTCCATCTTACTTTACTAGTAAAGAATGTAAAATAACATTGCTACATACAAATGGTGTAATGGAATTTTGTTTAAATGTTGTCCTGACATGATTCTTCATAGGTGTGTTTGAGAAGATGAAGTATATGACATACTGAGAGCATGTCATGATGAACCTAGAGGAGGACACTACTTAGTAAAGAGGAAAATTCATAAGGTCCTTGGATTTGGGTACTACTGGCCCTCTCTCCACAAAGTTATCAAGAAATATGTATGGAAATGTGATGCATGTCAATGAATGGGGAAGCCTACTCTATCTTTTGAAATTCCCCTTAATCCTCAGTTGGTCTTAGGGCCATTTGAGAAATGGGGGATTGATTTCATTAGACCTATAGACCCCTCATCCTATGGAAAAGAGTACATGTTGGTGTGCACTGACTATGTTACAAAATGGGCTGAGGTTCAAGCACTGACATCTGCCAATGAGGATGTTGTAGTTGAATTTTTGTACCACAAGATCATGCTAAGGTTTGGAGCTCCCAGAGCTATAGTATCTGATCAAGGACCTCAATTCGTGTCCAACATGATTGAGGCATTTTTGAAGATTTACTAGATCAAGCATAGGAAATCATCACCATACCACCCCAATCCAATGGGTAGGTGGAAGTCACAAATAGAGAACTGGAAAACATATTGACTAAATTTGTCAATGTAGATAGGAAGAATTGGGTGCCAAGACTACCTAAAACAATCTAGGCATACAACACAACTTAGAAAACCACCATTGGTTTCTCCCCATATGAACTAGTATATTAGAATAAGTCATTTCTTCTAGTAGAATTTGAGTTACAGACCTAAAGGACAACACTGAAGATAGGAATTGATTTGGATAAAGCTTAGAGAGAGAGAGAGAGTGATGAAGCTTGATGAACCAAATGGAATCACAATAGCATATTGAGATCCTTCACCACTAGAGGAAGGTATGACATGAATCTCATATCAAGACCAAGAGATTCAAAGAAGGATATGGTACCTTGTTATTTGACTCAAAATACTAGCAATTCAAAGGGAAACTAAGAACAAGATGGCTCATATTGTACCAAATTGAAAAAATATATGATAATGGATCGTGAGATTGTTTCCAATTGATGGTGATAGAAGAACTCTGTTAGTGAATGGCCATAGAATGAGGTTGTATTTGAAACCTCGGGATAAATAAACCTTCACTATTGACATATAGTGATGATAGGAATTCGATTCAATGGAAGATTTCAACTCTTCCAACCATGAGTAGTTTGTTAGGAATCTAAAAATAAAGGAAGAAGACCATAGTTCTGATTATTGTCCTCTTCCCCCCTATATCTAAAAAACCCAAAAATATGTTTTCTTTCATGCATGCAAATAAAGGTTAGAGATGTAATTTATCAACATGTGTATTAACCATGATTTTTTTCAATGTAGGAAGTGGAGCGCTAACAATCAAAAGGATGTTGAGCTGGTAAGGTGATGTGTACTTAATTTTTTCTATGGATATTAACTATGATGAACTTCCCAATGCATTTATTAAAACTATAAAACCAAATCCAACAGAGTAATTGGAGAGATAAGGGGTAATGATGGTGAGTAAAGGCATGTTGTCACTCTTTTTAGGAATGACATATGACACGAGTGATAAGGATGGTAGTATAGGGGCCATGCAAAGGAATTAAAATATTTCCACCTTGAATGATCCATAGGGATCCAAAATGACTCTACTTTATCAAATCAGCCAACACGAAGAAGAAAAAAATGATACACGAGAGGTTCTATCTATTTAGTGATAGAATGCCACCCTATGTAGGGTGGCGATTCAGAAATGCAACCGCCACCCCACCAAGGCAGCAATCCTTGCTCTTACAAATAGAAAATAAAATATGATGTGAACAGTCCTAGAATTCCAAAGGGTGTCCATGTCTCTTCTTTTGCATGACCTTTCCCATTCTCCAATGCATGGGAGAACATGAGAAAGGCTATAAATGCATGTTATGGAAGAGAACAAAGGCATCAAATCATGAAGCAAGTGAGTAAGAAGATCTTAGTGTTGAAAATATGATTTGTATAAGTAAGGAGTAATTGAGATAGAGCAAGCAAGTAACTAGGAGGAAGTGTGAGATATTATCTACTTCTCTTTCATACTTATTGTAATTTATGTATTTATTATTGAATTGGCCAATAAAAGTGGGAAGAAAGATCAATTTCCCTTCCCGACTGGTTTTCCTCCTTTCGAGGTTTTCTAGGATAAAATTGTTGGTGTGTGAGTCTATATTCTTTCCTTTTCGCAAATTGTTGATTCTAACAATAAGTATAATTCACTCACTAGCTATCTCTATTATTTTCTAAGAGAAAGTAGAACAACAGCGATTAATTGTGATTATGTGGATAATTCCAAAGTTGAAAAGTTTATAGATAATTTTGGTATCGAGCTAACAATTATCCAAGACTCTAGTATTCGTTCTTGGATTTTTATACAGTGACGAGATCTAAAGGTGAAGAGGCTTTAGCTTAGGATCCAAAAATTTCTACAAATAAGTGGAAGCACAGATAATTTGGGGACAAATGGACGAAGACAACTTGAGTGCGTAGAATTGAGATGTTGGAGACCATGATAGATAGGATGTTTAGAAGGAAAGAAGAGATTGTTGATTTATAGAAGACAACTTCTATCAAACAAGACTCCATGGACTCAGTGGTTCGGGGCTTAGCTGAAAAGTTTGGCATACGAAGGAGTCACCATGAGGAAATTTATGCGGAAGAGCATGAAGAATAGAATTCTAACACAAGAGAAAAGGTATAATCCAATCATACTCCTTTTAAAGTTGAAACAAAATTTGAGATTAAAAGATTTGAAGGACAAGTAGATGCGAGTTTCTTGATAAATGGTTAAAACACTTAGATGTCTACTTTAGCATCCATAATGTCACTTTGAGGCACGGTGGGTCAACTTTACACATCTCAAGATGGGAGGGACATGCTATGGTTTCATGGGAAACCCATCTAGGCACTTATGAAAATAAGAAGCATCATATTGTGAAATCTTGGCAAGAATTTAACGAATTACTTAGAGATAACTTCTATCCTTTTGGCCATAAGACTGACCAAATGATTAAATGGAAGTATTTTAGACAAGGAAATGGTCAAAGTGTGTAGGTTTACACTACGGAGTTTCGAGAGACAAGCCATGTTTCTTAACATGGAATTGGGGTAAGGATATTCTAACCAAGTACTTATGAGGACTTCACACTCACCTTCAAAGAAAATTCATCTCCACAAATCCCAAATATCTCAACAAAGCATGCGTACAGTGTAATACATAGATGATAAAAAGAAGCAAGGAGAAGCAGAGCCAAGGGTAAAGCAATCAACAAATCAGTAGAAGAGAGTTTGGGAAAACAAGTAAGCTATTGATGGCGAATCACATCACCCCACGAATATCGTAACTCAATGGGTTGAGACTCTCTGCATCCCATTGCATAACATGGAGCTTTTCCCAAGTGTGGGACCTTGCAAATTGGGAAAGATCTATGGATAAATGTCGGTTCCTATTCCTCTGCATTCGGATGCACACATAAAAATGCGGTGGGTTTACTAAAAACCTAATCTAACTTTCCAAGGAGACGGGGTAAGAATATGCATAAAAATAAACCTAAACTAATAAAGGTGATGCACCAAGGAATGAAGAACACTGTCTTGCCAATAAACACAAACCATTAAAATGCAATGCAAGATCATGCATAGATAACCAAACTTGCAGTGAAATATCGGGAGGATGCAAACAAACATAGAGGGTTGAGAATCATCCATAAACATGCATTATTTGCTCAAAGATTGATACAATACACTACAAAATGCCAAGAGGAAAAGTTGCATTATAGTTTTAGACGGGAGGTTTGAACTCCACAAATTTGCCTGCCAAAGAGAAGAAGGGAGGGAAAAAACAAGAATGTCCAACCTTTAGAAAGAAGCCCCTCCTTACAATTTATAGGAAGAATGAGAGAGGGAAGAGAGAGGAAATCCAAATCTACCCCAACCACCTCCAGGTTGTATTTAATTCATCTCATTATGGCAGTAGGTGAGAACCCTAACAAACCCAAAAAATGGTGAACTATATTTTACATTTTTGAAAAACTTTTCTCACCCAATTAAATATATCTAGTCATAGTTGGACAGAGGACCTTGTAAGATTTCTGAAAATTCCAACCTTGCATGAATCCGAGCTCCCTATGAAAAGTTATGGCCATTTGAATATTCCCCAAGTCAGGGTTTGTTTCCAGTCGGGTTCGGGTTCTCCTTTGCATTTGCATCAGGTTTGGAGGGTGCCTCAACATGTTTTCACCCCATGATTTCCTGACTCCAAAACCCAATTTTCCTAAGTAGAGTTTTGGGTTTTTGAAACTCCCAAGCATCGAGACATGCCTTGCGATTTTCATGCTTCATGTCTCATGTTTCTCGAAACCGAAACCTGAAATACTTTGTGTCGGGTTTTTGAACCTCTCTAACATATTTCCTTTGTGTCATTGTTTATATTTACTCGAAGGGTAGATATATATAACAATAACAAGGGTAAGTGGAAAGCCAAAGGTAAAAAATCTGCCACTACTTTGAATACTTATAAAGATCCCAAGAATTTTTGTAAGAAGCGTGATATAAATGGTCATCTTGACACTACATGTTGGAAGTTACATCCGAGTTACATCCAAATAATTAACCAAGGACTCAAAAATTCCATGACAAGCTGTGTGAAAATAGAAGGGAGGTGGAAATTGAAGATGAATCGATGTAGACAAAGGTTTAGATGCACTGACCACCAACATGGATAGCCGGGAAGAGGAGATGAGTAGACTATTCCAGATCAAGAGAACTAAGGTAAATGCTTTGGTTGATACCGGTTCTTAGTCTAACTTATTTTTGAAGCATTTGTAAAGAAGCTTGGTCTTGATACTTACAAACATCCACACCCTTATCCTTTGGGTTGGGTGAAGAAGGATGTTGAAATTCAAGTAACAAGAAGATTTAAGGTCAAGTTTGGGATAAATTCCCAAATATATTGATTTATTTGAAGGCTGACGTTATTCCACTTGATGCTTTTGATGTTGTATTCGGGAGTCCTTACTTGTATGTTAGGGATGCTATATTCATGAGGAGGGAAAGCTGGTATATATGGGTCAAGGAAGGGATCAGCTACAACATCCGAGCACACCGGCGTAAGACCAGAGTTATTATGGTAAGTGCTTAACCAAGAAAAACAACTTATTCATGAAAATCATAATCAGTTTTGTTTACTTTTATTAAAGGATAAAAAGATGGGGTAGAAGTTGCGAGAGATTTCTAACCGGGGAAAGAATGATTTGGATAGTATTTTCAAGTCTTTTCAAAAAGTATTTAAGGCTCCTAGCGAGTTACCACCAAAATGGGAAGTAGATCATGAGATTCATCTATTGCAGAATCCCCTCTATCAAACATCGGGTTATATAAGCAATCCTTGCTCAAAAGTCTTGAAGTAAAGAAACAACTCTAGGAACTACTAGACTAAGGGGTGAAATGTCTGAGCACCTCACCATGTGGTTCGCCTATTGTGATGGTGCCAAAGAAGGATAGTTATTGGAGAATGTGCATCGACTACCGTGCTTTGAAAAATATCACCATAAAGAATAGATATCCACTTCCCGCATAGATGATCTCTTGGACCAGCTTCAAGTATGCCAAATTTTCACGAAGTTGGATCTCAAGTCGAGTTATCACCAAGTCGAATGAAGTAGGAGGATATATGGAAGAATTCCTTCAAGACAAAAATGGTTTGTATGAATGGTTAGTACTTCCTTTTGGGTTATATGCAATACACCTGCTACATTTATGATATTGATGAATGATGTATTGCGGGATTTCATAGATTCATGTGTTATTGTATATCTAGACAATATCTTGATTTTTAGTTCCACATGGGAAGAACATCTAACTCATTTGCAACAAGTCTTGTAAGTTCTTAGGGAGAAACAATTTCTTTGTAATATGAAGAAATATGAATTTACCAAACATTCAGTTTTCTATCTTGGGCATGTGGCTAGAGGAGAGGAGAGTTACGAGTGGATCCAAAGAAGGTGGAAGACATCACTAATTATCCAACACCAACAGGATCCATATAAACTAGGAGTTTTGTGGGAGCAGTATAGTACATGTGGAAGTTCATTCCAAGATTCTTTGCAATTGCAACACCTCTACACACAGTGGCCAAAAAGAGTAAGAGTTTTGACTGGGGTAAGGAACAAGAAAAATCCTTTGAGTTATTGAAATACAAGATTAGTCATGCTCAAGTACCTTCTCTTCCTAATTTGCAGCAGCCTTTTGAATTAGAGAGATGCTAGTGATTACACCATGGGTGTAGTGTTGCTTCAAGGAGGTAAACCCATATGTTATCATTCTGAAACTTTCACTTTAGCAGTTAAAGGATATTCACTTATATGATAAGGAAATGTAAGCACTAGTTCAGGAAATTAAAAAATGGAAGCATTATTTGTTGGGTAAAGAAACTATTATGCACAATGACCACAAACCTCTCTAGTATTTGCAATCATAGTCTAAATTACAGCAGGAAAGGCACTACAAATGGATTGGGTTCCTTTAGTAGTTCCATCTAGTGATTAAATACAAAAGGGGTAGTATAAATTGGTGACATATATGTTGTCTAGGCCACCCACACAAGAGAATTTTTCCTATTTGATCACTATCTCTCAAATTGAGCCCTTCACAAAGGAAGCTTTACATAGAGGCATATGCCCAATACAAAGTCTTTAGGGTGACATTTCAGTAGTTGCAGTCCCAAGGGTATGAAAGGATAGGGATTGAAGATTGTATCTCAAAGATAGGTTGCTCTACCGATGGGGAAGCTTTGCATGCCAAAAGAAGAGTGAATTTTATTAATGAGGGAAGCACATACCTGAAAGTAATGGGACATTTCGGTGTTAATAAGACCCTAGCCCACTTTCAAAGGTACATGTATTGGCCCAATATGCAACAAGAAGTATCAAAATTTATATGGGGATGTAAACTTTGTTGTACTAGAAAGCCGATGACTAGGAAGGAAGGTTTGTATATTCCTTTTCTATTACCTACTCATCTATGGGAAGACATTTTTATGGGTTTTCTATGAGGATAACCTATGTATAAACATGGCCATTACAATCTCTATGTTGTTGTTGTTAGATTTAGTAAGATGTGTATTCTTATGGCATGTAAAAAGACAATAGAAGCACATGAGGTGGAAGATCTTTTCTTTGCTAATGTATGGGTGTATTTTGTTTTTCCAAAGTCTATTATTTTTACAGGGATTTTAGGTTCTTGGGGAAGTTTTGGACTACTTTGTGGGACAAGATGGATACCAAGTTATAGAGGAGCATAGATTTCCATCCATAGACAGATGGACAAATAGAGGTGGTGAATAGGACTTTGGTATAGTTGATCAGAGGGTATAACAGCAAATACCCAAGGACTTGGGATGAGTCCTTAGCCTATATTCTACATTCCTATAATCGAGGTAGTACACACATCCACTATGAAGTCACCATTTGAATCATGCTTGGGATATCTACCTACAAATCTGATGGACATAACAGTTGGAAAATAGGATGAGAAGGATACACGAGACACAAAGGTGACTAGAGAAAACAAATTCATTGAGAGGATCTGGAAAATCCATCTCAAATTCAAGGAAAAACTAGAGAAATTTTATGCCAAGTACAAGGCTAGGCACGATAAGCATAGAAGGAACATAAGCTTCATGTTGGAGATAGAGTTTGGCTTTACTTGAGTAAGGAGAAACTATAAGGTCAAGCACGAAGCTCAATCCATTACGATATGGACCCTTTATCATATTGGAGTAGGTTGGAGAAAATGCCTTTTGACTTGATTTATCGTCATTCATGAGGATGTACTCTATAGTAAACTGCAAGAACTTACACCTATATGAGCCATCTATGCTAGATGAAGAAGAAGAACTATAGTTGCTACCTTCCATTGAGGATTGTGTCTTGGACTCACAAGGTGAATTAGAGGAGGATGTAGTATTATAACAGAAGGTCAGATAGACTAGGAGAGGTTTGCAGAGTCTTAGCAGATTGGACTAAAAGGAAAGACACCAAGGCAAGCCCGGTGGTACCTGAAGGAGCAAGTGAGGGAATTATTTCTTCATCTACTCCCCCACTAATATTTTGTGGGACTAAAATCCTCCTAAGAAGGGGAGGTGTGATCCATAAGGATCCAAAATGACTCCACTTTATCAAATCAACCAACACGAAGAAGAAAAAAATGATACATTGATGTTCTATTTGTTTGGTGATAGGACCACCACCCTATATAGGGCAGAGGTTATAAGAACTACTACCCCACCATAGCGGTGGTCCTAGGACAACTGGTTTGCATTGGGTGGTGGTCCTGGCTCTTGTGAACATAAAATAAAATATGATGCGAACAATCCCAAGAATTGAAAGGGTGTTTATGTCTCTTCTTCTGCATGACCTTTCCTATTCTCTAGTGCACGGGAGAGCATGAGAAAGGCTATAAATGCATGTTATAGAAGAGAACAAAGGCATCGAATCATGAAGCAAGTGAGTAATAATTTCTTAGTGTTAGAATTGTGATTTTTAGAAGCAAGGAGTAATTGAGATAGAGCAAACAAGTAAGCTGGGAGGAAGTGTGAGATATTATCTACTTCTCTTTCATACTTATTGTAATTTTTGTACTTATTATTGAATTTTCCAATAAAAGTTCGAAGAAAGAGAAATTTCCTTCCCAATTGGTTTTTCCTCCTCTAGAGGTTTTCTAGGATAAAATTGTTGGTGTGTGAATCTATATTCTTTCCTTTGTAGAAAATTGTTGATTCTAAGCACAAGTATAATGCATTCACTAGCTATCTCTATTATTTTCTAAGACAAAGTAGAACAACAAAGTGATTAATTGTGATTCTATGGATAATTCCAAAGTTTAAGACTTTCTGAGATCATCAAATAGTCCCATCCGTCCTTTCTACCACCACTTTATGTCGACTTGATGCCATTATAAACTCATGAGTAGTTCAAATTTAAGCTACTGACATTGCATACAACTACTTTGTCCCTCTCACGAAACTAATTCCATTTTTCCAAAATACCCCTCACCGCTTTGCCTCTGTCATTTTTGTTGCAAACCAATTTGTGTTATGGGGAAGAAGAATAAGTCTAAGCGAGTTTGTGGAGCCATTTCTATAGAAAATCATTATCTCTCAAGTCTTCCATGATGTAGGTTGGTTAGATTTTATTCAAAAATTTGAGGGGTTTGATGAGGATTTAATTGAATAATTTATGTCAAATTTTGAGGCAACTTGTTCTAGAATAGGAGGGAAAAGAATTGAAGTAGACAGCCACATTATTAGCACCATATTTGGTCTTCCAGATTTTGGGCTTAAGGTTGTCACTAACTCCCCCCTTAAATATTTGATATCCCTTTTTCATGAGGAAGGGGAAACTCTTCCTGAGATAATCATTAATCCCCAAGGAATTTAGAAGGGTATTAAGAGGGAGAGGTTTCAGGACATTAGAGGGAGGTTGTCTCTGGATGAATAGGTATTTTAGTTTTGATGGGGAATCATCGTTATGTTGTCACCCTCAAATTTCCCTCCATTTTCCAAGTCTAAAAATGTTAAATTTTGAGTTGGTGCCTTTGAAGTATGCTTGAAAGAGGTATTTTTGAATCTGGGACTAACCAAGGACTTGAAGAATTTTGAAAACTCATTCATCAGATGGGAAATCTCTTCCCCTTTCCAAAAATTTGAAGAAGTCCTCCTAACTCCTTGTATTTTGCAAGTTATGGCTCGGCGGACCTATGTGGTTAAATTTTCCCTTTGGCGGGTTGGCGGACCTATGGAGTTCCTTGTGATTTTTGCACTTTTTCACCAAAAGGGGTAAGTTAGCAAAAGCAACCCATGAGCCCGCATGGAGAAATGGAGAGATAAATTTTGCAAGCCCTTATCCAATCAAAAGCATCCACGTGTCATCGAGGCGTGAACCCACGACCCTGTGAAGGAAAATCAAATTTTGTGCCAAAAGTTCAAAATGTTGCAAATTGACCCCGCCCCCTTATCCAATCAGAAGGTGACATGTGTCCTAGTCAAATTGGGAGTGCGGACCCATAGAGAAATTTGAGATTTTGAACTTCTCGCCAAAAGGGCTCAAATGGTTGCTTTTGGACCGTGTTTCCTCATCAATTAGAAGGTGACACATGTCCAGCCTTTGGAAAAAATTTGCGAGAGGGCAAAGGAAATCAAGAAATCGTGCCTATTCTTCCAAATGTTGGAAACATATTTTTTCCACCTGGCTCATCATTTCTCTAATTCTGACACATGTGGGGTCCTAATTTTGAGGTAAAAAAGAGGGAAAATGGTTTATTTACATCTGAATCTGATTTTTTTATCACCATTTTTAGCTCGAGCTCTACAATAGACGAGTGTGGATCATTTTTTGTCCTTCCTTCTCTATTCGTGGTCATTTTTTTGGAAATGCATTTTGGGTCTATTTTGGAACAAAATCGACAATTTTCAAAGGAATATGATTGATTTTCAAAGTTAATAAGGCATTTGCAAAAAAAGAGGATAAATGTGTCATTTGGGAACTCAAATGTTTTAGAGGTAGTTACAAAGGTGAAATGATGAGGGAAAATGGATAAGGAAACCGCCATTCATCTCTGCCTAAAACAAATCACATTTGAAATGATGATTTTCCCCTCTTTCTGGGCATCTGCGTTTTCATAAGTGCATTTTGTTTTTGTCCCTCTCGAAGCGAATCTCCAACCAATTTTATCCCTATAGGATATTCTTTCCTTGGGGAACAATTTTGGGCAAAAATGTATTTGATATAAAAACATGCCCAACAAAAGAGAAAGGGGTTCCTAGCATTTTGAAAAGATTGTAAAAAACTAAAATTGCTCAATACAGAAGTTTTTCTTATCTTCCTCTGCTATTTTCTTTCACTTCTGGCTCTTAATTAGTGAATTGTTCATCTCTGCATGCAAAGAAACTTTTTGCTCTTGTGTATATGATCTCTAGAACTTTGTGTCTGAATATTGATACGTATTGTGAAGGTGAATGATCCCATTCTACATTTTTCTATTTCAATACAAGTAAGGTTATACTCTGAAATCTATATTTCCAGAAAGTATTGTGGTTCTCCCCCCTTTTCCATCTTCTCCATTCTTCTGAGCCCTTTGTATTGATGACATTTTGGTATGAAATCTCTTAAAGTATCAGGAATCCACATGATGAAAATTGTGTATATGTATATAAGTCCTTATTACTATCCATAAGGGAACCTCTCCCATTAAAGAGGAGGGACTTGTTGTCCCCTAACTATGGTTTCATCCCCTTGTTCCATTTTGAAACCCAACACGGTATTAGGGGATGAAACACTGAAAATTCTCACCCATTTGAAGAAAGGAAGGGAAAATCCTAAACTTAAGGTGAATCCTCCTAAATACCTTGTGGATGTTGTCATAAAGGTTAGACAGAAGTACAAGAGTGGGGGTGATGACACTCAAATTAAGCACCCAGGGCTTATTTAGTTGATTATATGAAAACTCAAAAGAAAAATAGAAAAGGCTACTACATGGGAGAGTTCGAAGTAAAAGAGTGTTAGGTAGGCTCCTACGTCAATTTCTACCAAACCAAGCCATAGCAGCCTAAGCTTCAATCTACTCCTCATCCTTCCCATGTTTTTATAGAAGATCCTAAAAATTAAGCCAAGTATCCTCTCTGGTCCTCAAGTTTTAAATAAAAATACTACCATGTCAACCCCTACTCAGTTTTCATTGAGAAAAAAAGGTCTAGTCTCGTAAAGAAAGGTGAATTTTTTTGTCCTACATTGTCTGATGAAGGTACAACCCAAATTATGGAAGATTTTTCTAGAACATAGACTTCCTCTACCCTAGGAGAATAGTCATGAGTTTTCAAATTTACTTCATTGATTCTGAAGAATAGATCCATGTCACCGAGGCAACGAAATTCCTTTGGACGCTCCAGAAAGGATGCCTACAACTTCAGAAATCCAAAAGAAGCTACAAAAATTGTTGCACAAGAGGTTGGTCAAGCGGAATCACAAGGAGATGAATTTTTAAGGTGACACCAAGATGAAATTTCTACTCTAAAAGAACAACTAAAAGGTATGAAAACAACTCATTTGTCTCTTCAAAATGAGTTTGAAAAAAGAGTGTAGAAAAAGATAAAGAAATAGTTGTTTTGAGAGTGGAAGTTGATAGTTTAAAGAGATAGAAAAATATTGGTTTGCAAGCATGGAATGATTTTTCCTCTCATTATGCCCAACTATCTCTTAGAAATAAAGATTTGGTAGGAGAAAATAAGAAACTTAAAGAAGAGGTTGAGTCAAGTTCTAATGCAAAGAGAAAATTGGAAGCAATTGTTGAATTTGTCTGTCCTTTGGCTTGTAAACTTTTGGCTTATAGAAAACCATATTTGGTTTATAGTTTATTTCTTCAAGAAACAGATTTATTCCTTACAGTTGCATAGGATTTGTTGTGGAGAGCCTGATGAGGCTCCGATGGGAAAACATTCTTACAAATTTACCAAGGTTGTACTCCAGAAATCTAAAATTTATTATGTGAATTTTACCTCCATAACATGCTAGTTACAAATGTTCTTGATTTCTTTATAAATCTATCAGTGGGTGAGTTTCAGTTGAAATCTTTTCAATCATTGGTAAGGAATCAGATTATGTGGGAAGAACAAACTAATCTCTTTAATTAACAGGCCAAAACTGTTGGTTTTTACATTCAGCCTCAACACCATAATGATGTTTCTATGAAAAAATATTTTAGATCTCTTTATTATTAGGTGGAATTGGTAGAAATACATATGAGATCTTGGCCAAATGTGTCCAAGAATTTGAAATTTACTATCAGCAAAAATTTGGCAAGGCTATGACAGCCTGTGATAAGAGATGGGACACTCTGAATTTTCCATTGAAATAAAGAGAAGTTATCTCTCCTCAAAATCTCAACTGGAGTATGCAAAGAGGGGATGCACTTGTGGAGATTATTCAACAATTAGAAAGAGAAAGGAAACAATGAGTATAGTAAGGAATGGGTTGGTATGCAAGTTAGGCCTCCTCTAGTCCTTAGCCCCATGACCACTTGGTAAAACAATGCTCCCAATCTCATGATAATTTTAATGTATGGATTGCAGTTATGTTGGAAACCTAGGGATCTAAAGAAATAAGTAAATAGTATGTGGACTAGTTTAAGAATATGATATGACACAATAGATTAGGTAGAGATCAAGTCAGAGATAGTTTGCACAAGGACTTGCAAAAGGTAAAGTTTAGGGGAGATGATGAGTCCATAAATTGACTCATCATAGCATCCATATAACTATAAGTTTTACTCCTAAAAACATTAATCTATGCATGGGAATGTTCTAAATAGTTATATATAAAGTAGAAAGTGATGCATTTCCCCTTATTTTGTCTTATGCAAACTAATGACTATGGAAATTTCACTAACTTCTTTGTAGAGTGATTTGGTGACATATGCAGGCTAATGAGGTGCATTTTCTACCATTTTGAGAAGTTATGGTCAAGGAGATCGATTCTACAACCACTAAGATATTTTGGAGGATTGACCCATAACCATCTATAAACAAGGAGCCATGTTTCTAGAAGAATTATAGGGTGTCATGGAACTTTTATGAAGTTGTTATTGGTTAAATTTGTTTCCTATATTTGTGGCATGTGTTGTAATCAACTGTGTCTATAAGACACCTCCTTTGAATTGTTTCTTAGTTAGTAGTTTTTACTAGTATTACAATAGTTAATAGAAGAAGTTATTTTTAGTTGCACTCTGGAATATGTGATGAACTTATTTTGATCAATATAATACATGTTGTTTTGAGTATACATTTTTATTGATGAGCCTCAATCCTGAAGTAGAGCAAGGGCCCACTCAACTAAGGATATTGGAGGATTGGTATTTCATGCAAGATCTTTACAGTTGCTTAGTTTTAGTTTCAGTATCTTGGTTTGATAATTATCTGAATGAAATCTTGTATTTCTTTGTTTCAACATATTTCCTTTACTATTATTTGATTTCAGCAAGTATTTCATTACAAGTAAACATTTCCTTTAACAAGCATTCTATTTAGTAACTTTATTTCAGTAGCGTAGATGCATTTGATATACTTTGATTTCTGTTTGGTAGTTTAAAGCTTTTACTATTTCAGACCTATATTTTCTTTTAGTAGTTTTTAATTATAACAAAGAAACTAATACTAAACAAAACCCCGCCAAAAAAAAGAGAACCACCATAATATTGAGTTGCATATCCACTTCTCTGCATATAGTCTTGAACAAAACCCTATTTTATAATGACATAAATGTTGAGCAAGTTGATTAAAATATTGTAAGTTACAACAACCCATCACAATTCCTCCATAACAAACAAAAATGAAGAGGAATCGGTCCACACTCCATAGGTTAAATTGAATCGTGGGAGGAATCACAACTAACTAAGTATATGTATAACCTCTTTAATACTTTTTGGACCACTGAGGCATTTCACAAGTGGCTCAACAATATAATGTTAGCTCAGTAACACAATAGGTTTCCATAGAAGAAGTAATCATCCACTCCTTAAAGAAGTTCTCCTTGGTATTGAAATATATCATACATTTACTTCCACATACGCTACTAAAGGGACTAGAGGCAAAAATAGATTTAGAAGAAAAAATTACTTTAAAAACATTTGAGAAGGAACTCAAACAACTCAAAAGAGAGAAAAAATAATTTTTTTAAGGAAAACACAAGATTAAAGATTTAAAGGAGTTGATGCAAATAATGTAAAAGGAAAATATAAAAAAAAAAGAGCAATAAGGGAGGAAGAATGGAAAAAATAGGAAACAAATAATGAAAAAGAAAAAGAAAAAAAAAGATAAGGATAATGAAGAGAAGTGGAAAAAGGAATAAGGGGAAAGAAACAAGAAGTAAGAACAACAAAAGGAAGAAGAAAGAAAGAGAAAAGAAGTTGAGGAGAAACATAACAAGGAAAAAAGAATAGAATAGAAAAATGAAGAGAAAAAGAATAAAAGAGAAGAGGAGGACAAACAAAAGGAGGAAGAGGAAAAGAGAAAATAAGAGGATAAGAGAAAAAAAAAAGAAACAAGAAGAAGAAGAAAAATAGAAAAAACTAGAGGAAGAAAAAAAAATAGAAATCAAAACAAAAACAAGAAGCACGAGAAGAATAGGGGGAAAGAGGATAAAAACAAGGAAACAAAAAAATAAAATAGGAACAAACTCAAATTCCCAATATAGAGACACTAGCAAAATCCCATGGGTTAACTTAAATTGAGCCTATGGGATTCATTAGCACTAATCAAAAAGGCAATACAACAAAGGAAAGAAGCACAAAGCCTTGATTGCAACATGGAGTAATGAAACAAACAAAAGAAGGTTACACATTGCACTTATGAAAACTTTCACCAATGAAAAATCCACATGCATTCAATTATTGGAAAAATTGCAAAACAAGATTGGATGTAGAGGTATTTAGATTTAGAAAAAGTAATTAATGAGAATGATAACTTCTATAAAAAAGCATGTTATAATATGTGGAGGAAGAAAGAATAAAGAAATATTATAATGTACAAAGAACGGATGAAGAGAAACTGGAACACACATAAATGATATTGTGTGTGTGTATATTTATTATGAATGATGTAGTTATAAAACAGTTGATATAGTTACAACTGGTTACAACCAAATCGTATTTAAATAACTAATAACATCCTGATAAATAAGTCTTATATTCTCATACCCCCTCTCAAGGCTTATTCTACATAAAGAAAAAAACCATTCTAACAAAATAAAATTATGTAATATTTAGAGGCTTTCACTTTGAAAGCAATACTATGACTAGGTAGGGCTCCATCAAGCTGCTTCGTGACCTTCGTAAAGGTGTAGCTCCCAATCCGAATTCCCGAGTTCCCGGATTCCACCTCCCCAAACTCCTAAATCACATATCTCCCACATTATTAGACAACCATCCATATTGAGCCATCCATAATCTCCATCAAGTTATCTCATGAACCTCATGAGGCTATAATTTTGAAGATCCATAGTCTCCTAAACTATCCGAGTAACCATCCATACCGAGATTCATCTACCATGTGTCATTTATTGCCTTCAAAGTTTAGAGCATCTTTATATTGTGTATTTATCACTTTGTCATCACTTCCTTCTTCATCTTGTGGGTCTTCAACCATGACTATATTGGTTGTATTTTATATGCCTTTACCATTGAGCACATCATTCGCTTGAACATGACAATCCCATGAATTTTTATTCATAAGTTGCATTTGTATTTTCACTTTCCATGTATGAAAAGTTAGACCATAATATTTTTCTACTTGAATTTCCATAAAATAAAATAAATACTACTGCATATGAGTAAATAGAGAATAAAATACCAATTTCAAGTATTCCCTTTGCTGCAATTGTGATACACACTATTATGTGCCCTAGTAGATAGAACAAACAACCTAAAACTTCATTAGTTAATTAACTCTCTCTATCCAACATTATATTAGTTAATAACTCAATAATGCCAATTAAACGACCTTCCATTAATAATAATTAATTCCCTTTCTATCTAGATTAATTAATTATTTATAATTAATTAAGCTCCCCTTTCTATCTATTAATTATTTCTAATTAATTAATCCCTTTCTATCTAGATTAATTATTATTAATTAATTAATATCTAGATTAATTAATTATTCTTAATTAATTAATTCTCTCTTCTATTTAATCAATAAATCATCACTTATTTGATTAAATCCCTCTCATAGTCTAAATCATGCTAATTATTCCTCTAAAAAGCTTATATAAGCTTACACACCTATTAATTAATCACTTTGGTTAATTAATAAATCCCCTCAAACCCCATGAGTCACTAAAGGACAAAATAAACTCTCCTAAGGTTGACTCAACCCTTTCTAAACCTCCTTATCCACAACTAACCCAACCTCTCCATTTATCCCACATGAAGAGGGATGTAGAGATTCTTCTATCCATTGGGCTATATAAGGAGCCCTCCTCCTACCTTTCTATTTACACCTACATTCCTAAATGAGCATAGAGCATACACTATAGCCATTTATCATCTTTGAGCATTCTTCCATTAGAAGAGCTTGCCTTCTCCATTTCTTGTATTCATCCACCCAAGTTTTGAAGTCATATGGAGATATGTCAAATGGTCTTGTAGCCATGATTTGACAAGACTCCATTCTTAGAAACCTTGGGATTTCAAGCACATAATCAACTCTTTGATTGCTAGAGATCTACATAGGTTCAATCTCATCTCTTTTAGCATTCAATAAGAGATAGAAGTTAATTTGTTTAGCATATTAGCTTGAAATGTTCATTTCATGTTTAATGTAGAAATGTTGATAGGTTAGCTTTGTTTAAGCTCTTAGCATGATGATGCATAGGTTTAGTTTAGCATTGTATTGAAGCTACTAGGTGTTAGTTTCAAATTTACTTGCATTGCTAACTATTTCATGCATACATATGGCACCTGGTGGGACTTACTCCATTGTCCTTTGCACTTAATTTCAAGTTTTTGTAGTTTAGTTTCAATTTTGGTTACTAACCCTCTTTTTGCATATATTGACATAACTTGTTTTTTCTTAACTTTTTTGTTGAGTTTGAATGTGTTGAGTCTTCCTTGTAGGTATAAAGGAGGTGAAGTGTTGTCAAAATTGGAATTGATGGGAAAATTTCAAGATTTCTCCATGTTTTCATTTTTAGATCTTGTTTTTTCAACATTCTACATGTTAGTTTTGTCAATTTCTTGAAAATCTTAAATTCTTGAGCATGTAGGTTAGTGTTTGATAGTGTTGAGTCTTCTATTTACATATTAATGTGGTGGGTTTTGTCAAAATTGAATCTTGGTGAGAAAATTTCAAGATTTCATCATGTTTTCATTTTTAGAGCTTACTTTTTTCATCATTCTACATGCTAGTTTTGCCAATTTCTTGAAAATCTTAAATTCTTGAGCATGTATGTTAATGTTTGATAGTGTTGAGTCTTCTATTCATATATTAATGTGATGGGTTGTTGTCAAAATTGAATCTTGGTTGGAAAAATTTGACCATTTTGCAGATTAAGGGACGTTTTTTTGACATTTTTTGAGTGCATGTCAAGTGCATACCCGTGAGCATAAGAGCATATGTGTAACCCATCTTCCGAAGGCCATAATTTTTCTCCTAAACTCAAAATGAATCATTTTTTTTTGTTGGAAAGGTATTGAAGTTAATATGCAATGAAAACATAAATTTAGGATTTATACTTATAGAAATTGTAGGTTTTCCTTTTATTTTAAAACTGGTCATTTTCTAACATGTCTAATGTTTTGATGAATGTTGTATTTCCATGCTTTACTTGATTTAGACCAAAGCATGTGTATGCTCTTCTCTTGCACCTTTTGGTGATCTTGAGAATCAAAAACAACTTTGATCTCTATCTTTTTAACATTGGGATTAAACTTGGAAATTTGATTATTCATTTTGCTTAAGGGAATGAACCTTTTACAAAGCATTTTTCAATGGTCCTTTGATTTGAAGTTTTCCATTTCTATATAGTTGGGATAAATTTTTTGTATGCTCTTCTCTTGCACCTTAGGGTGATCTTGAGAATCAAAAGCAACTTTAGTCTTCATTTTATAACATTTGGTAAATTGGAAACTTCATCTTTCACTTTTGGTTTAAGGAATGAACATTTATCAAGCTTTTTGTATGGTTCATTGATTGCAAATATTTTCTTTACTTTTTAGTTGGATTATTTTTTGTGTATGCTCTTCTCTTGCATCCTTGGATGATCTTGAGAATCAAAAGCAACTCTTAATCCTCTTTTAAATAATGTGATTTTCTTGGAGAACTACTAATGCTTGAGTGTAGGACCTAAAAATGCTTGTCAAAGAAAGGAGTTGAAACAAAATTTTCTAACTAAATGTTTTGTTTGTAGTTTGCCAAAATGTGTTCAAGAAAACCACATTAATTTAAAAAGATAAAAAAACACACCACAATCAACACACTTGTATTTGTAGGTTCGGATAAGGGTACGTCCATCCACTTAAAACTAGGACATAACCCCTTTGGCATAAGCCTTAAGCTACAACAATGGGGTGGTCCTAGAACCCCAAAGTAGTCCATGCAAGAGGGAACCTTGTGGATGAAATGGGAAGTGCTCCGCACAACCTACTTGACTAGTATTACCATTTGTGAGATTTAGCATCACAAGTCATCCGTATCGCGACCCCAAGTGAGAGTACACGATGGACACATTTATTGCCCACTATGCTTGAAGGGGGTAAAGTAAAGCCGAGATACTCCAAAATTAGTCAGTGTGATTTTTTGGGTAAATCGAGCTCACTCTTAGATGACTTGTGACACCTAGTTGAGTGAACCACCTAGGAAGCTATCTTTGACTAGGAGCCCACTTGGACCACATCAAAACCAATTTGAGTTGAGAGCTATTGTTCATCATGAAATGTGTGAAGCATTACTTTTTCTTAGTTTTTCACTTTCCCTAAGGTGAGGTGAAACTCTGCCAAAGTGAGGCCAACATTTTTCAACCCCAATTGATCTACTTCCTTCACTTTCTTTTGACACTTTGTTGATCAAAAGAAGAGTGACTACCTTTGCATTATCAATTGATTTTTTCACCACTTTTTGTCCATTTATGCCCATCCATGTTTGTGGTTGGGTTGTTAAACATCTAAAGTGTGTGGAGACATTTTTTATATCATTGGTAGCCTTTTTGATCTTGATACCCAAGTCAAGATCATCATCGTAGTTAGGCTTGGTTCATCACTTTGATTCTCCTTTGAATGGTTATCTTGTTTATATCGTGTCACTACAATTTTGGTATTTACATCTTGTTTCTTGTAAACTTGACCTAAATATCTATATTGTAAGGTTACACTATATACACTTTAACAATTCCTAGGTATACTATAGCTTTAGTTTGATTTCAATTATTACCTCGATTCTAAAGAGTGTTAAGTGTTACCACTTGTGTGTGTTATATCAATATCATCTTGATATCAATACCTTACTTTCTCACAAATTTTGGTTAACATATCTTGGTGAAATTTTTGTGTCACTCACAATCGTAACTGACACCTTTTGGAATATAGGTCTTGATTGAATTTGGGCTTGCTTCTAGTATACTTTGTTTGGAGGTCACGTTAACTTCTTGTTATTACTTATGCCTTGTTCATTTCTTTGAACTCGACATAAGTAGGGACATTTTTTAATCATCATACGACACCAACTACCTTTCCAAAAACAAATTTAGGAAGTACTTCATTTGATTATTTGGTTTGAAACTCAACATTGTGTGATTGATTCTTTCTTAACTCATTCATTTAAGAGAAAATCATTGTGTCACGTTGGTTCTTTGACATTCATAACATACCTTAATTTCTTGACATTTTTTTTTCACTTAGGTTTGATAAAAATATTTGAACACATTCATAGATACCTTAGTGAAACTATTACACATCATGGCTCCTAAAACAAGATTAGGACTCAAAAAGAAGGCTTTGGAAAAAAGACAAACAAACTTGGGAAGCCTCAAACAAACAAGGGTCAAACCCTTTTATTGGCCATGATCTTGGGCCTTTATTCTCCATGGAGAAAGAAAGTAGAAGAAATGATAGATCATAGCGGTGATGAGTTGGAATCACCACATGTGGAGTTTGATTTGACCCCACCTTGTTAGATGAATTCCTTTTTAGAAACAAGGATCGGGTACTAGCATGAGTTGTGGAGTTGGGAGCCAGAATGCCTATTGAACAAGAGATAATCCCACCTACAAATGATGCTAATGAAGAGGAGAAACCTCTTATTAACATGGATGATATCTTAACACATGGACATGCTTCTACTTCTAATGTGGGAAATGATAATGTAGTGGGATATAGAATACCTTTCCTTAAAGTACCACGTAAAGTTAGAATAGAACATGAAAATGTTGAACAACCTCACAACATGAAGAAGAAGAGGAACCTCTCATGAAGAAGAAGTCACTATTCAACAAAAAATTAGCAACCTTAGTTGACAATTGGCTTTGTTAACATCTCATGTACAAAAAGAAACAAACAAGAATGTACAAAAGACAAAACCTAAGGTCAAAATTAGTGAACTTCAAATGGAAAATCAAGGAGAAGACAATATGGAACATCATCATGTATATATCCCTACTTCTCCTACCAAAGAACAATTACTCACTCAAGAAATGCAATCTATGAAAGTGACACTTACAAGCCTCCAAGAGAGCATTGTGGGGAATAGCAGAAAATATCAATATGAAGAGCTATGTCCCTATCCATTTGATAAAACTATGATGCTTCAACCCTTCCCTAAAAATTTTGACATGCCAAAATTTGAAAAATATAGAGGGAAAGGTGACCATGAGACCATGTAAAATATTTTTACATGGCATGCCAAGAAGTGGCCTATAGTGACAATTACCTCATATGACTCTTTCCAAAGAGTCTAGGGGGCCAAGCCTTGGAATGGTTCACTCACTTACCTCGTGGGTCTATTTTCACATGGCTTGAACTAGAAAAAGATTTTTATACAACACTTCTCGTACAACATAGAAAGTGACATAACCATGGTGGACTTGTGTGGCACTAAACAACATCCTAACGAGACATTCACTAGCTTCCTGCAAAGATGGAGAGGGATAGCCAGTTGCTTCCCTTGTACATTCCCTGAAAAAAATAGTTGGTGAGTATCTTTGTGCCCAATCTCAACCCAGACATCACTTTTCATCTACAAATGCATTGTGTTCACACCTTTGAAGAGGTTATTGAAAAGGGAATTCAAATAGAGAAATCCCTTATTGCCAAAGGAACCATTAAACCACACTCTAAGGATAACCAAAATGCAAAACCTATGGAAAAGCTGAAAATATTCAACAAAAACAAGAATGGTGGGAGACGGAATCATGATTCCAAAAATGCGTACAAATGGTTCAAACTGGTCAACCTTTTAAATTGACCAAAGGACCTATTCAACCACCACCTAAATGTAGAATGTTCACTCCTCTCAATGAGCCTTTTTCGGCCATATTGAAGCAATTGGATGTGGCTCACATGGTGACTTATCCCATGACACAACCCTTTGATGAAAATGCTCCAAAACCATCATGGTACAAAGAGCATGACTATTGTGAATTACATCGTGTCAAGGGACACAAAATAGACAAATGTCTATGACTTTGTCACTACATCCAAGACCTCATCGACAATGGGGAGATAGAAGTGGATACCCAGAGAAAACTCAAGACGCCAAATGAAAAGATGGGAATATTCAAAGAACCATTCCCTAAACATGGTAAGTCTAGATGAGAAAAATGGATCGAGGAGAGTCATCCCAGAGTTACAAAGTGGTGAATTATCTATATACCAAGAAGGAAAATAATCATTATGATTCACTCATTGGATGTATCGCTCTCCTAGTGACCATGTGAACACCATTGAATCAAGGGAAAGGATTGCATTGTGGTAGTAACAAGGTGTGCCCACCTCATGATTCTGAACCCTCTCCATCGACCCCACAAGATGGTAGGTACAACCTCTTAGAACAACTTGAGAAGACATCTGCCAAGATTTCAATCTTGGATCTTCTCAAAATATCAAATGTACATAAGGACATCTTGTACAAAACTCTTTAAGGGTCAGGAGTGCCACTAGAAGTAGACCATTCACATCTTCAAGCTGGTGGCTAACATTGTACCAACTGAGTATATCTCTTTAATCATAGGGAGATCCCTATTGAAGATCCAACACATAATCTCCCCTTATATATTGAGGTATTCATTACCCACCGAAAGATAAAATGGGTGCTTGTGGACAATGGATCAGGGCTGAATATATGCACATGTTGAAATTAATTAAGCAACTGGGACATATAAGAAGAAGATCTAGAGTCCCACATCATTACCATAACCACTTATGAAAATGTGGAAAGGGAATCAGCTGGCACAATCACATTACCCATGGAAGTAGGACCCACTTGTCATCAGATGAAGTTTCATGTATTGGACTTGGAACTCCCATACAATATGCTTCTTGGTCGACCATGGATTCATGCCATGCAGGTCGTGCCATCAACGTTCCATCAATGCATCAAATTGAAAACACGAGGGACACATTGTCATGATACAAGGAGATCAGAGCCCTTCGCTCACTATAGAGCTCTCAATAGTTTTTACATGTAAGGGTGCCTATATGTGTCCCTCTATTGATATAGTTGTTCCTCTTCAATCTAAAGCCATGGAGTCATGAGTAGATTCAGATTCCCTAAGTTCTTGCACCCGTGAGGCTTCTACATCAACTTCTCCTTTTGATTCATGGGAGATGAAGGTTCTGGAATATGGTTGTGGAGAGTATAATGTGCAACAAGCTCTTTTGGTTTTAGACCTATCATTGTCACCTAAAACTAGAGGCCGACCCAACTATCATTTTAGATGGCCTAGAGATGAGTGAACTATTGGGTCATTTTTACCGGAGGGTTACTCACTGAAGAGAAATTTTTGGACCCACCTATGACTTGGGTCCTGGAAGATACTCAACCAACTTGCTACCAAATCCCTGAGTATGAGAAGTCTAGCCGAATGATGTATTCCATGGGCTACAAGGGTCTAGGATGTGGAAAGAATGAGCAAGGACCAGAGAGAACTAGTTCCTCTTCCACATTTCAAAGATGGAAAGATATGGACATCGACATTGACCCTATGGATCACACCCCAATGATCAAGATGCCACCTATTCTGAGTGTGAAGATAGCTCTGATTATTTAGATAATGACACAGATTCCCACTATAGCCAATACGAGGATCTTGCCTCCATGAACCTATTCATGGATACCGTTGTCCTTACCATAACCCCTACTGAACCTAAAATTGACCTTGTTTACCCTTTCCTTGTCGAATGGGACCAACAATGTCACGTGCCACTGGATCTCTTTGAAAATGATGAAGCCATTGCAGAATTCATGGGCATTGAGATACAATTCTGATTGGAGACCATAAGAAGGGTTTCTACATTGACTTAGATACCTACATGTACTTTGGTGAGGAAGTTGAGCTTCGTGGTCAAGCAAAACTTGAGAAAAAGTGAGGGAAAAAGTTCCAATGAAAAGCCTGGCAAAAACAAAAGTCCAAGTCACACAGTGAAAACCTCTTTGAGGCGTTGGTTGACAAACAAGTAAAAAAATCAATGGACAAGAAAAGTGACCACACCAAGGGTGAAAATCTCATAGAGACACCCTTGGAAGAAGATCTCAACCTTCCTCCCGATCCTATGTATGGAGGATTTGTCAAAAATGCTAGTGGAAGAAACCATTGATGTGAATATTGGAACAAAGATGATCCAAAGATAGTCAAACTAGGAGCTTCACTCTCAACATGAGAACAAAAAACATTCACCATGCTTCTATGGGAATTTGTAGATGTATTCACATGGTCCTATAAGGATATGTGGGCTTGGATCCAACTTTGGTAGTGCATAACCTAGTAGTGCATGCAGATGCCAAGCCCATCAAACAAAAGCTCAGAAAAATGCATCCATGGGTGGCTCTTCTAGTTAAAGAAGAGCTAGAAAGATTGCTAGTAGTGGTGGGCTTCATTAGACCTATTGATTACTCAGAATGGATATCAAACATAGTCCCCATACAAAAGAAACCTGTTGGGATAAGAATCTATATGGATTTTAGAGACATTAATAAGGCATGTCCAAAAGGATGATTTCCCATTGCCCAATATTGATATGATTGTTGATTCAACTGCAAGGATATGAAATGTTATCTCTTATGGATGGATTTTTAGGCTATAATCAGATCAAAATCATAGATGAGGATCAACACAAGACAACCTTCACAACCCCTGGGGAACTTTTTGTTATCAGGTAATGCCCTTTGGCCTTAAAAACATAGGAGAAACTTATCAAAGGGAAATGACCATGATTTTCCATGATATGATTCATGACATCATGGAAGACTATGTGGATGATATCCTGGGAAATCCAAGACAAGAGTAGATCACCTTGAGATTTTGTGGCATATCTTTGAACACTACATGGGAATACAAAGTCAGATTGAATCCAAAGAAGTGTGTGTTTGGTGTATTATCAGAAAGTTTCTTGGATTCATTGTATCATGAAGAGGGATTGAGGTAGACCCAACTAAAGTTACCGCCATTACTGAAATGCCTCCTCCCAAAAACATCAAACAACTACGCAACTTGCAAGGAAAGATACAAGCCATCCACCACTTCATTTCCCAACTTGTTGACAAGTGTCATTCATTCACCCATCTACTTAAAAAGGATGTTGCCTTTATTTGGGGACAGAGCAACAACAGCCTTCACCTTGCTTAAGAAATACTTAGCCAATCCACCTGTCCTCATGCCTCCAACTCCTGGTGAGCCACTCTCTGTTGTATATTTTGCTACTCAATTTTATTATTGGTGTGTTTCTCACCCAATATGACCTGGCCATAAAGAAAAAGTTGTGTACTATCTCAGTCATACTCTCATTTCTTATGAGCTCAACTACCCTCAGATTGAAAAATCTTGTTTGGTTGTAGTTTTTACCTTCCAAAAACTTTTCCATTACCTGTTAAATACTAAAACCAAGCTTATATCCAAAGTTGACCCACTTAAGTACCTATTGTCAAAACCCCCTTACAGGTAGAATGGCTAATTGGATCATTCTACTAAGTGAATTTGACATTGAGTATGTACATCAAAAAGTTGGTAAAAGGACAAGTACTCACCGATCAGTTAGTAGAAGCACCATTACCAGGAAAAGCCTGTAAGTCTGGATCTGCTAGATGCTTCATTATGTATATTGAGGAATCTGTCATGTGGCAAGTGCACTTTGATGGATCTTTTACTTTTCATGGTTGGGGGTAGGTGTGGTATTAATTACTCCTTCAGGTGACCCTATACCTCAAGCTTTTCACCTTGGTTTTCCTTGTACAAATAATATTGTGGAATATGAAGTGCTCATCATTGGGATGAAGCTAGAAATCAAATGGGATATCCATCATGTTAAGATCATTTGGTGATTCACAATTGATCATCAAGCAAGTTAACGATGAATATAAAGTCAAGGATGAGAAACTCATCCCCTACAAGAAAACTGGTGGAAACTTTGAAAGAGTATTTTGTGCATATCACATTGAAAGCAGATTCCAAGAGCACAAAATAGATCCATAGATGCTATGGAAACCATAGGTTCTATGCTATGAATTCCACTAGAGAGCAATGATATGCCATTTTTTGTTGAGAATCTACGCCATCCTATGTGTATGACATGCCGAATCATGTTTGGCTTGTGAAGTTGTTGGTCCCTATTCCCCATGGTATGTGCATCTATGCCTATCTTAAACACAACACCTTCCCTCCTGACATCTCCCATTTCAAAAAACAAAGCCTTATCCGCTAGATAGCCTGTTACACCCTCTTAGGAGATACGCTCTATCATCGTGGCTATGATGGGAATCTATTGTGTTGTCTAGATGTAGCAGAGTCAGTCCAAGTGATCAAAGAGGTGCATGAAGGGGTGTGTGGCACCCATACAAATGGAATGGTTCTAGCTAAGAAATTGTTGAGAGTAGGCTACTATTGGCCTACTATGGAAACAAACTACTGTAACTATGTAAGGAAATGTACTATGTCAAAAGTATGGAAATTTCATCCATGCGCCATCACAGTCGTTGTAGCCAATCACAACCCCATGGCCATTCTCCAAATGGGGACTGGATTTAATAGGAAATCTCACCCCTACCTCATCTGATGGTCATACTCACATCATCACAACTATGGAATATTTCACTAAGTGGGTGGAGGTTGTTCCTTTGACTTATGTTACAGGAGCTCAGATTTCAAAGTTTATCATGAATCACCTTATCTGCCGGTATGGCATTCCTATGGCCATAGTTACTGACAATGGAAAATCATTCAAGAACAAAATAGTGAAGGACCTTTTTCATCGATTTCAAATAAAATTGAAGTGGTCTATGCCATATTATCCACAAGGTAATGGGAGGCTGAAGCCACTAACAAAACATTGGTTCAAATCATGGAAAAGATGGTGAGTAAGATAGGTCACAATTGGCATTTGCAAATTCACCCACCCTTTGGGCTTATAGGACCTCCATTTGCACTCCTACTAGTGTGACACCCTATTCCCTAGTATTTGGAACCGAATCCATCATCCCATTGGAAATGAGCTTCCTTCCCTGAGAATATCTCTTAGGGATTACCTGGACAAGGATGAGGATTACAGAGTGGCTAAGCTAGTAGAATTAGAACTCCTGGATGAAAAGTGCATCGTGCCCTTAACCATCTCAAAGTGTATCAGAATAGAGTCTCCATAGAAATTACAACAAAAGGATCATACCTCATCAGTTTGAGGTCAGAGATTTGGTCATGAAAGAAAATCAGTTCAACACAAGGGAAAGAGAGAAGAAAGGCAAGTTTCAAACCGCATTGGTTAGGACCTTACATCATTGTGGCCAAATATGGTATGGGAGCATACAAACTTTCCCATCCCAATGGTGATGAGCTCATGAACCTATGAATGCCATGCACCTTAAGTGGTTCTATGCTTAAACATGGCACAAAAATAGAAAAGAAAACCAAAAAAGAAAGTAAAAATGATCAAAATACAAAAAAAAAAATTAAAAAAAGAGAAAAAGAAAAAGAGAAAATAGGTCATCCATATGTGAAAACCATGCAATTGTGGCACGTTGGATAGGTCCCTTGGTGAAAAACTAGTTTCTAGTGCCTTGGGAGGATTCATTGTTCACAAGCATCTTGCATCTGGAGGGTACTTTTACTTAGCCTAGGGCTAGTTCCACACTGCATCTAAGATTCCTATGAACCTATCCTGTCAAGCCTTGATCCGGATTTTTCTCCTCTTGTTAAATGTGAAGGGATGGTCTTTGCATATTCCCCATCTAATGTTGGGGGCACTTTCTGTGACTTCACCTTCCTATTTATAAGCACATGGCGCTTGCCTTGTATATTCTCCATCTAATGCTAGGGGCATCCACATGTTTCTCAGTTACCTATGCATAGCTTGAAAATGTTAGAAAATCACAAAAACATTCAAAAATGTTAGAAAATCACAAAAACATTCAAAAATGTTAGAAAATCACAAAAACATTCAAAAATGTTAGAAAATCACAAAAAAAACATTCAAAAATGTTTAAAAAGCACAAAAAAATTAGAAATTTGTTTCAAAAAAGCACAAAAAAATAGAAAATTGTTTCACAAAAGCACAAAAACAATAGAAAATTGTTTCACAAAAGCAAAATAACAATAGAAAAGTGTTTCACAAAACAATCTTGCAAAAACATAACTTTAGTTTACTTACTTTATCTTGTTTCTTGCTTTGTTTGTGTACATTGTTTGCTTGTATAGTTTTTATTTGTTTGTACATTTGTATAGTTTGTTTCTTAGACATACTTTGATAAGATTCATCTTTTCTTTGCTTAGATTAGATTCATTCTTACTTGTACATATGTAGTGTGTTTTTGCATGCTTGTAAATAATTGTACATAGTTGTGTTAATTTGTTGTTGGTTGGCATTGTGTATTTTGTTAACATTTGATTGTGTTTGCTTGTCACATGTACATAGTTTTGTTATCACATCATCATATCTCCATCAATATCATCACATCTAACATCATCTATACATCATATATAAATAAAATGCTATGTGTACATCATACATGTATGTTATGCTAATCATCACATATCGTATCATCAAATGGGGGCAAGAGGGATCACAAATATCAAAATCTATCCCCCACACCAATATCATCATGTCATCCCATCCACTAATCTAGAGCATCACATGTATAATACAATTGATATCATCTATGGATCTATCATGTCAAAATCAAACACATGTGGTAAAACATCTCAACTATCATCATGATACATACAAAAGTGTGAAATCAAACCATATAACATCACACTCTAACTCTTCTTCTACTCACCGTGAATAATTATTTTATTTAAATAATTATTTTCCTTTCATTTTTTCATCATGTTGGGGCATTATTTTCATCTGGTACTCATTTCTTCTCACTAGGACAATTTTATTGCTCCTAGGTGATATCTTTCTTCTACACACTCCATCGAATAATTATTTTTATTAAATAATTATTTTATTAATTTTCCATTATGTTGGGGCATTATTTGCACATGTTGCTTCTTTCTTCTCCTGGGGCATTTCTTTTGCATCTGGGAGATTCTTGTTGATTCTTTAATTCTTCTATCAATCCAACCCATAAAAAAAATCTAAAAAATTTTTTAAAAAAATCAATTCAAAATCCAAAAAATTTCAAAACTTTTTCAAAAATCCTAAAAATTGTAAAATTTGTAAAACTAGGTAAACTAGCTCATAGTGGTTGAAACTTGTGTCTTGCACATGGTATTCTTTCCATATCTTGTTGGAAATTTCACATCTTCATGAGATCAAATGACTCATGGATCATCAGATTTACAACCATTTACAAAGCTAGCCTATTTGCTTCGGTACTCTGGGGCACATATAGTTGTTTTGATATTTTTCAGTAGTGCACTACACTTTTTCATTGGACCCAGTGTCCTTCATCATCTTCCCTTGCATGTATCCTTTCTTGGGCATCATTTTTAACCCTTTTCATCAATCATGAACATTTGGGGATCTTCAGCTTGATAAAAAACATTTGTACAACCATCTTGACCATTGTTGGTTGGAATATGTGTGTTTGTACTTGTTTTCCCTATTAAATGAGCTTGTTTCCTTCTCATATTGCATTGATTTTTGTATGTTGCATTGAGTGGGTGTTTCAACAATGGAAAACTATTCGTAGTATGGATTTTCATGTCATCCTACTTTTTTTTGTATGCTTATATTTTTAATAAGGACCGATGACGTAGATCTTTGGCAATATGATGACAATAAAGTTGTTTTAATACACTGGATGAAAGCTTGCTCTTTTCTTTCCATCTATCATTCCTCTTCTACATCATTCTCCTATCAACACTATTCTTCTTATTCACTAGGGCATCTTGCTCCTACCCATTCTTCTATTTCCTTTCTCTCACCTTTTCGATCGTCGATCGCCTTCTTTCATCACCCCATCGACACTCGAGGGGGCATCTCTCACTTCTACTAATTTTTCTTCTACGTCTTCAAAATTTTATCTATCTACTATCTTTGAAGTGGCGTCACTTACACCACCCAAAGAGGGAAAATGTAGACACCTATAATTTAGCTTGAGCAATTTAAATACTTAAATTGCACTAATTATACCCTTTCCACAAATTGATGACATATCATCAATATCACACATTTTCTCTGCTATCATCATTAATTAATTACATTACGTTAGTTAATTAACTCTTATATCCAACAATGATGCCAATTAATGACCTTCCATTAATCAACTCCTTTCTATCTAGATTAATTAATTATTTATAATTAATTAAGCTCCCCTTTCTATCTAGATTAATTAATTATTTCTAATTAATTAATCTCTCCTTTCTATCTAGATTAATTAATTATTTCTAATTAATTAATACCCCTTTCTATCTAGATTAATTAATTATTCTTAATTAATTAATTCTCTCTTCTATTTAATCAATAAATCATCATTTATTTGATTAAATCCCTCTCATAGTCTAAATCATACTAATTATTCCTCTAAAAAGCTTATATAAGCTTGCACACCTATTAATTAATCACTTTGGTTAATTAATAAATCCCCTCAAACCCCATGAGTCACTAAAGGATAAAATAAACTCTCCTAAGGTTGACTCAACCCTTTCTAAACCTCCTTATCCATAACTAACCCAACCTCTCCATTTATCCCACATGAAAAGGGATGTAGAGATTCTTTTATCCATTGGGATATATAAGGAGCCCTCCTCCTACCTTTATTTACACTTACATTCCTAAATGATATAGAGCATACACTATAGCCATTTATCATCTTTGATCATTCTTCCATTAGAAGATCTTTCCTTCTCCATTTATTGTATTCATCCACATAAGTTTTGAAGTCATATGGGGATATGTCAAATGGTCTTGTAGCCATGATTTTGATTAAGGATCTAAAACTTTCCATTAATAATATGAATAGCATTTAAACACGAAGGTATTAATGCATTAAATGTTACAGAAGAAATTTGGAAAGTTCATCCTTTAAAACAAACCATATTTCATAAAATAAATTACACTTGCATGAAGGAAATCAAACTTACATGAAATAAAAACACACTTGCATAGATTGAAAATGTTGAATTAGAAATAAACATTAATTAAACGAAGGTTTTGATTATTCAGGTTCACAAAGACTAAATTTTCACAATACAAAGATAAAAACAATATAAAAGAATGAATTACCAAGAAATGAATAAACATAAACATAAATAAATAGAAATGAATAAATTCCTTGAAATGAGTGGCCGAGATCATTCCTTGGAAGAGGATTTAAATCATACTTCAAAGATTTTAAAACTACACAATATTTGAGAGGAAAGAACAAATCTTTATTTATTGGGAGAATGAATTACATATCTCAGTGTGGAAGGTTGCATTTATAATTCATGCATCTAACTAACTCCTTATTTTAGGAAATAGAATCTGATCTTATCTTTATTCCAATCCTAACAACTAAGATCTCCATCTCCACAAAATATGGAGAGATATATTATTGGAGTCAAATCTTATGTTGTTTATTTTAGGAAGATTTTCTCTCAAATCTTCTCCTTGATTTTTGGTAACAAGAATCACAATGATTTTATTCTCCTA
Source organism: Taxus wallichiana var. yunnanensis (assembly GCA_018340775.1). Lineage (NCBI taxonomy): Eukaryota > Viridiplantae > Streptophyta > Pinopsida > Cupressales > Taxaceae > Taxus > Taxus wallichiana. Next base: position 639,265,152 of record CM031244.1, read on the forward strand.
CATTATTGGAAGGAGGTTTTTCTCAAAATAATATTTTTAGCAAATACCTTTCCGTATTTTCCATTTGACTTTGTTATTTTTGATTATGGAACTTTTAACGCTTTGTCTGATACATTTTTTCCTCGAAGCGTAGTTCACTAAAAGTTATATTTCTCTTCATTGATAAAACTGTGTAGCAAATCTAAAGGAGGATTTTGTTAAAGAAATTTCTATGAACAAAAACCTCTCTCATATTTTTTTCTGTTTATAGAACTTTTAGTGCTTATCGATACACTTTTTCTTGGACTACAACTCACTAAAAGTTAGATCTCTCTACATTGGTAAAACTTGTAGAAAATCGAATGTGGTTTTTGTTATACACATTTCTATGAATAGAAACCTCTTTCATATTTTCCATTTGAATTTTCTGTATTTTTGTTTATGGAACTTTAGTGTTCATTTGATACACTTTTCCTAAATACTATAGCTCACTAAAAATTAGATCTCTTCATTGGTAAAACATGTAGCAAATCCGAATGAATTTTTTTAAACACATTTATATGAACAAAAATCTCTCTCATATTTCCCATTGTATTCTCTGATTTTTCACAATTCCTCAAAAAAATTCATTCCATTGATGTAGGTTCGGAGCTAACGTTACTCTATTGATGTAGGTTAGGAGCTAACTTCAATGGTTCTAGAGCCAACGTTACTTTTTTGATGTAGGTTTTGAAGCTAAATTCAATGGTTTTAGAGCTAACATTACAGGTTCCGAGCTAACTCCAATGGTTTTGGAGCTAACGTTGTAGGTTATGAAGCTAACATTACATGTTATGAAGGCTAACTTTGCATGTTTGCTAAGCTAACTCAATGGTTAGGAGCTAACTAAATTAGCTATAAGTTTTTCATGCAATCTCAGATTGAGATGATTTTTAGAACTTGCATAATTTTTTTTCCAGAGGAATCGAATATGAAATCATATTTTAGTTTAGATGTACTATCCATGATTAGATCTTTTTTCTCAAACTAGCATTATCTTTCCTTTATGGCCTACATACACAAGACTTTACATTTTTCCCAAATAATAAATAGAATTAGTCAAAAAATAGTATAACAAAGGATTTCTAAAGAATGCTATGATATATATATCATATATTTTATCTTAAGAAAACTATAAGTTCCTAGATTATATTTAAATCCACTTTCAAAGGTAACATGGAAGGACAAAGTAATGGTAATTTATGGCGCATCATCTACCTATGTTCAATCTCATCTTATTTTTAGCATTCAATAAGAGATAGAAGTTAGTTTATTTAGCATATTAGCTTGAAATTTTCATTTCATGTTTAATGTAGAAATGTTTATAGGTTAGCTTTGTTTAAGCTCTTAGCATGATGATGCATAGGTTTAGTTTAGTATCGTATTGAAGCTACTAGGTGTTAGTTTCAACTTTACTTGCATTACTAACTATTTCATGCATACAACTTGAACATTTCAATTGAAACACCAATGAAAAACTCATTAAAGAAAATTCTAGAGAAAAGTGCTACATGTGATGAAATTACAAAGAAAAAGATCAATAGTGAAGCAATACAGAATATAAGGCACAAATATTAAATCCCCAAACCATAGAAAACCAACAATGTGGTAGGACGAGATAGAAAGATACTTGAAATCATTCAAATCATAAATTGTAAATGTTGTTGCATATTATGCATATGCCATGGGCTAGCTAGGGCTTCCTCAAATAGAAAATAGGGAAAACTTTAGTTGCTAATATTCATAATTTGGCTAAAAGTAAGAATTATGGAATATGAATTTGGATATTTTTATGACCATGGAAGTGACCACATTTCACCCAAAAATTCCACAAACAATAATTTTTCCCATGTGAATAGCCAATGTATCTACAATCCTAAAATATATATTTTTATTAAATTGTCAAGTGATAGATGGGTCATGGTTTTAAAACATTCTTGGATCGCCAAGAAATAAAAGGAACGATAACCGAGATCATGCCAATCAAACTAATCAAACATCATGATCAATAAGATGAAAGTAATTCACCAGAATAACTTTACATAAACCTTTGCAAACAAATGAGAAGCAATATCATATATTATTATGGAACTCAATGAAATACAATGAGAATGGGCCTTGCTTATATAGGCAAGGAATAACAATCTAAGAACCAGTCAAGGTCGTAGATCAAGCCATAAATCATGGAAAGAACTAGTCATCAAAGAACTAGTCAAGTCCATAGATTTATGAGAGAACTAGACATCAAGGATCTAGTCAATACCATAGATCTAGGAAAGAACTAGTCAATACCATAGATCAAGGAAAGAACTATACCTAACAACTAGATAATATCTCCTAATATCTAAATAAATAAAAAGAAATATCCACACACATAAGTGGGTGAGGATAAATACAATAAAGGTAAATAATGTACCTAGGTGAACATGAGCTAAGGTAAATACCTACTCTAACACCCCCTCAAGTGAAGCTAGGGGCCAAAATAGAAGTGGCATGTCCATAGTATGAGTCCTAGTAACTAGGCCTGATGAGGTACTCATGTACAATATATCCATGAAGAAATCTCGAACCAAAAGAAGGAAAGAATCCTGCTATAAGGAAAGAGAAAGAAGAAGAAGAAGGAAGATGTTCTCACAAACACCCCCAAGAACAACTTCCAAAACCCCAAGCATTCCACACAACTCAAGGTAGCGAGGTGATGCAAAAAAGGCTTCGTAAAGATGTCGTAACCCTTTGCTTTGAGTTGGAAGGTACTCAAGCAAAGAACTCCATCTGAATGTGCTTTGACGAATGAAGTGGATTTGTATCTCAATATGCTTGGTCCACTGGTGCTCAACTGGGTTGTGAGAAATGTGAATTGCACTTTGGTTGTCACACCAAAGTATAGTCGGTGAATCTGTGGGAATCAAACTCATCAATAGCTGGTGAAGCAAGCCAAAGAATCTGTTGACTCATTGTAACTACTTGCCCTATACTCTGCCTCTGAAGATGAAAGTGCAATAGCTGTTGCTTTTTGCATGCCCAAGCAACTGGAGAAGAACCAAGACAGAAAAGATAGCCAGAAGTGGAATGCTATCATCAATAGAACCTACCCAATCTGAATCTGTATACCCAACCAACTGAGTAGAACCCCTAGTGTAGTGTAGGCCAAAGTGGGAAGTGCCATGCAAATAGCACAAAATCCTTTTAGCAGCCTGCCAGTGACTACTATGAGGAGAATGTGCAAACCGAGATACAAGCCCTACTGTAAATGAAATATCAGGGTGAGTATGGGTCAAGTACATGAGACTCCCAACCAAATTACCTATACAATGTAGGATCACAAAGTGGTGTGGTACATGTGGATGTAAGAGTAACCCAGACTGAAAAGGAGATGGACTTGGCTTGCAATCAGCCATATCAAAGTGCCTAAGAAGATCATGGGTGTACTTTTTTGACTCAAATGAATCCTGAATATGTCTGAGAAATATACAAACCAAGGAAATAATGCAATAGCCCAAGATCTGTCATGTCAAATTGTGTAGAAAGAGCCCTCTGAATACTCTGAATGTGGGAAGAAGAGCTTCCAGTAAGTAACAGATCATCAACATACAAGACAAGTATCACAATATCCTCACCGACATGTTGGAGATACACTGTATGATGGAGTGGCAATGAACAAAACTAGTAGATAGAAGAAAAGAATCCATCTTCTCATACCAAGCCGAGGGGCTTGTTTGAGACCGTAGAGAGACCTTCGGAGCCGACAAACAAGAGAAGAATCCTGAACAAATCCAGTCGGTTGCTCCATATATATTTCCTCTTGTAGATCTCCATGTAAGAAGGCACTCTTCACATCCATCTGGTATATGGGCCACCCCTGTGATGCAAATAGCAAGTAAGTACAAGGCATACATAATCCATCTTGGCAATGGGTGCAAAAGTCTCAGAGTAATCAATACCTTGACTTGTGAAAAACCCTTTGCAACAAGATGAGCCTTATACTTGTCAATGGACCCATCAGCTGCGTATTTGGTTGGTATACCCACTTACACCTAACCATCTTTCTTCCTTTAGGAAGAGATACCAAATCCCAAGTATGATTCTTCATCAAAGAAGAATACTCAGCTGCCATCACATCATCCCACTCTTGTATCCCATGAGCCTTTGAAAAAGACTGTGGATCCTCAAAAACTACCTGACACAAAATTCTAGAACCTGTAGAATGTGCGTGATGATGCCTAGTGGGTGGAAGATCCTCTATGAAAGGTGTTGCCTCAAAAACTGTAGTACGAGCCCACTTAGGCATAGTGACAACATCAGTGGGAATAGGATCCTCAATGGCATCTATAACCTCCTCATCAATCTCCTCAAAGAAAGGATCCTCAAGATGAGATGAAGAAGAAGAAGGAATGGAAGAAGATGAAGAATCATGAGGAGTGAAATGCTCATCAAATTGAACATGTGTTCGAAAAAGAACATCATGTGTATCAGGATCTAAAAGATGATAAGCTCTCATGTCCTCACAATACCCTACAAAGATCAAGGGTTTACTCTTCTTATCCAAAGCTTTCCTTTTCTTCTTTGGCACAAAGGCCCAAGCATGGCTCCCAAAGACTCAAAAAAATGAGACATCTGGCTTAGTGTTGGACCAAGCTTCCTCTGGAGTCAAATGCTCAAGTGCTCTGTGTGGTGTGTGATTCTGAATATAGTTAGCACAATTAATTGCTTCTACCCAATAGATAGGAGGTATATCTCTAGAATGCATCATACAGTTAGCCATTTCCTTCAAAGTTCTATTCTTCCTTTCTGCTAATCCATTCTATTGTGGAGTATGAGGAACATAATCTTTAGTGAATAATGCCTTGAGTTGCCAAAAATTTAGAAAACTCATTGTTGAAGTACTCCCCCATTATCAGTGTGAAGGTTCTTTATGCTACTAGAAGATTGTTTCTCGACCAAAGCCTTGAAGACTTTGAAGTGTGAAAAAACATCACTTTTGTACTTGAGAAAATAAACCCAAGTACGCCTCGAGAAATTATCAATAAATGTAAGTGCATACTTAGCTCCATTGAAAGATGGGGTAGGAAAAACCATCAAGTCACTATGCACAAGCTCAAGTGGTGAAGAAGCTCTCTTAGAAAAATTCTTAGGAAAAGGATCTTGGTGTTGTTTCCCTAATGCACAACCATGACAAACTCCCTCAAGACAAGAAACTCTAGGAAGACCATCTACCATACCATGAGTGCTCAACTCCTTCAAATATTTGTAATTGAGATGTCCAAATCTTTCATGCCAAAGCTTACTCTCTGAATCTGAATGAGAAACCAATCTTGTCCCTATAGAAGAAGTGTCATCAAAACCCTCAAAGTGATATAGTCTTGAACTATGATCAACAATACCCTGAGCAACAAGTGAATAAGGCTCCAACAAAGTTCTTACTTCTACCCCATGTGGTGTAAAAGTCATTGTTTTCCCTTGACCAGAATGACAAATTTGATATACAGAAAGCAAATTTGTAGTGATGTTAGGAACATATAGTGCATCTTGGATATTGCCACCATCAAGTTGTATATCACCTTTTCCCTCAACAGAAAGAAAGGAAGAATCTCAACCTCAATTTTGGAAGTAGAACTCAAACCTAGAGAAACAAAAAGACTCCTTGGAAGAAGTCATGTGATGAGAAGCACCAGAATCTATAACCCAATTGTCTAAAAGTGGTGAGTGAGATCTTCCAACAACATTAAGTGCTTTTCCATGTTGATTAGAAGGAGGTGGAGTGGAGATAGAAATTTTGTGTTTCTTGACTGCATCCTCTAAGGCTTGCATTCACTTATAACACCTATTTTCTTCATGATTACTACCCCCACAAAAAAGAGCATGAATGGCTAGACTTATTCTTGGATTTAGAAGACTCCTTGGGTTTTGAGTTGTTTTCTTTGGGTTTAGGAGCATTTTGAGATGGAGAAGGTGTGGATTTGGTTTTATTGTTTGGTTTTCCCTTGCCCTTAGGATTAGATGCAACTAATGCCTTTTGAGAGGTGGAAGACTCAAGGTGAGATAATTTGGATTCTTCCCTAGTAAGTCTTTCACAAAATGTTTCTAAGTTAGGCATTTTGAAGGTGTCACCTAAGGCATCCATGCTAGAGAAAAAGGTAGAAGAAAAAATTTGGAATGGTCCTCTCAACTTGGATAGAATCAAGTAAACACACTCTTCATCTTTCTTATCTCTTCCACTCCCCTTCAATTATGTCAACAAATGCTTGAACTTGGTAAGATAGTCTATAATTGTTGGAAAATCTTTAGGATTAAGAGAGGTGATCTCAATTTCAAGTTGCATGGCTCTCATATGATCCACCTTACCAAATAAATCCTCAATTTCTCCCATATTTTGAAAGGAGAGTCACACTTTTCCAAATGAAATAAAAAAGACATCACTTACATAAGTTCTATCAAACCCATACACTCATCAAATTTGTATTGGTACTGAAATTTCTCATATTCTCTAGTGAACATTGGTTGTTCTGAAGAAGTTAAAGCCCATAATCCTTTCGCTTAATTATTGTTTCCATTCTTGGTTTCCATGTGTGGTAATTATGTGTTGTTAATGGCTCAACATGATCTAATGTAGAAGTAGATAAAGATGCCATCCTAAAAAAATCACCAAAAGAAATGCAAGAACCAAGCAATGCAACAAGACCCCAAACAATGCAACAAGAGCCCCCAGATTTTGGCACTTTATAATGAGTGCGTGTTACAATATGGCACTTTATAATTATAGTGCGATTCTCAAAATAAATATTTCAATGGAAAGAGCATAAAAAACTACGCACTTTTGCAAAAAAATGACACTCAAAACCGAGTTACCGATCAAAAGATACAAGTTTTTCAATATTATGCTCTACTATTTATTTTAGTTTCCACTAAAATAGAATAAAATGCTCTTGCCTTCACCACACAAATAAAATGAAAGGGGGCTGGAGTTAAGCACCTACTAGTAGGAATCACAAGCTTTAAGCCCTCATATGACCATACCATACCATATGACCAAGGGATAAGGATTTCAATGGGGAATAGACCCGCAAAAAAAAAAGCGATTTTTTTCATATGGCACGCATACAATCAAAAAAGGTGAATCTCATATGTTTCTCTACACAACAAAAAAACCAAAAAAAAAAAATGACTCGCTATTTCCTAAAATGGTCGAGTTTATGCCTCCGAAACCTTGAGTTTTGCCACCTAGGGGATCCACCTTGGATCGATGGAAGCCTATGTTTTGCATAAAAATGCATGCAACAACAAAATATGAGCAAATCCCAAATATATGAATATATAAAAAAATTATTTGCAAAATAAAACTTACAAACGAATGTCAATAGCAATCTCTGCTCTGATACCATAAAAGGAACGATAACTAGATTGTGCCAAGCCAAGAACATAGATGCTAATCAAACATCATGATTAATAAGATGAAACTAATTCACCAGAATAACTTTACATAAACCTTTGCAAACAAATGAGCAGCAATATCATATATTATTATGGAACTCAAAAAAATACAATGAGAATGGGCCTTACTTATATAGGAAGGAATAACAATCTAAGAACCTAGTCAAAGTCATAGATCAAGCCATAAATCATGGAAAGAACTAGTCATCAAAGAACTAGTCAAGTCCATAGATTTATGAGAGAACTAGACATCAAGGATCTAGTCAATACCATAGATCAAGGAAAGAACTATACCTAACAACTAGATAATATCTCCTAGTATCTAAATAAATAAAAGAAATATCCACACACATAAGTGGGTGAAGATAAATAAGATAAAGGTAAATAATGTACCTAGGTGAACATGAGCTAAGGTAAATACCTACTCTAACAAGAAATCTATGGAACCTTCCTATTAATTTGGTCTCATTTGCCGACATGTTTAGGTTTTTTTTGAAATTTGATTAAATTCACCATATATACATACATATATGCATGCATACATACATACATACATATATACATACATACATACATTTACACACACACACACAAATCTAGATTGGAAGTTGTTAAACCTTTAGAAGACCCACCAAATTTAAAAGACTCTGCTAACTACCTAGGAAGTTGTTAAATATTTTCATCAGCCTCAAGTGCATGAGGAGCGGCCAAGTGTCACCCATTTTTGACACCTAAGTGTAAAGGTGTACAAAATGAGCCCCGACACCTTAATTGGATATCGGTGGACATGTGGTGGGATTTCAGGAATCCTCAAGGAAATACATTATGTGTACTCCAATCCTACAGAATGAACCAATTCAATATTATTTTAGGTTTGTGGTTAGGTGATGGAGAGTGATGATTAGGGGAACATGTGACAGACCTTCATTTGGACTTAAAATGCATTTTTGCAAGAAATATCCTTCATGCCAATGAATTATCCTTCATTTTCCACTCCATCTACAATTTCCTTCAAAAAAATATTATATTTCACCAATGCCATGAATGTTGATTTTAGATAATTTGCCAACCTAGTGAATCTGGTTCCGACCATATTCACCATGATTTCTATAAGTTTTTTTCAGGATGGTTCCTTAAAATTTTCCCTAAAAGAAAAATAGAGTTAGACAACTTGGAAGCACATTTCAACAAGGAATCCATAGAATATGATATAACTAAGGATATAAATGACAGAAAAGGAAATAATTAACAAAATTAGCTCAAAATACCAAACAAAACGACAACATAGGGCTAAATAGATTAGAGATAAGTAAGAATATAGTGCAACCATGGACAGAGTTATGACAACGATGCAACATGAATTGGTAATAGCAAGAAATAAATGCATACAAATTCAGTCAAAGAAGCCAACCATAGAGATACATCTCATCATCCAGGAGAATACTCAAATACATATGTGAATAGAAGAAATTAAATAACATCTAGAACAATGGCACACATTTGAAGAAAAATTACAACCAAATATTCCAAATATATCCCAAATACAATTCCATAAGATAAGATCAAATATTTAGGAAGCCATCGTTTCATTTAAATCTAGCCAAGCGAATCAAGCAAAGGAACATTTCCTTATGTTATACTCTAAGTTATGATAATTTGATGCTTTGGTTTTCTAAGCAGAGAATAATAGATAAAGGACTTCAAGAAAATTAATCTACTTCAAATTTTGGAAATCGGGAAGGCAGATAGGTTTCTTTAACATATGGTTGTCTCAAGGAGGAGATGTCTAAAGTTTAGGGATGATGTTGATAGGGTTATTCATCAATTTTGGGAGGCTTAAAAGTAATCTATAGAAGTCTAGAAAACTATGAAATAATGGGAATTTACGGGACACTGAAGAAGCCACGTGGTAATGAAATAGCCACAAGATAATAAAATAGCCATGAGACATGGTAAAAGTCATTGGAGACTAGAGAATTCCTCAGAATACTATCAAAAGACACCGAAGACTACAAATAACCACATTAGACCAATAAAATTTGTAGAAATAACATAAGTTAAATGTAACCAACAAAGGAACCTCCAAAAATAGGTATTTTTTATAATTCGTAAATGTAGATACTTAATGTATTGAAATGTAATCGTAAATACATATAAGGAATAGAAAAAAGTGGAGTAGACATAAATGGGAAAAAGAAATGGAATGGAATGAATGAACAAGTATGAAGAAGTAAGGAGACTAAAATGTAATGAAAGTGTGTGAAATGGATCGGAAGGACTAGTGTAACTATTATTATCAATAAATAAAGAGTGATGGTTGATAAAATGTGTAATGTCTATTGTCTTTAATTACATTATTTGTGTTCATCTTATGAATTTGAATATCATTCCTATTACATCCTTAGTGAAAGGGTGAACTACTTAACCCTCATAATCTACCTTGAGGCTTAAGTTCAACACATTTCTTTTCTTTTTTCTTCTATCCTAAAAAACATTAAATACACTTAAATTTTTAAAATTCAAGTTCACATACTACAGTGCCATCGTTAGGTCCCCGTTCAAAAAATTGTACTTGGTCTTTGCGATGCATTCATGCTACAAACTGATCCATCTATATCACAATCTCAAAGCTCAAAAATATCTTAGGGGCACAAAAGGATATAAAATAAAAATGATAAATAAGTTTCGGTAACCTCCCACCCTTCTATTTAACCCCTTCTTCTAACCCTACTTACCCTTACCAAACCCTAATTTTGGCCTTGACACCTTTGTTTCTCATCTCCAAATCCTATTTTCCCATCTCTCCCTTAGAATTCTTGTTTCCTTCCTATCGAGGGTTGTCCACTGATTTATCATTTCACCCATTCACTTGATGGGGTAACTCCTTAGCATAATCTAGACTCACTGGGGCATCCAAATGCTTCATCGAGGAAAATTGGGTAGTCCACCACACTTCCCTATCATCTCATTCATTAATCTACACGTGTCTACTATCTTTAAAATGTTATTACTCTATAATAACACTTTAAAGAGGGGAAAATGTAGACACCCTAAAAATACACACTACTCTTTGCACATTACTATTTGGATCATTATTCATCCACATCCCATTAGAATTAATTAATTAATTCTACAACCTATAAAGCACACTATGCACTCCTTATCTAATTTAATTAGTTATTTAAATAAATAAAAATATAAATATCCACTCATCTCCACTTCACTAGCTCACTCACTCAAGTTCTAGAAAGCTACAAAAGAGGAAGCTAAATTGCACATACAATTGAAGAATTCAAGAGCCAACTATTCAAATTAAAGCCTCTTAAATTCTTATTCAAACAAGCCAACTGCACAGACCAAATCAACATGTTAAATCAAGAAAATGCATTCATTAACCTGCAACTCAGTCAAAACTTGATCCTCAATCCATGGCCTCTCCTTCAGCTATAAATAAGAGGCTCATCTCCTCATAATTATATCTTTGTAGTTCAAGGCATTTACGGTGTTACTCTTTCAAATTTACATGCACCATTATGTTGTCCATTTGATCAAGGATCTCATAATCAAACACATCATTCATCCTCATTGCTCGTAGCATGAATACACTTCCATTTAGAGTCATATTTGGAGCATCCACATTCAATCCATTAAAGAGATTCAAAATCTCAAGTACTTCATTCCACGCTTCAACCATCTCATCTGAGGTTGTAAGGAGACGTGAAAGAAGGGATCAGTTTACTCTTGTGCATGTTTTTTTCTTCCATTATTACTTTTTCTCTTGTAAACAACAAGAATATCATAAGTATGTTTCTCAAAGGATCCAGGATTGTGAGAAAAAGGAGTTGAAGTGGGATACACAAGGTTCATAACTACAATAGGCATATATGTAGAAGTAAAATATACAATAACAAGTGTAACAAACTTTATAGAAATAGACATGTAATAAGATAATCAATAACAAGAGCATGATCAAATATTGAAAAATCAAGGTCAATTGGTATGGGATAAATAGCTACAAGTCGACTAGGAGTATGGGTATGAAGGTCAACAATATGAGGGTGATGCTACAAACTAAAAATTTTCCTTTGTATGGATTATATGAGGTCATCCATGTCATGGTTTAGGATCTGAAGAAGAGATTTTTTTACTTCAGGTTTATATTCTTGTCTACAAATTTTAGCATGTCCTCTTGAAAGGCACAAACTTTAGAGAACAACATCACATTCCCATAATAAAAAGAAAAGATGTTAGGACTATAATCCATAATGGAAGGGGAATTTGAAGGAAGTATAGAATTTTTAACCTATGAAGGGGTTTGACCACCTTCCATACTAGACCTCACCCTTTGTTCTTTGACACACAAAAGAAGTGCCACCAATTTCCACTATAGGGAGTGTATGAGGTCATCCATGTCATGGTTTAGGGTGTGAAGAAGAGATTTTTATACTTGAGGTTTCTATTCTCTTCTACAAATTTTAACATGTCTTCCTAAATGGCACAAACATTAGATAACAACGTCTCATTCTCATAATACAAAGAAAAGATGTTAGGAATAAAATCCATATTAGAAGGGAAAACTGAAGAAAGTATACAATTTTTTACCTATGATGGGATTTGACCACCTTCTAGACTATACCTCACCCTTTGTTATTTGACACATAGAAGAAGTGCCACCAAGTATAGAGAGTTTCCCAAAATTATTTCACTATGGGCTAAGAAGCGGGGTGTATGTGTGACAACCGCTCATAGGGTTCGGGGAAATTCCTCTAGCATGATCCATGTCAAAAAAATTCACGCACAATAGAGAATTATCTCTTAAAAACTCCCAAGATAACTTTAACCTTAAAGGATTTTGACACAAGCAATGTTAAGTGGTTTGAAAAATATCAAAACCACATCAACAAGTGTGAACACTCCAACAATAGATGATATTTTTGATCAAATGCATGGGGAATTTTTTTATCAAAGATACATATTTTAGTGGGATATCATCAATTGAGGATAAAGGATGAGGATATCCATAAGATGGATTTTTCAAACTAGGTATGGACATTGTGAGTTTATTATTCTATCATTTGGATTGAAAAATGGCACAACAGTGAGTTTTTAAACTTGATGAACAATGTGTTCGGAGACTACATGGATAATTGTTTCCTTTTCTTTTTGGATGGAATTCTAATGTAATATAATAATAAGGAGGAGCATATCCATCATTTGAGGTTGATCTTGGAATATTTGTGGCAAGTGTAATCTTTACACCAAATTTTCAAAGTATGATTTATTTCATAGGAAATTACATTACCTAGGACATATGATCTCATCGAGATGGTATATTTAGTGATCCGAGAAAAGATAAAGGCCATAATGGAATATTCAAATCATATAAATTTCCATGAAGTATGTAGCTTTATGGTGTTGGTAGGGTATTACAAGAAATTTGTTCTTGGGGTTTCAAGATTTTCAATCCTGTTACTTCTTTATAAAAGAAAAGTAAATAGTTTTAATTTACATAAAAGTGTGAAAAATATTTTAATATTCTCAAGGAAAAGTTGACGATAACACTGATTATTAGAGTTCCAAAACCTAATGTAGTTTCATGGTAGTGACAAATGCTTCAGGAATGGATTTGAAGGAGTGTTTATGTAAAATGGGATAGTGGATGCCTTTGAATCTAGAAAACTTACATCTCATGTGAGAAAAAATATGTGCCTCATTATTTGGTAATGGAAAAAATAGTTCATGCTCTACATATTTGGCATCATTCCCTTTTAGGAAAGCTTTTTGATCTTAATATTGACCATCTAGGCTTAATGTATTTTTACTTAGCCTAATTTTAATACAAGATAGTGAATATGGATGGAAATACTTTCATAATATGATTTCAATATTGGTTATATCAAAGGAAAGTAAAAAAGGTAACAATTATCTTAGCGGATGTAGATACATTCTTGTAATGTTAATAGCTGGGTTAAATTTCAAGGAATAAGTCTTAAAGAAACTTACCATAGATAAACTTTACCAACAAGTAAAGAGGCACTTGAAGAAAATTCTCAAGATCATATGTATGATGGTTACAAAATTTGAGGTGGATGGATTACTTTGATATTTTGATAGGATGTATATGCCCAAGGAAGTGAATATGAGAAAAAATTTCTTATGGACTTTTATGGTGCTCTATATTTTTGTCATCCAATGTTGACAAAACTATTCAACGATATGAAATCCCACTACTTATCAAATGGTTTGAAAAAGTATGCGGTTGAATTTGTGTCTATATGTTTATATTTATATAGGGTAAAATTCAAACAAATTCATCTAGTATTATTGTTATACCCTTATGATGTACCATAGTGAAAGTGGTAGGTAATCATCATGTATTTTGTGAAAAAAATTCCTACATCCAAAATTAAGCATGATATGATATTTGTTGTGGTAGATAATTTGACTAAGGTAGGCCACTTTATACCTAGGAATATTAAGTATAATTCTCTAGTACTTATAATAATATTTTTGCATAAATTTTTTAGATTATATGGGATATTAGAGTCGATAATCTCAAGTAGATATCACCACATGAAATCTAGATTCGGAAGACATTATAGTGAATGAAGTTGAACTTCAATATGATTAACCAACCAAATTCCAACAGTTAGATTCGAGCGAGCTAAACAGGCCTAGAGGACATGTTTAGAACATATTTCATAAGTCAACAATAAAAATGGTATGAGTATATTCCATTAGTGGAGTTTGAATACAATAATACATATCACTCTACTTTAAAAATGAATGATTTTCAAACTCTCTATGGTAGGAAATTCCAAACACCGATGATTGGGATAACAAAGAGAATACGTGAAGTATTTAGAACTAATATTTTGATAGAAATAGAAAAGTAAGTTAAATTAATATGATAGATACTTAAAGAATCCATTGATAGGAAAAAAATCTATGTTGATAGGAAAATAATAGAAAGAAAGTTTTATATAGGAGACAAGGTGTTTTTGCATGTCAAACCAAAGAAGATCTCGATAAAATTCAAGAAATATACAAACTTGGCACCATGTTATGTAGCAAACCTTTGATGTTTTGAAATTCAGAATTTGTTTTTCCTACAATCAATATTTACCTTCAACCTTGTCCAAATTACATAATTTATTCTATATATCCTTTCTTAAGAGGTATGCGAATATTTGTCTCATGTTCTTTATTGGAAATCCTTACGGGTTCAAGATCCCAAAGTGGTGACTATAGAACCAATTAGAGTATTGTACACTAGCAAGATTCAATTGCATAACCATGATATGGTTTAGTGTAAGGTCCAACAATACCATTATTCTCAAGAGAGTTCCACTTGGGAAAATGTTGATGACATGATCTATGTTTTTCACATTTATTTCAAAAGTAGTGACATTTGATATTGGATGTGATGAATCTATTATGATTTTAAATTTGAATAATTTTGATTGTGTAGTGGTTGTAAATTATTTCATTTTATAACAATTAATTTTATCATTTGTGGTAAATTTGATTGAATATCACATTGGAAGTTCATATAGACATATTCCATTTTCTACAAAAAAATTATTTATGGGTGTTTTGGTGTCACTTTAAAAACTATAATAATATTTACTTTAAGATATGTTTAAGATGTTGTACTTGAAAATAAATAGTATTTTAAGTTTATTTTTATTTTTAGAAGGATGGAATCTATAAGTATTTTTGAAACATTTTCAATTGTTGTGATATGATAACATATAGAATTTATTGGTGTTTTTCCAAAAATATGGTGATATTACTTGATGAATTGATAATACTAATGATGTATTATTTTCTCATCAGGGTGAAGACTCTTATGGGAAGGGAAGGATGTTACATCCCATTTTTGATATTCAAGGAAATGTTATATTTGGTCATATTATGAAATTCAAATTCAATAATAGACATAAAATGTTGAATGTCATGATTAAGTAGTATAGCTTGGAAATCATGATATTTTATGGATTTCAGTTATATTTGAAAATGATTAATATTTTTAATCGAAGACTAACTACCTATTCATATGAAATGAGGTGAATACGGGAACATGTACACCCTCATTGAACTATAGGATACTGAGAAAGAGAGGGGATATGGAAAGGTAAAGTGAGAAACACTCACACATTCACATAATGATCATGAAATAGTAATTATTTATGATTGTGTGATGAGTTTATTTAGTTCTTGGATTTTATTATTGATTGATTGATTTATTTCTTTACATGAGAGTGCATATAGTGATATATGTTATTGGGATTATGCTAGAGTAGTGTACCACCATTGGTTTAACCTAATAGCATGCATCACATATATATATATATATATATATATATATATATATATATATATATATATATATATATATATATATATATATATATATTTAGTTGGTTTACTCCTTTTTTCTTATAGTTGACTATATTGACTTGTCATGCTACTCAAAATTTAGTTTATGGATTTCTAACAAAGTCGAGTCTTAGCTCATTCCAACTATAAACTAAGCTTATATATTTAATTATTGTAATCTAACATCCTTTTCGATAATTTTGCATGATGTTGGAATGATGAAGATATTTGGTCATGTTGGGTCCCTAATATAGCTTCCAAATCTTAAGGCGCATAGGAACGCATGGCTGGAGGAAGCGCGCAAGTGACGGCGCCGCAAGGTAGAGTTCTAAAGGTTTCTTGAAGAACCCGGGATGCATGCACTTTGTGCGAATAACAATTCGGGACTTAACCATTTTTGGCCTTTGGGATAGAACACATGAAGAACATGTTCCATTTGGATAAGGTTCCAGCCTGATGACAAGGTGTCTGGAGGGAATATACCTTGTGATAGAAAGATCCAAAAAGTTAATCATGACATGGAGAGGCATATGCCCGAGGCAACCCACACCTTGACACTTGAGGCCAGATTTGAGGCTGCAAAGGAGTTTGTTAGAGCTCAGAGGCCTATTTATATGTGTTCCCTTGACAAAGAAAAGAGACAGAAGTGTGGTAGCGGAGCTCTGTAAAATTACTGCGAGAACTATGGGATGAAAATGGGTATAGAATTCCAGTAAGGATGTAATGGGGAAATGGGGAATGAAATTTTTGTCTTGTGAGAATACACGTATGGATCCACACATGGCGTATGACTATGGTCTACCTTCTGTAATCTTTTATAAGTAACACTATGAATGAATGTGATAAGGTTGCCATGACAAATGTATTAAGACTCTTTCTCTGTATTATCTCGAATATTTCTATTGTACTTCTGTTCTTGTATAATCGTGAATCTTACTTGAATGGTTAAGTATATTAGTGGATTTACAACTCTTAGTTCTATTATTTTTGTTGTGCGCTTTGGTTCTATTATGACTGAAGGGGTGTAGAATCCATCCTGAGCTTTATAGCTCTTCATGTCTGTTAAATCACTAATTTAGAATCATGAGCTATGCCTTCCACTAGACTCACATAAAAGAGAGACTCGGCTCCCTCTCACATGCCTTAGGTGAGCACCCAGCGCCCGCTGGGTGATAGGCTAGCACGCATGAGGTTCCCTTGTTCTTAGTGGGTGCAAAAGTGACTACATCTTGGTTCTGTTGCCGGGACCTCTTTTCGAAGTTGTAGGGAACATGGCATATATCATGATCTCTATAAAAAGTGATGGTGGAGCGCTTAACACTTGAAGGTGTTGAAGATTGGTTTAAGAGCACGGAGGATGAATTCACTCAAATATTTGGTACCGGATCTAGGTTTGATATGTGAAGATGGGTGGAAGACACTCTTTATCATGAGTTGTACGAAACCTTCTTTTGTTGTTTCCCAGTAGAGTTATTCAAATGGCTCTCGGCTTATACATCTAGATCAAGGTGGCATTATAGATCACACCCTTGGACCCAAGAAACATATCAGAACCTACAAGATGCTGATCTAACGTGGACCCATGCTATAGATCATTGGTGGAAGGGAGTATTGACTAGCTACACTCTGGAATACACCATTTCCACGTATTCCTATCCAAAATTTGTTGAGTTTGAGTTCTTGCGAGAGCCAAGGGATCATTTCTATGTGTTATTCCCCTTGTGATCAAAATCTTGATGGTAACCATGGGTTTAGAGGCATTCCCTATGGCTGGCTAAACCACCCTGAGCACTAGGCAAGGAAGCCAGGTTGGGGAAGGATGGCTGATTTGACGACTGAACAGGAAAGGGAGGAGAGGCGGCTCAAGTATAATGAAGCACGTGAAAAGGAGATCGATAGATAGCGTGGGATTACAAGTGGGTTATGGAGCCAGACATGGTGGAAAGGAGTTGAGGTTCACATGGAGGATGTGGAACCCAAATAGTTTGTGGTACCCCATCTTGGTAAGCATGGAAGAGAAAACCTTGTGGCTTCTGATGAGAGTCTCATTGCGTAGAGAGAGAAGAGTCGTTGGCACACATCTAACCCCACCTAGCGACCGGACCTTGGCGCTTGGTTTGTTTAAATGAGGGAAGAGTATAGTTGATCCATTTGATATCGGTGGAAGTAAATCGATCGCGCCTAGAACATATAATTTCTCATTTGGGACTTCTATGGCTTCACACACTATTCTAGTATTTGGTGGAATGTTTGGACAAGGCACATATATATGGATGGTTTTGGAAGTGCGTTAGGAGGTGACGGAGGAACTACGACTGGGAGTGGTACTAGTTCACAAATTTTCGGTGTGTAATTCAATGGAATGACGAGAGCACTTGGTATGACAAACACGGGCCCTATAACTAACATAGGAGGATATGGAGGTGGAAGTGGTGGAGCTAGTGGCTCAGGATCCAGTGGATCCGGTGAAGGAGGAAACACCAGAGGAAACCAAGGGACTGGATTAGGAGGGCAAGGGCCTTAGCCACCTCCTTAAGTCTTTTTCGAGATGTCTCTACACTTGTGATTACAGTGGAATAGAAGATGCTATGGAGCATGTGCATAAGTGTGAGCTACTATGGCACACGAAGGGAATCACGACCCAGGATCGAAAGGCTAGTCAATTTGTGATGACCTTGTAAGGACGTGTACATAGTTGGTATAGAAAGTATGACCCTCATCAGACTGTTGTGGATTATACCGCACTGAGAAATGCATTCTTGGTGGAATTCCACATACCTAAGTTTGAACAGAAGAGCATTAGCTCTCTCAAAGAAATCCAAGTAGGGAATGGCAGAGAGCATGTGGGAATATGATGCATGCTTTAAAACTCTTTTTCTAAGTTGTCTTATGATATCCACCCTTCACAACATGCTCAGTGGTTTTTCAGAGGGTTGATCACACCCTTTAGGAGGGCCTTATCTCATAAAACATTCACGGACCCATGCGAAGCATTGGAAGTTGCTTTACGTGCTGAAGTAGTTGGTAGTGTTGACACTAGTGTTAGCCCATTTCTAGAGGCTCAGATTACTACCATGGCTAAGAAATTGGAGAAATTGTCTGCCAACACAGTTCCAGAGATTCACAGAGGGATGTGGTGCACGGATTGTAACGTGGAAGGACACACAAAGGATAATGGTGGGATATGTACTCGGAAGGTGGTATGCGCCGTGGCAGTAAACTGTAAAATATGTCACGAAGACCATGATGTAAGTAGGTGTCCCTTGTTACAATGAGCGATCCACAAAAAATATCTTGTTATTGTAAAATATGTACCTCAACCACACATGACACCAAGGATTGTAGATTGATTGACCAAATTCATGAGGCAATTGATCTTGGTGTGTGCCAAACTGACATTACCAATAGTTCCAAAGGAGATGAACGTCGTATGAGGAGTGCAAAGATGGAGATGCACATGGAAGAGGGTTTCACGGAGGATTTCATGGTCGTGGTAACCAGTGGAGGAAGAAGTGAGTTCCGCGTGGGACGTGTTTTAATTGTGGAGCCATAGACCATTATAAGCGTGAATGTCTAGATCTTCTACAATGCTCCTGGTGTGGAAAAAAACATAAGTACGAAGAATGCCCAGAGTTGTACGAACATATGAGTCAAGCAGTACCGGAAGGATAAGGGTGCTGTCATGGTGAGTATTAAGAAGGATGACGTAATGGCTTCTACGAGTAATATGAGAATTAGAACTAGATCTTGTTATGGTAACAATGAGGGTGAAATCTACATGCGCAAGGGAAGTGCCTAGGTAGAGACCTTTGGTTTTGAGAGAAGAAGTAGTACATGGGAAGTATCCAAACCCAACTCACTAGAAAGAAGTTTACCAGAAACCATGGATGTAATTCAAAGTTTACAAGGGGAGATCCAATGCTTAAAAGAGCAGACTAGAAAGGATGAGCAAAGGAGAACCATAGAAGCACCAAGGGATGACTTGGATGAGGTTAAGGAGGTGTGTAAACTACTAAGGCAGATAATATTATTCCCTACTAGGGCATGGTTGAGAGAAAAGGTGCCATGTGTCGGGAAGAACACAAAAGGTAGATCCTGCATGCAAACCTCCCACCTCATAGCCTTGATTATGACAAGGAGATTACCCTGAACACAATAGTGGATGGATGGTTGCTTAGCAACATCCTCATTGACACAACATGGAGGTTAATGTTCTCACTCTAGATGCCTAGCATCAAATGGGAAGACCTGTATTACAGCCATCTTCAAATGTGTTGTATATGGAAAATAAGACAAAGGTGATGCCCATAGGTGTCTTGAAGGATGCAACCATTACAATTCAGGGGACTAGGTTCACTAGGGATTTTGAAGTCTTGGCACTTGCCGAGGCAGATAATTTCCCAGCTCTACTTGGGCACCCATGGTGTTATAAGAATAATGCAGATCTCCGGTTTAACAAGGGGTACATAAGATTTGAAAACAAGGAAGAGTGGGTAGTTATACCGCTGGTTGATGGGAAGTCCACCCCCTATACTGAACCCCTTGGGGAGGAAGTCCTAGATAGAATATATGTGCGCTCCATAAGAGATCTAGAGACCATCCACCCTATAGAAGGAGTCATCCAGTTTGATGATGCTCAATCTATCAGTGATACTACCAGTATAGCATGTGATAATTGGGTGCATGGGACTTATGAATTGATTGGGTGACATCTAAAAGGATCAGTAACCAAGGTAACAATAGTGTGTATAGTTGGCGCACGGGAGGGAAGACAATAACAAAGTATTTTGGGGATGCATACCCTGAGGTATTTTTGAGAGAGATGGAAGCTCAGTTGGAGGGAGGACGAGTGATGAAGTATGCTAGGTTATGTTTTGATAGGCACAATAGTAAGGTGGTGGGCCACGCATAGTGAGAACTTGTTGGAATGGTGTGAAGTTTGAATTGCGCTCACTATCTGATTCTTGAAAAGCAACATACCCACCGCTATTAGAAATTACAATGGCAATGGACCCACCTCTTCCCACATCCAGGCATGTGAGAGGGTCTAGGAGAAGGCACAGAAGCTTTACCACCCTCTCTTTGGGTGCACAAGCTATATTCAACACTACAAGGTTGTGCACGCACTTGGTATATCCATTCTGAAACATGCCGCCAAACAGGAAGTTGGCAGGAATTAACGGTGACTTGGTTCACACATTCGAGTACTGAAGTACCAAGCAACCAGTTGATGAGGTGTTGTAGACTATCAAGCACCTCACTGGGGGATTGTGCCATGGCAAAAGATAGGTTAGTAAACTTACTCGGTGGACCTAGCTTAGAAGCACGGTTCGAAGAGGAGGAACCAGAAGACATACAATTTGAGTGCACGTGTGCTAAAAAGGAGAAAGGAAAGATGGTATACCTTGTTGATGGAGAGGAGATAGAAAGCTTGAATGTCAACCATTCGGTTGGGGCATACGAAGTAGTTGATAGTGTGGATGCATGTGCACGTGCGTATCATGAACCACTCAAAACCAAGAAAGTTAACATCGGCTCGGAAGAGGAGCCCAAGGAGGCTATCATTGGGGACTACTGGTCAGAAAAGGAAGTATCAAAGATCATTGACCTCTTGCACGAATTTGAGGATTTATTCCCATGTGGATACCATGAGTTAAAAGGCATCCACCATTCATTAGGGGAAATGAGGATAAAGTTGAAAGATGGTGCGTGCTCGGTTAGGAAGAGGCCTTACAGGATGAATCCCAACATGCACGTAAGGGTTAAAGAAGAACTAAACAAGATGATAGCATCTAGTATCATTGAGGCTGTGGAGGAATCAGAGTGGATAAGTCCAATGGTGATCAGCATAAAGAAGGATGGGCAGATTAGGATATGTGTGGATTACAGGGAATTAAACGTTGTTTGTATCATAGATCCTTTTCCCACCCCCTTTACTGAAGAGATTTTGGAAGAGTTCTTTTTCCACCCCCTTTACGGGATGGATTCTTGGGATATCACCAAGTAAGGATTGCCAAGGAAGACCAAGAAAAGACAACTTTCACCACCGAGTGGGGAAGTTTTGCATATACGGTCATGCCCTTTGGGCTGAAGAATGCACCCGCTGTATTTTTACGCATAGTGGTACAAGCATTTAAGGACTTCATCCACAAGTTCCTTCAGGTATATTTGGATGATTGGATAGTGTATGGATTAGTAAGGGACCATTGTGACAACTTAAGGTTGATGTTTGAAAGATGTCAGTAGTTGAGGATCTCCCTCAACATCAAGAAATGTATCTTTGCAACTCCTTTTGGAACATTGTTGGGGCATATCATATGTAAAGAGGGCTTACTGGTGGATCCCGCAAAGGTTGTAGTTATTGTGGGGTTAGGGGAGCCTACTAGCCAAAGCGTTGTGCGTGGATTTCTTGGACACACTGGGTACTACAGAAAGTTCATTAAGGGATATGCCAAGATCGCCGCACCTTTGGAAATATTGCTCAGACACAAGAGTGCCTTTCAGTGGGGAGAGGTGCAGCAGAGGGATTTTGACACTCTAAAAGAAAGGCTTATCACCGCACCTATTCTACGATTCCCATCATGGGATAAACCTTTCCATGTCCACGTGGATGCCTCTAGTACAACAATGGGAGTCATTCTTGCTCAACCAGGAGAGGGGATTGTTGATCATCCTTTGTGTTTTGCAAGTAGAAAGTTGACACCAGCATAACAAAATTATACAATGACCGAGCACAAGGCATTTTCAATGATCTACGTGCTCCACAAATTTAGGCAATATCTGTTGGCAACTCCTTTCATATTCTACACTGACCATATGGCCTTGAAGTATTTGGTAAACAAAGTAGTGTTGCAAGGGCGCATATGCCGTTGGGTTCTTCTATTTCAGGAATTTGAATTCAAAGTGGTGGTAAAACTAGGAAAGAACAATTGTGGGCCAGATCATTTATCAAGGATTGATTCGGGAGAGGACGCGTAGAGTATTAAGGAAACCATGCCAGATGCACAACTATTCAGGTTACGGCGCACATGCCCTCAGAACTAGAAGACATTTCTATCTTTCTCAAGGAAGGTGTGGTGCCCGAAGGGATGAATGCTCTAGAAAGGAAAAGGTTAGCCATACATGCAACGCCCTTCATGTTGATCAATGGGGATTTGTATAAAATGGGCCATGATGAGGTTTTGTGCCGGTGTGTACTAGAACATGAACGTGTAGCTATAATAGAAGAGGCCCATGGTGGGATTTCCAGAGGACACTATGTAGGGAATGCAACCGTGTACAAGATCCTAGTTGTTGGACTATGGTGGGAGATGATTCACTAGGATTGTATTGAGTTCTGCAAGGCCTATGACCACTGCCAGTGCCTTGGAAAACTTGGAAAAAGGGATGAGATGCCCTTGTGCCCCATCACCAGTGTAGAACCTTTTGAAAAGTGGGCAATAGATTTTGTTAGACCAATCTCACCAGCTACGTGGAGGACTAACTCACGGTATATCATTACCTGTACTAATTATCTGACAAGGTGGGCAGAGGCCGCGCCCACTAGGGATTGCACCGTAATGATGGCTACTAGATTTTGTGGGAGAACATTATCAGTAGGTATGGGTGCCCATTAAGTTTAACAAGTGATAGGGGCACTCACTTCTTAAATGAAATGATCAGGATTCTATTGGCATAATTCATGGTAGCCCATCACAAGACTACCCCTTATCACCCTCAGGAAAATGGGACTGTAGAGGCATTCAAAAAAATCCTTAGTCACACATTGACTAAGATATGTGACGTGGGTAGGTAGGATTGGGATGAAAAGGTGTCAGCAGTCCTTTGGGCATACAAAACAACGTATAAAAGGTTGAACAAGGCCACACCATTTCAACTGGTGTTTGGTGTAGAGGTTGTTTTGTCGGTTGAATTTATGCTACCATCACTGCGTATAGCACACGCAGGAGGGTTGGATGATGAACAAGCACTAGAAGAAAGAATTGATGAATTGATAAAGTTGGATGAAAGGTGCTCACTAGCAAGATGGAGCCAAACAACTAAAAAAGCTAAACAAAAGGCATGGCACGACCGCCACATTAAAAATAAATAGTTTGAGGTTGGCCAGATGGTATTGCTATATGATTCTAAATTTCTATGCCATCCTGGAAAGTTGAAGGTGCATTGGTTGGGTCCTTATGTAATTTCATACATCCTTGATTCGGGCGCGTGCCAGCTACAAGTGCTGGATGGAACAAAATTACTTGGACACTTCAATGGGAGTAGGCTGAAGCCCTACTATAAATAATGCTTCTTGGTGTTTGTAAATAAGGCAGTTCTGCCAGTTAGTTTAGAGTTTCCTTTTATGCTTTTCCTTTCTTGTTTTTCCTTTCGCGTTGTTGTCTTGTTTTACACCTTTGGTGCCTGGAAACCTTATTAATTTTTAAACTTATGATTACGTAGAGGACCACATGCATCGATTTAGTGTGGGGTGAGGTGATTAAGAGAGGCATGAAGTTATTCTACAGGAAGATTGAGTTGGTAGACCATTCGAACTAGCCCTGTTGAAAAGATGCATTAGGAAGGCAGATGGATGAAAAAATAGAGTTCCATTGGAAATCCACGTATAAAGAGAAAAAGCACAAAAACACGAGGTAGGTGAAAGAAAGAATCATGAGGATGGAAGAGGTGCCTTTGGCACTGGTAACATTTGTGTAAAATTCTTCTGTCAAGATGGACTGTCTCGCGCTTTAAGGTTGGAAAATTTTTCACCAAGGATTGGGCGCGGGTGAAAAAAATGTTTCACACAAGGATTGGGCACGCGAGGAAAAGCATTGAAGTTGGGTTTGTTTGAAAATGCTACATTAAATATTGTCGTACGGTGGTAGGTAGCCTAGCCTTTAATGCATAAAAGTGGGAAAAGCTATAAATACAAGGATGGTAAGTTCATTATTTTACTTTGCGAAAACAAGGAGAACAATTTTCTTTCAAGAGCTAGGGTTCGAGAGCTAACTCATGTGAAGGAGAATCTCAGAAACTCACGTGTAATTAGTCCGGTTGATCTACAAACTAGAGTAGAAGTGATTCATGGGTGTGAGGAACATTGGGAAAGAGTGTCATGATCAAAGGAGGAAAGTCAGAAATTAGGGTTTGTACCCTAGGGCATGGGGCGCGTGAAGAAAACTCTTAGACAACTCGAAGGTAACTAGGAATGAAAGCAAAGGGTAAAATGATGGCCACGAAACTAATTGATAAGCCTGCAGTACAATCCAAGAAGGGAAAGGGAAAGGGAAAAGGAAAGAAGATGAAATCCCCTCGATACCAATGAGGAATGGTACTTAGAGATACAATACCAAGATGGGGTTTTTCTAGGGCAAGAGTGGGAGTCCCACATCAGACAAATGACCGTAATCGATTACAATCACCGGTTGAGTATAATTGTGAAGGAAATGGTGTTGGAGCTGGTGCACCCCACAAACAAATGAACACCTGACAGATGCCAATTTACAATGATGTAGTCAAGGTGAAAATGGAGAAGGCAGGGCTTCTCCAGCTTTACGAGTTTCCATACTTCAGGAAGCTCGAGCACCTATACCAATGGTTAATGATGCACATGCATGAAGATTTCTTCTGCTTCGCAAGGTGTAAAATGTGCATAACCCCATAATTAATCTCACACTTTACAAGCCTAAGATGTAAAGGGGACACAATCTTAGACGACCTCCAGGATGAGGAGGAAATTAAGGAAACCATCGCATCCCAGGATTATAAGAAGGGATCGAGGTACTACGACATCATGGATATTAGTGATCCTAGTGATGAAAATGGCCACACACCTCATTTCCAAGCTAAATGGACAAGAGAGGTGGACCCAGGTGAGAAAGCCCTAGTTGAATGTCTGCAGAAAGGTCGTGGAAGGCACCATGTACAAATATCTCCTAGTATATAGTAGATGAGATCATAAGCAGTGTGGAGAACGAAGGAAATCTATTATTTGGGAACATTCTATTAACCATTGTGTTCTCGAAATCGGGGTGTCGATGCATCTGATAAGTTCATATGGGAGTACCCCGATGAAGACCCTTCGCCCATGGACAGGTTCCAGAAGTATACTTATGAGTCAATGATAGGGGTGCACAAGGTGCACTTGGATAAATGGTATACACACCTTAGGAACGCATTCGGGGTAGAATGGCAGATCCCAGAGTAACTCCCCACGGTGACTGAAGGAGAAGTAGAGTTCACGGTGTACCAACACTTCTACATTGGCATATTTATCTTGGTGGATGGTAGTTGGAGTCCCTAGTGCAAACTCCCCTTCTCATTTATTGCCCAATTCTTCCAAGCAGGGGTAAATAGATACAAGGAGTTGAAGAAGTTAAAACTCAACCTATCCACCCTTGACAGTGAACACAGAGAGATGAGAAAGAAGCTGGTCTACCCAGGGAAGCACGTGTACATTGAAAGGTACGTGTCACAGGATGTGCATATCGTAAGGCCAATGACCTTACCAATTGCTGAGAGTGTTGCTGCCAGAATTTACCTATGCATAAGGCCAAAGTTCAAGAAGGGCATGTACGTAGAGAATGAAATATCCATCCCAGATGACCCCATGGGAAGGAAGAAGCTAGTGCAAAGCACAAGGAGAAAGAAGAAGAAGAAGAGGAAGAACAAGGGGCGGTGGAAAGGTAAAATGTAGGTACCGTGGGGCCGAGTACCTATGTCCAGAAGAAGAGAAGAACGGTGGTCAAGGAAAAGACCCTAGAGCCTGCAAAGCCACCATCCCTTGAAGAACCTTTAGATGAAGAAAAGATAACATCCTCAACTCCGAGTTTTCT
Organism: Taxus wallichiana var. yunnanensis; assembly: GCA_018340775.1. Taxonomy (NCBI): domain Eukaryota; kingdom Viridiplantae; phylum Streptophyta; class Pinopsida; order Cupressales; family Taxaceae; genus Taxus; species Taxus wallichiana. The sequence continues at coordinate 639,291,797 of CM031244.1, forward strand.
GCAAGGGAAGAAGAACAAGGAATGGAGGAACAAGGGTCTGAGGATATAAAATGACCTGAACGCCTATGTAGGCAAAAGGGATGATGATGAAGGGGAAGAGTTAGAGGTGGATCAAGAGCCAATTGATATCCATGACTTGGAAGGAGAGGAAGCTGAGGATGCAAATGATGCCTTCATCTTTGTAAGAAGGAAAGGTGCCCGAAGGGAGGAAGGCATGTGCAATGAAGAGGGGAGTGAAGGGGCTAGTACTAAGGAGCCGATATGCCCAAGCTCACTCAAGAGGAGGTGAATGAGAAGGCAACAAGGGAGGTAGAGAAGATAATTGATGCCTTGGTCAATGAAGAGTTGGGGCACAGTGTGGAGCTCATGCTCGGTGAGTTCAAGAATGAGCAAAGGGAGAAGAGTGGAAGTAGCACGAAAGGCCCAACTCTCTTAGTAACTATTCCCAAGGGCGTATGCATGGGAAGTAAACATGCGGAAGGGGGAAGAATAACGATGGGTTATATTGATGACCCTAAAAAGTTTTATGCACGTGTTTCCAAAGTACCGTGCCCACCAAAGAGCTCACCACCAAGGATTCTTTTGATCCTGAGGGTGGATACTCACGACCGAGGAAGATGCTTTCATGGGCATTCGACTCCCACCTTAATGAGCCTGAATTCAAAATTAACCAAGGAGAAAAATTGAAGTTTTCTGAAGGAAAGGGGGACAAACCCATTGTAAACATGCAACAACTATTGTATGAGCAAGTGTGCAACGCACTGAACAAATTCTCAGTGGAAATTGAGGCTAGGCTCTTCGGTAGAAATGACAGGGTTAGAGTCTTGGAGGACCTATTGGAGAAGAGGAAGGAAGAAGTGGTGAAGCTAATGAAGGATCTCAGCCTCGAGAAATTAATCAGCACTCAACTACAGAGGGAGCTTCAGGAGGAAAAGGCTAGGGTATGCAAAGTTTCTAAGAAGGTGGAGCTCATCTCCCAATCGATTATCACGAAGCACCCAGACCTTAACCCTCCCACACAAAAGTATAGATCCTCCCTAGAATGTCTAGAGGACTTGACTCAAATCCTCACCATGGAGAGGCAGCCCTTGGCATTAGAGTTGGTAGAAGAGGTAGTGGCATGCTTGGAGAAAGAAGACAAGTTGAAGGTCATCACGCTTGTGGCGAATACAATAAGGTTCACACCGACATAAGAACAATTGCACAAACCGTGGGGTCACCTACGACCATTGTGCAAATCAAGACAAAGTGAAAAGCATACTACTTTCCAACGATGAAGCTGAGTTGAAGGAATTTAGAGAAAAGAATAAGGGAAATAGAGCCAAGTGGGAAAGGATCATAGCTGAAGTAGAAAAGAAATTTGAAGCCATTGAGAACCGGTGAGTCTCAATCAAAACCGGATAAAAGAGCTCTACAAGGTCATCACAAGGAAGATGGATGCCTTGGAAGATCACGCTAAATAATTGGAGATTGTGGTGGAAACCATTACCACACAAGGGGAGGGGCTAACTTTCGACGAGGTGAGCACCTTGGTTGGCGACATCTGCACCAAAGCACAGAAGGAAGTCAACACTTGGAGTACACTAGAGGCTGACCTCCAGCAAAAATTTCCCCTCCTTCTTTAGGAAAATTTTCCCCTATTCTTTCTCTTCCCCTTTCTTTATTCTTCCCTCCCCATTATTTTCCAAGGCAAGGCCTTGCATTTTTTGTACTACATTCTTTGAGAAGATTCCTAAGGGTGGAGAACAAGTGAAGTGTGGGGTAATGTTGGGCACCTAATATAGCTTCCAAATCTTAAGGGCACATAGGCATGCATGGCTAGAGGAAGCGCGTAAGTGAAGGCATGCAAGGTAGAGTTCTAAAGGTTTCTTGAATAACCCTGATGACACATGTACCATGTAAAGAAAAATTTGGGACTTAACCATTTTTGGCTTTGGGAGAACACATGAAGAACATGTTCCATTTGGATAAGGTTCCAGCCTGGCGATAGGGTGTCCTAGAGGGAATATACCTTGCGATAGAAAGATCCAAAAATTTAATCATGACATGGAGAGGCATGCACCTAGGGTAACCCACACCTTGACACTTGGGGCTAGATCTGAGGCTGCAGAGGAGTTTGTTAGAGCTCAAAGGCCTATTTATACGCATGCCCTTGACAAAGAAAAGAGATGGAAGTGAGGTAGCGGAGCTCTGTAGAATTACTACGAGAAATATGGGATGAAAATGGGTATAGAATTCCAGTAAGGATGTAATGGGGAACTGGGAATGAAATTTTTGTCTTGTGAGAATACATGTATGGATCCACACATGGCACATGACTACGGTCTACCTTCTGTAATCTTTTATAAGTAACACTATGAATGAATGTGATAAGGTTTCCATGAAAAATGTATTAAGACTCTTTCTCTGTATTATCTGCATATTTCTATTGTACTTCCATTCTTGTATAATCATGAATCTTACTTGAATGGTTAAGTATATTAGTGGATTTACAACTCTTAGTTCTATTATTTTTGTTACGTGCTTTGGTTCTATTATGACTGAAGGGGTGTAGAAGCCGTCCTGAGCTCTATAGCTCTTCATTTCTGTTAAATCACTAAGTCAGAATCATGAGCTATGCCTTCCACTAGACTCACATAAAGACAGACTTGGCTCACTCTCGTGCACCTCGGGTGAGCGCCCAGCACCCGTTGGGTGATAGGCCGATGTGCATGAGGTTCCCTTGTTCTTAGTGGGTGCAAAAGTGACTACATGTCATTTAATTAATAAGGCATTGTTGTTTTCTATCTTAGCTAATTTATTTAAAAAGATGGGCCTATTTGGAGGCCTACCTTATATTATTTAAGCATGGTGCTTTATTAATTTATGTATGTACGGAATTTGAGTATGTTTAATACCTCATATTAATCATGCCTCGAATACATGATTGTAGCCTTAAAACATGCTTTATATATCATATTAGGCATGTTTTTAATACTATGGTGGAAGTGAAACCTTTTAGTTAATCATGACATTTCATTTTAGTTTGTCAATCTCCATTCATGGTCATTAATTTGCATTTGAATTATGATAGTATTTTGGCTACTCATTGCTTGATTCTACCTTGACTACTGGAACTACTCAAGTTAATTGATAGTTTTGACCAAAATTTAGTGGTGTGAGACATTTTTGTAAGTTTTGTTTTGGTGTTGAAAAATTTATTTGTGGCATCCACTTGAGAACGAAGAGGAACTATTCTTTTTCCATAACTATGACAACATCGATTCTCTTTTTTCTAGATTGCAATGGAGAAAACCTTGAAACATGTCTCATGGGAGTGTGTTTTTAAGCCCTAGGATATAGATGGGTTAGGGGAAAGAGGGAAAGAACCAAAAAAATTGGATGAGAGCACAAAGTCTCTTTTAGAAAAAGGATCAAGCTCAAAACTGGGGAGTGTACACATTATTTTTGGCAAAACAATTACATGAATGTTTATGTTTGTAAAGTTATACTTCTATTACCCATTTTGGATTTTTTGGATTTCTAAAACTATGTGGGTGTGGGTGTGGAAAAAAAAATTTTTTTGTTTGTTACCATGTTGGGTCTGTTGGTTTGTTTTTGGAGTCTTTTGTCACCCTTTTCAAGTCAATTAGAGAAAGCGATGAAAGAATGTTATTTAAATATCATGTCAAGGGGATATTTTATTTAATTCCACTTAGTAATGTTAAGTGAATAAATATGTGCTAAATTGATTCTATTATTGGGATACTATTGTGGAAATAAATATCATTTCAACTCTGTTATAATCATTATTTTTTACATCTATATGAATTATTTTCTTCCCCTTCATGGTTAATTTCGAGGTGGAGATTAAAGTTTGAAGTTTGGGTTTTAAAAACCCATTTTGATTGGTTGTTGACATATGTAGGCATGACTAAGACAAGCTCCAAGCTATGAGAAACTTAGGGCATTTACACCGCTTTTGAATTCAATTAAGATCTTATGTGGGTTGAGAGGATAATGTTTCTTTCATTACATTTTCTTTGCATTGAAATTTGTTATGGTTATTTAGGTTGTTATTCATTGAAGTGTCCATTATAGAATCTAGAAAAATAGGGTATATGCATCCCTCGTCATGATTTTTTTACTATTGTTTACCATTAATAACAAATTTTGTGAGTCCGGCTATAATCCCCATAATGAAACCATGACCAAAGCTCGATTTGGGTTTTCCTTCTTTGCCTCCCCATGGAATTCATGGATCATGTTGTTATTGAAGGTATTGCTCTTTTTATGGGTACTCTCATCACCATTGATCAAGCTACTAAGGATAAAATTGGATTTATTCATGTATGGTTTTGTGTTAATGTTGATGTTAGTGGCCCTCTACTCAAATCCATAGACCTCTTATCGGATTTTTGCATATGGTCACACTTGTTGAATATGAATATACTCTAATCTTTCTTGATCTATAAAAGTATTGGACATAGGGTTCCAACTTGTCCATCCAAACCACCCCCAAATAAAAATAGCTCGAAATCTCCCTAAGAATAAAGGAAAATTTATACCTAAAATTATCCCCGAAGTTGGCACCTCGAATCCTTTTCTCATCCTAGAAGAGGGTAAAGAGGGTGAAATCCCCCTCTTCGATCCCCCTTCGAGTAGAAACCCCTTTTCCCCCTTTTCCTCTCCTACCCCTATGTTTCCCAACATGAATCTTCTCACATTCTTTTTCCCTTCATCCCCTTTGTTGAAGATCTTTCCTCCTTCTCCCCCTCTTCACCAACCCCAAAGTGTTTTGTCTAGAGGATCCTCTTTCCTTTCCCTCACCATATTCGGGGGACTCAAGGAACATTAACCAGCCTAGAATCACTATATGTGTCCATAAGATAAACATTTACGTGGGATCCAATAAACAAAAATTATGCCTACAATCCCAAAGCAAATATTCAACAGAATCAACAAAAATACAACACAAGGAACACAAGGTATTCTCACTATGGAGGGTGGAAGAAAACCCATATATAATAAATGACGATCATCTCTTGGAATTTTAGGGGACTAACTTCTCTCCATAAGAAAATATTCCTAAATAATATTAGATTGAATTACTCTCTAGATATCATCATGTTGCAAGAAACTAAACTAAAGGATAACTACAACATTCCTAGGTTGTGGCCTTCTACCTCCTTTACATCTCAGGAATCCTTTGGAAATTATAGAGGTATTTACATTCTTTGGGATTCACAAGTCCTTTATGGGGAATGCATTATCAAAACTCCCCACTTTGTGGGTATGTTATTTTAAGCGAATGGAGATAATGTAGGTTGGATTTCTATCTTGAAGCCCAAAGGGAAAACATTTGGAAAGATATTCTAGAATTTAGAAATTGTTATAAGCTCCCTTGGCTCATTGTAGGAGATTTCAATACCACCCTCTAGCCTTTTGAAAATAATTACGGTGCTCTATCAAATTCAAGAGTAGCATGGAAGCATTGGTGGATTTCATTATGTAATGTGAGTTTTTTTATATCGATCTTCATGGTGCTTCTTACACCTGGTCGAACCATAGGCTTGGGAAAAATCACATTCAAAGTAGGATTAATAGGGATCTTATCTCTATGGATTAGATTTTAAACTTTTCTAATTTCTATCTTAGTGTTGTCTCAATAGTTTCTTCGATCACAACCCTTTATTATTAAGTGTTAACACTCTTCATAAGAGAAAAAATCCTCCCTTTAGGTCCGAGTTGGCTTGGCTTCAAATCACAACCTATATAAAATTATTGAGACTTGGTAGAAGGTGAAGATACATGGTACAATGATGTACAAATTCACTAAGAAGTTTAGTGAGGTGAAAAAACACTTAAAATCTAGAAAGTCAAAATTTTTGGGGATATTCATACTAGAAAGAAACAAATCTCTTAGAAGATCTTAGATATTGTTGCTGATATTAAGAAAGTTGGAATAACTTATCCTCTACATAAATAAAATTCTCCTTGTTCAAAGTGATTATTATAATACTCTAAGCGAAGAGGAGGCTTAATGGAGAAAAATATCTATGTTGCTCTGGATTCAACGGGGAGATTGAAATACAAAGTTTTTCCATGCTACTTGCTTCCAAACATAAAAGTAGAGATAAAATAAGGGAGCTGCTTTCCTCTGAAGATATAATATTGAATGTTGAAAATTATATTTCGAGGATCCGATAAATTTTTACTCCAATCTTCTTCAAGAAGAAGTCCCCGAGGGAGAATGAGATGGCAGAGATGCTTGCAAAGCATATATCTAGGCTAGTATCGATGAAATGAATGATAAGGTGGCATAGCCTTTCTCTATGGAGGAAATTCATAAATCCATTTTCACTATGAAATTTTTGGCGTAAAACATTAAAGGATATATTAGCAATGATGATAATAAACCATCGTAAAATTCCTACCTACTCGATTACAAAGCAATCTTCAATTGTAGTGTATACCAAGTCTCATAAATTCTCTTTCTTCTCATTATATCCTTTTAACCCCGCCCGAGGACAAACCCATTTAGCCCCTTTCCCCTTCATGTGCTTTCTCACAAATCAACCTATCTCTCCAAATTCCACACCCCTCATTGTCATCCACTTTATGATGTCGGGCCTTCTATTTTACACCCCTAATATTGGATTTTTTCCGACTCTCCTTCATATATGATTTTCTTTCGGTGAAAACCTCAAAAGAAGGGGTTTCTCTCTCCCCTCCCATTGTATTATCTTCCTTTCGAGTTGGAAACCTCGACTCATCTTCTCCTCAATTTCCCTTTCTCCCACTCTCTTTCGAGCCTTCTCTTTTATCATCTCGGAGTTTATTAGGTTTTTCCTCCTCTCTACATGATGCTTTCACCCAATGGTTCTCTCTTTTCACCCATCCTGTCTTATCCCTAGCTTGGAAAATTCTTCTCCCTCATGGTCTTTGGGGTATCTGGAAGGAAAGAAACAGATGTATCTTCAAAGAGAAATCTATGGATCTAGCCCAGGTCTTCAAGGGTATTGCAACTATTCTCCAAAAAAATATAAAATTCTTCATCCGGAGGAAGCACCATTAGAAACTCAATTTCAAAGTGGCACAAATAATTGGTTCCAAAGCAACTTTCCATTCCTATAGCTTCCCATCCCTCTGTTGCTATAAGAGCATGTGTGATCGGTCCCCTTCTCCTCCAAGCTAGTTGAAGATAAATACGAGATGGCGTCATTAAAGGTAATCTGGGAGCTTGAAGGGGTAGTTTCATTATGAGAGATCAATCTAGCTTCCTCTCGGCTACTACTACCAAAAATTTGGATTTGTCTCCAACCACCATGTTGGAGATTTGACGATTCTCAAAGCTCTAAAACTTTCTCTCCTCCTTGGTCAAGTGCAAATTATAGTTGAAAGTGAATTCATCAATCTCATAAAAAAATTTAAATTCAAAGGAACTTGTTCAATGGAAAATTTGGAATTTTATAAAGGCTATTAGGGATCTATAACTAAGCTTTCAAGAAATCAAGTTTCAAAGCACAACTATAGATAAGACAACAAGGTTGTTGAATATCTAGAAAAAATTGTGGTTCTTACCAAGGAATAAAATTCTTGGATTGGAAACTTTTCAAATAACCTCCTTAGCATCATATCTAATAATCATATTTCTAAGGCTTAGCCTCTATTTGAGGCTTCTTATGGTATTCATCTACACTAATAGAGATGATATTAATTTCAGCAAGATTAGAAATAGCCTCCCCTATTTTTGTGGTGGCAAAAATTCTAATTATAATCCGATGGCTATCATAGTGATTCATGATTATGTGTGCAGGAACACGTGTGACACAATGACTTATTTAATTATGGATTTTTGGGGTGAATTTTTATTAATTACCCTCCTAGTGGACACTTGTGATAGTCCGAACGAAATCCTCACAAAACTCTTATTTCTTCAAGGCACATTTAGAAATTTTCTCATTCCTTGTCACTTTCAAAAAAATGGGGGGTGAGATTAAGAGAATTGAGCATGTATCTTGTGAAAACATTAAGAATGACAATGAATATTGGGATATCTTATAGGATGCATGCATTATGACATTCATGGACTGAATTTCAAGACACTTCATAAGAGTTTCATGCAACATTTTAGCTTCCGGAAGAAAGGAAAGGTGAAAGTTAGGAACACTAAATTCACCATCTCGACTAATTCCATTGTTGTGGCCATAGATCTTCCTTTTCTAGTGATGTTTACTTCAAGAGATCTCTTAAGGAAGGAATGGAAGAATTTCTTAACCTAGGGAAGAAATTACGAAGTACCAATCCAGAGATATGAACATGCCTCCTTAACTCCTCCTTGGGATAGAGTGACAAAGGTCATTATGCAATACTTCACTTTTGATGGCCATTATAAAATGATTTTGGGCCTTAGCTCTTCCTCTTTCTTTCACCACAGAATAAGGTCTGGTGACCTTTTTTCCACTTTTCCATCAATTTAGCTAGGGAAGGAGAGGGTCCCCTCCTTCACCATGGTCTTATGTACTTGTTATTTTAGTCTATGGCATCCCCTACCTGTATTTCCCACCTAAGTTAGGTAAATTTTGTCTCCCTAATTCGCGTCGTCGTGCCTTTCCCCAACTCTCTCATCCTCTTCCTCGGCCCTCCCATAGTAATCATCGAGAAAATTTCCTCCGACTTTGATTCCAACGTGTTGATTATCGGTCATTCCTTTTCCTTCTTTGAGTCTCTTTCCCATGATGTTACTTCTACCTCTCACGGACACTCTGTTGTATCCCCCGAGGTCCCCATTTCCTCATTGGCTTCCCGAATGATATTCCCTTGGATATTGTAGTCAAGAAATTTATTTTGAAGGTGATCTTTGGCCTCTCCTCTTTTTACCTAGAATCTCCAGGGCCTTGAGGTCGAGGAATCTCTTAATGATGCTAAGGAAGATGTCAATATGGTTGTTGAGGAGGAACAACATCCTAATGTTGTATGATGGTTAAGGAGGAACATCAACTTGAAGATGCCCCTGTCAAAGAGAAGGATATCAATATTGTGGCATCTATCCTAGAAAAACTTCAAAGATATTTCTATGTCCTTAAATATTAGAAGGACTATACCAATAGCACCTAGAACACTTTAGACAAATATTGTGTCAAGCTTCTTAATTTGGTTGATAGGAGTGTTTTAGTGGCTACAAGGAAATTTTTCCAAGATCTCAAGAATCTTTATGCTAAGTAAACATAGCTTTGTTGCTAGTTAATTCTTTTTTGCTTCTCATTTTGGCTATACCTATGTAATATTTAGTGCTCTATCTTTCCAAATGGGTTTTGTGTATAAAGGATGAAGGTCCTTCCGAAACCCCCATTTTACCCTATTCCAAAAACAATTTATGAGAATGAAACGTATTCTTGTGCTTATATTCTCATATGTTGGAATGACCCTTATTTGGGTTTTTGAATCTTTTGGAAATGCTAAACGTATATGTGGGGTCACAATTCTAATTTCTAACTTTGTAAATCAACGAGTCTTCCATTATTGTTAATTAGAAACCTAATTTGGTTGATATAGTTTTAATAACCACTTCAAATTCTGAAATTAAATGAAACTAGTGAACATGGCCTTCAAATGTGTTATTTTGATTACAATTTTATACAATAGTGAAATAAATGCATTGTTCTACATTATGAAAGAAAATCTGAATTTTAGATCCTATTATCTTGAATTGAGCAAGTGGTTTGTGTGTGTGAACATCATCTTAGATATATAATAATTTATACTTTGGTATACAAAAATCTATACATGATCAGACACACAAAGGCCCTTTCATTATTGATGAGCATAAGGTGCAATGTAACCTTAATCTTGTGATCCTTATGGATTAATTAAGAATACTTATTTAGGACTATGCAAAGGTCATTACACAAAGAAAATATTAAAGTATACTCCTTTTATTTGAAACTACTCAAAGTGTAAAAGATGGAAATTATTGGATTATGATTAACGGTATTTTTTGAAATTATGTTTATTAGAAATCATGAACATGTTTTATCCTTTTTTGAGAATTGTAATTTAATCTTGTAACATGTGTTTATATTTTTGTTTGATTGTTATATGATCTCGAATGCGGGGTATGGGTCATAAAAGGAATCCCACCTTCCACAAATTATCCCTCCTATCACTAATCATTTTTGATGTTTTTGTAAATTTTGTATGAGATAGTTGTGTATGTGAAAGAAGAAAAATCTTGAGTTAGTGCAAACCATAATTTCCATATTTAAATTCACCTTGAAAATGTTGGCCAAAGTAATGTATTTGTAGTATACATTGTATCTTCACTCACCCCTTTCTCTATATGTAGTAAGAAATCATTAGATGATACTGTGTATTGGAATCTTATGATTGAATTCATATGTATGTGGGTAGATATGTACACATGGTTCTCTTTTTTTATTTTTAATTGATAGTTGAATGTCTTTGTTTTCCTCCCCGTTGAACAATAGGGACACCATCCAAGTGGAGAGGTGAAGGGGGTGTTTCAAGTTATATGATTGGAAGTAAAGCACTCCAATGATGTTTTCCTCCTTACACTACACTTATGAGACATTTACAAAGAGACTTTAGATTGATGTTTTATATTATTGTGTTATGAGACAAGTTTATTTCCTTGGATGTACTTATTAGATACACCAATTCAATGTACTTTTTCATGTGCTTTTCATAGCATTATTGATATCATTGTACTCATTATTTTGGAATTACTCTTATATGTATACATGTTTCAAGAATGTAAATTCTACACTTGAGTAATTAATAAGTATTTTTCTCTTGGATTAAATGTGTATGTTTTTGTACTTTCCTTTTTATTCAATCTTGAGTGTATTGTATTTTGGATTTTCATAATAAAAGAATTACACCTTTGGTAAGTTTCATAGTGGCAATGTTACATGTCCACTAGTCTCAAAATATGTGTCTCCTCTTATCAAGCATACTAACAATTTGTTTATTTGTATATATAGAAATGTCCAAGATATATCACATAATGTGATCATGTTTTGTGCCTCTATTATCAACTTAAGTTATCTCATCCCTACCCTTTTAATATTTTGTAAATTAAATGACAACATCTTGGAGTCTTCTCTAAACATTCTTTAACCCATCTAACTTGATTTTTATCTCCTATACAAATTCAATATTGCTCCACTTATTTTTGGGTTGGTTTACAATGACTTGGTGAATAGAAACGTCGGTAAGAGAGTAAAATACTTTTAAATGTTTACAATAACTTCCAAGGTGGTATGTATAATCCTAAAACCGTTCTAGTATTGATCTATTACCATCAACATATTTAAGTATAGTTTACTCAAACTTATATATTAGGGTTTAGATAAATATTAAATTGGTGGGAAGGAGAGTAAAACAACTTCCCAAAACTACATAGGAATCTTACAAGATATCCTCTATTTGTTAGATACCAAGGCATACTTTATACCAAATTTATTTTAATATCCTTTCAATAGACAACCCACCTTGAAGAATAGGGCATATTGTAGAAAATGTGACAATGTATTTTTAACAAGAGAAAACACAATACAAGCCACCAAAGTAAATCAATGACCGCAAGTAACAAAGCAAGGTGATTTAGGATTAGTTGTAACTCCCACATTCTCAAGCTTGGATTCACTTATCAACACTTAAATGGGATATATGTCAACCCATTCCTTAATTTTCAGATGGAATTATTGATTGTTGTTCATCATCTACAAAGATAAATTACATCATCAAAAGGGTCAATCACTAAGTGGACTAATAGTAAGTATATCATATATTATAATCTCAAGGTTTATCTTCTACCACACATTCCTTTACCACTTATCACAAGCAACCTGGAATAGTTTATGTATTTAACAAGAACACCAATACATTACTACAACAATAAAGGAAATGACATGGTATTTCCTCCCAACTTACTGAGTGTAGGCAATAGATTTAATCATCTCAAGCTTGGATTACCTAACTAGGATTCTTCACCATTTAGTGACAACTAAGTATAATATAACAAAAATATTCTTTAGTACGTATGAACCAATTCAATTCAAATAAATTCATTGTCTAAGGTTTTCAAGCTATAGAATAATACCTATGAAGTGCGAGTTAGATATTTTTAAACAAGTTTGAGATATTGGTTTTTATTACACTAAGTGAATAATCAAACCACCTTTTGGTATTACAAGGTAATTACAGCACTCATAAGATCATATTGTACCCAAGGGAGTGTTTAGTAGTATAGATCCCAATGAATCGATTACAAAAAATAATTAGGTATGCTAATGTACTAAAAAGAGTTGTGAGTTGTTCACATAAGTCATATAGATCAAAGTAATAATATTAGCATTACACACTATTACGGTTTTTCACTCAATTTCCGCTAATGTTATGGTGCTTTTTTACAAAACCAAAAGCATTTTCTACATCCTTCATTATAATGAAACTAAATAACTTATTGATGGTTAAGATAGATACAAAAAAATTAGAAATAAAATGTGTTTATTCAAAAGAGAAGAGATAAGTTTTATAATCACATAGAACAATGTAAGTGATCAATAATGAAGGTTTCTAATGACACAAGAGGGTGTTAAAATTAATCTTCACAATCGTTGCATGAAAATTGTAATGTTACAAAATGAGGTAGAAAAGGATTTCAAAAATCGAGAAGTTATAATGTAATCAAGTTTCATTTCAAACATCCATTAAATTCATAAGAGAGTCATACAAGTTTCTACAAATATATCCTCATGTACAATGAGATGTACAAGTAACCAAAGGGCCCTATTTAGCTTGATCTGACGTATCAAGCATGTAGTGATTTGTGATGGGTTATTTTCATTTGATTATTGCATACCTTTTCATTACAATTTGTTTATGTCCTATTTTGTCATTGAAAAAAATGTGTCATTACATAAATATGTTGGGAATAGTTTTTATTGCAAATAATTTGTGTATTCCACCCTATTGTAAATAATTAGGAGTTATTTTTACCTATTCATTTTATCTCTTTCTTTAACACACGGTGATAATTTCAAACCTTACTTGAAACAAAAATAATGACAAGCAAGAATGCAATACCATAATGTTGGGAATAGTTTTGATTGCAAGTAATTTTTGTAGTCCACCCTATTGAAAATAATTAGGATTTATTTTTACTTATTAATTTTATCTTTTCTTGAACACACGGTGAGAATTTCAAACCTTACTTGAAGAAAAATAATGACAAGTAAGAATTCAATACCATAATCGGGAAGAAAATTATTGTACGAAAAATTATCATAACAATTAACAACGTTTTAAGATAAATGTAAGCACAATTGAATATATCTTTTGAATAAATAGATTGAAATTTACCAACTCCTAGTGCCAATTATTTTTCATGACACTTCTATTTCTCAATCCTTTCAAGGAAACCGAATGTTTAGATTCAAAACAATGTTATCAAAAAAACTATGAAATAAAGTAGTAGATAATAATTTCACATAAAATTGACATATGATGACAATGTACCATTATCAAGTCTCATTGCATAACAATTTCACATAATAGTTTATATAAAGTCTTAGCACACTCTACTACAACATAAACACCATCACATAGTGGCATCTACAACAAAAATTACCTTTGTTCATAAATTGAATCAAAGACTATGATAAACCATTAATCTCAAGCATGCATATGTGTGTGTGTGCCTATTATCATAAGTGCAGCTTCACAATATATATATATATATATATATATATATATATATATATATATATATATATATATATATATTCACTTATCCCTTTTGGTCTCCATGTGGTTTCATTACAAATTTGTGGCACAAAGTAATCTTCGTATACATGTGTCCCACATAAGCCTCAATGGGTTGCAGTAAGACTAGATCATGTGAAAATCATCCATGTGTATAATGTGAATTGGAGGGCAATTATTGGGCCTATGTTTCCCATGTATAACGTAATCATTGTGTACCAACATAATTCTCCCATTAATAGTCCTTTTTCCATCCAGATGTAAATCCACTACTTCATTTTCTTGAAGTTACAATATGTATTATAGTGCATTTTCTTGGATTCCACTCTCTTGTTAGATTTTCCCAAAATGATATGTTGGCATGACACATCTCCAACTATTACTAAATTTCCCCTTTGATAAGGAAAAACCTTTTGATACTTTAAACACTTCATTACTTGAACCAACATATAACCATCATGACAAGGTTTGCAAATAAGTTTTTGCACTTGTTTTGTCTCAATAGATGCCTAAATTCCACAATTATCTCACACACTTGTTGTAACACTCTGATTTTGTATGTTAACTTGGTAAATGTTTTACATACTGTTATAGCTGCTGAAATGAAGGCAAACATGTTAAGATAAGTTCTGATCTTAAGAGAATGAGTTGCTAACTTGGATTCTTGTATGCTATGATTTATTGCATGGGACAACAAATATTGTACTTGTGTGTTTGCTGATGTGACGACAAATTGTCGTATACTTGCTAAACTCTCTTTGCTGATTGACAGCATACCTTGAATCAATTTCACTGATCCAAGTATGCTGAGGTCCTCTTGTGATTTCTGTGTCGATTCACACTTGAACCGAACCCGAGATTGTTATGAACGTGCAGCGCCTTTGATTTTAGCACGTAGATGCCAACGATAGGTTCAATTCTTGAACCCTGTCGCATCACAAACTTGGGACCTCGTGAGGCAAGAAATGCCTAGACACGGGTGGCCTTGGCACGTAATCGAAGGACTAACGTCCTTCTGCATTAACGGGAATGTTAGTAGGGAGGCTGGATGGAAGATGTTAGTGTTAGAGGTTAGTGTGAATTAAACCCTAAACTAATCCTAAGTCCTAACATGCATCCTACACTACTATCCTAAGTGGATTTTTAAATTTATATATATATAAAAAAAAAGGGGAAAATAACCTAAGGCTAAACTAAGACCTAGGTTGAATACTATATGCAACCTAAACTAATCCTAATCTAAGGGGTGCGCAGACCCTTGGAGGGAAGGGATAAGGATGAAGGAAGGGCATTCATTGGCATTTAATAAACAGTCCATAAGTGGACAGCGCCAGTTTTGGCGGGGCAGGTAGGAAATAGAGGCATCTATTTGGAGATAGAGCCAAATTTGATTTTTGCTTGTAAATTTGAAAATTGAGTTCGCCAACCCAAGTGGCGTGGAAAGTAAGGAAAAAGGGCAGAGCCTTAATTGCATTAATTGTTTTCGGTCCCCGCGACCAGTCCACCTTGGAAAGCGTATGAGGGAATTTGATTTTTCATTGTTTCGATTTGGTTTTGGCAAAGTTGCTCTGCATTTGGTTTTTTGACTTGGTTCAGTCGAACCAGCTCTTGGCATTTGACATTTTCTTGGAGATTTGGAGGCTGTTGTTAAGCCTGAAGAAGAAAGGAGTTTCAGGGAATGTTCTTTGTGGAAGGAAAAATGTGGCAAACGAAGTTTTCTTCGAGTTCAGGAGAAGAGATTACAGGCATGTTAAGCCCTTCTCTTTAAAAACTCTTGCTTTGTTTAAGTGTCTCATTAAAACAACCCTGCTCTTGGGTTTGGATTGCGTGATTGCTGTTGAGTCGATTTGACTTGGATTTTGTTGGTTCTTGCTTTCTTTTCTTTGGGAAATGATAAGAAGAATTGCTTCTGGTTGCTCGGCCTTGATGTGTTTTTGCACGAAACGAGTGGAAATTGAACTACTGTATTGGTTGTTGATAGTATGGTGGTTTGAAATGGATATTCTTTTTCATTGTTAGTGTTGTTTGAAATTGGAACAGGCTGCGAAATCATTTCCTTGTTGTGTAACTGTTTTCTTGCTGTTGTATTTGGAATTGTCCTTGCATGTAAAAGGAAGTGGAAATACAGTCATGTTATGTTGCTAGGATTTGGATTTCCTTCATACTTGCTGTCCTTTTTGGAAATAATGGGGTAAAGTCGTTTTCTTGCTGTTGTGATTAATCTGCCCTTGCATTTTAATTGGTTGGAAACGCTTCCAGGATGTGTTGGTTTGTTGACAATAATGGGGAAATCGTCATATATATCTTGAGACTGTACACGTTATATGAGTTGTGTTGCTATGAATTGGGTTCGTCGACCCTTGCTGTCTTTTCTTTTGGAAATGATAAGAAAATCGTTTCCCGTTCGTTGTGTTTAACTGTCTTGCTCTTCTTGAATGGAATTATCTCCATGTGGTGCTGGTTATGGATATTATATGAAGATTTTAACTGGTTATTCTTGTGGTATGGAATGTGGAACTGTACAGGCAGTGTGGGTTATTCTATTGCTGTACTATTGTTTTGTTGTTATCTGAACTTGCGATATGATTGTATTGGTTGTGAGAACGGCTTGAGGTCGTTTCTCTACTGAAGCTTTCTTTAAAGGAAATAAGACCTTCCTCTTCCTTCTGCTGTTTCGAATTATGAGGAAATGGCATCTTGTATTTTAAAGGAATGGGCATTAGACTTTTATATGAGTATTCATGAGAGTTGGAAAAAGAAATAGCTTTCCTTCTGAATTTATAATGAATAAAGGTGATCTTGTTAAGAAGGTATGATGATTAGTTATGTTGATCAATGCTGATCGGTCTTTTGAGATTGGACTGTTTTGGTGGATTCGAATTAGCTTTGAATTGCTGGGCAAGGAATACATGCAATGAAATTTTGTCATGCTTTGGGAGTTGTCTTGACTGTACTAGGTTCATGTATTGCCACCCTGTACGGTTATTTTGCTAAAGGTAATGACATCTGATTTTGCATTCTGGAAGTTGTGCATACTATTATGAAAATGGAAAATGGATTGGGTAGAATCATTTTTGGAAGGGAATCCTTCTTCTGCCTGCTGTTCTCACTTGGTGAAATTCATAGTCATGAGAACATTGGACTTGCTGTAGGTAACAACAATGAATAATATGTTATTTTGAACGGGATACGTTCATAGGATTATGAATTTATGTGATTTATTTCGCATGATGTATAATCTGTTTGTTTGGGTAACTATACGAGTGAAGGAAGTATGGAATCTTCTATTTCACAAATACATAGTATGCATCTTGATATTGCTTGTTCTATGATGAATATGATGTCTTACTAACCTAACTTTTTTGGGTATTCGTATGAACCGAAATTAAATGAAATTATTCTTCTTTATAAGGTAAGTGAATTCCGAGTGGATTTTGTAAGTTTCACTCTGAACTGTTATCTTGAATTGTCTTTCGTTTGGATTCCACTGTTAGGACAGTCATGTGGAAAGAAATAGAGATATGAATGAATGACTTGGAAAAATGATCTTTTCTTCTTTCATTCAGTTGGAAATCTGGAATTCGTGAATAATGAATTTTATAGTGCTTAGATGGGAGCAACTATATGCATTGCTGTTCGCTTTCTTGTCTGTACTTGATTGCTTGGATTCTAATATGACGCATGAACTGAAAAGAAAGTAATGGAATTACATTTCAGTTAGTTTCGTCCTTTGCATTCATTGTTATTGAAAGGCGTGGAAAGGATAACAGTGTGTTATATCTGTTGTAAGTTACTTGTATTCCTAACTTTTCAAATATTGTGAATTGATACTTGTAACGATTATGTGGAAACGGGACAGCAGTTCCTTGGCTGATTGTGATGATATTTTGATAGTTCAGTTGTTATGATGATCTTTCTTTTGTGCCTATTTCGTGATTGATGTTTAACTGTCGTTTCATAAAAGCAGGGTTCTTTTATTGAGACAGATTAGTTGGGAAGCAATTCCTATTTTAAGGATAAGTGCTTAATATGCTGGATTTCGGCGCAACTCATTTCATTGCAGATGGAATTTGATTAGAATGAAGACTTGGTTGTTTTCTCGATGCTTTTGATTTGATGATGTATTGAAATTGTTGCTTTATTTCCTCTTCGAGGAATTATGAAAAGAAGAAAATATATTCTTCCGTCCATGAGTTGTATGGATGTTTTGTATAAACTATGCCCAATTTGGATGGAAAATGTCTGATTATGACTTGAAATATTGAATACAATTACAAGTGTGATATTTTCAATAGTTATATCAGTTTGATTTTGTTGTCTAATCTGGAAATATAATGTTATTTCTTGATTTGGAATTGTTATTTGTCCTTGGATGGATGCTAAATGGAAACTGATATCTATTCTTACCTAAACGCAACTTTTAAGTTGAAAAATGCAATTAGTTCATACTTGGGTAAAGATGAATTTTTAATTGACATTAAAAAGGATTAAGAAGAATATGATTCCATAATCGGAAGGTATTCAGGATTAGCTTAGGAGCTAAGGAATATCAATCAACTCCGGGGTAATCGAACTTCGCTTTCGAACTCCATTAATGATCCCGTTTGATAAATTCAGAATAATGGATATAGGATAAGTATATCCGTAACTAATGGACCTTAACCATATAACGTTAAGGAGAACAAATGAATATGTTCTTGGGAATTAGATAAATGACGTCTAATAAGTTAAAATTCTAAATTTAGTTGCGGTTGAGAAAATCTTGGTTAAGTTTAATAAGTTAAACTTATCACGTCCGTTGAATTGAATCGCTTAATCCAATGATTAAGAAGTGAACCAAGTAAGGAAATGCAGCCTTTCGACACGAAGGAGAAGATGCATTTGAAGACAATGGACGGATTCGGTCCTCTTAGCCCTATACAACCGTATTGAAACGAGGATCAAGAGATCGCGTGGATGCTTTGAAAGTTGATTTTAATTATTAAAATCATATCCAAGCACTTGAGCAGATGTGTATTCTCGATGGGAGAATTCCGTAGGACATTGGATACGCCGCCACAACAGGTGTCTCCATGAAGACGGGGTCTTCATGACGACACTGTCAACCTGACATATTGCAATGCCCTCCCGAATTAAAACATTTAGAATACATAGAAATTTTGAATGTGTAAAGCAGGGATAGAGTATGATCAGATATACATAGTGATTACGGAATACTAAAGATAATTGACACATGGAGTCGTGGGGTAACGACACCGTATGTCCGCATATCTTTAGTTATCGATTTCCTTCTTATATTCGTTCATATTCTAATTCATGTTTGCGTATTTTGAAATTTTGTTTAAGAAAAATTCTCTTTACATTCTCATACAATGTGCAATACAAAAAAATTGATCCCTAACACCAAATTCATGAATGATTTTGTAAGCATCCTCCTCATACTCAAAAATACTCTACATGTTAAAAATTTCAAATTAAACATAAATGTATTTAAAATGAAGCAGTTAAGTACTTAATATGAATATAGATGTGAATAGAGAAATGGAATAACACATCAATAAATTACCCTTGTACATTCGAAAAAAACAAGATCACAATTAGCATTGATACCACTTATAAAAACTCAAAAACCGCACATATTACCTTGTTCTTACAATCATGTGGATGGAAACATGAAGAGTTTTCATATCTTGGTCATTGCATCTATTGAAATCTTCTACTCTTTCTATGAGTCATATTGATGTACCACTCCATGATATCATTATTTACTTGTAAAAGAAGTGTGTTAGTTACATTTCCATAGTAAAATTGAGTAAACTAATATAAAAAAGATTTAAAAACATAAAATAATAATAATTACATGAATAATATTATCATTAATAGCCTATAAAATTAAAATATAAAAAATACAACAAAAATAATAACAATTGAAAATAATTATTACAATATTAAAAATAACAATTAAATAAGAACAAACCAATATAAAATGTAAATAAAAATAAATAACATAAAAACTATACATAAAAATCACAAGTAAATATCTTCCTATAACTTCCATTTCTCAATCGAGTTTGTGGAGGAACTATGGCAAGCTCCTCCTAGGTGTGATATAAGCCCTACCCTCCACAATATCATTATTATCTTCTAAATAATGAAGAAATGTGGAATTTAACATTAACTCCTTATCACGATATAAAACCATGGCATCAAACTTCAATTATATGTATTCCAAATGAATGTAAATTGAGGTTTTTAATGATAAAAACAAATACTTGAAGATAGTCATTCAAGGACACATACAAAACAAACAAATAATATTGTCTAAATTGGTAAAAAATCATCACATTTATGAAGAATATTACAAAAGGGGAAAGAGCCATTAAGGAGTGTAGGTTTACTTGTCATGGCCACATTATAGCTAAGTGATGCACTACATATCCAAGAGTAGTTATAAAACAATGTGTGTAGGAATATAGCACCAACCATAAGGTAGTTTTGTAGTATTATGGAATATGATACATTGGTATATAAACTTGTTTTACAACATAATGTGCATATCTGTGTAACAAATTGCAATGGTATATCTCAAGCCATTACCATTCAAAATGCATAAAAGGTATCTTCTCAAACTCATCAAATCTTATAATGTTTAGACCCTAATGTTTAAGGAAGAATTCTTGTTACACTAAAATGGTAGACAGTGGATTGTGGTGGTTGTTGGCATGTGTGTCTAGCACTCCCCATGAGTTTCATGACATGGACTAACCGCCTCTCATAGATCCTAACTCTAGCGATTGTAGCGGAGACTAACACCTATGGGTTTTGGTCTAACGGAAATTATGGTCCAACAAATGGTATCAGAGTGACAGGTCTCGAGTTTGAAACTCACTTGGGTAACACTGAGGGGGATTTTTGGCATGTGTATCCAAAGTGCTCCCCATGAGTTTCGTGACATGGACTAACCGCCTCTCGTATATCCTAACTAACGTGATTGTAGTAGAACTAACACCTAAGGGTTTTGGTCTAATGGAAATCATGGTCCAACGGTGGTGATGAGATAATACTATAATTGAATATGGTATTTGGTTTCACATGCCAAAAACCCTCTTCATGTACTTAGAAGATATGATCAACAAGAGTGGAAGGATACATTAATCTTATTAGAACTTGCAATTAGAATTGTGTTGAATTTAACTTGTTATACAAGGTAACCACATTTCTTTGTATATTTTAAATTTTTGTTATCATAGTTTTTAATATTGAGCTAACATAATGGTGACACTTACCATAATATTGACAACAATTTTTTGTGGAAATTATTTTGAGTTATACTTTCTCAAAATAATTTTGAGAAAGAGGTTACACTAATGGTGGCACTTACCATAATGCGTAATTTTAACTTTTGGATGCCAAGATAGTATAATCCAAAGGAAGAGGTTACTCATACCAAAGTATCATAGCTTGTTAGACAAAAGGATTTTCTTATTAATAAGATTGTTTAATAATCAACTTATCTCTATTCACACAAGCTTGTTATTTGAAATAAATTTCCTCACGTGCTACTAATCATAAAATTTTCTTATATTAACTATACATTTCATTGGATCATAATAATATGTTACCAATTTTATGGTAGCTAATATACCACTTATTTCATTTGCATAAGCAACTTAGCTCTTATTTCCATCAAATCTAGCTCCATATTGTATATCTAAATTACTCATGTTTAAAGATCTAAAACATCTATAACATAACTAGCCACTTGTTTTGTGGAAATATGAGTAGGCTATGTGAAGTAATTGATTTAATCTTATATTTATATTTGTTTTTTCTTACTTACTCATGGATGGCATAAATGTTACAATAGCTTTGATATTGTGTGCATGTATACTTTGCTTAATGTTAAATCAAATGAAGCAAGAACTACCACCTAAAATAGTTCTACAATTTAGCTAAAACAAAGCATAAACACCATCAAGATAGAGAACTAAACAAGATCTAAACTAACATTATAACTTTGAAAACATGAGATCAAAACTATGCATGCTATTTTAACATCTCTACTCTCCTAGATTACCAACAAGAATGAATGGACCTATTTAGCTCCAATGGAAATCAAAAATTTCTTTGTTTGATCCTTAAATAATGCAAGAATAGGAAGCTTTAGCTCTTAACAATGGTGACCTCTCAAGAAAACAAAAGGCAAGCTCTTAGTCTCTTTGCTATATGCTTTGCATTTGCTCTCTTAGGAGTTTAGGTGTAAGTATAAAGGTAGAAGGAGGGCTCCTTATATAGCCCAATGGATAAAGGAAACACTTCATCCCTTTGCATGTGGGATAAAGGTAAAACATGATTAGGAATGGATAAGGTTGTTTTATTAAAGGTAACCTTACTTTAGAAGGGTTTAATTTATGCTTAGCAAGTCATGGGAGTTGGGGGTGTTTTAATTAATCAAAGGTGATTAACTAATAGGTAGATGTAAGCCTATAGAAGATAATTAGATGAATATTAGTATGATTTAGGCTATTAGAAGGGGATTAAATCAATTAAATATTGATTTATTGGTTAAATGGAAGGGAAAGCTAATTAATTAATAATAATTAATTAGTCTAGGTAGAAGGGGTGATTTATTAACTAAGGTCGTTAATTAGGGTATTTATTAGATACATAACTTAATTAATTAGCTTAGTGTAATTAATTAAAGATGATATGAGATAAAATGAGTTCTTTTGATGATATGTCATGGATTTGCGAGAAAGGGGATAATTAGCGCAATTTAAGTATTTAAATTGCTTGGGCGTAATTATAGGTGTCTACATTTGCCCCTCTTTGGGGTGGCGTAAGTGATGCCACTTCAAAGATAGTAGGCACTGGAATTTTGAAGAGGTAGAAGAAAAATTAGTAGAAGTGAGAGATGGCCTCTCAAGTGTCGATGGGGTGATGAAAGAATACGATCGATGATCAAAAAGGTGAGAGATAGATAGAAGAATGGGAAGATATAAGATGCCCCAATAAGATGGAAGAATAGGGGTGAGAGGAAGGTGATGTAGAATGAATATGGAGGAGGGGAGAGAAGAGATTAGCCTCTAGCTGCTGTGTATTGGAACAATTTTGGTGTCATCATATTGCCATAAGAGCTACATCATCGGTCCTTATGAAAAATATAAGCATACAACAAAGGTAGAACGGCATGAAAAGTCATACTACGAACATTTTCCATTGTGAAAACACAAAATCCATGCAACATACAAAATGAAAAACACAAACTCAATGCAACATACAAAATGTAATGCAATACGAGAAATTAAACAAGCTAAACTAACAAAGAAACATAATATAATGTTTTTATTATCAAGCTTCAGTTATGACCTATGCAAATTAATGACAAGGGTTGATGATGGTGCCCCAAGTAAGGATACATGTAAGGGGAATAATGGAGGACACTCGGGTCCGATGGAAAAGCAATGTGCACTACGAAATGAATTGCAGTCATGCAACTCGTGCACCCGTTGTGCCCCACAAAGTATGGATGAAGTAAGCAGCCTAGATTTTTTTGATGGAGGTAGATCAAGATGATCTGCAAGTTGCACACATGAACAAGTGAGAACCAAAGAGTGACATTTTATAGTATTATTTTCAATTTTTAGAAGTTTTCTAAAACATATTTGAATGTTTTGTTTGAATTTGATAGTTTTATGAAACTATGTACATGAATATAAGGAAGCATGGATGCCTCTAGGGATATATGGGATGTACAAGGGCATAAAGCCACGTGCGTGCACGTAAAGGTGAAGATGAAAAAATTCCCCAACAATTAGGTGGGAGTATTCAAAGGTAAACTCTTCTGGGTAGAAATGGGACCCAAGGCCATTATGGATAGGTTCAATATGATGGTGAACATAAACCCATGAAGTGCTTGGAAGAGGCAAGGATTCCCCAACGTAAGTTGGCCTAAAGCACATAATAGAAAGGAAGGAGAAGATTATTTTTGTGGAAGGGGACAAAGGTTTCCACAAACATGGAAAAAAAGTAATCTTATACACATGGATGTTTTGAATGAAGTAGAAGAACAATGTGAATGATATGAATGTAGATTAGAAGCCTCGTGATGAAGAAGTGATTAGCTAAAGGCATAAATCATGAGATGAGATATGGAATAGAGTAAGAGTCTGAACAAGGTCCAAAAAAAGACACTTGGTAACATACTAATCATGTTTACTCATAGAGATCCAGTGTGTGCACGTGGATTTTATTACCTCTTGAAGTGAAGATTTAATAGACAACAAGTGAAGAAACCCTAGCCAATGTGTAGGAATGATTTATTTTGATAAAATATTTTGTGAATGAAGGGTGAAAGGATAGTCATACATTGCTCCGCTGCTAGCTAAGCATCCATAGCCCCAATGGAGATGTATTTGATTATAATCACAACATTGCTCTACTTGAGTCAAGCGTCCATAGCCTCGATAGAGATTATTGGAAATACCCCAAGAGAGAGTTATATATTAATTTGCTTTTGATTTGTAGCTTTTAGCTTTTGAGTTTTGATTGATTTTGATTCTTTTGCTTTCTGAAAACTTATTTCAGCTCTCTTGTTTGACAAGGGGTTAAGAACCACTAATAGCTTGATGGAAGGAGGTGGAAGTGATTGTGATGATGAAAGCGGCTAGTGTCAAACAAATATGTCTAAAATTTATTCACAACAAGTTTATTAGATGTTTGAATGTGATAGGATCTCCATGAGGTTAGTCGTTCTTTAATTTACCAAGGTGATAAAGGACCGGGGAAAACAGATACCATAGAGATAAATGTCACAAAATGCGTGCGAATAAGCTAACCAAAATATCTCACCAAAGGGATGAAAATTGTAGGAAGACTTGTAGAAGAATAACAAGGAAGGGAAGAAAGAAATATCCATGTACGCAACACCGTGATTGTAATGTTTGATCTTTGTACTTTTGATTTTTGTTGTTTTTTTGTTTGTTTTTTTGTATTTTTCATTTTTTTTATTTTAGATTTTTGATATTTTTATTTTTTGAACCTTTGATACTAACAAAGTCACTCTATGTGATAGGATTCAACAACGATATGTTGGCGAACTCCTTGATAAGGAGACTAAGCGTGTTTGTTTATCAAGAGTCATGTTTTCCCAATCTCGATGATCATGGTGAGTTAACACTCAACAAAGGACCGTGATTTATCCTGAAACATGGATTTTGTATGCGGTAAATTGAGTTCCCTATCTAGAGGTTTATGCACTTTGCGCCATACTTGATGGTTATGTTGATGTGCATTCTTGAATCGTGCTTGATTTACAACTTTGAGATTGTTCCATTGTTGGGGGATTTTGAGCTCTTGGAAATTTTACCGAGCTTGATAATGAACTTGTTTGGGTTTCTTATAAGTTGACGCTTGAATTTTATGACCTTGAGAAGGAGAAGAATGTAAAAATTTATGATTGATGATAGGAATAATAGAAATGGTAGTGGGCTTGCCACAACCATTGATAAAAGAAATATGTGATATATGAAAAGGATACGGTCCAAGAATTGAAGAGGATGGGCTACTGGGAGGAGAGCCATGGATAGAAGGTGAAAGGCTACTAGGATGTGGCCCAAGAATAGAAGAAGAAGGGCTACTAGGACGTGACCCATAAATAGAAGACAAAGGGCTACTAGGATGTGGCCCAAGAATAGAAGAAGAAGGGCTACTAGGACATGACCCATAGATGTAAGATGATGGACTACCAAGATGTGGCCCAAGAATAGAAGATGATGGACTACCCGGGGGTGATCCATACATAGAAGATAAGGGGCTAGCTGGACATGCCCCAATAATGAAGATAGTGGGATACTCAAAAATGTCCCACAAATAGAAGAGGGAGGGCTACTAGAAGGTGACCCACACCTAGATGAAGATGAAGGGATACTTGCACTCGACCCCACAAGAGATTATGATTGAGGAATTATGATAGACGAAGAGTTATTAGGTGATGAGAAGATAGACCATGGATCTATGCAAGACCAAGGAGCTTCATCACATAATGAAGAATGTGAAGATGGAAGAATAAGAGGAGGATCAAGTTGCATGATCTCGAGGCTCTTCCTCCATTTCTTGATCAAAGGAATCAACCTTTTCCTCACAAAATGTAGACGCATCAAATTCTAAAGAGAATCTTTTTGTAATCTACTAAAGTAATATCTTCATATGCCCCTAAAAATGCCCTGATTGTTTCTTCATTCTAAAAGAGATCAATTGGTATGAGTTGTTGATCGATCCCTAGGGGTTTATTGGAAGAAATAGGTTCACTTGGTGTGGAAGACTTAGAATATTTTGATGATTATTGATAGAAGAAGATGATGTGGGGGATGAAGAATATGTGTAGCTAGATGTCTCAGGAGTAGAAGAAGGTGGTATGGACATACCTATATAATGGTATGTCGTATTTAAAATAGTAGGATTAACTCCAAAGTCTATAGATTGTGACACATGGGTCGATTCAGATGTTTGTCTCGAAGGAATTTGAGTCACACGAATCTTCACAGAAGGAAGATTCCTGGGGGTGATTTATGAAGAAGGTCCTGCAAAGAAGGGGAGGACTGTGATTTAAGCATTGTATTAGATGAATGATGACAAGGGTCTTATGAAGAAAGAGAGGACCGCGATTCAAGAATTATATTATAATTTTGATTGGAGGGATTTGTAGTCACATGTATCTTCAAAGGAAGAATATTTCATTGGGGCGACTAATAAAAGGTGTCCTGTAAAGAAAGGGAGGACCGTGACATAAGAGTCACATTAGATGATTGATGAAGAGGATCCTGTAAAGAAAGGGAGGACTTTGATTCAAGCATCTCATTAGATGAATGATGACAAAGGTCTTGCAAAGAAAGAGAGGAATGTGATTCAAGAATTGTATTATACTTGATTGGAGGGATTTGGAGTCGAGTGTATCTTCAAAGGAATAAGACATCATGGGGGGACCTGATAAAAGGGGTCCTGCGAAGAAAGGGAGGACCGTGACATAAGAGTCACATTAGATGATTGATGAAGAGGATCCTACAAAGAAAGGGAGGACCATGACTTAGGAGTCGAATTAGATGAATCTAAATAGTAGTTTGGATCTAAATCCTCAGAATATTCAGAGGAAATATTTGGATTGGAATCCTCAGAAGAAGAGGAAATGTTTGGATTAGAATTAGAAGAATATTTGGGGGAACTCAAATAATAATTTGGATCGAAAGTGTCCAAATCATACCACCGACTATGAGATGAAGGTGGGCAACGAGTTACCTGTATCGGCTCTCTAGCACGAAGAACCAAACGAGGTTTAGTTGTGATGGGAATCCTATGATTTGAATTGATGAACCTAGGTTCTCGTATTTTTGTAAGTATGGAGAACCACGCGACAGCTTAGTCACTTTTGGCATTGTTTTAAGCACAAATGTCTAGATCTAGATAGTGTGATGGAACTCCTTCAAAGGGAAGGAAGTGACATTTCGATTTAGGTAGCATAAGGAAACCAACTAGACATTTCATAAGTATTGATATGTGTGTGTAATTTTTCTAAAGAATGTTTAAGGAAAATAGACATCTTGATGACGAATATTGATGAGATTGAGAGGGATTATCCTAGAAAATAAGTTTTCGAATGAATAATCACAAAGAACAATCATGTAAGTGTGAAACAAAAAAGCCAATCAACAAGGAAATACACCATATGAAAATACAATGCAAAGATGATCAACAAGATGTTTTCACTTATGCCAAGTTTAAGGAAATGAGCAAAATGTAAGTAAAAACAAGAATTCAATGTGATCTCCTAATCAAGATATACAATGAGCGAGATCAAACTTGATTAAGACCTATATCTCAAAATTTTCCAACTAGAATTCGCAAATGACACAACAATATCACCAAGATATGTTAACCCACTTTGTGAGAAAGTGAAGTATTGATATCGAGGTGTTATTGATATAACACACATAAATGGTAATACCTAGAACTCTTTAAAATCGAGGTAATAATAGAACCGAACTAAAAAGCTCAAAGTATAGCTAGGAATAGTTTAAAATGTGTGCAACATAACCACACAATATAGGTATTTATGTCGAGTTTACAAGAAACAAGACGTAAATATTGAAATTGTAGTGATACGATACAAACAAGCTAACTCTTCTAAGGAAGTCCGTAGTGATGAACCACGCCTAACTACAATGACAACCTTGACATGGGTATCAAGATCACAATGGCTACCAATGACGTGAAAACACCTCCGCACACTTTAGACGTTTAACTAACCCAGCCGCAAACATGGATGGGCGTAAATGGACATAAAAGTGAGAGAAACAGTCGAATGGAAACACAAAGGTAATCACACCTCTTTTGATCAACAAAGTGTCAAAAGAATATGAAGGAAATAAATAAAGAAAAATGATGAAAAATGCTAGCCTCACTTTGGTAGAGTTTTGCCTCACCCTAAGGCAAGTAAAAACTAGGCGAAAGTAATACGTCACACATTTCTCAAAAAGAAGGTTCACAACTCAACATTGTTTTAAAATGGTCAAAGTGGGCTCCTGGCCAAATTATATTCTCCTAGGTGGTTCTCTTGCCCTAGGTGTTACAAAGTTACCATGAGTGAGTGTGATTTACCCAAAAAGTCACACTGACTAGTTTGGGAGTATCTCGGCTTTACTTTACCCCCTTCAAGAATAATAGGAAACTAGTGCATCTACGTGTACTATCATTGGGGTCGCCACAATGGACAACTTGTAATGCTATCTCATAAAGGAATCACTAGTCAAGTAGGTAGTGTGGAGCACTTCCCGTTTCATCCACAAGGTTCCCTCTTGCATGGACTACTTTGGGGTTCCTAGAACCACCCCCATTGTTGTAGCTTAAGGTGTTATGCCAAAGGGGTTATGTTCTAGTTGAGCGGAGAGGGACGTACCCTTTTCCAAAACCTGCAATATAGTGTTTTGAATATGTTGTTCTTTTTATCTTGTTTAATTAGGTGTGGTTTGCTTGAACACCTTTTGGCAACCTATATAACAACTGTATTAGTAGTTTTTTATTTCGTTTTGATTCCTCCTTTCTTTGACAAGTGTTTTTAGGTCCTGCACTCAAGCGTTAATAGTTCTCCAAGAAAATACATTATTTAAAAGAGGATTAAGAGTTTCTTTTCATTCCCAAGATCATCCAAGGATGCAAGAGAATAGCATACACAACAAATAATTCAACTAAAAAGTAAAGAAAATATTTTCAATCAATGAACCATACAAAATTCTTGATAAATGTTCATTCCCCTAAACCAAAAGTGAAAGATGAAGTTTCCAATTTACCAAATGTTATAAAATGAATACTAAAGTTGTTTTTGATTCTCAAGAGCACCCTAAGGTGCAAGAGAAGAGCATAGACAAACTTTATCCCAACTATATAGAAATGGAAAACTTCAAATCAAAGGACTATTGAAAAATGCTTTGTAAAAGGTTCATTCCCTTAAACCAAAAGTGAAAGATGAAGTTTCTAATTTACCAAATGTTATAAAATGAAGACTAAAGTTGTTTTTGATTCTCAAGATCACCCTAAGGTGCAAGATAAGAGCATACACAAACTTTATCCACACTATATAGAAATGGAAAACTTCAAATCAAGGGACCATTGAAAAATGCTTTCAGAAAAGGTTCATTCCCTTAAGCAAAATGAGTAATCAACTTTCCAAGTTTAATCCCAATGTTAAAAAGATATATATCAAAGTTGTTTTTGATTCTCAAGATCACCAAAATGTGTAAGAGAAGAGCATACACACGCTTTGGTCTAAATCGAGGAAGCATGGAAATACAACATTCATCAAAACATTAGACATGTTAGAAAATGACCAGTTTTAAACTAACAGAAAAACCTATAATTTCTATAAGTATAAATCCCAAATTTATGTTTTCATTGCATATTTAACTTCAATACCTTTCCAACGCAAAAAAATGGAGTCATTTCAAGTTTGGGAGAAAAAGTTATGGCCTTCGGAAGATGGGTTACGCATATGCTCTTATGCTCACGAGTATGCACTTGACATGCACTCAAAAAATGTAAAAAAACATCCCTTAATCTGCAAAATGGGTAAATTTTTCCAACCAAGATTCAATTTTGACAACAACCCATCACATTAATATATGAATAGAAGACTCAATGCTATCAAACATTAACATACATGCTCAAGAATTTAAACCTTTCAAGAAATTGACAAAACTAGCATGCAAAATGATGAAAAAGTAAGCTCTAAAAATGAAAACATGATGAAATATTGAAATTTTCTCACCAAGATTAAATTTTGACAGCAACCCACCACATTACTATGTAAATAGAAGACTCAACACTATCAAACATTAACCTACATGCTCAAGAATTTAAATTTTTAAGAAATTGACAAAACTAGCATGTAGAAAGTTGAAAAAGTAAGCTCTAAAAATGAAAACATGGAGAAATCTTGAAATTTTCTAATCAATTCCAATTTTGACAGCACTTCACCTCCTTTATACCTACAAGGAAGACTCAACACATGCAAACTCAACAAAGCAAGTTAAGAAAACAAGTTAGATCAACTTGTGTAAAAGAGGGTTAGTAACCAAAAATGAAACTTAACTACAAAAACTTGAAATTAAGTGCAAAGGACAATGGAGTAAGTCCCACCTGGGCATGCCAAATGTGTGCATGTATACTTTGCTCAATGATAAGTCAAATGAAACAAGAACTACCACCTAAAATAGCTCTACAATTTAGTTAAAACAAAGCATAAACACCATCAAGATAGAGAACTAAGCAAGATCTAAACTAATATTATAACTTTGAAAACATGAGATCAAAACTATGCATGCTATTTTAACATCTCTACTCTCCTAGATTACCAACAAGAATTAATGGACCTATTTATCTCCAATGGCAATTCAAAAATTACTTTGTTTAATTCTTAAAGAATGCAAGAATAGCAAGCTTTAGCTCTTAACAATGGTGACCTCTCAAGAAAACAAAAGGCAAGCTCTTAGTCTCTTTGCTATATGCTTTGCCTTTGCTCTCTTAGGAGTTTAGGTGTAAGTAAAAGGTAGAAGGAGGGCTCTTATATAGCCTAATGGATAAAGGAAACACTTCATCCCTTTCGCATGTGGGATAAAGGTAAAACATGATTAGGAATGGATAAGGTTGTTTTATTAAAGGTAACCTTACTTTAGAAGGGTTTAATTTATGCTTAGCAAGTCATGGGAGTTGGGGGTGTTTTAATTAATCAAAGGTGATTAACTAATAGGTAGATGTGTTTATAGAAGATAATTAGAGGAATATTAGTACGATTTAGGCTATTAGAAGGGGATTAAATCAATTAAATATTGATTTATTGGTTAAATGGAAGGGAAAACTAATTAATTAGTCTAGGTAAAGGGGTGATTTATTAACTGAAAGTCGTTAATTAGGGTATTTGTTGGATAGGCAACTTAATTAATTAGCTTAGTGTAATTAATTAATGATGATATGAGAGAAAATGAGTGCTTTTGACGACATGTCGCCGATTTGCGAGAAAGAGGATAATTAACGCAAAAAAGAGGATAAATTAACTTGGGTGTAATTTAGGTGTATTTCAAAATTTTAGATAAAAACTAGAATTCATATGTGATTGATTCATGGAGATATTATGTGAGAATGTCTATAGATATCAAAATTTTAGATAAAAACTAGAATTCATATGTGATTGATTCATGGAGACATTATGTGTGAGAATGAGTTGTATGAGATGAATTTTATAGAGACAAAGGTAAAGAACCTAATGGGGATTAAATGGAAGCCAAGTAATTCAAACATAGAGTTGGGGATCTCCAATGGAATATGGAAAAATAAAATAATCTAACACAATGGAAATGAACTTTTTACAATGAAGAAAATTAAATTTGAAAGTAGATCTTGAAATTTCCACACCAAAGATAAATTGTCCCATATGGTATCCTCTTCAATTTTTGTATTTTCCTATATTGAAAAAAGCCCCTCTTTAGGGTTTTAGTGGTTTGATGATTTAAACCCTTAACTAGATAACCCTTGAAATCCTAAAGAGGGTTTTTACATATGAAGTTGTCATATATGTTATCTTTTTAAATTTTGGTATTTTTCCCTAAATTGAAAACAAAAACCCTCTTTAAGGTTTCAATGGTTTGATGATTTAAACACTAAAAGAAAACCCTTGAAACCCTGAAGAGATTATTTATACATATGAAGCCATCTTAGATGTTAGCTTGACATTTCACACAAAAACAAAATTTCCCATATGTTATACTTTTTAATTTTGGTATTTTCCCCTAAATTGAAAAAATAAACCTCTTTAGGGTTTTAGTGGTTTGATGATTTAAACCCTAAACTAGAAAACCCATGAAACCCTAAAGAGGATTTTTTTACATATGAAGCCATCATAAATGTTATCCTTTTCAATTTTGATATTTTTCCTTCAATTGAAAAAAATTCTTTAGTGTTTTAGTGGTTTGATGATTTAAACCTAGACTAGAAAACCCATGAAATCTTCGGGGTTTTTGCATAATAAGCCAACTATCACGTGGGACAAAACAACTTGTCATGTATGTTATCCTTTATAGTATTGAAATTTTACCTATTTTAAAAAAAATCATGTTTAGGGTTTCGGGGATTTGATTATTTAAACCCTAAACCATCGAACTCATGAAACCCTAAAGAGGGCTTTTTTCGCATATGATGATAATTAACATGTGGTACAATCATTTGTGTCAATTTTTTACCTTCATGTTACACATCTCATTCAACAACATACATTACTATGATTTTGAAACAAATGGAATGGAATCCATAGTTGATCAATAGTTAACAAAAAACCCTTACATATACCCATTGGGTTCCTATCCCCTAACGTCTCTAATGAGTCAACTAGAAATATCTTTGAGAACCTTATGGAATCATTGCACATGATAAGTCATTGATACATTAGTTTTTAGCTTTCCACTCAACTTCCGACATGATAGATTAGGAATTGGAGATGGGATGGTGTTTCCCTTCAACCCCACAATATATTCTTGTTTTGTGAGTGTTATTGTAGGTGGTGGAAGGGAAAATAACAATGAAATGTCTTTTCTTGTAGGTGGTGGGTGTATTTTTGAAAAAGAAGAAATTATTTCAATTAGTGGACAATGTTGGGAAATGACAATAGGGTTGGATTTTGACTTCATCGGTGATATAAGGCAAGATAAGACCTAAAAATTGAACAATCCTAGTAGTAGATAGTCGAAAGGATGAATAAAAAGAATTAAGGGGTGTATCATTAACTTCGATGAGTAAAAGTGCCACATTGAAAGTCATCCTAAAGCATACTTTGTGAAATATGTTCAACATATTTTATCTAGTGTCATGTAATAACATCTTAAAATTAGGAAATCATTTAACCTACTAACAAATATAGGATCATTTTTTTTTTTTGCAAAATCACATAAATGAAACCCCATTCTAATAAATTTGTATTCAAATGCACTGAAAAATATCAAGATAAATAAGACTATAAACTACCATAATTATAGTATTATAACTTCAAAATTACTCTTCTCCTTACCGCTACAAGCTCCTATCATGGATATTTTCAAGTTCTACATAAATGCTCCATGAGAGCATGAAGTGTTTCCTATTCATATAATTGAAAGCTCTACTTTGAAATTTATCGGCTAAATTGTATCAACTAGAATCCTATTGGCTTGCTTAAGTCACCTTACATTTTATATTTCCCAGTTTTCTAATTTATGAAAACAACAATCTTCTAACTCAAGAATATGAAGCTGACCTAACTAATCTTGATTAAAAATGGTGTATGACTAAATACACCAATACTTGGGTGAGTATCAATAGAAAGTTGAAAGTTAAGTGTAGTAAAGGTTCAACCGAGTCTATAAAATGGAAATCTTTGACTCGAGTTGTGAAGAGTATGAAATGGAATACAAAGGACTAACTCTTGGAAGATGAGGATGATAATTGATATTTATAGACCAAATTGACGTGTTAACAAGAATGCAAATCATATCATATGTTATGAAGATTGTGCAATGAATAATATGTGTTGAAAAAAGTGAGTACATGAAGAATTAGCTCCAAAATCTGACCCACAATCATTGGACAAGGAAATAAAAGCACTTTTCAAGGTCATTGTTAAGATTGGAGGTATTCCAAAGTTAGACAACCCTTATTTCTCTATAAGCTTGCACCATGAAGATTTGATAGATTGGATAGTGGAGTTAGGTAAATACAATGAATATGGACAAGTTTAGGACCCCAAGATAGTGTAATTTTTCTACACCAATTTGAAGAGACCTACATCATCATGGTTGAGTCATGTGCAACTGAAAACACTAAGAAGTAAAGATTATATGAAGTCTTGGGATAGAATGGTTGTCAATTTCTAAGGTAAAACTTTTCCTTTGATTATTAGTTATTTGTGTTCAATAAGTTACATAATGTAAAGCATATAAATATAAGTGCAGAGGATCACACAGAGGAATTTTACAAGTTAATTATCTAACCATGTCATAGAAGATGGTGAAGAAAAATTTTTAAGGTAAGTAAATGGTCTCCACATTTACATACAAGATTATTTTGGTATTTTAAAGTTGCACTCTATATAAGTAGCCTATTAATGTTTTTGAAGGTTTGAAGATAATTTTTCCAAATGAAAACAAAATAGATGAGGAAGAGGTATAGGATGTGGAACAAAATCCTACGGAAGAGACCAAACTTATGCCAAGATGTAAGAGGAAGAATCCAATGTCTCACAACAGAACCAAAGAAGTAGTTATAATTCTATAGAGAAAGAGCATATGCAAATAGAGAACAAGGTATAGGATTCAATGACACTTCGTTCTAGAGTGAACAAAATTAACATACGAACATGGTGAGAAGAAAAAAAAATGAAAAAGATAGAAGAAAGTACATGTAGCACAAGAATATGAAGAAGAGAATGCTCCTATAGAACTAGAGCATGGAGAAAAATTGGTGATGCATAGAGTTTAATTAAATCCACATAAGAAAGGGGATGAACCTTGGCAAAGGAGAAAATTTTTCATAATGAATTGCAAATACAGAGGTAAGTGTTGTCATTTTGATCAAAGATAGTGGTAACATTGAAAATTTTGTTTCCATCGAGATGGTGCAAAAGTTGGGATTGAAGTTTGTTTCTCATCCCAACCCATGTATAAGGTTTTTGGTTGTATAAAGATTATCAAATGGCATTGATTTAGGAGGATAAAGTTAAATT
The DNA here is from genome assembly GCA_018340775.1 of Taxus wallichiana var. yunnanensis. NCBI lineage: Eukaryota > Viridiplantae > Streptophyta > Pinopsida > Cupressales > Taxaceae > Taxus > Taxus wallichiana. The sequence goes on from CM031244.1 coordinate 639,326,859, forward strand.
TCATGTTGGAATGTATCAAAATGAAGTATGATGTGATGTAATACCAATGGATGTTTTTCATGTCTTGTTGGGAAGACCATAGTAATATCATAGAAGTGTTATACACAATGAGAGACAAAACACTTTCTAGACTACCAAGGATGGTAAAAATGGGAATCATTTCCTATAAAGGAAGGAGGGGGTGCAAGTAACTCAGTGGTGTCAACCAAAGAGTTTCAAAAAAAATTAAAATAAAGTTTAGAGATAATTATTTTGGAGTAAACTAAATACATTTGATTTATCCATCAATGTTTAGTTGAAACATACAATCCATTATCATGATGTGGAGCTTATGATTATGGATTTCATGTTATGATATGAAACATCAATGGATAAATAAAATCTATGTGGTTTATTCAAAATATTTATCTCTAATTAGGTATCGCGAAAGCCTTGAAGATAAGTTTATTTTGGTTCCTTTCCCAAGCCATAACAACAGGTAAAAGAACAAAAAAATCCAAAGTGGAAGATTTCTTGAAAGAGTATGAAAAGATAATATTAAAATATTTTCCATGTGGGTTGTTAGTTGTGAGAAATATTTCTCATATATGAATTGATTTTGGAAGAGAGTTTATGAAACAAGATCCCACACAAAATGAATCAACTTAGGTAAATAACTAAACAAGAAAGATCAAGATTTGTGGGATTGATATCTAATAATACATGTCATGGTTAGGTATCTTGATTGAACAAAGACCCAACTTTACATTCAAATCAGAGTACACAACAATTTAACCTTTGTGAACCCAAACTAAACAAAATTCAAGAAAAGGAAGATGAGAAATGTTTTTGAACACTCATCTTTCGATTAAATCATATGTGAATGTTAGGAATATTCATTGTAGTGTTTGCATTTGTTAGTATTATATTATGTATTATTATCAAAATGAGTTATCATAAAATAACTAGTCTAATAATAATATAGTAGTTTAGAATAAATAAATACAATCTCATATTAAGTTGTATTTTATTATTGTGAGTTGTAGTAAAACTCACTAGAGATATTATGGGATATTATGAGAGAAATATGGGATAAAAATTAAGTGATATGTGGAGAATGTTGATAAGATCCGTTCCTTATTTATAGGAGTTGTATTCTTAAATATTTTTAATCATTGCATATGAATAATATCCCGAATGGAATAGAAGAAATATTATAATATATTTTTTCACTGTTATTTGATTAAATTTGTGTGTTCATTTTGCATGCAATATGAACCAAAATAATAGTGAATAAGAAGTTCATAACTTTACAATCATTACAATGCTAATATGAGCATCATTTTTCCATTTAATGGATCACCAAACTCAAATCTCAATTAAGAGACGAAGTGGATGCCATTTTGGCTCTCCAAATGATCTTTCTCAAAGCATGGGGCCTTCTATTTTGATTTTAAACAATCCCATGTAGCTTCACACAATCTCTTTGGTTCATGTTATCACAAAAAACCAACACCCTCTAATTTTTCATAAATGTATGGATGAGCAATTATTTTTTTGAGTAACATGGGATTTTCTCTAAGTGTGGAATCTTTCTATTGAGACAAACCTCTAGAGAAGGTTGATTCCTCTACCTATTCCTAATGCTAAAATAATCCTAAGGAAGGAAATGGAGCTATCTAATCCAACTCTAACAATCCTAAGGACTAGGGGAAGAGAAATATGCATGAAAATGGGAAATCCTAAGATAACAAAGTTGATAGCACCAAGAAGAGGGGAAAAGACACTCTGGTGAGTGAAATGGGAGGAAAATGAAGGAGGAGAGGCCAAACATGAGTGCCACATTCCAAAGAAGCATTCAAACTCTCATTTCCATGGATCACAACAGAAACAAACCTGCTAAAAGAGAATAAAACATGCACAATACACCACAAATGTAATAGAGAGGTAAGATAATGCAATAAACATAGGATATTGCAGATAATAGCCATAAAACACATATTATATTTCTTTAAATAGATGTACAATCCATTATAATGAATGAGAAATGAAAATATCACCCTACAAAGGTCAAGATCTAAGGGTTGCAACTCAAAATACATATGTAGCACTTGTAGAAGGATGCACTAGCATTACAAGAGGGTCCAACCTTTACAAATGAGCATCATTTTACAATATATAGAATATGGGAAAGAGAGAGGAGGGAAAGAGAGGGAAACTCGAATTTCCACCTTCAACCACCAACAACATGCATTGAATGTCTGAAAATAGGCATGGGCACCCTTACAAGGCCATTCCCCTATGATACTTTGCTTATAGGAGAAATAATTGGCACCATACTTCACCTAATTTGGTGATTGAGATACCTGGAACTATGTATTTTAATGTTTGATTCTATTTCCTCTTTTTCACCCTCCTAACCTCACCAAAATTAATAAATCCAATTTCAGTGGTGTTTTATATGATGAGATTCCTTTCCAACGATGTCAATTTTGTGAAATTTAGAGTTACAGGGTGAAAGTTATGGCCATTTGAAGTTCGGGGCTTAGAATGGTCACGACAAGGTTCCACGCGTGGTCTTACAGGTCTACTTTAATGTATTTGTCCTTGGTGTGGACAAAGCAGGTGATTTGAGAACTAGAGGAAGAGTGTAATTATTTCATTTGTTCCCATTGGGTCCATCATAACCACATTTTCTACACTTTTTATGTGCCCACCTTTGATCACCCGATCACCATGTGGGGAACTAGTAGAACACGGGAACTATTCTGCTAGTTCTTATGATACTCGCTTTATCTACTTCATCCACAATACTCTGCACCCGCTCTTCTCCCTTGTTCCATTATTCGACCATGTCAGCCGATTGGATAACTACCAACTCGATGGAATATTCTGTATGTTCTAATGTTCCCCATTTTATCCGCAATACCGCAAGTTTGTCCCAATCACTCATGCGGGAATATGAGGCCCCAAGGAACTATTTGTACCGGTTCGACAATGACCTTATTCATCCACAACACTTCCCCAAACCATCTTATGTGGATGGATTGATGGATCTGAATGCAGAGAACAGAAGAACGAAGAAACATTTCCTCTTGTTCCTCCAAAGGCCGATTTTGCCAATTTTTCCCAAGTAACCCAATTTTCTTGATTTTTTAGGTATGTATTGGGAATTATTTCCTTGTAATGGAGAGGAAATTCCTTAGAACATTTAATTTATCCAATTTTTTTATCATTTTGTACTTGTCCAAGTTCAAGAAAATAATGTCGATTATCAAAATAACTTGGGGGTATTTTGGATAATAGTTCGGTTATGACCGAATCACAACACCCACCAGCTATTATAGAGTGTATGTGCTTGAGCTCATGGTGACTAGATAATATGGACACTATCTCCAAGTTGTGGGACCTACTATTTGAGATAGACCTCTAGAGAAAGATGGTTCTTGCCCCTAAACTACCTTCCACAATCTAATCTAATGTAGGCAAAACTATTTTATCCTAATGTAACTTTCCAAGGGACCATGGAGAGAGATTGCATGAAAACAAAGCCTACACTAAAGTGATGATAAACTAGAAAAGGGGATGAGAATAGCTTCCCAGTGTGTGAAAGACGGAAGTAAAGTACATACTAGAGATGATGATTACAGTTCTCCACAATATAGTAACTGCATTCATAACATTATTTCATACACACGCAATGATAATGAATCCCTGCAAGAGCATAAAATAGGCACAATATATATTGCAATGAGGTTGAAAGGGGCAAGAAGAATGCAAACAAACAAAGCAGGGGAGGATACATCCACAAACTTGCATCTATTGCTTCATGATATGTACAGTTCAATCTATTACAAAATAAGGGAAAAGATCACCATGCATGGAGTCCACTACAAGGCGTGTAGCACATTGGCTTCACAAAACCAAATTGACAGAGTTGTGGTATTCAAAAAAACAACTGGCAGAGAATGATCCCAGCATTCATATTTATAGAGTTTTGGAAGAAAGGGAGAGAATGAGAAATGAAAATCCTAAAATTTTACTTCCCATCACTTGAAAGATGTCGACGGGTCATGTATTACAGTAATTTAACCAACTCATAGACAAGTTGGTGTCATTATAACCAAGGTTGTTTCTAAAGCTGTATGTAAAAGGAAAAAGGAAAATCTTATTCAACAATACTTCTTCCTAAGAAAACATACATAAATTAAACATGCATGAAAAAGAAACACACAACAACTAAATTACTGAAATAAATCTGCAGTAAATAAACTATGCTAAGAAATAACAGAAATTCCCTCTTCCTTGGGGAAGAGTGGATTTTGGCCATTCTCTTCCCTTTGGATTTGGAGAAACTACAATTAAATTTTAAAATTGCACTTGTATTGATTCAAAACTGATTTACAAAATATGCCCCCTTTCCAAATATATGGAAGAGGTATTTATAGACATTACTCCTAGTTTACTTGGTCCACACTCCAAGAACTAACTACCTATTCTTGGGTGGATTTATTCAAAGCAATAAATACTAAAAAAATTGACTACAACAACCCACTTATCATGGAGAATATTTCTACAACTCATCCCTTTAATCTAGGAACACAAAGTGGGAGAGTACTTATTCAACATTCCTAATACTATTCCACCATTTGCTCATCCTTGAAACATGGAGAGAAAAAGGAGGAGTGCTAAGTCCATGACTTTGAATTATTCTTGGAATGCCACATGCATTCATGACTTTAGATTGCCACATGTTTGGATCTATATTCTTGGTTGATGATGTGGAAGCAAAGAGTAGGCTGAATAGTTTGGTGCTCCTTTACATTATTTTGGAACAAACCAAAATACTTTCACTAGCTGGGCATTTCCGTAGCTGCGTGAAGAATTTCCATAGCTGGGAATTTTTGTAGCTGTGTGAAGAATTTCCATAGCTGCGTGAAGAATTTCCGTAGCTATGTGAAGAATTTCCATAGCTGGGCATTTCCATAGCTATGTGAAGAATTTTCGTAGCTGCGTGAAGAATTTCCATAGCTACAATCTACGAACTTGGAGTACAGTTGTTTATGACCTATTTTCTACACACTATTACATTCCAACTTTAGAAGAAATATCAAGAAATAACAATAATTAGATTGCAAATAGATTTCTAAAGAGATGATAAGATAAATCCTATATTCTACCTTAAATATGATATCCGTTATTAAAACTACATCTAAATTCACTTGAAAGCTTTATTTTGAGAGAGAGAATAAGAATGTTATTTGGTGATATAATGAGACATATTTTGTCTCATCGATGTCATAAATGGAGTGAAATGATAGTATGTCACTTGAAAAATGATCCCCATATCATCCCATACCTTGCAGTAGTGAAACAATAATTTCCCATGCTCATTTAATGCATCTCCAACCACTAATAAGAACACTATTCAAAACCTGGCACGTTTTCCTTAAAATCATCATCGATTCTTTATCAATTTCTAAATTTATTGACTGATGTGTGTTGAGCTCAAAATCACAATTCTAACGAAACCAATTTTTGAAAATATATTGAGGATTGTAAAAGTTATGGTCTTATGAGTGTGAGTAGCTATTTTGGGTTTGCCAAAGATTTCTTGCCTTTTATGGACTGGGAATTTAATTTTTTGGAGCTGGAGATGTTTCTTTTATTTTCACCCACATACCCTTATTAAAAATAATAAATACAATTTTTTTGGTGTAGAGGATGTCAAAACCTTTCCAACGATATAAGGTTTGTCAAATTTCGAGCACTTGGATCAAAAGTTATGCCTATTTGAAAATTCACGCGAAAAAGCTACCGTTTTTCTATGGCACTTTCCAAAAGGCCTTTTTTACCATGTTTTCTATGGCACTTTCCACTAAATTTGAATTTTTATCAATTCCTGGCCTTTTCTGCAAATGAAGATCAATGAACTTTCCAGGACTTTGTTAAGGAGCAACATGAGTCAATGAAGCACTGTTCTCTGGACACACCTGGTTATACTCTCATCTTTTATAAGAGCACTATAAAATTTTTTTTTGAAAATTTATTGCAAACTTTTCTACAAATATGGCAGTGTTTCTGATTTAATCTATGGACTTTGTTACAAAGCATACACTAGAAGCAAAGAATTATGAACTTAGGAAAAGTTATCAATTCCTCCAAGTTCTCATGCATTTAAGCGGGGTTATCTTCTGCCAAATGAAGTGATCAATGAACAATGAAAACCTCTCCTTGAAGTATCCATTGGGCTAACTTGCAATTAGAAGTCTACTTGGTAACCTTAAATCTGATCTTAAATCTTTACATGAGCAACATCCATTTGAGTCAATGAAGTCCTAGCTTTAGCTTTCTTATCAAAGCCTTTGGACTGGTCAACATCGCTCTTCTCTAATTCCTGAGTTATATCCTGGGCTCAAATCTAGTTTACAAGAGAACCTATAATTTTTTTTGTGAGAGTAGAAAATTTATTGATTTTAAAGTTTTCCCTCACTTTGAATCTCTACAAATATGATCTATTACCCTAAAGGTGTAATGACAAGTGTTAAGGACCATGCCCCGATATTGATACCAATGTATTTGCTGATTTAATCTCTTATGGCCATAGAAACAAGAATTCATTTCTTCCGTGAGTGTGATGTTCACCCATTTGGTGAAATAGTATCTGTGAGTATCCACTTATAGCCCTAACTTGAATTTGGATTGATAAATCTAATGAAGTCCAATCCCCATTGCATGAACTGAAATGTGCACTAGAACTTAGGAAAATGAAACCTATTGTAACAATCAAAAAAACAATGTGCACGAGAACTTGGAGGAATGGGTTGAAACCTCTTAAATCCTTATAATTCAGGAGAAGACATCGAGAATTCTTGACAAAGTTAAACAAATTCAGATTTCTCTTTTCTAGTATTTACTTTTCTAGTAAGGTGTGTGTCCTTCACATGAATTTGGATTTGATTTGAGAAAATCCTAGGCTAATATGTACAAGGGTGAAAACCTCTCCTTTTAGTGGAGAAATGTTTGAAATATATTCCATTGACTAGAATCTATGGCTCTTCACCATCTAACTTGGCCAATTAGAAGGCATTGTTATTTTTTCATCTAGTGATCATGTATGGACCACTCCATATGGCATCTAACTTGGAATGACTTTTTCCATCTTTACATGATCTTTGGAGAAAAGCTCTAATCAAGTAATCCAATTCTACACACAGGAGAAAGTCCTTCAATCTCTTCATTTCTTTTCTCAAAGTGTATAAATTTTGGCATCTAATGACAGCAAGAACATGTTTTTAAATAAAGGCAAATACATTACTTGAATGTTTTATAGGGAAGATGATGTTAGCTTCAATTATCTTGTTCAACTCAAGATATTTGAGATTGTTCCTCATGAGAGGTTCAATGTGATTATTCAGAGTTGGCCTTTGATTCTGCATATAATGGCTTCCATATGATTCCATTGAATGCAAGATCTAGCTCAATAGTAAGTTGAAAAAATCAAGAAAAAGTTTATCCTTCCCAAGAAACTTTGAAGATCCTTTTTGTGGTGTGGAAATGGAAGTGTTTGGATGGCTTCAACTCTTTCAAGATCAATTATCAACCCTTCTCTTGAAACAATGTGGCCCAAAAATTTTCCCTCGTGTGCCAAGAATACATAATGGAACATCTAAATCTTATACATCTTTGAAATACTTTCCTTTGTACTTTTGAGAACACAATGATATCGTGAAATGCCTAGATATGCAATCATTGTTTTGTTAATTAGTCCTTTGAATGTCATATCCATAGCTCTTGAAATTTTGTTGGCATTTTGCAGTGAATGGCATCTTCTTATAAGCGTATGTGCCCCATTTCAAGTGTTTTATTGAATTGGTCTGCTAAATTTGGGTTGAAACCTCTTAAATCCTTATAATTCTAGAGAAGACATCTAATAATTCTTGAACAAAGTTGAACAAATTCAGATTTCTCTTTTCTAGTATTTACTTTTCCAATTTTGCAATGTATTGCCTTCATCTATTGAAATGGGCTCTAAATCATCACCCTTCACTAGAATATTTGCATTTTCCTTGAAGGAAGTGGATAATGATCATTTGGGTTCAAGATTCAATCCAACTTGAAGTTATAAGAACAATTATTTGGTCAACTCTTTTCTCATGAGAGGTTCTGATTATTCACCGGCCTTTGATTCTATATAATAGGCATTCCGCATCTAGCTCAATAGTATGTTGTGCTAAATTTGGGTTGGTCACCATATTGTTGCCCAAAAACTTGTCTTGGTTTCATCTAGCTCTAAAGAACTTCACCCGAATAGCTTCTTCATTTGGGTACAAAATTGACAATTTAATGATCATTCTTGAAGACTTTTCCAACTTGTGTTGTTATATAGATCATTCTTGAAGACTTTAGTTATATCTAGCTCGTCTCATAACCAATTTTATATGAGGCTGAGATTAATCACTTTTGATATTTTCTACAACATCAAATGCAGCCCCAATTATTGCTAGTATGTCCACTTCTTCATTCTTCTTTCTCGGGATGGAATTGATGCTAAAATATTTGAAATATTCAATAATATCCCATACCTAGTTTTTGTAGTTCTTCAACAGATCATTCTTAGCAGCATTTTTTCCTCTGACTTGGTTCACAATTAGCTCACTATCTCCAAACACTTGCAAGTTTTTAATACCTCTCTTTCTTTCCCAATGCAATCTGTGAATTAAGGCTTCATACTTAGTTGTGTTGTTTGAGCAAGAAAACTAGAAATGGAAAGTTGAGTAATATTTTGTACCTTGTTGGGAAATGAGAATAGCTCCTCCCACTACATCTTTTCTACTCCTTGAGCCATCAAAGAACAATTTTCATACTTCATTATCACCTTTGTGATCTAGCTTGGTGATTCTATGAAGATGTTGATTCTCTTCATGAAAATAATAGACTCCTAATTCTACTTCTTCCATTTCCTTCGAAGGGTCAAAAACATGCTTCTTGTTCTCCCATTCATAAATGTTCAAGTTTGGAATGCTTTCGACCTTCGTATCTCGCTTCATAAAATCTTGGATAATCCTCTTGATCAAATGTTGAACAATTCGCATTGATCGGACTCGTTGTATGAGGTTCAATATGAAATTTGGAAATAGGCTCAGATCTGATGTAGCCTTAGTGAAATACCTTGTTCTGAATAACATATGTGACCAATCAGTAGACAAATAACCTCCAATTTTAGTGGTGAATTCTCTTGACAAACACAATGCAAAGAGTGGTGGCAAGTCTATGACTGATACATTTTGCAAGACAGGTTATGTTGGAACATTGCATGTAATGTGAGGCAAAATATTTGATTAATCCAACCATTGTTACCATTATCCCATCCAATTTTACCACACCTCTAAAAATGACTTCATATTGAAGACCCGAATGATCAGCTATTTGTTTTGGCATGACTAAGATACTTACTCTTGAATCAATCATGTAATTATGCACCAACTTATCTTTGATGATCAATGATATATAGAATGGTGGGAGCTTAGATTCTTACCTTCGTGGCCCCCTTGATTTCCTCCTTATTGAGCTACATTGGTAAGAAACTTTTCTTGTAAATTGGATGATTTGATTTGATGACCAATTCGCCATAGTAGTTTGCAATAGGCCTCTTTGTCTGGGATAGCTAATGACTCCCACATTGAGATATTTGCATTCATTTTCTTCATCTGCTCAATGATGTTGAATGGATATGAGTTATCTCTCTATTTCCCCTTTCCTTGCACATTCTTCTCTTGCCCATGGGCTATTAAAACGGAACTTGAGTTGGTCTAGAAGGTGGCTTGGGTTGACCTTGTACATTGGGAGTTACACTTTGACTACTACCACCTTATGGAGTAATAGAGGGTTGTGGATCATTTGAATTGGATGATTTTCTTTCTCCAATATTCCTTTTCTTGGACTGTGTATTGGCTACTACACTTTGAGAAGGGGCTTGATTTATACCATAGAAATATTCAACTTTCCAATTAACAAGTATGGTCTCATTCGGAGGTACCTCTTGTTGAGTTGCTTCTTGCTATTGATTTCCCTCTTGGCATGCCTCTTGTTCCACACCCATTGTTGTCACCATAAGAGCTTGATTCAAAGTTTCATTGAAACACATCGATTTGGTTATGATGTTGAATGCATGGGAAGCACCAGTCATATTCTAAATCCATGTTATTTTGCATTGGTACCAAGGCTCTAGATGTGGACGCAACATTGGGATTGTAAGGCTAGAATGGCCTATTAGTAAGAGGTTTGACTTGGTTTTGATTTGTATTTTGGATGGGTGGCCTATTGGGCTGATATGGAGGTTTTTTGGGTTGGGTTTAAGGCTGGTATGATCAGAAATTTTGACTTGCTTCCTCTTAAGTGTCACCAACTCATTACCTAGGTTTTGCAGTTCCTTCATGACTTCTTGGAGCTCGCTTGAGGTACTAGAAGATGAGGTAGAAGCTTTAGTCGAGCTCTGATTTCTTGAAGCGGGAATGGGAGTTAATGTAGGTTCTTGACTAGTGCTTGGGGCTCCTATTTTTGGATAGAGAGGCATAGGTGGCCTAGGTGCAAGTTTACTAGCTTGAATTAAGCAATTTTCATCTCTAAAAACAATGCTATAGGGTACATGTAAAGTTATACCTCCCATGGATTGAATCATCATGGAAATATTAGAATTTAAAGCTTTAAGAAAGTATAGGAAAGCACCTTCAGCTATTGGTCTCACGGCTAACAGAATCCTATCCCTTGTCCGCTAGAATCTAAAGTTGTAATCAGCCATCTATTCATTAGGAGCCCTCTTGATTATTGTCAATTGTTCCAATAAAGACAAATTATCCCATTTTTCTCCAAATTGATTATGGAGGGTTGTGCATAAATGATCCCATTCGGATAGACCCTGTTGTTAGACTTCTAAACCATTGCAAAGCTTTACCTTTAAAGGAGGATGCCAACAACTTAACAACAATGTCCATTTCAGCAATTTCGTGAATTACACAGACATTTGCAATGTCTTGGATGTGGTCAATCAGAGTTGTTTGGTTCTCTCTAGTGAAATATGGAATGTTTTTTAATGCTGCAACTAGAATTGGATTTTGTGCATTAAGAGCAAGTGGGTTGTTGCCAGTGAAGTTGACATAGGGATTGGGTGTGCCATCCTGATTGGTTAGAGAACTCTAGTTGATTGAATGAAAGGCCTTCTAGGTGGAGGTGTTGATAAGGTTCTATTCAGTGGAGATGGAGACCTTTGAGCTCTTATCCCCCTTCTTGCTCTATCTGGGGATAAGTGTAGATAGAAAAATAGTCTCTCTTCTCTAGTTCTTGACCTTGTTTAGATTCTTCTCATGAATCTACCAAGTTTGGACTATTGAAACCAGTGGATTTTTCCCTTTTGGATTTGTCAGACATGTAATTCAAAGCTTCTTATAAGTTGGAAACTTACAAGTGCACATCAATCTTGTTGCAATTAAAATGAAGACTTCTTTTGTCCCACATGGCATGCATGAATTGTTATCTCCGAATCACAACACCCTCTCGGTTTGCATAGAGTGTTTGTGTTTGACTCACGGTGTGTATTTGGGTAACATGGGTATTATCTCCAAGTTGTGGGACCTACTACTTGAGATAGACCTCTAGAGAAATCTGGTTCTTGCCCCTAAACTACCTGCCACAATCTACTCTAATACAAGAAAAACTATTTTATCCTAATCTAACTTTCCAAGGGACTAGGGAGAGAGAGTGCATGAAAACAAATCCTACACTAAAGTGGTGATACACTAGAAAAGGGGATGAGAATAGCTTCCCAATGTGTGAAATATGGAAGCAAAGTACATACTAGAGAGGATGATAAGAGTTCTCCACAATCTAGCAACTACATTCACAACAATATTTCATACACACACAATGATAATGAATCCCTGTAAGAGCATAAAATAGGCACAATATATATTGTAATGAGGTTGAAAGGGGCAAGAAGAATGTAAAAAAACATATTAGGGGAGGATACATCCACAAACTTGCATTTATTGCTTCATGATATGCATCAGTTCAATCTATTACAAAATAAGAGCCAAGATCACCATGCAAGGAGTCCACTACAAGGGCATGTAACACATTGGCTTCACAAAACCAAATTGATAAAGTTTTGGTATTAAAAAAAAAAATATCTGAGAGAATGAGCCCAACATTCTTATTTATAGAGTTTTGGAAGAGAGAGAGAATGAGAAATGAAAATACCAAAATTTTACTTCCCATCACTTGCAAGATGTCATAAATGGAGTGAAATGATAGTATGTTGCTTTGCAAAAGGCTCCCCATGTTGTCCCATAACTTTCAGTAGTGAAATAATGATTTCCCATGCTCATTTAATGCATCTCCAACCACTAATAGGATCATTTTTCAAAACCTGGCACATTTTCCTTAAAATAATCATTGATTCTTTATCAATTTCTGCATTTATTGACTGATTTGTGTCGGGCTCAGAATCACAATTCCAACGAGACCAATTTTGTGAAAATCTGTTGAGAATTACAAAAGTTATGGTCTTCTGAGTGTGAGCAACTATTTTTGGTTTTCTAGAGATTTATTACCTTTTATGGGACTTGGAATTTCATTTTTGGAACTTTTTATGTTTTTATGGCGTAGAGGATGTCAAGACCTTTCCAATGATATAAGGTTTGTCAAATTTTGAGCATTGGATCAAAATTTATATCTATTTGAAAATTCACGTGAAAAAGCTATCGTTTTCCATGACACTATCCACGGACTTTGTTATGCGGCATTTTCGCAGAAATTTCCACATACTTTGTTATGTGGCCTTTTTGTGGCACTTTCACAGACTTTGCTCTGCGGCCTTTTTGCAGAAATTTTCACACACTTTGTTCGCGGCCTTTTTGTTGCACTTTTTGTGGACTTTGTTTGCGGCTTGAAGAATTGTACACGTTATCAAAATTACCTTGGGGTGAATTTTGGATAACAATTCCTTTTGAGCTAGTGTTTCCCCATAAAAACACTCAATCCATGGATGCAACAAGCATCACATTCTTACTGATCCATAGAATTTTGTAACCTTTTGTTGAATTTTCGTGGCACTACGTGATTATAACACGTGGTCTAATCATGTGATCTTGGATTGATGAGCTTTTTCACCATTTTTGAAGACTTCGCGAAGTATACCCACTTTGTAATGACAACATGTGTTGCCCATCCAAGATTCCCTACTTTCATACCTTAATATTCAAGTGATCATGTTGTCACCCATTATAAAATGGTGCAAATTTTCAAAAAAAATTAAAAAAATTGGGTTGTATGCACGTGTTGCGGGTATTTCAGGTCTAGTCAAAACTCGATTGTATCCAATTTCACTACCCTGGTGAAATTGGACAATGGGTGAACTTGCATTGTGACAATTGGTTAAGAGGCCCACCTTTGGAAAAAATGGCAAAATCAAGGACATTACCCCGAAACACCCGCAGCATCTTGTACATCGTTCGAAAGTGTTAGGAAGATTTAGGAAATTTCATGAACTACTAAGGAAATGAAGGAGGTTGAAAATGGGATCTTTGTTCACTGATCTAATCAATTGTTATGAAAAGTGAACTCGTTTTATAGATTGATTTCATCAAAATAAACCAGTAAGCTACTTTTTGTACACCAAGTTGTCTTAATGTTTACTCGACGGGCTAAACTCCCCATTACAAAGTCGAGTTGGTTCTATCAATCACCGAGTTGTGTTCAAAGAAGGTCGAGATGTGGTGATGTACATCAAGTTGTGCATTTTAAAATACGAGTCACTCTAATGTTATGGAAAGGTGGATCGAGTCACTCCATGACCAATCTCACATTTACAAAGGACCCGAGTTATTGCAGCAAGCTATTGAAGTAAAACGAGGTTGCAAAGCTAGCAAATCGAAGACGTGAGGACACAGTACTGCATCCATGGCAATACCAAATTGCATTGTGTTTCATGAACCAAGCCCATCTCATTGTATACCAAGCTATATCAGGCCCCATCAAGCTTCCAAGGAAGAGGAGGGACCAAGTCATTACACCAGGGGTCAAGCTGTTTGATTTCCAAATGGTCGAGATCTTTTGATGGTTGAACGAGCTGGTATTAATCTTCATAAGTTGGGTCATTCGAAGGAAAAGCCAAGTATAACATTGAAGACTGGCAGACTAAGGAATGAAGCGAGAGAAATTTTGCATTATGAACCAATTTATGAAGCTAGTAGACAACGAGTTGTGCACACCAAGAAAGTCAAGCTATGGCTTATGATTACATCATCAGGGGAAATGCACCAAGTAGGAACCGAGTTTCCTTTTTAGCTCAGAGCCACACACAAGTCGAGTCATCTATCACACATTAAAACCGAGTCCTTTCTGGTTGCAAACGAGCTCTCTCCTGAGCTATTGTAAAAGGTGGGCTAAGTTGTCCCACGAATAGACTGGTCGTTTGGGCTAAAATAATTTCAAGTCGTGTAACATAGTGGTATCTGTCACAATGTCGAGCTCAGGTTCACAACCTACATGGAGGGCCACATAGTTGGGACAACCGAGCTGTCTATTACTCAGGTGAGTCGAGCATCATCATACATGGGCGAGTTGTTTGTTTAGAGGCAGCAAGCTTGGTTGGACTCAAAGTGGCTCCGGGGGAAATGTTTCAAAGTAGGAAAATCACAGTGAGCCAATACAACTCGGACACATCTGCAGGAACATGGTCGAGTACCTAGTAACATGGGATCAAGTTGCTCATTTCCATGCACACTGATCTCTTCAATCGAGCTATTAGGAATGGTTCCGTCCATGAAGATGAAATTCAGGGCGAATAAGGTGGTCGGGCTATTTTTGATCAAAGGTGAGTCCATCATGTCGAACAATTCAAGCAGTTACCAGATCGGTCGGGAACCCGAAAGAATTGGCGAGCTTGTCCAACTTATAAGCCCCAACAATTTTGTTGCGCACATTTTGAAAATGGATCTCGATGGTTGTGCGGCGAAAGTGGAGTTTGATGGCCCAGGTGAATTGGGCATCATGTACATGCCAAAATCCCCGTAAATCATAGTGCAGAGATGACAGAATCATGTCCCGTGTGTCCCACATGAACTCGGGACACAGATGCAAAAAATACCCAAAATGGCCGCAATGGTGATATGCGGGCCTCCGGTCAGTCAACGGCCCATGCGGATCAGCAGGGGAGCATGAAATACTATGGGTATTTGGAGTAGGGTCAGCTATAGTTCGAGTTCTCCAAAAGGCATCCGGCCCACAATTGGTCGGAAGTATAGTTACGAGGCTGTTTGGGCATGCAAACATGCTCTCCACGTGTTGACAAGTAGGTGGCGAATTAACCATGCCGAGCTATTGGGATGTAACTCAGTGCGAAGAGTAAATGGACTCGATGCAAACTTGAAGGGAATCGACACGTTGTTATGAGGGGTCAGGTAAGCCAGCCAATGCAATATAAAATGAAACACTCAATCCATGGTGAGGGGCTCGAGGCGGTGGTAAGCTCCAACTTGGTGAGTCAGTGCTGAGTTGGCCACCATTTTAAACACCTAAACATTAAAAATATTCAACCCCTCCTTCACTGCAAAATAGTAAAATCAAGGTGGCCCACACAAATTTAAATCCAAGATCATTTAAAAAGACATTTGAGAACATTATAAAAGTAGAAAAATATTTGAAAGGTCATTTCAGCGGCCAAAAATTTAACTCTTAGTCCCGTAAAAATCAAGTCATTTATGAAAACCCAAAATAGCTACCTACACTCAGGAGCTCATATCTTGAGAAATTCTCAACAAAATCACACAAATGAATACTCGTTGGAACCGTGGCTCGAGACCTACACACAAAAATCAAGTTATTATATAATTAAAAAAGATTTGATGGAAAATTTAGTAGAAAACATACCCAATTCTAAGTAGAAATCTCCAGGTGGTTGGGAGTACGATAAATGGGACAACATAAAGCAGGAATGCAATTTTCATCTAAGTGTTCACCAAGTGCATGATAATTAAAGTTGAAATATATTTGATTAATTTTTCCACCAAATTAATTAAATATTATACATTTGTGAATTGTAATGTAATGTATAACTCAAGTTGAGTCAACTATAGACACCAAAATTGGGTCGCACTCCCCTTGGTCCCTCATCGGATAACCAACTTAAACATGGGAACCTAACCATGGCCCCCTTTCACCCCACATGATAAATAATTTAATTATTTTAATTAAATTAAATACCCATCCTCACAATATCCATTATTTTATTACCTTAATTGACCTAATTTCCACCTCACCCAACCATCTCACCCTAGACCTATTCTTGGCATGTTCCCATAACTACCTACAACTAAGTCTTACTTGCCTTAATGAGCTAAGATTTTGTCTAACCCTAAAAGAACATGCCTAAGATTTCTCTAACCACATTCCTACTCATTATAAGGGAAGCTTCGTTCGATCCGTGACAACAAACCAACTTCACCCAAGAAATTAAAAAGTTCTTCCCATTTTAGTAAACCTAGGAATTCGCCTTAATCAACAACCGCCGGTCAAGACAGAACCATCATCGGTTACCATTTATTCACCTTAGAAACCTTGTTTGAAGGGTTTGCACATTCTGAGATCAAGGAAGAAGAAGAGGATCTACGTGCAAGTAGAACCAAGTTCTTTTCGTGCATCCAGGCATCCAGAACCATCATCTAGACAGATCTAGAAGCATTGTACCCACGGTAGCATTCCGGGAAGCACTGCCACGGCACCAAACACCATTCCTCCGATCAACCGTCACCTCCATCTAGCCATCAAACCTGCATCACAAGTAAGTATCTTGTCAACTAGCATTCTTCTATTTTCGTTCTAGTAGGATCTGTTACCTTTGTTATTAGTTTCTACTTGAATTATCACTTCCCCACCATTTATCTCCATACAAGTTTGATCATTCCTTCACCCACACCATAAAATCACCCACACGAGTGTTAGAGATCTCTGGTTATTTACAACACCTTTCCATACCTACACCCACTCCTCACCATCTCCGGGTCAGTCTCAGAAAAATAGCTAAATCATGAACTATTGAGTTTTTGAAAACCCGTGATAGTAACTTGTCACTAGTCATACAAGACCGACGCCAGTCTCTATGTTTCATACCCTACCCAAGAATAGAGAAAAATAACCTCCTACCAATTGACCTAAACAACCTAGAATCAAACCCTGACCAGTCCCAGTATTTTGACAGTCACTTCATCATTTAGATCCAACTATAGCCTAGCCTATTGTGATTGGATTTTCTTATTGTACTTGAATGAGATACCTAAATCATATCAACTATAGTAGGAATTTACTTATTTCTCGCATTAATTTGTTTTAAACAGTGGATTGACATCCATCTAGGAAGTATCACACTTCCCGGAACTAACATACGCTAGGCAGTCCACTATCATATATCATTTAACTTCTCTTTTGTGGTCTTGTTTTCTATTATCAGGTAGTTCCTCCTAGCCAAAATGAAGCTCTCACAATCAGCATTGGGTCAAGAAGTCAGAACGCATGCATCAACCTCCAACCAACCCATTTAACAAGTATTCCTCCTAGCCCATAACCCTATATCTGTTTTGTCATTCAAAAATGTAAAGAAACAGAGCACGTCGGGTGGGACCCATCGGGGTTCTATTGAATTTTCTTCATTTCTATGTGAAATTTGTGTGTTTGTTTGCCTTTAAAAGGATTACATAGTAATTTTCTTCCCTAGTAATCCTCTCTTCTTTCTAATTGCTCTAAAAGAAACATTTCTCTTGGTACATTTAAAAGGAATCATTCTTCTTTCTTGCTTTCTACATTTAGTGAAAGAGCATACCCTCTCCTATTCATCATTTGCTTCATCGAACCTAATATTTTTATTTGGAATTAAAATTGTTTGTATTACATTTGATTTACTGCATTTATCTCAAATTAAAATGAGGGTAACCTATATGCTGGAAGTCATGCCCAGCTAATGGTTGACATAAAGAATCGTAGAAAGTACATTCTCTCTCTCTCGCTCTCTCTCTCTGTCTTTTCCAAACATGCACAAAATTTAAATATACACATCTTTCTTAAACAACATCTTTCTTGGGAACACACTGTCAGGATCACATGATCCGATAGGTAGGTACTCCCTAGCTCATTACTTTTATCGAGTCATTACCTTAGAATACGGCCCACCCCCACCATAACATACCCGAAACCTCTCCTTTTAGATATCCTTCTTCATAGGAAGCCTTCTCACCAAAACTCTACTCTAAATTCATGAGTCAGTCTTCTAAACAACATAAGCTCAAAACATTAAAAATCACTTGTTGGATACATGTTTTTAGCATTTGAATGACGTGCATTTTGAGGTGTGAGAATACGCTTCTCCATTTTTCCATTTTGTTACCTTACACACTCCACAATCATAGTTGGAGTATTCTTAATTCTTCCAAGTGTGTCGAGAATTCATTGCATCATCTCCGGACCTGCGAGGTTGATTATTTATCTAACTAAAATTCAAAAAAATCCATTTTTCTACATCTTTCCAACTTTCACAAGAATTGGCATCGATTTACCTTTGACTGGAATCAGCTTTTCTTAACCAAGCATTGGTTTTCTGTTCTTTTGGGTTAAAATTACCTAAAGAACCCTTATTTCATTTTCTTTGTTGTCAGAGTTCCTGTGATTCTATGTACTCTCTCTACTTTGATAAACGGTCATCATACAACTTGTTCATCTAATCGTCAACAATCTTTGCTTCATCTGGTAAAATTGTTCCTATCTCATAAGAATCGACCTCACTTATACCTCGAACCGGCATCATTCATCCTTAATTGGCGTTGGTTGCTTATTTCGTATTGAACATCAACTGATATATTACCCAAATCTACCTATAGACACATGTTTTCTTCATTCTTACTGCTCCATGTGTCATCTACAGGATACAACATCACCTAATATACATTCATTCACATGGTGTTGACTCGCAATCAAGCTAACACTCTTACATTTCATGCAAGTCATCAACCACTCCCACCTAGTCCTTCACCACCCTCTATCCTATCACCCATGGATCCAACCCTACCTACCACCATTTCCATAGGTGACGAGGAATTTTCATGACTCCTTGATCAGAATCCCATGGCCTTATAGTTCTACCTTTCCCACTCTTCCACCCTAGGGACTCCTCGGGTAGTTGATATATGGCATGTATGTATCCATCTCTCCTGCCCTTATTCCCACTTCTACATCAGCCCCTAATAATGTGGTGTTACCTTCACTGATTCACCCCTAGTGGTTTCACAACTAGGACCCATACCTGCCATGACCGTTGTGTCTACAATATCACTCGCACCTATAGTATTTGTTGTCCCCTCATTGACCACCCAAACCATAACCCCATCCACACCCATTGTCTCACAAATACCCATTGCAACACAACCACCCGTGGTGTCGGTGACCCCTACTCCATTCCAAAATCTTGTCCTCTCCATCCCACAAACACAACCCACAATTGCTACTAGAGTCACTACTATTGTCCCACCTATATACACATATTATCAATGAGCCCCCTATCTCGTCTATCACCCATTTTGGATACATACCCTCTATATCGTTCCCCTATTCTCAACCTCCCTATTCAAGCATCACCATATAATGGAATGCCACCCATGTCATAGGTTCAATACCAGCCCCTTATGCCATAGGAGGAACCCTTCCACCACAACCTACCAATGACCTCATCAAATCAATGATGGAAAGGATGCAAAAATTGGAAGCATTAGTTTCGGGCTTGTGCAATTCTCTCACCTACGATGAAATCTATAATGAGCCCATTCATCCATCCATCCCTATTCACCCATACCCTATACATTGGGAAATGCCAAAATTCAACCGTTTCAATAGTAAAGAAGACCCGCAACAACATTTGTGGTCTTTCAAACATGGGTGTTACCTGATCACCCATGACGATGCTTTACTCCTACAAACATTCTCGATGTCCCTGATAGGACCTACCTTAGACTAGTACAGTGGGCTACCAAGACACTCCATCTACTTGTTTAATCAAGTAGCCCAAGCCTTCTTATATCACTTCTCCATCAACATTGTTAAGAAGCTTACCATGACTGATCTTTATTCCACACAACAATATGACGATGAGTTTATCGTTGACTTTTTCACTCGCTAGCGTAGCCTAATTAACTGACTCACATTTCAATTACCTCGAGCTGAAATCATAGATTTTTTTAATCGAGCTTGTGCGAGACACATCTCACCAACCCTACACGTGTAGACCTTTTGCACTTTTGACGAGGCATTCACCATGGCACAAAAATTAGAAATTCATGCTATCGAAGAGAAGAAAATTCAACTTCATAACAAGAACATCACATTCAAATAAAATGATGCTTCTTCATCTTCAAAACCCCAGAATAACTATTCAAAACCCAAAAGATCTGCCAACACCGTAGTTCTCAAAGTTGGCCCCACTCATCAATCAAACCCAGCCAAACCTCCTAATCTCTCTCCCATCCAAGCTTTCTAGTTGAGACAAGAATAGTGAAAGTACACTTGATAGGAAAATATCATTTTTCTGTTTTGGAAAATCTTGTTAAGGCTGGTGTCATTACCCTTCCACCTATAAAACCACATATTGGATTTGACCCTGAGCACTCCATGCCCGCATGGTATAAGGAACATCACTTTTTCAACTATCATCGTGTCAAAGGTCATAGTGACAATAACTCGCATCACCTTCAAGAATATCATCTAAGAAATGTTAGACAACAAAGATCTAGTCTTGGATAGCCTAAAAGTACCTACTAACCGTAACCGACATATCTTCAAGAAGTCATTTCATAATCATTCCCCTTCTTACAACAAAGCCGGGGATACTTCAAACAATGATAGAAATGTCCACAAGGTCCACACTATTTTCGATGACATACCAATTGCTTCCCAATTTCCTCATGTTCCTTCCATAGATGAAATCTTAGCCCAAGCTCCCCTACCTGCACAAGAACCTATTTCATCTACTCCTCCACCCACAGAGGAACCCCCTTCATTTTCTTCTTCACCCATGGAAGAGCCTATAATTAGCACACCACCTTTGACCCCTCAAATTTCTAAGCAATTGTCAGTGGCACCTCTCCTACTCATAGAAGATGTATGTCCACCACCTACACCAGCACAAGGAGATTCCACCTCATATGGCCCATCTTCTCCTCTACCCATGGAGGATCCTATAGAAGTACTAGTGTCTTTTGATGACCCTTCACCATCAGACCTTCAAGATCCCATTGATCTTCTTTCGGCTCTCTTACCCACAGAGTCCGAGGTAAGCCATTTCCCTGTATCTCAAACACAATTTATGGGCATTTCCACTTGATCCACGTTGGCCCCGCTTACAAAAGCACCTTTTTATGCTTGTTCGATCACCTAGACTATGTCGATAGAGCCTTACTTTGGGGACACCTTCTACTTCTTGTTTCAACACAAATGCAATTGTCACTCGTTGATACCTCCACTATCTATCCAAAAGTGTTTCGAGTGACCAAACTAAACACAACCATGACTATTACAAAACCTTATACGTCACCACCCATGGCCCAACTCACACCTTTTCCCATAACCCAATATACATCTACATCCAAACACCTATCCATGCCTATATCATCTCCCTTGCCTAAACCTATCACTACCTTAGGGGTCATACCGACAACTAGCCTTACTCACCCACCCATCAAATTAGATTTAGCCACATCTTCCAAAACTAACACTAAACTTACCCTAGCCCCTAAAAATAAGATCCAACCTCCTAGGCCTCATACACTAAAATCACCTACCACACCATCATCACCTTCGCCCCTTCCTTCCATCCTAGGAACTCACACCTCAACCTTGGCCAAATTACCCCCATCCACCAAGTAAACTAAGAACAACAACCCATTTCCTCATCATAAGCCTCTAATATACCTAATTGACCCACACAACTTTCATCCTCACCCGTGACCTTCTTACAACCCATAACTCCACTACCATCCATAACTTCTTCACTACCCATGACACTTTCTTCTCTTTCACTCACGCCTTCTACCCAACCTACACCACCCACCTCCGTAGCCCCTCGGTTACCCCCGTGGGTAACCCGTCCTCTTCCACCATCTACTTTTCCTTCCACATCTCATACAACCATGTCATATTTGTCAAAAAGGTGTAACCTAAAGCTAAAAATCCACTACCCTCTCATAAGGTATTTAAACCAACCAAATCTTCCGCCGTTAGCTCTTCTACCATGCCCATACCCAAGAAGATGCAAAAAATACCTAAGACCACTCCACACACCAAACTAGTAATCCAACCCACCCCCCTTCATGCAAAGCCTCTTCCTCCACAATCAGTTGTACTACACCCAAACCCACATTCACCTCCCATTGTGATCCACTAGCAGGGTCCTATGCCAAAATCTTAACCAATCTCCTCGAAACTTTGTCATCACATTACCACCTCTTAGACCTTATGACCCACTCAAACCCAAACCAAAAGGGTTTGACAAAACCAAAATTTTGCACCTACCATCGTGTGCTAAGACACGATGTAGAGAATTGTAAGGCTTTAAAAACCGCCCTTGTCCAATTATGTCCTCTCGAAGAAAATTTTGACGACGACGATATTCTTAAGGAGGACCCCATTTTGCCTTCATCAATTTCCAAAGATCTTCTCCCATTACCTACTCAATGACCAAAATCTTCACCCCCACAACTCTTTGATCCACCCCCGAGATTCAAAATTAACATGGTCCGTATAAGAGAGTTGGCCAAACCACCACCCAAATGCCAATGTGCCTTACTCATTTCACAAGGGTCGTATCCACCACTAGGGTTTTGTCCCTCATGCCACTATACCTTCCATGACACACCTTCTTCATCCACCTCCCCTCAAATTAACATGGTTCACATTACCACCCATGCCCAGAAAGACAAAGGTAAGGAAAAAGCAAATGGCCCATCAACCAACCCTGTACCCAACATACCATCCGCACCCATACCCAAAGTCACCATTCGAGGTCCTGCATATCCTATTTCTAATGGGGTCATGCATCGCACAATGCTAAAATAACTACACCAATCCCCCCTCAAAATGTCTTTATATGACCTCATCCAAACTTCGAGTCACATCATCAAGCTCTCATGGAGGTCCTTCAATCTATTGAAGTCTTACCAAATTACCCCACACCCGTAGCCTCCATCATTACCCCTCACCACATAGCCTCTCTCACTAAGTCATCGCCTTCCTCTACACCTCTACCTACTCGCCAAGTGGCCACCCTCAACTTTTCAGATGAAGAGATCACTCCCTTCAGTCTAATGACCTTGACCCTGCTCTTTTCATCTCCATCTTTATTGATAATATACACATAATGCGTTATGATTGATGGTGGTGCTAGCATTGACATCATCTCCTCTCATGCATATGACCAAATGCGGATACCTACCAATTATATGCATGGTAACCCGGTTACGATGTGCTCCTTCAATGATGCCATGACCTCTACCATGGGTTTCATTTTTATCCATGTTTGTGTGGGTCACCGCATTATCTAGAAACTTTTCTATGTCCTAGAAGGGGAGTTCCAGTAAACCTTGTTGCTTAGCTGACCTTGGATCCATGCCATGGGTTGTTTCCCTTCAAATTTACATCACTTGCCTCAAATTTGAACATGAGGGACATAATTACACCATCCTTGCTGACCCATCACCTTTCAAGACCTGTAACATGCTATATCAGCCCAATGATGTGCTTGTACTATCAAGGCATTTGCCACTATCACTACTTCACCTTCACCTACAAGCCCATCCACCAAAACTACCACTACCTCTTATGCATCTAACCTTGTTATCCCTAATACAATTTATAGCCTCTACCACTCGATGCATTTGTTTCCCCATCATCTAGTGAGCCATTTATCCCCGCTACCCACATACTCGACTACATCGATCCCTTAGAAGGTGTTTTTCAACACCTTAGTATGGGGAATACCGCCTATACAATATTAACACTTTCCTCACCCCACAAGAGTATGAAATATTTTGTCAACACCCCACCTATGACATCCAAAATAGTGATGTTTTTCCTTATGGACCTCCCCACCTTCACACCAATCTAATGTATGGGGGACTTGATATTACCACCTATAAACCCGAACCTCCATCCCAAGCCCAACCATATTAATCGATCTACACTCCCTCACTAACCACCACTTCACTCACACTTTCCTCTCTATCCACATCGATGATATACGTGTATGATGTGTCATGATTGATGGGGGCACTAGCATTAATATCATTTCATCCCATGCATTCGCTCAAATGTGCATACCCGACAATTGCATGCATAAACATCCTATCATGTTACGTTCATTCAATGACACTATCACCTATACACTAGGCATTGTCATCCTCCACATTTGTGTGGCCCTCCTCACTATTCCAGAGTTATTTTACATCTTGGAGGGGGAATTCCAATATAACTTGTTGCTTGATAGACCCTGTATTTGTGTCATGGGTTGTGTCCCTTCCACTTTACATCATTGTGTAAAGTTTGAGCATGAGGGACACACCTATACTATTCTAGCTGATCCATCACCTTTTAAAACATGCAACATGATTTGCCAACCCAATGATGTGCTTATACCCATTAAGGTGTCTACCTCCATGACCACTACCACTTCCCCTACACCTTTGCTTACCAGTACATCCGCTACCTCAACCGCACATGCCTCCTCCATTCCTACCGCTGCCATAACCTCCACGGCCAAACCATCAACCTTCCAATCCATTAGCTCCACATCTGCATTGACCTCCAATACATTGTCTATTCTAGCTACCCACATATCAATCACTAATCCCTTGGAAGGCATCTTTCAACACCTCACTCTAGGGGAGTATCGCCTATATAGTGTCAACACATTCCTTACTCCACAAGAGTATGTAAGTCTTCACCAACACCCTCATTATGATCACCATATAGGAGAGCATATCCTTTATGGTCCTCCCCACCTTCGTACTAGTCTCACCTATGGGGGACTTGATACTACAACTTACACACCTGAACCACCATCACAAACCCGCCCATTTTCCGCTGACCTCCAGTCACTCACCAATCACCATTTTGCCCACACCTTTCTCGCACCAATGTGCATGGTAGGGTTTTGGTCTTTACCAAGTGTTTGGCAAAATTTCAAAAGGAAGATTTTCCCCCATAGGCCCGCCGGCGAATAGAATGGCACCACGTGTCCATGGGGAAAAAAATTGAAAAATGACTAAGTGTTGGCGTAGGGAGAATTTTAATGAAGAAGGCCCGCGCCAATTATATTGTGCCACGTGTCACCGGAGGCCGGAAAAGCAGAGGGTGGAGGTGAATTTAGAATTTTGGCAAAGTGTTTTGGTAAAAGGTAATGAAAAGGTTTTGGCCCGCAGCCCCTCGACCAATCGTATTATGCCACGTGTCCATGGGCACCCGGAATGGTGGAGCGCGGGAGGAGATTGGGATCTTTTCCCAAAAGCTAAAATGAAAAGGAAAAATGTTTGCAGTGGGCCCGCGGTGAATGAAATTATGCCACGTGTCTTGGGCCGTAGAAAGTGGGGAGAATTTGGGAAATTTTCCCAAGAAAAAAGAAGTAAATTTCAAAGGAAAAATCACCCCCGAGCGAGCCAATGGAATTGTGCCACGTGTCAGGTGGCGGCAAATCTCAGGAAAAGCCCACAAGGAAAATTCGAAGGGGCAAGCCCGCATCTAATGGGGTTTTACCACGTGTCTAGTGGCTTCAAAATATTAGTCAGGCCCATGGAAAAGTAGGAAGGAAAGGTCCGCGCCCAATCATGTGATGCCACATGTCCTCAACTCATCGGCCCAATGGGGAATTTTTGGAAAATTTTCCAAAGGGCAAAACAAAGAAAAATGAAGCAGAATAGGCCACACCCAATCAAAGCATGCCATGTGGCACCCGAAATGGCAGAAGGTGGGGAATTTTTGGAAAATTTTCCAAATGACCAAAAAGTGAAAAATTTAAAAAAATTTGCCCGTTAATCCGATCCGATCCCTGTTTTTCCCTAAAATTTCAAACGGCCATATCTTTCGATCCAAATCTCAGTTTTTCACGTTCTTTATATCAATGGAAAGATGGTGAAATTATCTACAAGATTTCAAGGTCATTTTTGTATTTTGATGGATTTTGGAGAGATAAAATTGAAAAATTCCTCTGGCACGTGGTCATGGACAGAAATGACGTTTCAACCACCATTTTTAATGAAGAATGGCTCGCATTCTCTCCCAGCATGGCTAAAAATGTTAGGGGATGGGCCTGTAAGGATGCCCATGCTGTTTTGATTGTGTTTTGGTCAATGGTTGAATCTTTCCCACATTTTCCCATGTTTCTCTCTCCTAGGGTCGTGGCTTGCACTGTAAAAGCCAGATTTGGCTCATTTTTAAAGGGTTGAACATTTTTTCATGTATTGCAGGCTCCCTCTATCACTTAAAAAGTGATTTTGTGGAAAACTAGACCTTTTCCAAGACTGCAACCTATTTTTCCTCTCAGGTGTTGTAATGCAAGTGGTTTTTGATGTAAAAATGACAATACATGCTCTGTGAATGAGTTTTAATCCTTTGTCTGTGTTGTTTGATTCATTTCTAACCCTCCATTATAGTTATCAGTTTGTGCATGAAGTTTTTGTTGCATTTTTATGAACTGTGTCAATTTGCAGAAGTAAAAAATGCTCACCACTCCTTTGGTGTATCACCTTATTAGCACTAGTTTCAGTTTTTTTGCATTCTCCATCTCTGTCCACTTTGGAATTTAGAGTAGGATTTTGAGTTTGAAACCTCTGTATAACTTGCAAGTAATACATATGGTCAAAGGAGTTGAGGAACCATCCTCTAATTTGGAGATTCCTTTCCCATTTTACAAGTCACACACTTGGGGAAAGGATTTTGATCACTTGGCATCCAGTGTGATTGCATAACATTGAATCCTTTCTCCAAGTGTGGGACTTGAAAAAATGAGAAAGGATTCTCCAGAGAAGGCTGGTTCCTATTCCTCTGTTCAGATGCACACGAAATATGCAGAGGGTTTTCTCAAAACCTAATCTAATCTGCCAAGGAGACAAGGTAAGAAGATGCATAAAATAAATCTAAGCTAATAGAGGTGATGCACCGAGGAATGAAGAACACCTATTTTGCCAGTAAACACAGACCATTTGAATGTGATATAAGATCATGCACAGATGACAAAACCTGCAGTGAAAGACCAGGAGGATGCAAAAAGAACACAGAGAGGGCTGAGAATCATCCACAGACATGCATTATTTGCTCCAAAGATTGATACAATACACTACAGAATGCCATGAGGTAGAATAGTATTACAGTTCAAATGAGAGGTTTGAACTCCACAAATTCGCCTGAGGAGAAGAAGGGAGAGGCAAAACAGAAAAATGTTCGACCTTTGAAGAAGCTCCTCTTTTCAATATATAGAAAGAATGAGAGAGGAAAGAGAGAAGGGAAAGCCAAATCTACCCCAACCACCTCCAGGTTGCATTCAATTCATCTCATCATGGCAGAAGCGGCGGATCCTGGCAAAACGGCGGGCTGCCTAACAGAAGCGGCGAACTGTCTGCTGCATTAAAGTTGTTTGTTGAAGCATTACTTCTGCTTGTTATTTTGCGCCAGAGGCGTTTCTTGATTTTCTCTCTCCAAACTGAACCAAAATGCAAGATTGACCCTAGAATCGTGTAGAGAATCTCACAAGCTTTCCGTTGATATAAGGAACGTGCAAATCCGAGCTCTGGATCAAAAGATATGACAATCTGAAGATTTAGGCACTAATGTATCAAGACGGATTTTGAAATATTTTCCCACGCTTCGCCACTGGATGACACGTGGCGTGCTCGATTCACCGAGCAACTCTCTCTCCTCCACCTCGGTGGGATTTCTTTTGAAATTTCCCTCAGGCCCTAGCCGGGACACGTGGCGCAATTTTATTGGTTCGGCCGCTGTGCTCGAGACTTCGCCTTTGACTTTTTGACCTTTTTCTCCTTGTGACACGTGTCGTGATTTGGCTGGTTCTCGCCCCTTTCGGCTCCTTCGCGTCTTTTTGTCCCATTTGTCCCACTTTTTTTGACTGTTTGTGCTCATTTGGCCGATCCGGCCGGTTCGGTCTTTTTGTCCCATTTGGCCCACTTTGTTTTGATCAAGCTTGTGCTCATTTCGCCGATCCTACTGGTTCGGGTCTTTTTGTCCCATTTGTCCCACTTTGTTTTGGACTGTTTGTGCTCATTTCGGCCGATCCGGCCGGTTCGGGTCTTTTTGTCCCATTTGTCCCACTTTGTTTCTGACTGTTTGTGCTCATTTCGGCCGATCCGGCCGGTTCGGGTCTTTTTGTCCCATTTGTCCCTGTTGCTATTTGGGCCGCCTGGAGGCTTTTCGGCCGATCCGCGCCTTGACGTCCCAAATGTCCCAATTGCTCCTAGGACTAGGACTTAGCCGATTTTCACAATTTTTCCTGGATCAACCTACTTGCCTGAAACTGCAAAACTCTGATGCATGTTATCGAAATTTACCCCTGGGGGGAAATTTTGACAACAGTTTTGATGACTCAGCGGGGTCACCTGCCTGCTAGGTAGAAGATCAGTGGCCTTTTAGCGATCCATTGGGCATGGAGTTATAAGCAATAACCTGAAACGAGCCTGATACTGCAACTTCTTCTCCAGCGACACTCTGAACTGTAAAAAACAACCTGAGAGCAGCAAAACCTGTGCCAAAGCACTTAGGGAAATAGAAACCTAACTACCACAGGACAATGTGCATACGCACTTAGAGGAATTAAGAAAATCTAAACTAATATTTACAAGGGCAAACCTTTTCTTTTTTAGTAGCAATGTTTAAGATAGATTCCGTTAACCGGAATCGGAAGTTCCTCTCCATCCAATGCAGACAATTGGAAGGCATTACTATTTTTGCATCCCGTGACCATGTAGGGACCACTCCAGATGGCATCAAACTTGGAATGCCTTCCTGGTTTTGCCCGATCTGCATCCCATTTCAGAACTAGGTCCCCTTCCTGGAAGGTCCTTGCTCTTGCTCTCTTATCAAACCATCTTTTTACTAAGGCCTGATCCTTTTCAATCGTCTGAACTGCCTGTTCTCTGATTTCTTCTAATTCCATCAATTCTGCATACCTGACTTCCATTGGTTCGAACTCAGATAACTCAAACTGCTTCATGAGCTCCAAGGCTGGCAATTCTAATGATATAGGCAATATTGCCTCCTTCCCATAGACCAACTTGTAGGGAGAATTACCTGTAGACCTCTTTGGTGTTATCCTGTCAGCCCATAATGCTGATTTTAGCCTTGTATGCCATGTTCTTTGATTTTCATCCAGAGTCCTTCTGATGATTTTTAGCAAATTCTTGTTTGTGGACTCTGCCTATCCATTACCCTGCGGGTAATAATTTGAAGAGGTGCTCAAATAGATTCCATTCTTGACAGCCCATTCTGTAATTTTTGAACCTATGAATGCTAATGCATTATCTGATATGATGGTGACCGGCACACCGAACCTGGTTACTATTTCTTCATAAAAATCTAGTATGTTAGACTCACTTGCCTCTTTGAGCGCTACTGCTTCGGTCCACTTGGTGAAATAGTCTGTCGCTGTAAGAATCCACTTGTGGCCTTGACTCGAATTGGGATTGATGACTCCAATGAAGTCCAATCCCCATTGCATGAATGGATGATCTACTGAAATTGGACGAAGGGGCAGTGCTGCTAATCTTCCTTTCCCTGTGAATAATGCACATTTCTCGCATTTCTTAACCCATGAGTAGCAATCATTGAATACAGTAGGCCAATAGTAACCAGCTTTCATGATTTTGAGAGCTGTTACTCGTGGGGTGAAATGGCCTCCTGCCTCCCCGTCATGGAACTCGTGTAAGATCCTCTCAACCTGACCTGTCCCAATGCATCTTAATAGAACACCGTTGATGTCTTTTTTAAACAAAACACCATCAACAAGCACATATGGAATTGCTTGTAATCTGAAGTACCTTCTTTTTGCTTTGCTCATTTCTGGAGGGCACATGCCCGTCTGTAGGAAATGTATCATATTCTGAGTCCAACAAGGAGTGGACACATCATCATTTTCCTGTTTTTGATCATCTTGTAATAGCAGGACAACGTCTTCTTCATCTTCTGGGTTGTCTGGTTGTTTGGAAGCAAGCTGCTCACACAAACCTTTGCCTCTTACCAGCTTGGTGATCTTGATCTCAATGTCATACTCCATGACACGGGTGATCCATCCTGCCCTTTTCTCATTCAAATCCTTGTTGAGGAGGAAATCCTTAACCCCAAAGATGTGAGACTAAGAATCGGACCTTGTTGTTTGAGACTAAATGCTTGAATTTCTTCAAGCTTCGATTACCGCAAGCACATGCTTTTCAATAAAAGAGTACCTCACTTGCAGTCACCTAGGCTCGGGTCAAGAAGGCAATCACTGTTCATCATTATCTTTGTTCTCACTGCACTGTAATGGCAGAAATAGTGTCATCACCTCCAAATGCATAGAGGATGAAATCCTTGGAAAAGTCTGGGTTGATGAGAGTGGGTGCTTGGGAGATGGCTTCTTTGATTGCTTCAAAACTCTCCTTGCCTTCTACCGTCCATTTGAAAGCCATGCTTTTCCTTAACATTTTGGTGATGGGCTTAACAAGGGCTGCAAAATCTGGGACAAACCTCCGAACAAAGTTTATCCTTCCCAGGAAACTCTGAAGGGCTTTCTTGTGGCTAGGCAATGGCAGAGCTCTTATGGCTTCAACCCTCTCTGGATCAATTGCTAATCCTTCCTTGGAGACAATATGGCCAAGGAGCTTCCCTTCATGTGCAAGAAAGATGCACTTCTTAGGATTCAAAGACACTCCGAACTTTCTACACCTCTGAAACACTTGCCTGAGGTGAAAGAAATGGTCTGCTGCATTCTTGGAGAAGACAGTAATATCATCTAGGTATACCAGCACTATCTTGTTGATCAAGCCTTTGAATGCCATATCCATAGCTCAGCTGGAATGTTGCTCCGGCATTCGATAGTCCAAATGGCATCTTCTTGTAAGCATATGTGCCCCATTTGGTTGTGAAGGCTGTCTTGAACTGGTCTTCCTCCTTCACCATAATCTGATTGAAGCCTGAGTAACCATCAAGTAGTGAAAACCTTTCTGAACCAGCTACGACCTGCAATATTTGCTCCATGGAAGGGAGTGGATAATGGTCCTTGAGAGAGGCTCTATTCAAATCTCTGAAGTCAACACACAGCCTGATCTCTCCACTCTTCTTTCTGACTGGAACTAAGTTGGCAACCCAACTAGAATGCTTGATTGGGAATATGATTCTTGATTCAATCAGCTTGTCCAATTCTTTCCTCATGAGAGGCTCCATGTGTGGATTGACGGTCTTTATTTTACGCCTGACAGCTTAGTATTTGGATCCAATTTGATGGTATGCTGAGCTAAGTTGGGATTGAAACCTTTCAAGTCTTCATAGCTCCAAGCAAACACGTCAGGGAATTCTTGACATAGCTGTATGAACTCACACCTTTCTTGCTCAGTTGTCATCTTTCCAATTTGCAATGGCTTGTTCTCTTCTACCAAGATGGATACCGAATCTTCTCTCTTGACCTGAATGTTTGCTTTTTCCTTTCTAAACTGATCATTGGGGTTAAAAATGGACTCCAAAGTGATAAGTCCTTTGGGCAGCTTGTCAGTTCTCAGCTGTATCACTTGGTCACCATATTGTTGTTCCAACTTCTCTTGATTCTTAGCTGAGAACTCAGCTTCTTCTTGCAAGAAGTGGATGATTTGCTGGTCATTCTCAAATACCTACCAACTGACATTGTTATCCGGCACTGAAGGCCTCACAATCACGTGGATGTTTGGCTGTACCTTATCTTGTTGAATGTTTTCTACAATGTCAAAGGCTGCCCCTACTGCTGCAAGCCTGTCAGCAGCTTGATTCTCTTTCCTAGGGATGGCTTTGATGCCGAAACCCTCAAAATCTTCCATGAGGTCCCACACCCTGTTCTTGTAGCATCTGAGTAGATCATTTTTGGCAGCATGCTGTCCCTTGACTTGATTTACAATCAATTCACTGTCCCCAAAAACTTGCAAGTTCTTTATTTTTCTCTTGATTGCCCAATGCATCCCTTGCACCAAGGCTTCATATTCAGCAGTGTTATTGGAGCATGCAAATTGAAATCTAAAAGCTGAATAATACTTTACTCCTTGAGGTGAAATAAGCACGGCTCCACCTCCTGCACCTTGTCTACTCCTTGATCCATCAAAAAACAGCTGCCACACCTCATTGTCATCCTTGTGGTTTGGCTTGGTGATGCTAGGAATAGGTTGACTTTCTTCGTGTATACAATAGACTCCTAGCTCAGATTCTTCTATTCCTTGATAAGGATCAAAAGCATGTACCTTGTTTGCCCATTCATCAAGAGTTAGATCTGGGATGTTTCCAACTTTAGTGTCAGTTTCATCCGTGTTTGGGTGATCTTCTTGATCAAATGCTGAGCAATTGGCATTAATCTGACTTGGAGTATAGGGCTCAATGTGGAAGTTTGCAATAGGTTCTGACCTAATTGTAGCCTTAGTTCCATACCTTGTTCTGAATAGCATGTGAGACCAATCAGCGGACAAATATCCCCCAATTTTGGCAGTGAAGTCCCTTGATAAACATAGGGCAAAGAGTGGTGGAAGGTCTATGACTGATATATCTTGTAAGACAACAACATTTGGACATGCATGCAAGGTAAGACTCAAATTTCTAATCACTCCAACTGTTGCTATTGCTGTCCCATCCAGCTGCACTACTCCCTTAGATGTTATTTCATACTGGAGCCCTAACTGATCAGCTATCTGTTTAGGCATTACTGAGCTACTTGCCCCGGAATCTATCATGCAATTATGCACTAGCTGATTTCCAATGATTAACGAAACATAAAAAGGGGGAGGCTTCAGCATTCTACCTTGTTGTGCTCCATGATTTCCTTCAGGCTGGGCAGCATTTGTGAGCACTTTGTCTTGCATCTGCTGATTCGAAGCTGGCCAGTCCTTCATGGCAGCTTGCAGCAGATCTCTTTGGCCTGGGATGGATAGGGATTCCCACATAGATATATTGACGTTTGTCTTCTTCATCTGATCAATGATACTGAATGGTGATGAAGGATCTCTCTGTTGTCCCTTGGTTTGCACATTTACTCCTTGTATGTGGGCAGCAACAGCTGGCATTTGAGTTGGCCTAGGGGCTGTTCTTGGCTGCCCTTGTGCATTTGAAACGGGACTTTGCTCTGCCAATCATTTGTGGAGCCATGGAAGGTTGTGGATTGGCTGGGGCTAATGGCTGCTCTTCACCCAAATTTCTCCTTTTTGACCTTGTGTTTGCTGCAACACCTTGAGAAACTGCCTGGTTCATGCCACAAAAATCCTCTGCTTGCCAATTTACCAATGTGGTGTCATTTGGGGCTGATTGTTGTTGGAATGTTTCTTGTTGTTGGTTGTTTTCTTGACTATTCTCACCCTCCACACCAGTAGTTGTTACCATTAAAGCTTGAGTCAAAGCACCATTGAAGCACATGGATTGATTATGAGGCTCATTACATGGAAAACACCAATCATACTCCTGGGCAATGTTGTTTTGTGCTGGTACTAATGCCTTAGAGGCAGATATGGCATTTGGATTATAGGGCTGGAATGGTCTATTGGCAGGAGGCCTTGCTTGATTCTGATTTGCAGCTGAATTAGGTGGCCTTTGAGGCTGATATGGCTGCCTATTAGGTTGAGCTTGAGGCTGATACGAAGGTCTAAAACCTTGAGCTTGCTGTCTCTTGAGTGTGACCAGCTCATTGCCTAGATTTTGCAATTGCTTCATGACCTCTTGAAGCTCATTTGGGGCACTTGGAGATGAAGTGGAGGCTTCATTTGAACTCTGATTTCTAGGAGTGGGAATAGGAGCTAAGACAGGTGCTTGACTAGCACTTGGGCTCTCTAAACTTGGATATAATGGCATTGGAGGCCTAGGAGCCAGTTTACCAGCTTGAATAAGACAGTTTTCGGCTCTAATGGCAATGCTATAAGCAGCAGGTAAGGTTGTGCCTCCCATTGATTGAATTAACATAGAAATATCAGAATTCAAAGCTTTAAGATAGTAGAGAAAAGCACCTTCTGCTGTTGGCCTGACTGCCACTGGAATCCTATCCCAAGACCTTTGAAATCTGAAGTTGAAGTCAGTCAGCTGCTTGTTGGGGGCTCTCTTGATAGTTGTCAATTGTTCTAGAAGAGACAAGTTGTCTCCCTTCTCTCCAAACTACTCATGGAGAACTATGCACAACTGATTCCAATTTGTGATAGAACCAGCTTCAAGGCTTCTGAACCATTGCAATGCCTTCCCTTTGAATGATGATGCCAGCAGTTTGACAGCCACATCCATTTCATTTATCTCATGGATTGCACAGATGTTAGCAATGTCTTTGACATGATCACCAGGAGTGGTATGATTTTCTCCAGTAAAAAATGGAATGTTCTTCAACGCTGCAATTGGAACTGGATTCTGTGCATTGAGGGCAAGTGGGTCAGGCGCGCAAAGTGAAATTGACAAAGGGATTTGCTGGTTGTGCCATTCTGATTGGTCGAAGGACTCTTGAATACTGAATGAAAGGCCGAGCAGGTGGAGGAGTTGAGAGAGTTCTGTTTGGTGGAGATGGAGACCTTTGAATCCTTCTTCCTCTTTGCCTTCTTCTTGGAGATAATTGTAGGTATTCAAACAACACTTCTTCTTCTCCAACTCTTGACCTTGTGATTCTTCTCATAAGCTTTCAGGCCTGCGCTGCTGAAACCAGTTGATCTTCCTTTTGGAGTCGCCAGATATGTGAATAATAGCTTTTTTCAAGCAAGAAAATTGCAGCAGATTCATATCAACTTTGCTGCAATAAAATGAGACCTCTGCAATAAAATGAGACCTCTAGTCCCACCGGTGATCTCCCAAAACTGCTGATGATGCAAAATCACAGCACCCCTGGATGCAGATCAAGTTTCTAGGTTGATCACTTGGCATCCAGTGTGATTGCATAACATTGAATCCTTTCTCCAAGTGTGGGACTTGAAAAATGAGAAAGGATTCTCCAGAGAAGGCTGGTTCCTATTCCTCTGTTCAGATGCACACGAAATATGCAGAGGGTTTTCTCAAAACCTAATCTAATCTGCCAAGGAGACAAGGTAAGAAGATGCATAAAATAAATCTAAGCTAATAGAGGTGATGCACCGAGGAATGAAGAACACCTATTTTTCCAAGAAACACGAGCATCATTTGAATGTGATATAAGATCATGCATGATGACAAAACCTCGCAAAGTGAAAGACTGTGAGGATGCAAAAAGAACACAGAGAGGGCTGAGAATCATCCACAGACATGCATTATTTGCTCCAAAGATTGATACAATACACTACAGAATGCCATGAGGTAGAATAGTATTACAGTTCAAATGAGAGGTTCGAACTCCACAAATTTGCCTGAGGAGAAGAAGGGAGAGGCAAAACAGAAAAAATGTTCGACCTTGAAAAGAAGCTCCTCTTTTCAATATATAGAAAGAATGAGAGAGGAAAGAGAGAAGGGAAAGCCAAATCTACCCCAACCACCTCCAGGTTGCATTCAATTCATCTCATCATGGCAGAAGTGGTGGATCCTCGGCAAAATGGCGGGGCTGCCAATGTAAGTTGCGAACCTGTCTCGCTGCATTAAAGTTGTTTGTTGAAGCATTACTTCTGCTTGTTATTTTGTGCCAGAGGTGTTTCTTGATTTTCTCTCTCCAAACTGAACCAAAATGCAAGATTGACCCTAGAATCGTGTAGAGAATCTCACAAGCTTTCCGTTGATATAAGGAACGTGTAAATCCGAGCTCTGGATCAAAAGATATGACAATCTGAAGATTTAGGGCACGGAACAGACCAAGACGGATTTTGAAATATTTTCCCGCGCTTCGCCACCTGGACGACACGTGGCAGGCTCTGATTCGCTGAGCAACTCTCTCTCCTCCACCTCTCGGTGGGATTTCTTTTGAAATTTCCTTGTGGGCCCTAGCTGGGACACGTGGCGCAATTTTATTGGTTCGGGTCAGTGCTCGAGACTTCGCCCTTTGACTTTTTGACCTTTTTCTCCTTGTGACACGTGTCGTGATCTGGCTGGTTCTCACCCCTTTCGGCTCCTTCACGTCTTTTTGTCCCATTTGTCCCACTTTGTTTCGGACTGTTTGTGCTCATTTCGGCCGATCCGGCCGGTTCGGGTCTTTTTGTCCCATTTGTCCCACTTTGTTTCGGACTGTTTGTGCTCATTTCGGCCGATCCGGCCGGTTCGGGTCTTTTTGTCCCATTTGTCCCACTTTGTTTCGGACTGTTTGTGCTCATTTCAGCCGATCCGGCCGGTTCGGTCTTTTTTTTTCCCATTTGTCCCACTTTGTTTTGATTGTTTGTGCTCATTTCGGCCGATCGGCGATTCTGGGTCTTTTTGTCCCATTTGTCCCTGTTGCTATTTGGGCCGCCTGGAGGCTTTTCGGCCGATCCACGCCTTGACGTCCCAAATGTCCCAATTGCTCCTAGGACTAGGACTTAGCCGATTTTCACAATTTTTTCTGGATCAACCTACTTGCCCGAAAGCGCAAAACTACGATGCATGTTATCAAAATTTACCTGGGAGGAAATTTTGACAAAGGCAAAATTCAATGTTGTGCAATCACATTGGATGTTCAAGATATCAATGGAAGCTTGATCAACATCCGTTAGTGGTGCTCCGATTTCAACAATGGGTAATAAGGTGATGTGAAACTTAGCTAAATCTTGAAGGTGTCACAAAGTTTTCATAATGTTTTATTTTTGAATTGTTTTCCATTATCATTGATGAGGAAGACCAAAGCGACAAATGATGTGATGATTGATGAACTCACATATTTTCTTGGCTTTCATGGAAATGAGTGGTATGGATTCAACCCATTTTGTGTAGTATTTGGTAGCGGTTATGATCCATTGATGTCATTGGGAAGAATAGGAATTGATCTCTTCAAAAAATCCAAACCCCATTGAGAAAAGGGCCAAATTTCACATGAAACCTATAAGGCGTGACTGGGTATATGATGAAGGTTGGCATGTTGTTAGCATTTTACACAACACTTGACGTAGTCACAACAATCATGGTTAAGGGTCGACTGGTAATAGCCTAGGTGAAGAATACGCTTAGCCATAACAAGGCCACTAATGTGACCTCCACATATACCATCATGAACTTCCTTAACGGTGTAAGGAATTTAGAAATTAAAGCTGTGCTTATAGAGGAGGACCCCATGATGACGTAACAAGATACCCTTTTAAGGAAGGCGCGTTGTCCATTACGGGTGAAATCAAGAGGTAAGATGGAGAGAGAAAGATAGTCAGAGTATTGTTTATACCAAAGGTCGCTTGGGTCCAGGGTGATGGTTCCGATGGAGTAAATTTTGTGAGGTAAATAAGAGGGTGATTGGATTCATTGTATGGTGACAAATATTTTAGAATCGACAGGCAAAGCAGGTATTTGAGAAGCCAAGTAGGCCATGGTATCAACATTGTTGGTTGAATGTGGGACGGTTTGAAGGGCGTAACAGTCGAAGGTGGTCAAAAGTATGTCTACGTGATGTTTGTACTTTTGAATTATCTCATTACGAAATTGGTATATACCATTGACCTAGTTTATGACCAATTGAGAATCACCAAAGATGTTGATTGATTTGACATCTAGGGCATAGGCAGCTTGGAGACCTAGTACGAGCACTTCATATTTGGAAATATTGTTGGTACAATCAAAATCAAGTTTGAAAGACAAAGGCATGGGTTTGCTATCAAGGGGAATGAGGATAACTCTTGCCCCACCCCCATCTGCGACACTTGGAACCATTAAAGAAGAGTTTGATTTGGTAAGTGGGTTCATCCAGGAAAAGGGTAGCAATTGACTCACTTGGAAAGTCAAAATTAGAGGGTTGACCCCCGGAAATAGGTGCGTTGGCCAATTGGTTGGTGATAGCTTGGCCCTTAATGGAATTTTGATGAATGAATTCAAGGTCAAGGTCAACCAAAAGCATAAGCCAGTGTGTGGCACATTGATTTTTATAAGGTTTGGCATACATGAAGTGTAAGGGGTTGGTGTTGGTCACAACATAGGTTTTTTCGTTGAGTAGGCAATGGCGAAGTTTTGTGGCGATGAAAACTAAGGCTAAGAAAAAAATTTCGAGATGGTTGTATCAAGTTTCGTACTCCAAAAGAGTATGAATTATGTAATAAACCACATGCTCCCTGTGTTGGTCATCACAATGAGCGAGAATGGCCCCCAAAGAGTGATCGGTAGTTGAGATGTACAGGTAGAAAGGTTGATCATCTTTAGGTGGAATGAGTACGGGGTTGAAGAAGGTATTGTTTTAAGGCCTCAAAAGCTTTGTGGTAGTCATCATCCCACTTAAAGGAGACATCCTTCTTGAGAAAATGATGAAACGGTTGACACCGATCAGACAATTGTGAAATGAAATGGCAAATAGACTGTAACTTACCTTGCAGGCTACGGAGTTGCCTAAGGTTAGTGGGTGGAGGAATTTCTAGAATGGCCTTGACTTTAGCAGGGTCAACTTCTATACCACGTAGGAAATAATAAATCCCAAGAGTTTTCTGAGAGAACCATGAAGACACACTTCTTAGGCTAAAGAAAACGCAATATTTAATAAGGCGGTCAAAGATGGTTTTTAGGACGGTGAGGTGCTTGGAGTGGTGTTTAGATTTGGCAAGGATGTCATCGACATAATCTTCCAATATACGATGCATGATGTCATGGAAGATGTAAGTCATAGCCCGCTGATATGTGGCACCAACATTTTTAAGGCCAAAAGGCATGACTCGATAGCAGAAGGTCCCCAAGGGGTGATGAATGTGGTTTTGTGTTGATCCTGTTGAGGCAAGCAAGATTTGGTTATAACCCGAGAAGCCATCCATGAGTGATAGCATCTCGTGACTAGCGGTAAGGTCAACCAGTTGGTCAATACCAGGTAGAGGAAAGTCATCTTTTAGGCAAGCTAGATTGAGGTCACAAAAATCCATGTAAATGCGAGTCCCCCTATCACCTTAGTGATAGGGACAATGTTAGAAATCCAACGAGGATAATCAATGGGTAAGATGAAGGAAACAGAAAGAATGCTTGAAGTTCTTCTTTGAAGAGAAGGGAAATGTGCGTGGAGGCTCCCATTTATTGAATACAAAAAAATTCAACGGTGGCCATAAAGCTAAGGATCACACATGAATACTCCACTAAACCTGTGGAAAATTGCTTATACTTAGTACAAGGGAAGAATTTTCTTAGAAAAGGAGGTAGAGGGGGTAAGAATATAGTGAAGGAAGGTTAATTTTGTGAATAGGAACTTGTAGATTTCACAACATTAACTAGAGTAGATCCACACTCAATTATAAGAATCGACCATTTAAACAAAAATGAGACTAACAAAGCTGTTGTTGCAAATCAGCAGCACCCCTGGATGTTGATCAGATTTCTAGTTTGATATTTTAGACATCCAGTGTGATTGCACAACATTGAATCCTCTCCCCAAGTGTGGGACTTGTAAAATGGGAAAGGAATCTCTAGATTAGAGGCTGGTTCCTCAACTCCTCTGATCAGATTTATCACTTACAAGTTGCAGAGGTTTAAATTCCTAATCCTACCCTAAATTCCAAAGGAGACAGAGATAGAGAATGTAGATAAACTAAAACTAATGCTAATAGGTGATGCACCAAAGGAGTGGTGAGCATTTCTCACTTCTGTAGATTGACACAATTCATAAAATGCAACAAAACAACATGCACAAACTGATAACTGTAATGAAGAATCAAAAATTAGTCAAACAACACCAATGAGAGGATGAAAAATTAATCACAGGGCCTGTATTGTTATTTTAACATCAAAATCACTTGCATTACAACACCTGGGAGGCAAAAATGAGTTGCAGTTCTTAGAAAAGGTCTAATATTCCACCAAAATCACTTCCAAGGTGAGAAAGGGGACCTGTAATACACAAAAAATGTTCAACCCTTTGAAAATGAGCCAAATCTGGCTTTTACAGTGCAAGGGACGAGCCCAGGAGAGAGAAACGTAGAAAACGTGGAAGGGATTCAACCATTGACCAAAACACATTCAAAACAGCATGGGAATCCTTACAAACCCATCCCTGACATTTTTAGCCATGCTGGGAGAGAATGCGAGCCATTCTTCATTAAAAACGGTGGTTGAAACGTCATTTCTGTCCATGACCACGTGCCAGAGGTGTTTTTCTATTTTATCTCTCCAAACTCCATCAAAATGCAAAAATGACCTAGAATATTGTAGATAATTTCACTAGCTTTCCATTGATATAAAGAACGCGAAAAACCGAGCTCTAGATCGAAAGATATGGCCATTTGAAGTTTTAGGGCAAAACAAGGCCAAATCGGGTTGGCGGGCAAAAATTCAAATTTTGCACCTTTTTGGTCATTTGGAAAATTTTCTAAAATTTCCTTGCACTCCACCACTCTAGGTGCCACGTGGCGGTATCTCATTGGCCGTGGGCCTTTCGGGAAAATTTTTCCAAAAACTCCATAGAGCCATAACTTCAAAAATACATGGAGTTAGGAGGAAAACTTTACCTTTCGGAAAGTTGAGAAAGAGCTCTATCTAATGGTGTTATTTCCAAAAGGTTTTGAGTGCGTTAAAAGAAAAATATTATGACCGAGGCACAAGAGAGGAAAAAATGAGAGGAGTTGGCCATAAAAATGAGCGGGGTCATCTCGCACTGGCTTTGGATGAAGTAACCAGTTTCTGAAGCAATCCATTGGGTATGGAGTCATTGAATTCTCTGTTTCATACCCAACCGACTAGAACACTGCAAGGAGGAAGATGGAATATCACATGATGGAGCAAGGCCTGCAAACATATCTCCGGGAACAACAAGCTTGTGCCAAAGCACTTAGGGAAAACAAACTAACCTACAAGTAGAACAATGTGCACAAGCACTTGGAGGAATAAAAACCTAAACTAATATGTATAGGGTGAAGCATTTCCTTGATAGCAATGCTTGGATGGATTCCATTGACTAGAATCTGCGGTTCTTCGCCATCCAATGAAGACAACTAGAAAGCATTCTTTGTCCTTACACTTTTGACCATGTATGGGCCACTCTAAATGGCATCAAATTTTGAATGCCTTCCCAGTTTTCTCTATCCGCATCCCATTTTAACACTAGATCTCCAACTTGGAAGGATCTGTTCTTGGCCTTCTTATTAAAGGTCTTCTTTATCAAAGCTTGATACTTCTCTATTGCTCGGGATGCTTGATTTCTGATTTCTTGGAGCTCCATCAATTCTACATATCTCGACTTCCATGGGCTCAAACTCCAACAACTCCAACTGTTTCATGAGTTCCAATGTTGGCAACTCAAGTGACATGGGAAAGATTGCCTCTCTTCCGTAAATAAGCTTGAATGGAGAGTTACCTATAGATCTCTTAGGAGTTATCCTATCAGCCCATAAGGCTGATTTCGACTTAGTATGCCAAGCCCTCTGATTTTCATCAAGAGTCCTCCCAATGATCCTCAACAAGTTCTTATTTGTAGATTTAGCCTGGCCATTACCCTAAGGGTAATAGTTTGATGAAGTGCTTAGGTAGATCCCATTCTTGACAGCCCATTCAGTCACCTTGGACCCAATGAGTGCTAATGCATTATCTGATATTATTGTAGTAGGTATGCCAAATCTGGTTACTATTCCCTCATAGAAATCTAGGATGCTAGATTCATTTGCTTCCTTGAGTGCTACTACTTGTCCACTTGGTGAAATAATTTGTCACTGTTAAAATCCATTTGTGCCCTTGGCTTGAATTGGGATTAATGACTCAATGAAGTCCAAACCCCATTGCATGAATGGCTTGTCAACTGAAATTAGATGCGATGGAAGGGCAGCTAGTCTCTCTTTACCTGTGAATAATGCACAATTC
Source organism: Taxus wallichiana var. yunnanensis (assembly GCA_018340775.1). Classification (NCBI taxonomy): domain Eukaryota; kingdom Viridiplantae; phylum Streptophyta; class Pinopsida; order Cupressales; family Taxaceae; genus Taxus; species Taxus wallichiana. Next base: position 639,368,982 of record CM031244.1, read on the forward strand.
TTACACCTCTTGATCCATGCATAATAATCATTGAAAATCTTGGGCCAATAATAAACAGCCCTCATGATCTTTAGAGCTATCACTCTTGGTGCAAAATGACCACCATCTGGTCCACCATGGAACTCTTCCAACACCCTATGAATTTGACTTATACTAATGCATCTCAACAAGTACTCCATTCACATCCCTTTTGAACAAAACACCATCAACAAGGGCATATGGGATGGCCTGCAATCTGAAGTGTCTTCTTTTGGTCTTGTTCATCTTTGGAGGGCATAGACCTGTGCTTAGGAAGTGCATTATGTCTTGGGTCTAGCAAGGAATGGGAACACCATTATTTTCCTCTTGAGTGCTTCCTTGCTCATGGCTATCTTGCAACGCCAAAACAGCCTCCTTCTCATTGCATGCTTCCTTTTGTTTGCTCAAAATAAGCTGCTCACACAATCCTTTTCCTCTGACCAACTTGGTGACTTTGATCTCAATGTCATACTCCATGACATGAGTAATCCAACTTGCTCTCTTTTCATTCAAGTTTCTGTTGAGGAGGAAGTCTTTAACTCCCACATGAGAAACCAGCAATGAACCTTGTTGTTTGAAACTAAATGCTTGAATTTCTTCAAGCTTCTGATTACTGCAAGAACATACTTCTCAATGAAAGAATACCTCACCTCATAGTCCTCCAGGATTTGGCTAAAGAAAGCAATTGGCTGCTCATCATTGTCCTTGTTCTGCTGTACCAAAATTACAGAAATAGTATCATCACCCCCAAATGCATAGAGGATGAAATCCTTGGAGAAATCCGGGTTGATGAGAGTTGGGGCTTGAGAGATGGCTTCTTTGATTGCTTCAAAACTTTCCTTGCCTTCTGCTATCCATTTGTAAGCCATTCTTTTCTTTAACATCTTGCTTTGATAGGCTTGACAAGGGCTACAAAATTTGGGACGAACCTCCGAACAAAATTTATTCTCCCCAAGAAACTTTGAAGGGCCTTCTTGTGGCTTGGAAATGGTAGTGCTTTTATGGCTTCAACTCTTTCTGGATCAATTGCTAATCCTTCTTTGGAGACAATGTGGCCAAGGAGTTTTCCTTCATGGGCTAGAAAAATGCACTTTTTAGGATTCAATGATACTCCAAATCTTCTACACCTTTGGAACACTTGTCTCAAATGAAAGAGGTGGTCTGTTGCATTTTTAAAAAAATAGTGATATCATCAAGATATATCAGCACAATGTTGTTAATCAAACCTTTGAACGCCATGTCCATTTCTCTTTGGAAAGTAGCTCCAGCATTGGACAACCCAAATGGCATTTTCTGTATGCATAAGTCCCCCATTTGGTTGTAAAGGCTGTCTTGAACTGATCCTCTTCTTTCACCATAATTTGATTATACCCTGAATAGCCATCAAGTAATGAAAACCTCTCAGAGCCAACAACAACTTGCAAAATCTGTTCCATGGAAGGAAGTGGGTAATGATCCTTGAGAGATGCCCTATTCAGATCTCTGAAGTCAACACACAATCTGATTTCCCCACTCTTCTTTCTAACTAGAACCAAGTTGGCCACCCAACTAGAATGCTTGATAGGGAATATGATTCTTGATTCTATCAACTTATTCAATTCCTTTCTCATGAGAGGCTCCATGTGGGGATTGACTGGCCTTTGTTTTTCTGATGGGTTTAGTACTTGGATCCAATTCAATGGTGTGTTGAGCTAACTTGGGATTGAAACCTTTCAAATCTTCATAGCTCTAAGAAAACACATTAGGGAACTCTTGACAAAGTTGTATGAACTCATACCTTTCTTGTTCAGTTGTCATCTTACCAATTTGGAGTGATTTTCCTTCTTCCACCGAGATGGACATTGAATCTTTTCCCTTGACTTGGATGTTTGCTTTCTCCTTCCTAAACTGATCATTAGGATTGAAAATGGACTCCAAAGTAATAAGTACCTTTAGTAGTTTTTTGGTTCTCAGTTGTACCACTTGGTCACCATACATTGTTGCTCCAACTTTTCCTAATTTTTAGCGAGAACTCACCTCTTCTTTCAAGAAATGAATGATTTGTTGATAATTTTCAAACACTTGCCAACTTACATTTGTTCTGCATCTTTGAAGGCCTCACAATCACGTGGATGTTGGTTGTACCCTATCTTTTGAATGCTTTCAACAACGTCAAAGGCTGCCCCAACTGCCGCAAGCCTGCCGGCCACTTGGTTCTCTTTTCTAGGAATGGATTTTATGCCAAAACCCTCAAAATCTTTAATGAGGTCCCACACCATGTTTTTATAGCACTTGAGTAGGTCCCACACCCTGCTTTTCCTAAGATTTTCCGCCACATGACCCGCTTGGCGAATAGAATGGCGCCACATGTCCATGGGGAAAATTTTAAGTGTTGGCATAGGGAGAATTTTAATGAAGAAGGCCCGCACCCAATTATATTGTGCCACGTGTCACCGGAGGCCGGAAAAGTGGAGGGTGGAGGTGAATTTAGAATTTTGGTGAAGTGTTTTGGTAAAAGGTAATGAAAAAGGTTTTGGCCCATGGCCCCATGACCAATCATATTATGCCATGTGTCCATGGGCACCCGGAATGGCGGAGCACGGGAGGAGATTGGGATCTTTTCCCAAAAGCTAAAATGAAAAGGAAAAATGTTTGCAGTGGGCCCGCGGCGAATGAAATTGTGCCACGTGTCCTAGGCTGGCAGAAGGTGGGGAGAATTTGGGAAATTTTCCCAAGCAAAAAAGAAGTAAATTTCAAAGGAAAAATTCCCCCACGAGTGCAAGCCAATGGAATTGTGCCACGTGTTAGGTGGTGGCAAATCTTAGGAAAAGCCCGCAAGGAAAATTCAAAGGGGCAAGCCTCGCATCCAATGGGGTTTCACCACGTGTCCAGTGGCTTCAAAATATCAGTCAGCCCATAGAAAAGTCAGGAAGGAAAGGTCCATGCCCAATCATGTGATGCCACGTGTCCTCAACTCATCGGCCTGACGGGGAATTTTTGGAAAATTTTCCAAAGGGAAAAACAAAGAAAAATGAAGTAGGATAGGCCCGCACCCAATCAAAGCATGCCACGTGGCACCTAGAATGGTAGAAGGTGGGGAATTTTTTGGAAAATTTTCCAAATGACCAAAAAGTGAAAAATTTAAAAAATTTTGCTCGCCAATCCAATTTGGCCCTATTTTGCCCTAAAATTTCAAACGGCCATATCTTTCGATCCAGAGCTCGGTTTTTCACATTCTTTATATCAATGGAAAGATGGTGAAATTATCTATAAGATTACGGGGTAATTTTTGTATTTTGATGGATTTTGAGAGAGAAAATCAAAAAACACCTCGCATGTGGTCATGGATAGAAATGACGTTTCAACCCCTGTTTTTAATGAAGAATGGCTCACATTCTTTCCCAACATGGCTAAAAATGTCAAGGGATGGACCTATAAGGATGTCCATGCTGTTTTGATTGCATTTTTGTCAATGGTTGAATCTTCCCCATGTTTTCCCGTGTTTCTCTCTCCTGGGGTCGTGGCTTGCACTGTAAAAGCCAAATTTGGCTCATTTTCAAAGGGTTGAACATTTTTTCATGTATTACAGGCTCCCTCTGTCCTCAAAAAGTGATTTTGTGGAAAAAAATACCTTTTCCAAGATTACAACTTGTTTTGCCTCTCAGGTGTTGTAATGCAAGTGGTTTTTGATGTAAAAATGACAATACAGGCTCTGTGAATGAGTTTTAATCCTTTGTCTGTGTTGTTTGATTCATTTCTAACCCTCCATTACAGTTATCAGTTTGTGCATGAAGTTTTTTGTTGCATTTTTATGAACTGTGTCAATTTGCAGAAGTAAAAAATGCTCACCACTCCTTTGGTGTATCACCTTATTAGCACTAGTTTCAGTTTTTTTGCATTCTCCATCTCTGTCCACTTTGGAATTTAGAGTAGGATTTTGAGTTTGAAACCTCTGTATAACTTGCAAGTAATACATCTGGTCAGAGGAGTTGAGGAACCAGCCTCTAATCTGGAGATTCCTTTCCCATTTTACAAGTCCCACACTTGGGGAAAGGATTCAATGTTGTGCAATCACACTGGATGTTCAAGATATCAACTGGAAGCCTGATCAACATCTAGGGTGCTGCTGATTTGCAAAAACATTACCCATAGACCAAAGGCCAAGCCGAATCCACTAACAAAACCTTGAACAAAATTCTCATGAAAGTGGTTAATAATCTTTGGGAAGGAATGGCATACGCACATTCCTTTTTCCCTATGGGCATACTACACTAGTATTCACAATTCCACTCGCTGCTACACCTTTTTCTATGGTCTACAGATGCAGAGGTTATTCTACTTCGCGAAGTCTAGATCCCCTCACTCCACATTTCTCTTCATGGCATGCTCAATGATGATGACTTTCATCAAGACCATTTAGAAAAACTTGAGTTATTAGACGAACACAATCTTAATGCTCTTGATCATCTTCAAGTTTACCAAAAAATCGTATCAAATGTGTCCATGAATGAACGTTCCCATTCGGTGACCTTGTCTCGAAAGAAAATCAACATGTAACCAAAGAAGAAAAAAAAGTAAACAAGGAAAATTTTCTCCTAATTGGCTTAGACCATACATCGTGACCCATTCTTATAGATCAAGTGCTTATCATTTATCTTCACTTGATGGTAAACCCGAACCTGAGCCCCTTAATGCCTTGCACCTTCGACCATTCTATCTGTTGATGTTTAGTCCTACCTCACCTTTTTCCTCTTTCCATGCTCGTCCCTTGAGTGCTATTCACTTCCTACATCATCACCAACGATTAAAAAGAGTCATGTGCATACATGTCACTTGTTATCTTATCTTGAATATGTGTAGCACAGAGCTACACATAGCATGATTCTCATGGATACTTTTCATCTCCCTTTAGATGAGATCCCATGGTCATTTCACCCTTCTTTCTAAACAATAATATTATTCTTCACCTTGGTCTTGTCCATAACTTCAAATCCCTCACATGGAATCCAAATTATTGAGTCAAACTTCCAATAAAAATATGACCCTTAAAAGGACATCTTCCTCTCTACAATCGCGGCTATAAATAGACTGCTCCCTCAAAGGACAGCTATGTAAAGGTCTTTTAAAAAAAAGAGTGAGATAATCTGAAGCTTCCCGCATCAATCAGCTTCACGAAGACCTCAAGGAGTTAATTTCTTCATCCCATATAGACTTCCCACATCGATTAGTCTATCTCAAATATCAGTCAACATAGAAAGCCTTTTAGTCATGGAATTGCCCATTGTGACCTTGGATCTCTTGCCCAAAGAGCATGCTACCTCATACCATATAAAAATCAACCACCTTTCACCCCACTCACCATTCACACTCCCATTTCTTATTGCCTCAAGGGACCTCTTGGAAACCATGAAATTTGGTGATCATGTGACTAATTTTCACCCTTAGAACAATCAATCATGTAATGTCTTTTAGGGTCTTACGTCCATCACCTCCTCTAAGGTATGACCTACTCGGTATGATCCTAACCAATCAGTTGGATTTATTTCCCCGTCTTATCTTTTAACCTTCTTTATTACGTTTTGATTACCTTATACAAGACTTGGTCCTCAACGCTTACCTTTGGAGTAATCTTCTTCTTCTACCGTAATCAAAATCACCTATACCAAGTTACCCACAACTCACCCACACCTACCAAAACTAAACCAAAACCTTGCTTGAAACCTATCAACTCATTCTCATACCTCCTCATATTCTTCCCTAGCTTATGGGAGAACTACATCGGCCTGAGGTCCCTTTTCGTTGGGACTATGTAGGCAGCACTTCGTGGGCATGGGGCCCTTGGAGGTTAGCTCGGCCACTCTCTACCCTAACCAATTCATCTTTTATTTTCCTAAACCACATTCTACCCTACTTTGTTTCCTTTTTATATCAAAAATTGGAAATTAAACCAAACAAATGACAAATTGCTTCACATTTTTCTCATCATCAAAACATACATTTATTTTGATTACCATTTATTTACCAACATCATGCATGTCTTATAAAACATCTTAAACATGACCCATATCATCATTCATCACTCGCTCTTACCACCGGGTGGGGCATATTTCTACCTCTCCCGTGGCTTTACCTACGCCGTACCCATCTACCCACACCAGCCCCCTTGGGGTGACCATCGACCTTACACACTCGCTCTACCTTGCGATGATGTTACCACGATGATTAGCCTTACAACCTTACCTTGCCTTCGGCCATGACCTTTACCCAAACAAACCTTATCATTTACTACCTCCCCTCATCCTCTTTCAGGGACTCATTATTTTACCCATACCTCGGCCCTACCTATGTCGTGACCTAGATATTTGGACCTGGACCATCACTAGTGAAGTTTGACCCCATGTGTTCGCTATACCTTGTGTGACATAGCTACCTATGATTGTTGACCTAATGACATTGCCTTGCCTCTTATCGTGACCATTTTTCTTGAACCAACCTTTGGTGTACCGTAACATACCTAAACATTCCCGCACCTAACCTGCATCATGTTTCCTTACCATATCCTATACCTTGGATACTAGAATCAATTCAACCTTGTTTGGATAAACCTATTGACCTTAGACAATGTAGATTTTACCGCTCTTCAACCTAGTATTATATTGCATTTTATATGTGTACGTGTGTTTGACTATCACTACCTTTAACCCTAACCCATTACCTAGATTACCCGAGTGGACCTTTTTCCTTTTTCACCCATTACCCCATCTTCCTCTTCATCAAACTCACATTTTATCAAACCACTCACCGATCCCGCCTTCTCCCTCCTCGGTTCCTAGTTTGAGGGGATCACCTTCACCCACACGTGGGGAAATCACATCTTATTTTTGATGGCCGCTACCAATACAAGCTACGCAACAAAAAGGGGAAAATGTAGACACTAAAATTAGGTCACACTCCCCTTTGGTCCTTCATCAAATAAACACCTTAAACATACTCACTTAACCATGGCCCCTTTCATCCCACACTAATATTAATTTAATTAAATTAATTCATTATCCTCACAATATTTATTATTTAAATATCCTAATTGGGATAATGCCCACATATCCACCTCATCCAGCCACCTCACCCTAAGACCTATTCTTAGTAAGTTGCCATAACTAACTAAGACCTACCCAAACCCTAAAAATCAATGCCTACATTCCCTCTAACCACATTCCCACCCGTTAGAAGGAAGCTTCCATGCTAATCCATGGGACAAAATGAAATGAAATTCTAGAAAATCAAGAGGATCTATTGAGTTTAGTAAACCTAGGAAATACGCCCTAATCGATGCCGGTTACCTTAACCATCGTCGGTTACCATTTAACCCCTAAAACAACCTTATTTGAGGTTGAAACTTTTTTGAGAGATAATCACATATTTTGAGAACAAGTGATGAAACCAGAGTTGCATGCAAGTAGAACCAACATTAGTATACACATCAAAGCATCCATAGCCAGTACTTGAAGCAATCACATAGCCATCTGCCTTCATGGGAGCATTCGGGGAAGTGTCAGGACTACATCAAGTTCATTCCATTTGATCACCCACCATTTCCAACCAGGCATCAAGCTCGTATAAACAATAATTTTTGTTAACTAGCACTCATCTATTCATCATTTGGTAGATCCTTTTACATCTATTATTTAGCTTTTTCTCTCATTTCCATTCCCCCATCATCTACCTCCATGCAAACTTGACCATATTTTTATCCATACCCTTACACTACCCATACCTGGATCTTAATCATTCCTGTGCATATCCAGGATCCACATAAATCTTTCCATTGCCCTTCCATCTTCATCTAATCTCAGATCTATCACCCAACCAAGTTTTATTGAGTTTCTTGTACCTCGACCATACCAACGCTGGTTACCCACAACTGTCACCAATTAGCCTAAACCGATACCGGTCATACTAGACCAACGTCGGTCTCTATGTATTTTACCAGAAACCAAGAATAGAGCTCCTAAAATTCCACCAAATACCCAAAACCACCCAGAATCTCACCCTGACCAGTATCAGTACTACGACCAAGACATTGACCTTCAAATTCAATCATAGCTTAGCCTGTTGTGAATGAATTTTCTTATTGTAGATGAATGAGATACCTAAATAATTTTAACTACAATAGGATTTTCTTTATTTCTCGCATTAATTTGCTTTAAATAGTGGATTGATAGCCATCTAGGAAGTATCACACTTCCCGGATCTAGCACACGCTAGGAAGTCCACTGCATATATTGTTTAACTTTTATTTGGTGGTCTTGTGTTCCATTTCAGGTAGTTCCTCCAAGAAAAAAGGAAGCTCTCACGATCAGTTGTGGATTCAGAAGTCATACGCACGCAACAACCTACAACCAACATTTTAACAGGTATTCCTCCTAACCCATTACCCTTATTTTTTTCATCAACATTCGAAGAAACACTCTAGAATCAAGTGAAACCCAACTAGCATAAAATATCTCTATGATTAACCAACCAAATCAATCAATGAATCAATCTATTAATGCATTAAAACCTCTAATAACCATTATTAAATTAATACAATATAACATGTACAACCTCCTATATGACCTAACTCGGGAGTTACATGCATTACTCTCCTAGATGACCTAACTCGAGAAGTTATTCTATCTGCTCCGCATTTAATTTCAGATGATATAACTTGGAATCTATCACATTCATGGAGATGTCCGTGGAGTGGAGGAAAGAGTTCCTTTCCTATACTACTCCTACATGGGTAAATTGTTTGATGAAAATTATCTAGATCTAGAAAAAAAAAAATATTTGATCTCGAGTCCATCTATAACAGTAGAGCTTGAGAATGTAGTTAGAGATTGGAGAATAACTCACTTTTCTCCCTACACTCTTCCTCTGGTGGCAGGAAATCCAAATCATCTGGTCGATTATTTGTATACACATAATTAGGTTGTGAAATGATCACTCCCTAACCCATATTATCATCATCATACACATTCAAAATCATCAATCATTTAACATTACAATCATCACTCTCATTTTATTACATTACACCATGATATTATGCTTTTCACTATATTGAATGGATCATCGCACCGATCTATGGTTTAGAATGTTATATGGTTATTTCGGAAAGCTTTTACTACCACATCTACGTGTTCTACTAAAGCATGGACTTCTCTAGATTTCTCTTAGGTAAGGTACACATCTCTATCTACTTTATATTACCAAGATTCCCACTCACTAAAATAAAGTGGGGAAAATGTAATTACAAAATCACATAGTTACTACTACTATTATACTCGCCAAGTATGTGTTTTATGTATGGATCTCGCATATGAAAATTATTCACTAATGGCTCATCACCTAGTCATGTCGTCGTTTAGTAGGCTATTTTCATTGAGTATTTTTCACAATCATCAATTTTCGACACAGCTTCTAGTCATCTCTCATGGAGTATCAACTATCATTATTTATTTAGTGGTCATTAATCATCTTTGACTAGGGTGCCTAAGAATGGATTAGGGCACCCGTCGGTGACCTGGTCCTCAATTTAAGGTGCATTGTTCTGGTTGCACTTAGTTCTCATTTAGAGTTTCGAGGTTGGTATTTATGATTTGTTCTCCCATTCCCCTAGGTGCTAGTCAGCATGTAAAGTCATTAGTGTCAAAATTTGAGCAAGAGATCCCTATATAAACACAACATATACATTATATTAAGGGTGAAATATTCTACTAAGGGATAAAAATCTACTAAAGGAAAAGGACTACATTTAGGCACTATTCTGCATCATATACTACATAGGAAGGGTTATATTCATTCTATTCCATCCACCATTTACATCTTATAACTAGTTACCGCCCGCTACTTTTGGCGTCATAGGCACTACGGAACCCTAGGCACATGATTACACACTCATGTAGATATAAATACACCGGTTCGAGATTTAGTGCATTGATCATTCATAATTCCGTCCATTTGGGCAAGTTGAGGATAGTCGACCCATTCATTTGCATCTTTATTTTTTAGGGTTTGATGCTTTTGTGTGGGGTTTTATAGGATATTATTCATTAAATATCTACAATGACAGCAACAAAGTTATTGCAACATCCACATGAGAAGAGGTGAGTTATTGTGAATACCAGAGACCAACCTGATTCGGGTTTTGAGCTATTCTATAGACCAGGTTCCCATAGACTCCCTAATTCTCCCACAAACACCTAGTACAACTAAATATTCATCTAGTGCAAGTTCCTAAGGTGTTTTGTCACACTTCATTCCACTTTTTCACCGATCAATATTGTTTGAGATCACTACGAGGTAAGTCATTTTCAAGTTATTACCTTTTCCTTCCTATTTTAATTATTCCATTTTATTTAAAATATCAAATAAAACTAGTTAGTTTTCATATTTTAGCTTACATAAGTTATTTCATTGTTGTACTTATTTATATTAATTCAAAAATTCATAATTTTAATTAATCAAGTCTAGATTAATTCATATTAAGTTCACTAAGAAATATGTGTTTGACTTATTAGGTTGTAATTCACAATTTTGTAATGAATACATAAAGAATATACTACAATTAAAGAGGTGACCATGTACATGAAAATGCATAAAATAACATGAATTCTTAGTACTAAATCAAAACATATAAACTTTAATAATGGAAGGAATTATGATATATTTTACAAGGACCCAAGATCAACCTTCTACGCATAGAAATTACATATTTTTATATATCATGAGGTGAATATTGAGATACTAATCCCTTCTTATTCTTCTCATGCAAAATGAGGCTCTTCACATTCTCTATCTATTCAATGAGAGCACTTTGTAACATGTGGTACCTATGAGCCTCCATGAGTGATTGATGTTTGTCATAATTTTATTGGATAATATCAATGTTATCAAATTGGGGTTGAAAAAATAACTCAAAGGAAACCTTTTTAAGATCCGTATAATCCCCATGGGAATGTCCAATAGTGGAATGCCAGCAATAAAATAGGTTAGGATTAAAGGAAGTTGATTTCTTAGTGGGAGTAAAAAGTGAGGCATGGGGAGAACTTGTAATAGCTCAACATTTGATAAATGTGGGTGGTGTGGGTTATAGGAAATAACACTTTGATTAACATTTCTTGAAGAGGAATGCCCGATATATTTTCCTTTATAAAGATATTGAGGCTTATAATTATTATACATTAATTTGAGGGTGTTTGAGGGTTGAGGTAGATGTTCAAATTCTTGCATAAGGTAATCCTTCCACTTGGCTTGTTCGAGAGCCTATTTTAACATGGTAGGAGAGAAGGATCAGACCATATACTAGAGATTATAATTGAGGGACTTATATAATAGTTAACAAAGGTTATGATTACCAAGATAATTGTTGGCTTGATAAGATAAAATATTTCATAGCTTTTGTTGATGGCGAATCACAAGACTCCCGAGTGTCTCGCAACTCGATGGGTTGAGACTCTCGGTGTAATTGCATAACATGGATATTTTCCCAAGTGTGGGAGCTTGTGAATCGGGACAGCTCTCCGGATGAAGGACGGTTCCTATTCCTCTGCTCGTTTAGATGCACACATAGAAAATGTAGAGGGTTTACTCAAAAACCTAATCTAACTTTCCAAGGAGAAAGGGTAAGAAGATGCATAAAAAATAAACCTAAACTAACAAAGGTGATGCACCAAGGAATGAAGAACACCTGTCTTGCCAATAAACACAAACCAATAAAATGTAATGCAAGATCATGCACAGATAACCAAATTGCAGTGAAAGATTAGAAGGATGCAAAATGAACATAGAGAGGGTTGAGAATCATCCACAGACATGCATTATTTGCTCCAAAGATTGATACAATACACTACAAAATGCCAAGAGGCAAAGTTGCATTGCAGTTTTAGATGGGAGGTTTGAACTCCACAAAATCCACCTACGAAAAGAGGAGAAGGGAGGGGAAAAACAATAATGTCCAACCTTTAGAAAGAAGCCCCTCCTTACAATTTATAGGAAGAATGAGAGAGAAAAGAGAGGAATTCCAAATCTACCCCAACCACCTCCAAATGTTATTTAATTCATCTCGTTATGGCGGTAGGTGAGAACCCTAGCAAACCAAAAAAATGGCAAACTGTATTTTGCATTTTCGAAGAAATTTTTCTCACCTAATTAAATATATCTAGTCATAGTTGGGAAGAGGACCTTGTAAGCTTTCCGAAAATTCCAACCTTGCATTAATCTGAGCTCCCTGTGAAAAGTTATGGCCATTTGAATATCCGCGTCAAGGTTTGCTTTTCGTCGCTTGCATTCGAATGTTGCGCCTCCTGAAGGTGCGCCATAGGTGCATCCATATTTGTGTCGACATCCTCTTACCTACACCATAGGTGCATCCATATTTGTGTCGACATCCTCTTACCTACGCCATAGGCACATCCATATTTGTGTCGACATCCTCTTACTTGCGCCATAGGCGCATCCATATTTGTGTCGACATCCTCTTACCTGTGCCATAGGCGCATCCATATTTGTGTCAACATCCTCTTACCTACACCATAGGCACATCCATATTTGTGTCAACATCCTCTTACTTGCGCCATAGGCACATCCATATTTGTGTCGACATCCTCTTACCTATGCCATAGGCGCATCCATATTTGTGTCGACATCCTCTTACCTGCGCCATAGGTGCATCCATATTTGTGTTGACATCCTCTTACCTGTGCCATAGGCGCATCCATATTTGTGTCGACATCTTACCATGTGCCCTTTACCTGCGCCAAGGCATGAATTTCTTCATGTCAACACCTTATGTCGTGCACCCTTTACCTTCTGGTTTTCCCATATCTACCCAAGGGGGAAGATATATACAACAATTTCGTGACTCAACGGGGTCACTTGCCTGCTAGGTAGAAGATTAGTGGCCTTTTAGCAATCCATGGGCATGGAGTTGTGTTGTCCACTCAAAATTCCCCGCTCTGATAAGAGTAAAATTTCAAAATTTTGAGTCTTAAGTGTTTTTCTCTGAGGTGCCTAAGTCGTGAAATCGAAAAAATCTGTGTTCTGGGTCGTTTTGTGTGATTTTCGGGCCTGTCGGAACTTTTTGTCCCATCTGTCCCAAGTACGAAAGTGTCTTCTGTTCTCCGATCGGCCGAAACCTCCGAATTTGTCCCATTTTCGGGCCTGTCGGAAGTTTTTGTCCCAAGTGCCCCAAAGCCAAAAATGCAAACTGTTCCATTTCGGCCGAATCATCCTTCCCGCGTACTTCGCACTTTCCTGTCCCGAATGTCCCAAGTAAAAAGTGCGAGTCGTTCCATTTTCGCCCGAACCGGCCGAACCGCGTACTCCGGAACTTTTCATCCCGAATGTCCAAGTTGCTTAGAACGGACTCGTTGTTCCATTTTTCGGCCGATTCACCCGATTTTGTCCCAACTGTCCCGAGTTCCAAATTGCTCTGTTCCATTTTCGGCCGGTTCGCCCGGACCGCGTCCTTCGCGCAATTTTGTCCCAACTGCCCCATTTAAAAAGTGCGAGCTTTCCCTATTTCGGCCGAGCCGGTCGAGTCGCGTACTTCGGAACTTTTTGTCCCGAATGTCCCAAGTCCAAACGGGCTCATTGCTCCAATTTTCGCCGAAACACCCGAATCTCGTACTCACACATTTTCGCCCCATTTGTCCTCAAATACATTTGTGCGTCTTCTCCTGTTTCATCGGAACTGCCGAGAAAGCGTGTTTTGCGATTCGCCTCACCGCCCCAAGCGTACCAAGTGTCATTCACACTTAGTTTTTCCCGCTCGACCCGAATATGCTGTTTTTCAAAAAATAAATTTAAGTTGCGGCTCTGATGCTATCAATCCGAAGATCAAATTTCAAGAAGCAGTTACGAAGGACGAAACTTTCAAGACGTCGGTTACATCAGTTTTCAAGGATATCCATTGACATCTTCAAGATGAAACGTCTGGTGTGTCCCTCGTGGCAAAGACGTGGCTGAGACGTGGAAGAAAACTCAAGCGGCGGTTTCTGAAGACAGTGGGTCCTTCTCAGAACTGGACACCTGTCTCCTTCTCCTTTCTTTTCTCTTCTTCCCTTTCTTTTCGTATTCCTTGTAATTAGTTAAGGCATTGCAATTGGCGGTCCTTAACTATTCTTTAGTTAAAAGAAACGGTTACGAGGAGTAACGGATTTGTAATCTATATAATGGCCTTTCCACGCCATTTTACGGAGGAGGAAGAACTTGGATATTTGCTGAAAGTGTAAATAGATCTGAAAGAAATCAATACAAAAGGGCTTTCCGTTCTTTGTCTATCTCGATTCTCATTGTCTCTCGTGTTTTCCTTTAATATTGTGAAGATCATTTTGTTCCTAACTCATTTAGTCTCTCCGATGCATACTGTTCGGCTTTTGCAAGTACAGTTGATCTTGTACAACCAAGAAGGAACTTTGTGTCCTTGATTAACAAATCAAGAAGGTTATTTACGTAACTTTGTGTCTTTAAATTTAATCCCATTCACCTAATGCAAATGATCTTGTCTTAAATCCTTTGAAGCTTCGCATACACGAAGAATTATTCGCTATCTATAATTCTCGAATGTTGCTATTCTCGCTCATCTTCTTATTCCCTTCCTCCCCTGGCGAATCGATGATACTTGTGGAAAACACTTTCGTAATATCCAAGTTTGACCATAAAATAATGTTCGTGTATTTGTAAATAAGTTCGTTTTAATAAGGGAACCTCTCCCATTAAAGAGGAGGGACTTTTGTCCCCGACGTTGCTCTTCTAAAAGTCCTATTTGAACCAACAGCTTTTTGGCGACTACTGGGGAGAAATTTGTATTCAGCTCTACTGGGAAAATCGCATTCCAAGACTACAATTTTTTTTCGATCATCCTTTGATCTGGTGACTCCACATTTCACTAGAGGGAGAAGGGCCCTTGGTATCGAAGATTCTCGCCACTTTTGGAGCAACAGGTTTTCCTTTCCCTTCCAATAGAAGAACTCGCTCGACGAACACTCCACTCCGTCCAAGATAGAAGTCCCGCGGGTGGTATCCTTCGTGAGCCTACTAGTCCTAATCTACGAGCTTTGATCCTCGCCGGTGTTACGGCTTCCCCTCCAAGCCGTATTTCCAAGAATGGCACAATTACCATGGGGTCAACGTGTCGTGCCCCTCGGCTCTTCTTGAGCCTTTTTTTGCATGAGTTACCTAGAGGTAACCAAAGAACTTCCCAAAATTTAAAGGAGATGGCAAAATTCACCCCGATGAACATATTGCAGCATTCATAGTTGCTCGTGGAGTCTTGGGGTTGAACATGAAGACGTCTCGTAAGACTGACCGTTCGCTGAGACGTTACAGATAATGTCCGCCGATCGGGTTCTATCACCTTCCGGCTGGTGCCATCACCGACTGGAATACAATGAGAACTCAATTTGAAAGCCGTTTCAAGCCGGCAGAAGATGTGCATGCCCTGCTTGCCCAGATTTCTCAGATAAAGAAAGATCCATCAGAACCTATGAGAGAATTTGTGGCTCGGTTCAACAGATTGATCAACAAAATTCCTGTAAATACTCGACCGGTTGATCAAATTCAGAAATGTTTCTTTTTGAATGCCCAAACGCCTAAAGTCAGTTATGCTCTAAGAAGGGCTAATCTCGGAACGTTAATTCTAGATCAAGAACTGGTTGTTAGTGTCGAGGATGACCTGATCATGTCAGGGAAGTTGAGAAGAGATCCTCCTAAATCTAAATCATCGCTTCTTCCTCTTCCACCTCTGGACCCAATACTGATCCATTAGTCCAGAAACTTGCAAATGATCTAGTGGCTATAAAGAAACAATTAGCCCAGCATGCACCATATGCAGATGTTCCGAGAAGAAATTTTCAACCCAGAAACCGTTTGCCAGCTCCCCACACAAGACTGGCACTTGAAGGACCTCCTGTCAAAGTTCCGGTGAATGCAACTTGTGAGGTCAAGAGCCGAAGATGATAATGAAGCTTGTGAGGAGTTCCTGGAGGAATTCGATGATGAGGCAGAAGAACTCGAAGGATCTCGAGTCAATTTCTTTACCACTGAAGGCATTGATGATGGAGATGACTATGATGAAGTGGTAGCAGACATGAACAGTGAATCATTTGCTGTCATGACTCGAGAACAGACAAGGCAGAAGGAGAAGGTGACACAGCCCCTAAAGAAATCTAAGGAGCAGCCGGCAACTATCCCTGTAATTGCCAGAAGAGGATCTCCTATCCCTACCTCATCTGCACCAAAGGTAAGTACTGTCAATCCTGCTCCCAAAGTTGCTTCTTCTTCTTCTTTTTCTCCCAAAGTTGATAAGCCTAGAATTTCAAATGATGATGGCCCATCCACCTCTGGATCCTTTGATATTGTTGATCATCTTAAAAGGACTAAAGTTCAAATTTCAGAAGCTGAATACTACCAAACCCACCCTAAAGCTTTTGCCAAGATGATCCAATTTGTAAATTCCCATTCCAAGACCACCTCTAAAGGCCTTTTGCCCACACCTCCTTCTGCACCACAACCTAGCCTGGTAGCTGCTGTCACCTCACCTGGAGACAAAATCAAGCCTTTTTATGTAACACTCCTTATAGCTGGCCATAGGCTCAGTAACTGTGTCATAGATTCCGGAGCCTCAGATAATGTGATGCCTGCTAAGGTAGCTCATGCTTTAGGCTTGACCCTTACTCGCACTTATGGATCTTGCTACTCCATGGAAAGTAAGGAAGTACCTTTAGTTGGAAGGATTAAAGATGCACAAGTGGCTTTTGCTGCTTTACCTGAGAAGAAGGTCTTGGCTACCATCCTAGTAGCAGACATTCCTCCTTCCTATGGAATGTTGCTAAGTAGGAACTTCTGTAAAGATGTGGGTGGAGAGATTCAAATGGATTGGTCACACGCACTCATACCTGTCCATGGACAAATGAAGAAGTTACTACCTGAGAAGCAGTCCGAGTATATTGTGCAGAAGACTGATGATCCTAAGGCACAAATACTCTATGAGGACAGGGGCCATGGTAATTACATGATTTTATCCCCTGATGAAATCCAACCCTCCAAAGTATCACCAAAAGATCCTAACGGCATCTGGACTTTAGAATTTGATGGAAGTTGTTCCTCGGCTGGTTCTGGAGCTGGCGTCTTGCTAGTATCACCTGAAGGCTGCCTGCACCCTTTTTCATTTAAGTTGCAGTTCGAGAACACCAACAACACGGCAGAGTATGAGGCTCTCCTTCTTGGACTGCAAGTAGCCAAAGAACAAGGTGTAAAAAATCTTCTGGCTCGTGGTGATGCAGAGCTGATTGTGAAGCAAGTCAGAAGCCTTTTTCAGGTAAAGAATGGAAGGCTGAAGCATTATCGGAATCAGGTTTGGGATTCAATTGAATTCCTTGATGCTTTCTCTATTGAAGCAATACCTAGAGAAAAGAACAGCAGGGCTGATTCACTGGCTGTCTCGGGGTCACTACTGATTCCCCATCCTGAATTCTCTCAGGATAAGTTCACTATTGAAATGGTCCATCGGCCTAGTGTCCCTGACAATACCAATAACTGGCAAGTTTTCAACGATGACCAGATCTCGCTTCCTTCCCGGAACTCAAGGGGAATTTTGAGCAATCGTATTTTGAGGGAAGTGACAACTCGCTCTTGTGAGAGTGTGTCCTCTGACCAAGCTGTCACCCAAGGAGAAGAAACTGATCAGGAAGGGTGCATCAAGCTCAAAGGAAACAAGATTCCCAAAGGTTTGGTGAGTTTGGAGGAGTTGTTTGATAAACACGACAGATACGTGAGATCTAAAGCTTCTACCGGACCTCAGCAATCAGCTGAGTATGATAAGATTGATATTGGGAGTTCTGATGACCCGAGGCTGGTAAATATTGGGAAATGTTGCACAACAGAAGAGAGGAGAAGAGCAATTGATCTTCTAAGGAAGTATAAGGATGTTCTTGCATATTCTTATGAAGATCTAAAAGCCTTCAAGCCAAAGGAAATGCAGCACTCTATTCCTCTCAAACCAGGAATCAAGCCTTTCAAGCAGAAGCAAAGGCAGTACAATCCAAAAATAGCTGACACCATCTTTCAGGAGATCCAGAAGTTGTTGAAGGCTAAGATTATTTTTCCCATTCACCATTCAACATGGATTGCAAACATTGTGCCTGTTAGAAAAAAGAATGGAGAGATCCGCATCTGTGTTGATTTCAGAAACCTGAATCAGGCCTCTCTGAAAGATAACTACCCTCTGCCTATGATGGATCAGATTTTGCAAGCAAAGAATAGAGGATCCGAGATGTTATCTATGCTTGATGGATTCTCGGGATACAATCAGGTAGAGGTTGACACTGCAGATCAACACAAGACAGCCTTCACCACTCCTTGGGGTACCTTTGCCTACAAGAGAATGCCTTTTGGGCTGATTAATGCTGGTGCCACTTTCCAGAGAGCTATGGATTTGGCTTTTGGAAGCTTGAAAGGGAAATGTATAGTCATATACCTTGATGACCTGACAGTGTTTTCAAAGACAAGAGCAGATCACTTAGACCACCTGGAAACAGTTCTGCAGAGATGCCGAGAGCATGGGATTTCTTTAAATCCTAAAAAATCTGTCTTCTGTGTTACAGAAGGAAAGCTATTAGGGCACATTGTCTCAAAGGACGGCATCAAGATTGATCCTGAACGAGTTCAGGCCATCCAGCAAATTCCTCTCCCTACTAGTAAAAAAGGCGTGCATTCCTTCTTCGGTAAGATCAATTTCTTAAGAAGATTTATCCCTGATTTTGCTGAATTAACGTTGAATATTTCTCAGATGATGAAAGGGAAGAAAACATTTGGATGGTCTTCTGAAGGAAAGGAATCCTTTGAGGGTATCAAGAAAGCCATTGCTAAAACTCCAGTTTTGGCCTGCCCTGACTTCAACAAAGATTTCGTCATCTATTGCTACGCTACAGACAATACCCTGGCTGCTGTCTTAACCCAAGAAGATTCTGATGGACATGAGCTACCAATTGCCTTCATGAGCTATATCCTGAAGGATCATGAGCTAAAGTACACCATGATGGAGAAGCATGCTTTTGCAGTAGTCAAGGCTGTTAAGCAGTTTCGCTTTTATATCCTCAATTCTCACTCCATGGTGCTGGTTCCAGATACGACTGTTAAGTCAATCCTTACACAACAAGAATTTGGATCCAAGAGGGGCAACTGGGTGGCTAAGGTCCAGGAGTATGACATTGATATCAAACCGACCAAGCTGGTTCGTGGCAAGGGTCTTTGTGAGCTCATTGCTGAAGGAGCCAAACATGAGTTGCTGGAGGAGAAAGCTGACATTCCTACTGTTCTATTCCTTAGTTCAGTCGATGAATGGTATGCCGACATCGCCCATTTTCTCACCTATGGGGAATGCCCCTCTCATTTAACTGCCAAGGAAAAGAGGACTGTTAAATTGAGATCAGCGCAATATGTACTGTGGGAAAATGCTTTGTTCAAGCGTGGCTTAGATGGGAGATTTCTGAAATGTGTTGATAAGGAACAACAGAGAAAGTTGCTCTCAGCTTTCCATGATCAGGCGTGTGGAGGGCACTATTCGTCAACAGTCACAGCTCACAAGATACTCCGGGGAGGGTATTACTGGCCTTCCTTGTTCAGAGATGCATCCAAGTGGGTGGATAAATGTGAGGCCTGTCAGACTTTTGTGGGAAGACCCAAACCGGCCGCTTTACCTCTCAAGCCGGCTTGTGATCGAGGAACCATTTCAAAAAGTGGGGTCTAGACTTCATTGGTACACTCAACCTCGTTTCTAGTGTCGGGCACACTCATGTGCTAATCGCCATCGACTACTTCACCAAATGGGTGGAAGCTATCCCTACCAAGAGCACTACTTTCAAGTAGTATGCAACTTCATCAAGGAGAACATCTTGGTAAGGAATGGTGTACCTAACAAGATTGTAATGATAATGCTTCAAACTTCTCCTCAACCGAGATCATGGATTTTGCCACGGGTATGGCATCTCTCTCGGCTCATTCTTCGATTATTATCCCTGTGGAAATGGACAAGTAATCCACCAACAAAAATCTGGTGACTATCATAAGGAAGTTGGTCAATGAGTCTCAGCGAAACTGGCATAAGAAGCTTTATGATGCTCTTTGGGCAGACAGGATCACACCTAAAAGAGCCATTGGAATGTCCCCCTTTCAAGTAGTGTATGGAGTAGAGGCCCAATTGCCAGTGACAGTGGAACTGCCAGCCTTGCACCTGATGAAGGCCATTGAAGACACTAGTTTCAGTGATGCTCTGGACAAAAGAATCATGTACCTGCACAAACTGAACGAGGATAGATTGGAGGTTGCTGACAGAATATCTGCTCACCAGCAGAAGGTGAAGGTTCTGTTCGATAAGAAAGCTAGGTCCAGAGAGTTCCAAGTTGGTGATACCGTGCTGTTATGGGACAAAAGACATGAACCTCGTGGCAGCCATGGAAAATTTGATTCTCTGTGGCTTGGACCTTTCAAGATAAGACACTTTGCTGGTAAGGACTCTTTCTATCTTGATTACATGGATGGTTCTCCCCTCCCACTTCCTTATAGTGGGCAGTATTTGAAGTCGTTCAAGTCCTAGGTGACTAGGGAGCCCCTTTGTATATTCTGTACAGTGTTTTTGCTTTTCCTGCTTTTGGTGTGTTTCCCTTCGGTTGTGTGTGTTGCCCTCTGTATTGGTTTGTTTTTGACTCCGTGGCCCAATGGATAAGGCACTGGTCTGCTTCACCGAGTTATCTAAGTTCTTGCCTTGTCTCATTCCATGAATTTATACCAAGTCATCCCCAGAAGGAGCCAGCTGTTGTCCACTCAAAATTCCCCGCTCTGATAAGAGTAAAATTTCAAAATTTTGAGTCTTAAGTGTTTTTCTCTGAGGTGCCTAAGTCGTGAAATCGAAAAAAATCTGTGTTCTGGGTCGTTTTGTGTGATTTTCGGGCCTGTCGGAACTTTTTGTCCCATCTGTCCCAAGTACGAAAGTGTCTTCTGTTCTCCGATCGGCCGAAACCTCCGAATTTGTCCCATTTTCGGGCCTGTCGGAAGTTTTTGTCCCAAGTGCCCCAAAGCCAAAAATGCAAACTGTTCCATTTCGGCCGAATCATCCTTCCCGCGTACTTCGCACTTTCCTGTCCCGAATGTCCCAAGTAAAAAGTGCGAGTCGTTCCATTTTCGCCCGAACCGGCCGAACCGCGTACTCCGGAACTTTTCGTCCCGAATGTCCCAAGTTAGAACGGACCTGTTGTTCCATTTTCGGCCGATTCACCCGATTTTGTCCCAACTGTCCCGAGTTCCAAATTGCTCTCTGTTCCATTTTCGGCCGGTTCGCCCGGACCGCGTCCTTCGCGCAATTTTGTCCCAACTGCCCCATTTAAAAAGTGCGAAGCTTTCCTATTTCGCCGAGCCGATTGAGTCGCAGACTCGGAACTTTTGTCCCGAATGTCCCAAGTCCAAACGGGCCCGCTGTTCCAATTTCGGCCGAAACACCCGAATCGCGTACCTCACACATTTTCGTCCCATTTGTCCCAAATACATTTGTGCGTCTTCTCCCTGTTTCGCCCGAACCGGCCGAGCCGCGTGTTTCACGCATTCGCGTCTCACCTGTCCCAAGCGTACCAAGTGTCATTCACACTTAGTTTTTCCCGCTCGACCCGAATATGTTGTTTTTCAAAAAAATAAATTTAAGTTGCGGCTCTGATGCTATCAATCCGAAGATCAAATTTCAAGAAGCGATGAAGGGACGAAACTTTCAAGACGTTGGTTTACACAGTTTTCAAGGATATCCATTGACATCTTCAAGATGAAACGTCTGGTGTGTCCCTCGTGGCAAAGACGTGGCTGAGACGTGGAAGAAAACTCAAGCGGCAGTTTCTGAAGACAGTGGTTCCTTCTCAGAATTGGACACCTGTCTCCTTCTCCTTTCTTTTCTCTTCTTCCCTTTCTTTTCGTATTCCTTGTAATTAGTTAAGGCATTGCAATTGGCGGTCCTTAACTATTCTTTAGTTAAAAGAAACGGTTACGAGGAGTAACGGATTTGTAATCTATATAATGGCCTTTCCACGCCATTTTACGGAGGAGGAAGAACTTGGATATTTGCTGAAAGTGTAAATAGATCTTAAAGAAATCAATACAAAAGGGCTTTCCATTCTTTGTCTATCTGATTCTCGTTGTCTCTGTGTTTTCCTTTAATATTGTGAAGATCATTTTGTTCCTAACTCGTTTAGTCTCTCTGATTGCATACTGTTCAGTTTTGCAATACAGTGATCTTGTACAACCAAGAAGGAACTTTGTGTCCTTGATTAACAAATCTGAAGAAGGTTATTTACAGAACTTTGTGTCTTTAAATTTAATCCCATTTAGCTAATGCAAATGATCTTGTCTTAAATCCTTGAAGCTTCGCATACACGAAGAATTATTCTGCTATCTATAATTCTGAATGTTGCTATTCTGCTCATCTTCTTATTCCCCTTCCTCGCCTCCCGGCGAATCGATGATACTTGTGGAAAACACTTTCGTAATATCCAATTTTGACCATAAAATAATGTTCTGTGTATTTGTAAATAAGTTCGTTTCAGAATAAGGGAACCTCTCCCATTAAAGAGGAGGGACTTTTTGTCCCCTGACTGTTGCTCTTCTAAAAAGTCCTATTTGACGACCAACAAGTCGCAAGCAATAACTTGAAACCAACTTGATATTTGATCCCAAGCCCGATACCACAACTTCTTCTTCGAGAGCATGCTGAATTGTAGAAATTCAACCGGGAGCAACAAAAATTATGCCAAAGCACTTAGGGAAATTGAAAGATAACTACAACAAGACAATGTGCACCGCACTAGAGGAATTGAAATCTAGGCTAATATTTACAAGGGTAAACCCTTCCTTTTAGTATAAAGCAATGTTTAAGGTAGATTTTGTTAACCTTAATCGGAGTTCTTCTCCTTCCAATGTAGACAATTGGAAGGCATTACTACTTTTACATCCCGTGACCATGTAGGGGCCAATCCAAATGCATCAAACTTGGAATGCCTTCCTAGTTTTCCCGATCTCGCATCCCATTTCGAACTAGGTCCCCTTCTGGAAGGTCCTTGCTCTTACCTTCTTATCAAACCATCTTTTTACTAAGGCCTGTTCCTTTTCAATCATTAGAATTGCATGTTCTCTTATTTATTCCAATTCCATCAACTCTACATACCTGGCCTCCATTGGTTCAAACTCAGACAACTCCAACTGCTTCATGAGCTCCAATGCTGGCAATTCTAATGATATAGGCAATACTGCCTCTTTCCCATAGACCAACTTGTAGGGATAATTACTTGTAGATCTCTTTGGCATTATCCTGTTAGCCCATAATGCTGATTTTAGCTTGGTATGCCATGTCCTTTGGTTTTCATCCAGAGTCCTTCTGATGATCCTTAGAAAATTCTTGTTCGTGGACTCTGCTTGTCCATTACCCTGCGGGTAATAATTTGAAGAGGTGCTCAAATAGATTCCATTCTTGATAGCCCATTCTGTAATCTTGGAACCTGTGAATGCCAATGCATTATCTGATATGATAGTGGCCGGCACACCGAACCTGGTCACTATTCCTTCATAAAAGTCTAGTATGTTAGACTCATTTGCCTCTTTGAGTGCTACCGCTTCGGTCCACTTGGTGAAATAGTCCGTTGCCGTGAGAATCCACTTGTGGCCTTGGCTTGAGTTTGGGTTGATGACCCCGACGAAGTCCAATCCCCATTGCATAAATGGTTGGTCAACCAAAATCGGGTGCAATGGAAGTGCTGCTAGTCTTTCTTTGCCTGTGAAGAGTGCACATTTCTTACACTTTCTTATCCATGTATATGATCCCACCGAACACTGTCGACCAATAATACCCTCGCCTTCATTATCTTGAGAGAGTTGTTACTCGTGGGGTGAAATGTCCTCCAAAATCTCCATCGTGAAAATCTCGTAACACCCTCTCAATTTGACCTATCCCAATGCACCTCAATAGAACTCCATTGATGTCTTTCTTGAACAAAACACCATCAACAAGCACATATGGAATGGCTTGTAATCTAAAGTATCTCCTCTTTTCTTTTCTCATTTCTGGAGGGCATAAGCCTGCTTGTAGGAAGTGTATCATATTCTAAGTCCAACAAGGAGTGGGCACATCATCATTTTCCTGTTCTTGACCATCCTGTAGTACCAAGACAGTCTCTTTTTCATCACCTACTTCAACTTGCCGACTCAAAGCTAGTTGTTCACATAGTCCTTTTCCACATACTAGTTTTGTGACCTTGATCTCGATGTCATATTCCATGACATGAGTGATCCACCCTGCATGCTTCTCATTTAGATCCTTGTTAATAAGGAAGTCCTTGACTCTCACATGAGAGACCAATAATTGGATCTTGTTGTTTGAGACTAGGTGCTTGAATTTCTTTAAGCTCCTGATCACTACAAGGACATGCTTTTCAATGAAAGAGTACCTATTTTTGTATTCCTCCAAGCCTTGACTGAAGAAAGCAATTGGTTGTTCTTATCCCTCTTTGTTTTGTTGTAACAGATTACAAATATCGTGTCCCCACCACCTGAAGGCATATAACATGAAATCCTTGGAGAAGTCTGGATTGATGAGAGTCAGAGCTTGAGATATAGCCTCTTTTATTGCCTCAAAACTTGCCTTGCCTTTAGATGTCCACTTAAATGTCATGCTCTTTTTTAACATTAGTGTTATTGGCTTTATGAGAGCTGCAAAGTTTGGAAAAAACCTACGGACAAAATTGATCCTTCCTAAGAAGCTTTGAAGAGCCTTCTTATGACTTGGTAATGGCAACGCTCGAATTGCTTCAACTCTTTTTGGGTCAATCGTCAATCCCTCCTTTGAAACAATATGGCCTAGAAGTTTTCCTTCGTGAGCATAGAATATGCATTTTTGGGATTCAATGATACCCCAAATCTTCTACACCTTTGAAATACCTGCCTCAGATGAAAGAGGTGATCCACTACATTTTGGAGAATACGGTGATGTCATTAAGATATATCATAACTATTTTATTGATCAATCCCTCTGAATGCCATATCCATTGCCCTTTGGAAAGTGGCTCCAACATTTGATAGCCCAAATGACATCTTCTTATAGGCATAGGTGCCCCATTTGGTGGTGAAATCCATCTTGAACTAGTCATCTTCTTTCACCATTACCCGATTATACCCGAATAGCCATCTAGAGAGAGAATCTCTCCAAACCAGATACCACTTGTAATATTTGTTCCATTAAAGGAAGTGGGTAATGGTCTTTAAGACTCGTTGAGGTCTTAGAAATCCACACACAACCTGATTTCTCCACTCTTCTTCCCGAGCGAACTAAGTTTGCAACCCATCTTGAGTGCTTGATCAGAAATATAATGCTTGCTCTATTAGCTTGTTCAACTCTTTCTTCATTAGAGGCTCAATGTGAGGGTTGACGATCTTTTGCTTCGCCTCGATGGGCTTAGCATCCGGATCCAGATTCTATGGTATGTTGTGCCAACTTCAGATTGAACCCTCTTAATTCTTCATAGCTCCATGCGAAGACATCCGGAAATTCTTGGCAAAGTTTTGTATGAAATCTGATTTCCCTGCTCGGTGGCCACTTTGCCAATTTGAAGTGTTTTGCCTTCCCAACCAGAATTGGCTCTGAATCTTCTCTCTTGACCTGTATGTTAGCCTTTTCCTTACGAAATTGGTCATTAGGGTTGAAGATAGAATCCAATGTTACTAAACCCTTGGGAAGCTTGTTTGTCCACAGCTGCACTACTTGATCACTGTATTGTTGCTCTAGTCTATCCTGATTCCTAGCTGAGAATTCAGCCTCTTCTTATAAGAAATTTACAACTCATTGATCATTCTCAAACACCTGCCAACTTGTGTTATTATCTAGAACTGCTGGCCTCACAATCACATGGATATGTGGTTGTGTTTTTTCCTTCGATGTTGTCAACCACATCAAACGTTGCTCCAACTGCTGCGAGCCTATCCGCAACTTCATTTTTCTTCCTAGGTATGGACACGATGTTGAAAGCTTCAAAATCCTCAACGAGGTCCCACACCCTATTCTTGTAGTTCTTCAGCAGGTCATTCTTTGTAGCATGTTGTCCCTTGACTTGATTAACAATTAGCTCGCTATCCCTGCAGACACCTGCAAGTTCTTTATGCCCTTTTTCTGGCCCAATGAAGTCCATGAATCAAGGCCTCATATTCAACTTTTTTGTTTGAACAGGAAAACTAGAAATGGAAAGCTGAATAATATTTGATGCCTTGAGGTGAAACAAGCATAGCTCCTCCTCCTACACCTTGCCTACTCCTTGATCCATCGAAAAATAACTGCCATGCCTCGTTGTCATCCTTATGGTCTGATTTGGTGATGCTAGGAATAGGATGGTTTTCTTCATGTATGCAATAGAATCCTAGCTCAGATTCTTCTACTTCTTGGTAGGGATCAAAAGCATGTACCTTGCTTGCCCATTCATCAAGAGTCAAATCTAGGATGCTTCCAACTTTGGTGTTAGCTTCATCTGTGCTTGGATAATCTTCTTGATCAAATGTTGAACAGTTGGCATTGATTTGGCTTGGAGTATGAGGCTCAATATGAAATTTTGCAATTGGTTCGGATCTGATTGTGATCTTAGTACCATATCTTGTTCTGAACAACATGTGTGACCAGTCAGTAGATAAGTAGCCTCCAATTCTAGCTGTGAAATCCCTTAATAAGCATAGGGAAAAGAGTGGTGGCAAATCTATCACTGACACATCTTGCAAAATGGTAACATTGGGGCATGCATGCAAGGTAAGATTCAAACCTTTAATCACTCCCACCATTGCTACTACTGTCCCATCCAATTGCACTACCCCCTTTGATATGAATTCATATTGGAGACCTAGTTGATCAGCTATTTTCTTGGGCATGACAAAACTACTTGCCCCAGAATCAATCATGCAATTGTGTGCTAGTTTATCCCCAATGATTAATGAAACATAGAATGGGGGGCTTAAAACTTTACCTTGTTGTCCTCCATGATTCCCTTCAGTTGAGCAAGCATTTGTGAGGACATTCTCTCGCATATGGACTCGCTGGTTCGAAGTTGACCAATTCTTCATGGCAGCTTGTAGAAGATCTCTTTGGCCTGGGATGGATAAAGATTCCCACATTGATATATTCACATTTGTGTTCTTCATTTGATCAATGATGCTAAATGAGGATGAAAGATCTCTTTGCTTTGTCCTTTAGGCTGCACATTCCTTTCTTGTGCATGGGCAGCAAATTTGACATTTGAGTTGGTTTAGAAGGTGGTTTGGGTTGTCGTTACGTGTTTGGAACTATATTTTTCTTACCAACACCTTGTGGAGTGATGGAAGGTTGTAGATCACTTGGAGCCAATGACTTCCCTTCACCAATATTCCTCTTCTTTGATCTTGTGTTAGCTGCTTTACACTCGAAAAATTGTTTGATTCATGCCACAAAAATACTCACTTGCCAATTCACAAGTGCGGTATCATTTTGAGTGTGTTTTACTAAGATGTCCCTTGATGCTGATTTGTTTCTTGACTCACTTCACCCTCTACACCAGTAGTTTTCACCATCAAGGCTTGGTCCAAAGCACTATTAAAGCACATAGATTGGTTGTGAGGTTCATTGCATGGGAAACACCAATCATACTCTTGAGCCATGTTGTTTTACACTGGAACTAATGCTTTAGAAGTAGATGCAACATTGGGGTTATAGGGCTGAAATGGTCTATTGGTGGGAGGCCTTACTTGGCTTTGATTTGCAGCTGGATTGGGTGACCTATTGGGCTAGTATGGTGGCCTATTAGGTTGAGCTTGAGGCTGATAAGAAGGTCTAAAGTTTGGGCCTACTGCCTCTTGAGTGTAAACAACTCATTTCCAAAATTTGCAATTGTTTCATGACCTCTCTTAGAGTTCATTTGAAGCACTAGAGGATGAACTAGAACTTTCATTTGAACTTTGATTTCTAGGAGTGGGCATAGGAGACAAAGTGGGTGCTTGATAGTACTTGGATTTTCTAAGTTTGAATACAAGGGCATGAGAGGCCTAGGAGCCACTTACCAGCTTGAATAAGATAGTTTTCAGCCCTAATGGAAATGCTATAAGCAGCAGGTAAGGTTGTGCCTCCCATAGATTGAATTAACATAGAAATATCAGAATTCAAAGCCTTAAGATAATATAGAAAAGAACCTTCAGTTGTTGGCCTAATGGCCACTGGAATCCTATCCCAAGACCTTTGAAATCTGAAGTTGAAGTCAGTCAGTTGTTCATTGGGAGCTCTCTTGATAGTTGTCAATTGTTCTAGTAGAGAACAAATTGTCTCCCTTTTCCCCAAACTGCTCATGGAGAACTATGCATAACTGATTCCAATTTTGGATAGAACCAGATCCAAGGCTCCTAAACCATTGCAATGCCTTCCCTTTGAACGAAGATGCCAACAATTTGACAGCAACATCCATTTCATTTATCTCATGGATTGCACAAACGTTAGTAATGTCTTTGACATGATCACCGGAGTGGTATGATTTTCTCCATTGAAAATGGAATGTTCTTCAATGCTGAAATTGAACTGGATTCGTGGTTGAGGGCAAGTGGGTTCTTTGCCAGTGAAGTTGATAAAAGGGTTTTGTTGTGCCATTCTCGATTGGCCCGAGAACCCTTGTTGACCTGGATGAAAGGTCTACTAGGTGGAGGGGTTAATAAAGTCTTGTTAGGTGGAGATGGTGATCTTTGTGGTCTTCTTCCTCTCCTTCCTCTGCCTGGTGATAGTTGCAAGTGGACAAATAGCCCCTCTTCTCGAGTATCAGACCTGGTTCAAACTCTTCTCATGTACATGAGAAAATCATGTTTCTATATCACCAAATTCTATCCTTGAGTCGCTTTAGATGTGTTAGATAATGAGCCTCAAAAGGCTAGATTCTGCCAAGTTACACACCAAACTCTGACAATATTAAAAATAGAATTTAAAACTTTGAAGGACCCAAAAGATACAATTCTTCAATTCGGTTATCAGGTCTTGTTGTGTAGCTACTAATCCCCAAAAGGTATAGGTGAAACTTAGGTCATCCAAGGATACTTACAAAACCTGAAATGCACTGTGTCGGAACTTGGGACATGCTCAACACCTGGGAAAACCTAAAATACTAAAACCATGAAATTTTGAAAGTCAAAATCTAAAAAATCTAAGAATACCCTTTTGAAGATTATCCCGATCTATCAACTGCTGAAATTTTGACTTGTTTTGAGAGCAGTTAAGCCCTTGAAAATTGATTTCAAAGTTTAGCCTGGAAGGTGAAAAATTTAAAATTATAAAACCTGTAATTTTTAAGTCCAAATTTCTTGAAAATTCCTTCAAATCTTATGGAATGACCTCTTGCTCCCACCGGGCATGCCAAAACTATTGATGGTGAATCACAACACCCCTGAGTGTCTACAACTCGATGGGTTGAGACTCTTAGTGTGATTGCATAACATGGAGCTTTTCCCAAGTGTGGAACCTTGTGAATCAAGAAAGCTCTCTGGATGAAGGCCGGTTCCTATTCCTCTGTTTAGATGCACACATAAAAATGTAGAGGGTTTACTCAAAAACCTAATCTAACTTGCCAAGGAGATAGGGTAAGAAGATGCATGAAAAATAAACCTAAACTAACAAACGTGATGCACCGAGGAATGAAGAACACCTGTCTTGCCAATAAACACAAACCAATAAAATGTAATGCAAGATCATGCAAAGATAACCAAATTGTAGTGAAAGATCAGAAGGATGCAAAATGAACATAGAGAGGGTTGAGAATCATCCACAGACATGCATTATTTGCTCCAAAGATTGATACAATACACTACAAAATGCCAAGAGGCAAAGTTGCATTGCAGTTTTAGATGGGAGGTTTGAACTCCACAAAATCCACCTACAGAAAAGAGGAGAAGGGAGGGGCAAAACAAGAATGTCCAACCTTTAGAAAGAATCCCTCCTTACAATTTATAGGAAGAATGAGAGAGAAAAGAGAGAGGAATTCCAAATCTACCCCAACCACCTCCAAATTATATTTAATTCATTTCTCGTTATGGCGGTAGGTGAGAACCCTAGCAAACCCAAAAATGGAAAACTATATTTTGCATTTTTGAAGAACTTTTTCTCACACAATTAAAGATATCTAGTCAGAGTTGGGAAGAGGACCTTGTAGCTTTCTGAAAAGTCCAACCTTGCATTAATCTGAGCTCCCTGTGAAAAGTTATGGCCATTTGAATATCTGCGTCAGGGTTTGCTTTCTGTCAGCGCTCAGAATGTTGCGCCTCCTGAAGGTGCACCATAGGCACATCCATATTTGTGTCGACATCCTCTTACCTGCACCATAGCACATCCATATTTGTGTCGACATCCTCTTACCTACGCCATATGCACATCCATATTTGTGTCGACATCCTCTTACCTGCGCCATAGGTGCATCCATATTTGTGTCGACATCCTCTTACCCGCGTGCCATAGGTACATCCATATTTTTGTCGAAATCCTCTTACCTATGCGCCATAGGTCCATCCATATTTGTGTTGACATCCTCTTACCGCACCATAGGCACATCCATATTTGTGTCGACATCCTCTTACTGCGCCATAGTAGCGCATCCATATTTGTGTCGATATCCTCTTACCCCGCGCCATAGGCGAATCCATATTTGTGTCAACATCCTCTTACCTGTGCCATAGGTGCATCCATATTTGTGTCGAAATCCTCTTACCTGTGCCATAGGTGCATCCATATTTGTGTCGACATCCTCTTACTCGCACCAGGCGCATCCATATTTGTGTCGACATCTTATTACCATGCGCCCTTTACCTATGCCAAGGTGTGAATTTCTTCATGTCGACACCTTATGTCATGCACCCTTTACCTTCTGTTATTCCCATATCTACCCGAGGGGGAAGATATATACAACAACTTTATTAGATAAAATATTACACATTGATTCTTTGAGATCTGTTTCAAGTTAACGATGTTTTGAAATGTGTTTTTAGGAAGGGTATGTCATTCAAATTATTCATTACAACCTTGAAATAAAGTCTCTAGATGTAAAATAAAGTGTGAAGGGAGTTGATTATACCATTCTAAAGCATCTCCTACAAAGGTTTTTACAAGGAGCTTGGTTGTAGCATAGGTATTGGTTTGAATCCATTCCTTATAGATATTTCCAAATTTTTAAGATAGATGGTTGGATCTATTGACCCATCATAAGAAATGGTAGGAGATATTCCCTATATCCATAGAATCTATGTAAGGAGCTAGGGGTTAATTTTGTAATGTTTGAATAAATTTACTTTTTATTGGATGAGGAAGATATGATTCCCATTAGCATCCAAAGGAAAAGGAGGTATTGAAGGTTGATTATGACATGTGAGGAATTTTTTTAGCTAAGAAGCCATTTGTAAAAGATGATTTTACATTTGAAGCATGCTAGAAGTGGTAGAAGATTGCATAGTGGCCATTTGATCCAACAACTTGATAATCATGAGATTAGGATCAAGTGGTGGATTAGGGACACTAGAGGGAAAAGAATCAATATTAATAGTTTGTAAAGATTTTTTTGGGGCTTGGTTGGGGATAATTCATTTGTAGGAGGCTTGTCATGACTAATATGTTTTGAGTGAGATTTTAGGATTGTATCTTCCATGAGATCTATGCCTTGAAACACTTTGATTAATTCTTCTTCTTTTCTGGTGTGTATCATTCATTATTGTTCATATTTTTGATGGTTTGTCTAGGATCAATTTTTAAATTTATATCACATTAAATTAAACATTGATATTAGGCTTTAATGGGATCAAATGTGTTGGAGCATAGGGAATGATGACGTCGAGAAAGGGAAGGATATGTTTTAGACATGATCATCCTTATTGGCACATGGTGGTCAATTATGTAGATATGGATAAATGAGAGGATGGTCTCAGATATCATCATTCATTCTCTATTACATAATTTAATGGTGTCGGGAGGAGAAGAAGATGTCTCTGGTCATAGTGATTAATGGGGTCAATCTTGATGGAAGTAAGAATGGGTTTAGGAAGTCTTGAATATATAGTGACATTGCATTATATAAAAGAAAGAGTGAAATAAAAACCCATAGGAAACTTGAGTGGATTGAGAGTAGACTGTAAAATCCTAAGAGACATGATGAGCATATGGATATCACTATAAAGATATATTTCACCATGAAATTTAATAAGATCAGCCATGTAGAGATATACAAGGGCTGATGGTGTTAAAGATATGGGAAAGTGAGTGAGGAGAAATCAATTGATGTGATTGGCCACATGCGAGTGTTCATAGGGGTCAATGGCATAATGGTTGATACAAGCAGCATCTAATTATATCAACCGTGTAGTAAGGTATGTAAGGGGTTGAAGGCATAGAGATAGACATGTTATATTTCAGAGAAGCTCTTATGTGTAGTAGAGTTTTACATAGGGGATAAAGGAATAAAAATATTAGGAAATATATAAAGGATTAAATATGACCAAATTTTGAAGTAGAGTAAGATTCATATCATGTTCACTAGAGTGTAGTGAACCTAATATGAATATTGATGAGAAAGAAGAGGTGAATGTAATGCAAAGATTAGTTGTGAAAATAATAGATTTTAAACGGGATCGTTGTGTAGAAAACACACACATGCTATGATGGCATCTCGAAAGGATTATCCTAGTAATAATAGGATCAAAACATAGTATAGTTCTACACATGGGATGATGATTTATAAAAAATAAAGAAAATTTGGAGAGTGGAGTGAATATTACCTAATTTAGTGCATATTAAGCTTCACATTGTGTTCAATAGAGTGTATACATGGTTAAAATAGGGGTTCTAGGTGGTTCTCAAATATATGGATCCAATCTAAGATCCACCAAACCATGTAGATGTAAAGGTGCTCAAGGAGTACTAATGTTTTAAATTTAGAGGATAGTAGCCTTTACCCTAGTATATCTATTAGTTTATAAGGGATACCACCAAGATAAACATAGGTATCCTACTATGATTCTAAAATATAAGGGAGAAATAACCTAGAGGTGGATAAAATGAAGGGCATAAGAGTAATAAGACAAATAAATAGATCAAATAAAACCTACATATAATCTAATCTATATCAATGAATCATAAATTATCCACACATTAATAAACATAAGATTTAGGAAAAGAGGGTTGGAAAGACTTACCCGTAATGTGAATGATAATGTTAATCCATCCCATAGACAATGGCATCAAGAGATAATCATTATGGTTAGAGAAGGGGAAAGCTCAAAAGAATACCTTCAGTCCTAACTCACTAAGGTGACCCTAATGCTAGAGAGTAAGACCCAAAACCAAAATTCTCACAAATAAGTGTGATCTTATGCAAATATGCATAGTTTGTAAGTGATAACGAATGACGATGATAATAAAATTACACTATGGAAAATGATGAATACCCAAAAAAATCGATCATGGTTGATGTTATTGGCCCTAAAAATTTAAATGCCATATATCATGTCCAATGGTTTTCATAATGGAAAATAAATAACAAACACCATCTACGATGGTTGATGGAATTTTATTTTATGGGAATCTCATCGTCGAAGGTGTAAAAATGGGGATTGGAATCCAAAGATGTAATATAGTAATCACAAAGGTACAAGATGACCAAAATTAGTGGAAATACCATGAATGATGAGAGAAAGTGAGATAATGGTGGTAACTGTGCATAATGAGTGAAATGTGTGAACAAAGGGAAGAAAAAAGGCAAGCATAAGGTGAATAATAATAATAATAATAGTGAATTCTTTCAAATAATTTGTGGTCGAGCTCACATGACTAATCCCGATCACACCCCAATCCTAACAAGCCCCTTAAAGAACCCACTGGGGAGGAGATTGCATGAAAAATCCTACACAAATGCAATGGTTAGCAAGTGTACAAATATGGTGTATACACATATAACATAAATGTGAAAGATAAATACTAAGAAGGATTTTAAATACTTACTTATAATGTGTATGTGAATGTTGATGGATAATCTTCCCCAAAGACAACACCAGAGAAAGTCACTATGGGTGGAGAAAGGTAAAACTAAACAAGATGACCCAAAAATACACAATAGGTAAGATCTAAAACTCCAAATATTTCAAGTATGTGTGAAATATTTGAGTTAAAAGTTCCTCATGTATGGAAAAAGATATATTGGTGGTTCTAATTGGTAAAAATGTTAAGATGTTAGTGGGGTATATATACCCAATTCCATCACATAAGGAAATGGTGTTGACCATAGAAAAACCAAAACTAACAACATCACTCATGGCTGATGGCATAAAACTTGGGGGTAACCCTTAGGAAAAAGGGTGAAAACATGGAATATGGAAGTTAGAAGGTAAATGGAGGTAAATGAAGAAGGTATGGGGTGAGGGAAAGTAGGGATAATAACAATAGATAAGTAGAAACAAGTAGACATAATGAGGTAAGTGGACATGATAGGTGTAATGTGTGAACAAAGGGAAGAAACATGGAAATGATAGGGTAACTATGTAATAGTAGTGGCATCTCTCAAATGTTGTGGTCTAGCCCATGTGATCATATCTGATCACACCCCTATCCTGACATGTCCCTTAACACACCCACTCGGGAAGAGAATGCATATGTATCCCCGAATAAAATAAATGATTAGCAATCATAATAAATGCAACATATACAAAATAAAACATCATAAGTACCAACATATTCATTTATAAGGGCTTTATTAACCATAGTGCATCCAATTTGAATGGAAATAAAGGAGAGGATTATCATCATGAAAGAGACACTCAACATGATTATGGAATCAAGAGGGAAGTCAATGCGCAGAGAATTATTGGGAGAAAATTTGGTGTCAATGGATAAAAACTTCACATTGACATATGATACTCTCTTTAGAACTATGCAAGGTAGGCTTATGCCCCAAAGTGGGTGGAAGAGGAATATTTATAACAAATAGGCAAAACAAGAGGCACTCATAATTCCTAGGTGTGGTATGAATAAGGTGATGAAAAGAAATTTTTCTTGGGAGGTTAGAGAGTTTAGAAAGTGGGATCCAATATACAATGTTGGATCGTGTATAACTTTGAACACATTATATATTAGTATAAATAGGTTTTAAAGGTATGGGGCTTATAGATTGTTTAGGATTGTTAACGATTTGACATTTCTCTGGGATTGGCCATGGTAGAATAATTTTCATAGGGGCATGTGTAGCATAGGGAACAAAAGCAATAGGATCAAAATTGATTGACCATGTAGTTTGTTGGGTTTTAAAATTGTACTTTAACAACCACCTTAGGGGACAGTAAGTCCCTCCTCTTTATGGGAGAGATTCCCTTATTTAAAGCAAGCAACAAAACTTATATACAAATGTAAAACTTTCAAAGTGTGGATTCCTGATACTTTGAAACATTTCATGCCCGAAAGATCATCAATATGAAAGAATAGAAAAACTAAGGAGATGAGAGAGGAAGAACATAATAATACTTTCAAGAAATATAGATAGCAGAGTATAACCTTATACATATTGAGCTAGGGAGATGCATAATAGAATCATTCACTTTCATAACAAATATAATTTCACAGACACAAAGTTCCTGAAATCATATTAACAAGAACACAAAGTTTCTTAGCATGCAAAGATGGATGATTTAAAAATTCGAACAAGAAAAGAAGGAATTGTAGAGGAAGAAAGGGAAAAACTTCTATATTGATTAATTTCGAATCTATAACATTTCAAGAATGCTAGGATCCAACCATCAACAATGACATGGAGAAGCCATTAAATAATCCTCAAAAATGGTTACATTCGGTTTCAAAAAATGATGAAACGATTCAAGAAACCAACTTTGAACTTCTCTAACACCTGGCCATTTCCATGCTTGGTGGTAAACGCAGATGCATCATATCACAGCCATTCATCTTTCTTTGCAACTTCAAATATGAGTCATCCACATGGAAGAGATTTTCTGAAGCGGGCCTAGGGGTACATTTTGCATTTTATAATTTTTATAGAGATTGTAGACATTTTGGTCCACCCATCCACTTCTGATATAGGCCTGACACGTGGCTTTACTTGAGTGGTGATGGAGTCATGGCTCACTTTCATAATTTTAACTCTTTTTAACAAAAAGCTCAGAAACTCAAAGTTCTCCACCGACCTGCCCCCCTGCTTTGACTTTTCAACGTGGGCTCAAGACCCCAACGGAGTCGTGGATCATATTATAACTTTTAACTATATTTTTGGAAAAAAACTGAAATTCCCAAATTCTCCAACGTCCCACCTTCCGCTTTGACTTTCGATGTGGGATCAACATTTCACTTTATCCCTTTTGGAAATAAAACAAAATTTCCAAAAGTGTTTCAACAACCCGCCTGTCTGTTTTTGACTTAAAAGTGTCCACGTGTCCCTTTATGCGGCCAAAGTAAGAATTTTCTCCACCACTTCATAATTTTGAAAATCCAATTAGGATCTAACGGAGACACATGGGGGTAATTCAACATTTTTGCAAAAAATAACAAAAGTGACAAGTTTAAAAGATAAACCCACCATGCTGCATCCAATTAGAGGTGACCACGTACTCATGGATGTTGGGGAAAAAATTGACAGGGAAGATACACCCATCATTCATGACTATGGAAAAATAAAAATGAAAGGGAAAACCCCACCGTTTATGCTCGAATTTCAAATTGTTCTCCATGGAATGAAAAACTACAAACAATACCAGGCTTGATGCGATCCATAGCCAAAGAGAAGGATTGAAAATGACATTCGAATGAAGGAAAATATTTTCAAGCATCTAGATGGGGAAATAGAAAATACTTCAAACTGTGAAGATTGAAGAATTTTCAAGTGAAAGGGTGAGATTAAAACCGAGCACCCATGACTTCAAAGCATGAATTTCTCTAAGGCACCAACTCAAAATTCACAAAACTTGACTTCAAAAAGAGGGGGATTTTGAGGGCGACAACAACTAGCTCTTTCTAGGGATGAATTGACAGAGGAATGAGGCAAGATCAAGAACCATAGAAAAACTCTGGGAAATTAGACCAATGCCTTATCCATTGGGAAAATATATTCAAAGGAAAAACCAATACGAGAAAACAAACACATGGAATGGGAAAAGGAAACAAACCAAAAAGGAAAGACCAAAAACAAAATACAAAGGAACGGCCAGAAACCAAAAAAACTATATACAATATAAAGAAGGATTGCCTAATCACCTAGGACTTGAAAAATTCAAAAGCTACCCAAGATAAGGAAGTGGGAAAGAAAATCCATCCATATAATCCAAATAGAAATAGTTTTCTCCAGCAAAGTGCGTGATTTTAAAAGGCCCAAGCCCAAAAGAATCAAACTTACCATGGATTCCTCGAGGTTCATGTCTCCCACTTGAAAATCTCTCGTGTCTATCCTTCTTGTCAAACAAATCCTTCACCTTGAGTTGATGCACCGAGATTCCATCAAAACTTGCATCATGTCTTTATCCAACTTCTAGAGAGACATGATCCTCTTGTCCAAGGAGCTGATAAAGATTGAATCTTCAATATCCTTCATTAATTGCAAGGCTAGTAATTCCACTGTTATTGGTAGCTGAGCTTCAACACCATACACCACTTGAAATGGAGACATCCCAATTGATCTTTTGGGTGTAATCCTATCTTCCCAAAGAGCATCATAAAGTTTCTTGTGCCAATTCCTTTGAGATTCATTGACAAGCTTCCGAACGATGGTTACTAGATTCTTATTTGTTGATTCTTCTTGTCCATTCCCTTGAGGATAATAATATGAAGAATGAGTAAGGGAAATTCCATAGCCATAACAGAAATCCATCATCTCAAAAGAAGAAAAATTTGAAGCATTATCAGTTATAATATTGTTTGGTAACCCAAACCTTATCAAGATGTTCTCTTTGATGAAATTACACACCACCTCAGAAGTAGTGCTTTTGTCTGGAATAGGCTTTACCCACTTTGTGAAGTAATCTATAGCAGTTAGCATGTGAGTATGCCCAGCACTAGAAGGTGGATTAAGATTTCCAATGAAATCCAATCCCCACTATTGAAAAGGCTCATCAATCACTACTGGTTTTAGTGGTAAAGCAGCCAACTTAGGTCTCCCAACAAAATTCTAATAGGATTAAAACTTACCTACCCATTTTGATGCATCTCTGAACAATGTAGGCCAATAGTACCCAACATGAAGGATTTTATGGGTAGTGATAGCAAAAGAGAAATGCCCTCCACAAGCCTGATCATGAAAAGTTGAGAACAAATTATTCTGTTGCTCTTTGTCCACACACTTCAAGAATCTTCCATCTATGTCTCACTTGAACAAAGCATTATCCCATAATACATACTATGTAGACCTTAACTTAATATATCTCTTTTCCTTGGCACTCAAGTGGTATGGAAACTCTCCATAAGTAAGAAAATGTGCAATATCAACATACCATTCATTTGTTGAATTGAGGAAGAGGACAACAAGAACATCAACTACTTCTTTAGACAATTCTGCATCAGATCCTTTAGAAATAATCTCACATAAGCCTTTACCATGGAATAGATTAGTTGGATTAATATCAAGGTCATATTCTTGTAATTTTTCTACCCAATTTCCTCTATTAGATCTAAGCTCCTATTGTGTAAGAATAGACTGATGGTTGTATCAGGTACAAGCACAATAGAGTGAGAATTAAGAATATAAAAATGAAACTACTTGAAAGCTTTGACCACTATAAAATCTTGTTTCTCCATCATAGTATATTTCAATTCATGAGCTTTCAAAAATAGCTCATGAATGCAATTGGAAGTTCATGATCCTCGAATTTTTCGAAGTTAGCACGAGAGCCAAGGTACTCTCTGTAGCATAGAAATAGATGATAAAATCCTTGCTAAAATCAGGACATGCTAAGATGGGAGTCTTAGTAATGGATTTCTTGATACCTTCAAATGATTCTTTACCTTTGGAATTCCAACCAAAGTTTTCTTTCCTTTCATCATGTGAGCAATGCTCATAGTCAGTTATGTAAAATCAGGAATGAATCTCCTCAGGAAGTTTATCTTACCAAAGAAAGAGTGAACACCCTTTTTTCTTGTGGGAAGAGGAATCTGCTAGATTTCTTGAACTCTTTTTGGATCTATCTTGATTCCTTCTTTGGAGACAATATGCCCCAGAAACTTGCCTTCAGTAACACAAAAGACAAACTTCTTAGGATTGAGAGAAACTCCATGTTCTCTGCATTTCTGGAGGACTGCTTCAAGATGTTGAAAGTGATCTTCCCTTGTTTTGGAGAAAATAGTCAAATCATCAAGGTACACAACAATACACTTTCCCTTTAGACTTCAAAAGCCAAGTCCATTGCCCTCTGAAAGGTGGCACCAGCATTGATAAGACCAAAAGGCATTCTCTTGTAGGCAAAGGTGCCCCAAGGAGTAGTAAAAGTAGTTTTGTGTTGATCTGGGGTACTGAATTCCACTTGATTGTATCTAGAGAATCCATCAAGCATAGAAAACATCTCAGAGCCTATGACAACTTGCAAAACTTGATCCATCATGGGGAGAGGATAGTTGTCTTTCAGAGAGGCCTGATTCAAATTCCTGAAATCCACACAGATGCAAATCTCACCATTCTTCTTCCTGACATGCACAATGTTGGCAATCCATGTTGAATGATGTATAGGGAAAATAATATTTTCCTTTAGTAACTTCTGGATCTCTTGAAAAATAGTGCCAGTAATCTTAGGATTGTACTGCCTTTGTTTCTACTTGAAATTTTTATTCCTAGGCCGCAGAGGGATAAAGTGTTACATTTCCTTTGGCTTGACAACCTTGAGATCATCATATGAATAGGCAAGAACATCAACATACATTTTTAGTAGATTTATTTCATTCTTCTTCTCTTCTTGAGTTCAAAATTTTATAATATTCATCATCTTAGGTTCATCAATACTCCCAATATTAACCTTTTCACATTCAAAAGACTCTCGAGCTCCTTAAGAAGCTTTAGAATTAATGAATGTATCATGCTTATCAAAAAGATCTTCAAAACTCACCACCCTTTAGTGATCTTCTTATCATTCAATTTGATGTAGCCATCTTGATCCATCTCTTCCTTGATATCTCCTTCATTAGAGGAAACACACTCTCTAGGAAAAGTCTCACTTTCTTCAAAATATAATTTATTGAAGTTGTCCTTAAGCTCCAAGAATGAGAGAAAGTGTTGATCATCATTGAAAATATTCCAGTTGCTTGCATTATCTAGTACACTCTGGGCTCGTGAATCATTTAATGGTAAATTTCTCCGAGAGAGATCTAGGTGAGGAATCAGCAAATATCCACGAGGTAGCTAGAGAATCGGCTCTAGTGTTTCTTTCTCTTGGAAAAAATTTAATGGAAAAAGCATCAATAAACTCAATGGAATCCCAAAAATGATTTCTATAATGCTTCAATATCCTATTCTTGACTTGGTAAAGATCCCTGACTTGTTTCACAATCAGCTTTGCATCTTCATGAGCACAAAGATTCTTCACTCCCATTTATTTTTCCATGTTCAACCCAAGGATGAGAGCCTCATATTCAGTTGTATTTTTTTATTTTCAAAACAAATCTTGAATGAAAAAGGATGAATCTTCCCTTCTGGAGAGGTTAGCACCACACCATCCCCAAGAACTAGTTGAAGAATAGCTTCCATCAAATTCCAAATCCCAAATGCCATTAGGATCATGAATCACTCCCTTAGGAGGTTTTGCCTCATCTTGTGACATGATCATATAGTTATGATGCACTACATCTTCATAGAGTATCTGTGCTTTTGGATCATTAGTCTTTTACACAATGTATTTAGTTTGTTTCTCAGGTAGCAGCTTCTTCATTTTTCCATTGACTGGGATCAAAGCATGTGACCAATCCATCTGAATTTCACCTCCTACCTCCTTACAGAAATTTATACTCAGCAACATCCCATATGAGGGAGGAATATCAACTACCAAAATAGTGGCTAAGACCCTTTTCTCTGGAAAAGAAGCAAAGCTACTTGTGCATATTTAATCCTCCCAACCAAATGCACTTTTCTACTCTCCATGGAATAAGAGAACCAAAGGCACATTTAGAGTTAGGCGCAAAGCATAAGATAATTTTTCAGGCATTAAATTGTCTGATGCTCCTGAGTCTATGACACATTTACTGATTTTATGGCTAGCTATGAGAAGAGTCACATAGAATGGTTCAATTTTCTCATTAGGGAAGTGACCATGAGACACAAGGCTTGGTTGAGGTGAGGAGGAGGAGTGGGAAAAATAACTTTAGAAGTATTGGATGAATCTTTGGATTCGGAATTCACAAAGTTTACCATTTTAGCAAAGGATTTTGGATGGGTTTGGTAAAACTCTGCCTCTGAAATTTGGATTTTGGTATTTTGAGGTGATCAATGATATCAAAAGATCTAGAGGTGGATGGGGAATCATTATTAGGAAATTGAGAGACTTTTGATTTATCAACTTTAGGAACGAAGAACAAGATTTTTGAAACAAAAGTAGAAGAAAGAGGATTAGCATTACTCACCTTTTGTGTGGAGGAAGTGGGAATAGGAGCTCCTCTTCTTGCAACCAATGGAATAGTTATAGGAAACTCCTTGGATTTCTTAGCAAGCTGCACCACTTTTTCTTTTCTGTTCATTTTCTCTCGAGTCATAACAACATATGACTCACTATTCATATTTGTCACTTTTTCATCATATTCATCTTCATCATCCATACCTTTATTAGTAAGGAAATGAACTTGAGATACACCAAGCTCCTCCAGTTCTTCATCAACCTCTTCTTCTAGTTCTTCAAAGAGTTTATTAAACTCCTCATCATCCGGTTCTTGAACTTCACAAGTTACATTGACCAAAACCTTGATGGGCGGGCCTTCAATATCCAATCTATTATGAGAAGGAGATAACGGTTCCTAGGCTGAAAATTCTTCTTTGGAATATCTTGGTAAGGATTATGCTAAGACAATTGTTTCTTAATGGCAATGAGATCATTTGCCAACTTCTCGCACTAACTGATTAGGATTGGCTCCGGGGGAAGAGGAAGAAGAAGATGCTTTAGACTTGGAAGGTTCTCTTTTCAGTTTACCGAAATGATTAAATCATCCTCACAACCGATAGCCAAATGTCGATCAAAGATCTAGAGTTACAAGGTTATCTCTCCTTAGTGCATATATTAACTGGAGTAAATGAGCATTGAGGAAGAAGCACTTTTGGATTTGATCCACTAGACGAGTGTTCTATGGAATTTTATGAATGAGCTTGTTGAATTTGGCCACAAATTCTCTCATGGGCTCGAATGGTTCCTTCTTGATATGAGATATTTGAGATAACAGAGCATGCACATCTTCAGCAGGTTTGAAACATTTCTCAAACTGAGTTGTCATGGTATCCCAATCAGTGATTGACCCAACAGGAAGATGATAGAACCAATCAGCAACATTGTCCTGCAATGTCTCCACAAAAATCTGACAGAGACATCTTCATGTTTAACCCCAAGAATCCCACATGCAACAATGAAGGCTATAATGTGTTCATTTGGATGAACCTTCCCATCACCCTAGAATTTGGGAAAAAATTTCCTGATACCCCTAGGTAACTCATGCAATGGATGAGGAAGAGTAAGAGCCCCAACCCATTTTCCCCAAGGAAAAGTTGCTGCCATCTTTGGAAAAATTGACAAAAGGGGAACTGAAACACCATCAAGTATCAAAGAATGAAGATTGGGACTGAGTTTTTCTCAAGGAATGCTATTCTTGTAATTTTTGTCTTTAACAGGAGGTGTGCTTATAGAACAAGTTCTTGTGTTCCTTCTTACTGGAAGAAGAGAGAATTTTTTTTGCTCCAGAACTTGAAAATGGGAATCTTACGCCCCCAAGAGATTTCTTCCATGTGTATACCATAGAGTTACCAGACCAAAAATGATCTTGAAGTTGTTATTTTGAAAAGGAATACGTTTGAAATAAAATCCCAGTAGAGTCGTCAAAAACTATTGGGTTTTAAAATTGTACTTTAACAACCACAGTCAAGGGACATCAAGTCCCTCCTCTTTATGGGAGAGGGTCCCTTATTGAAAGCAGGAAGACAAAACTTATATACAATTGTACAACTTTCAAAGTGTGGATTCGATACTTTGAAACATTTCATTCCTAAAAGATCATCAATACGAAAGAATAAAAGAACTAAGGAGATGAGAGAGGAAGAACATAGCAATAATTTAAGGAAATATAAATAGCAGAGTATAACCTTATACATATTGAGCAGGGAGATTTTGAATAGAATCATTCACTTTCATAATAGATATAATTTTGCAAACACAAAGTTCCTGAAATCATATTA
This sequence comes from Taxus wallichiana var. yunnanensis, assembly GCA_018340775.1. Classification (NCBI taxonomy): domain Eukaryota; kingdom Viridiplantae; phylum Streptophyta; class Pinopsida; order Cupressales; family Taxaceae; genus Taxus; species Taxus wallichiana. The sequence continues at coordinate 639,412,460 of CM031244.1, forward strand.
ACAAGAACACAAAGTTTCTTAACATGCAAAGATGGATGATTCACAAATTCGAACAAGGAAAGAAGGAATTATAAAGAAATAAAGGAAAAAACTTACGTATTGATTAATTTGAATCTATAACATTTCAAGAATGTTAGGATCCAACCCTAAATAATGACATGGAAAATTCATTAAATAATCCTTAAAAATGGTTACATTCGGTTTCAACAAATGATGAAATTGAATCAAGAAACCGACATTTAAACTTCTCTAATGGCTTGGCCATTTCCATGCCTGGTAGAAAAACCATATGCATCATATCACATCCATTCATCTTGCTTTGACTTAATATGAGTCAAATATGAGTCGTCCATATGGAAGAGATTTTTTGCAAGTAGATTTTTAAGAGCATTTTGCATTTTAGACATTTTGGTCCACCCATCTGCTTATGATATAGGCCTGACACATGGCTTTATTTGAGTGGCAACGAAGTCACACTCACTTTTACAATTTTAACTCTTTTAAAAAAATCTCAAAAACTCAAAGTTCTCTACCAACCCGTCTCTCCGCTTTGACTTTTCAACGAGGGCTTAAGACCCTAAGCGGAGTCGTGGATCATTTTATAACTTTTAACTCTATTTTTGGAAATAAAACCTAAATTCCCAAATTGCTCCAATGGCCGCCTTCCCACTTTTCCTTTCGATGTGGGCTCAACATTTGACTTTATCCCTTTTGGAAATAAAACCAAATTTCCAAAAGTGCTTCGATGACCCACCTCCTAGTTTTGAATTTTCAACGCAGGCATCAACACATGGCTTCACCTGGGTGTCACAGGGTTACGCTTCACTTTATAACTTTACACCCTTTTGGAAACAAAGGTAAAATTCCTAAAGTGTCCTAACAACCCGCCTCTCTACGATTTTGACTTAAAAATTGCCACGCATCCCTTTTTGGGGCCAAAGTAAAATTTTTTTATCCACCACTTCATAATTTTGAAAAGCCAATCGGGATCTAGTGGAGACATGGGGGTAATTCAACATTTTTGCAAATAATAACAAAAGTGACAAGTTTAAAAGATAAACCCTTTGCTTCACATCCAATTAGAGGTGACCATGTACCTGTGGATGTTGGGGAAAAAATTGATAGGGAAGATATTCCCATCATTCACGACTGTGGAAAAATAAAAATGAAATGGAAAAACCCCACCATTTACGCCCGAATTTCAAATTGTTCTCCATGGAATGAAAAAATGCAAACAATACTAGGCTCAACGTGATCCACAACCAAAGAGAAGGATTGACAATGACATTCAAATGAAGGAAAATATTTTCAAGCATCCAGATGGGGAAATAGAAAATACTTCGAACTATGAAGACAAAATAATTTTCAAGTTAAACGGTGAGATTACAACCGAGCACTCACATCTTCAAAGAACAAATTTCTACAAGGTACAAACTCAAAATTCACAAAACTTGACTTCAAAAAGATAGATATTTTGAGGGTGACAACACAATTGCATAGGGGCTTATGGAAAATGATAATTATGAGTGAGATATATAATTTTTCTTAGAGAACTTGGATAGATAGTTCGTAAGTTATGGGATGAGAAAAATAAGGATTATGTAGGATCAATGCAAGAGATAATTCTTTTGGAACCTTATAAGTTAACGATGTTTTCTGTAGATTCACTTGTAGAAGGATACTAGTTATCAACAATATTATTGGATACATTATTGCTCTGAGTAGGAGCTGAATTGGGTTAGCAAGATTAACACTAATTAGAAAGTGATTAATTATAAAATTTAAGATGTTTGTTGGCTTGATGAACCACCTCACGCCGATCAAAATGTTGGGATTTGTCATATGCCTTAATGGCTTCATCTAACCTTTCCCTGGTGATGGCTTAATGATAAAATTTAGAACTAGTGAGGATAGTGTAGCTGAAATATCGAAGGGCACATTAATTTTCATAGGATTAACCCTAATTTGCATGGCACAAACAAAATTTATTTTCATCATCCCATTGAGGAATATGTTGAAATGGGTCTACAACCATGGTAAATGGTTAGGGTAAAAAATTTATAACTCATCCTTAGATATAGGTTGGTGAAAATCATTGTGGGAGGAAGAATGTGTGTGAGAACCTCCTTGTGGTTTAAATTTGTATGATCAATCCTATACATGGATCAATTAGAAGAATCACCTTGAGTAAGAGTGTCTGTGACTCCATCCTAAGTGGAATTATTATGTTTAGGATGTATGAGAACATGTACATTATTGGGTGGTTTTTTGCTTGGGATAAGGCTTTTAAAATTCTTGCATGAGATAGTCTTAGAATTTAGATTTATCAAAATATTATTCCATTTTGGTAGGATAGAAGGATCTCACCTTATATTGAGGATGAGACTCGAGGTCTCTAAGGAATAGTTGAAATGAACTCTCATTAGGAATGTTATCCTTATACTCAATAGGTAAGGTTTTCCATCCTTTGATAGAAGATTATGTAGATTCATTGTTCACTTGTTCAATTAATACAAGAATTGATATTATTTTTAGTAAGATCGTTGGAATTACTCACAAGATCACTAACTAGAATTTCAAACTCGACAAATTGATATTATTTTTAGATAAGATCTTATGAGTATATGGAATTAGCTCACTTATAAAATCACATATAAACTAGAATTTCAAAGCCTCATATGGAAATGAATTTTCATAAAATGAATGTAGGGTGTAATACCAATAACTTGAAGGAACCATATCATTGTAAGAGGTTGTAATGGGTGCTCCATGTTGGATCCATGAAGATCTTATGCCAAATAAGTTCATATAAGTTAACATTGACCTAATACTTATAAAATTTAACAAAATATTTCATATAAATGGTATGATGTTTTGGGGAAAAGTTTAAGGTGGGGTAGTATTTTTATGTAGAGCCATCATATGGAATTCATCATTGTGATTCCTCCCATGTCCATAAAATAAATGTAGGGAGAAATAGGCTCACTTTGAATAACTTGAAGGAATTTGTTGTCAATCGGAGGTTGGGTAATGGGTGCTCCATGTTGAAATCAATGAATGTCACACCACTTTCCTCCTCCTTAGTGCCAAATAATGTTCATGATGGGAAGGAAACAAGGGTGTGTGCAAGAGTGAGAAACATAGATAGAGAGCTCTGCCGCACAAACATGTAGAGATCTATCTTTCTTGAAAGGAGGACAAAAGTTTGGGAAAGTAATTACAAAATGGACTGCGCATGTGTTGGGATCTCCCCAAGGTTATGTTTCACAAGGTCTTGGTGTTCGTATGATGTTTTGGGAAAAGTTTAAGGTGGGGTAGTAGTTTTATGTGATTTTAATAGGGTTTTTACTAGTTTGTGCCTTAGCCAAAGGAATCTAGAGAATTGGGAATCAATAATAGGAAATCAATTTAAAGGAAACTATAATAAAATACGAAAAATTAATATTCATTCATAGATTAATGATTATACATAATCCTTCAATAAAAATGTTAGCTATGTATATCACTTACAACATAAAGAATGCATAGTACCTGCAAATTATAAGTCTTGGTCATACTACTAAATGAGTTATTAAACAAATGAAAAAGGGAGTAGCGAGCGAATAAATATAAATAATAAAAAATATTTTAAGTATGATACAACTCGCTTGAATATCAAGATATTCTAGAACCATGTCTGCACTCATACCAATATGCACTCGATCAAGACACAAGTAGGTGTAAGAGTATGAGGAAAATTACTTAGAATCCTATGAGTTGAGCTTAGTGCCATTAGATGTGCATGATGTGTGCTCTAGTTTTCTAGTCGCCAAAACAAAGGATATTACAATCAATTAACAAAGGTGGATCCTCTAACATTCATTCAAACAAAAAAAAAAAATGCACAATTTATAACTTATGCGAAGAATAAAGAAAGTAAAGTGAGCCAAAGAAAATGCATAAAAAGTATAAGAATCTTTTATATTACAAATTCAAGGAACTTTACAAAGAGTTCATTTTAGGTATTTATAGGAAAACTTAGGTGATGAACAATGTTACTAGCATTAATGATAGTATGTTATGTCATAGTCTAGATATGAGGAATTAATTAAATGGTAGATGGATAGTATAATAAAATTAAATCCCAAATTTTCCATCTAGAAGCATATGTAATGTAAAAATATCCTTTACAAGAAGGAAGATCTTAATTAAATTATACTAAGGCTTAAGAATAAACCTAGATATGTTCTTCTCAAATTTCCAAATTTGAAGGTAAGATGACATGCAATGTTATATAAGTCAAATTATTTATATAAGATTGCCACCCATATTTGACATGGATTATACATACACTAAGATAAATATTCTAACATATAGATTGGTTACGACATCGTGATTTATGGGCAATGTGTTTTGTCGATTAACAACTTGAATATTTTTTGTTTAGTGCATCTTTTATTTGCATAACAAAATTATGTGAGTGTTCAAATTGTGTAATGGAGTGTATACTTACACTTTCTTCTTTTCGCATGCCAATAGCTTTATGCAATGGATTTTTTTCTATGGAGTATTCCTTAAACATTGTTTGTAATGGGATTTGTGAAAATACTTTTGTCTATACGTATTTGAATGTGTGCACATCCATCCTTTCCAAAATCGGGAAATTATTCATACATGCATATAATGACAAGGAAATTTATTAACATTGTGTGTAAAAGGGTAAGCTAGGGGTGAAATACTTACGAGGAGTGAAAAATGTGCACACATAGAGAATTTATCATGATGATTGTGAAAAAGGTATGCACAATGATTTGCACCTATGAAAGATGAACATTAGTACTTAGAAAATTTTCTCAATAATTTTTTCCCTTGTGGAGGTGTTTACACTTCTTTATGCAATCATAATGGCTATAGGAGTTGTGTGTTGACCGAGGGACTTAGTAAAGTGACTATACAATAGAAGGTTTTGTTTGTGCATTGGTTAAACATTTACACAATAAATAAGGGGGTTGGATATGTTGATCATGGGCATGTGCATGATATCAAAATAGGTTCATAGAGTTGTAGGTAAGTTGAAGTGCCGGAAAAATTTAATAGGATCACATGACTATTAATATAGCTATGATATGATTGTGCGGAAGCATGTTTGAATGTGAAGAGGGTGGAAAAATTCTTTAGGATAGGAATGTATATTGTGAAGGTGTGTTAATGCATCGAAGATCATTGTGTAATAGGATTATAGAATGGTGCATGTGAAAGAACTTTTCGGGAATTGAAATATCACTTATGTAAAATGATTGCACAATAATGTGAGGGTCCTTTATGTAATAGGATATAATTATATTTTGCAAAGATGTATAAAATATGGAAGATAAGATGATTGCTTAGGAAAATATGTCTAAGGCATGCAAAATTCTTGTGAGAAAGGATTTTACGCGAGTAAAACAAAGTTTGAATACCTAATTATAAGGTACCTTGAGAAATTCCAAAATGTTGCTTGATTTCACTTGTGAGATTAGGGGCATGTTGTGGACAAATTTTTTTGAAGAATGCTTGAGAACATTATTTTAATGAACTATAAAGTTCTAAAATATCATGTTCACCTACGATAAAACATACAAGACCAATTAATTATTTTGTTCTCTAAAAAAGGAGCGCAATCTATTATCTTAACTTTTTAACATGACGTAGTGAATTGAATAACTTTTAGAGAGTTTGGTGTGTGAAAATGAATTTTTTACCTTGGATTATATTTTTTTATGAACATGAGAAATTCACATTACACTCACTATTGCATGCAAGAATTATTATTATTTTTTATTTTTTATGCTTTTGATGAGAACAGATGAAGGGAAGGCTACAAAGTTTCTTTGTTACTAGGTGAGAATCAAGATACTCGATAGACATACCTTTGGTTTCGATCATGTCCTTACTCCACTACAATCTAGGTGTCTATATCCTAGGTGGAGATGACTAGTTGATAAATCGTTCAAAATACTATAATATAAGAATTTTCTCATTCTTACTAAATTTCTAGTAGTTGGGAACCAAACAAAACCTTGTTGGAGGATGGGGCAAAAACAAGTAGTGCACCATTTAGTCCTTAACTTCACATATTACTAAAAGTTAAAATAAATGTGTTTAGTGTATGACTCTATTAGTGCACGTGAATCTTTCTAAATCGACAAACCAAATTTAAAATAAACATTAAGCTCTTATATTGAAAGTACTAAACTATCAAGTGATATTACCATATTTTGTTGCATGACTCACCGGATCTCCTAAAGAAAAACACTTGCTATAATAAAAGATTGTAAGACATTATGTAACTCAATACAAAAATTTCTAATAATAAACAAAATAAAATATGAATTTTTAGAATGGTTGCATGTGCAAAACAACATTTTGAAAGGGACAATGTAAAGTATGGCTTGCATAAGAGTGTATACATTTATTGTGACTACCAAATAAAATTACAAACTTCAAGAGAAAAATAGGAAGGAAATATAATCTAGAAAGAATGGAAATTTTTACATGGTGTCGGATTACCCAAAGTGTTGGCCACTGATGGCCACACATGATATGACTCATGCATATAAACGGTGTTTGAGGAATCCCCCATCAAATGATAATGGAACACCCGGTTAATTTTCTTGAGCATGAAGGTGATTTCACCTAAGATATATACACTTTGTCAAGCCAAATATTATCAAATTTATTATGTTTCCCCTTCTTCTCATGCACCTTATCCCATAGTAGAACTAGCTTTAGTATTCTAAAAGATTTAAATTTGAATTTCTTGTCAAACAAATGTTTGAGGACGTCTTGTACCTACTTAAATGAGTAATGGCATCATATCATTTCTCATACAATTTCATTAAGATAAAGGGTCTAACCTTTATTTTTTCATTTTCCCCTATGTATTCTTATATGAAATTAAGTGTTGGGTTATTAGGTGATCCGTAAACACATGTAATTATTTTAATTATTTAAGCTGTTTTCTAGGACCTTACAAAATTCATCAATTTTAAAGATATTTATTGATAATGATCGAATCGATCTTAATGTGAATTAGGACTGATCAAAACTGATTTTTAAGTTTCCTTATTTCACTATTTGATCAAAGCCTTTCAAAATTCAAAGTTTAATTTTTACCTGATTTCACTGAATTTCCCAAAATTGTCAATTATTGATTAATTATTGCATCCACATTCAAATTATGAATTTACTCATTGTAACTAATCAAATATCTTGAAAGGAAAATTCAGAAATAATAACATAGGCATTATTTATGAAGTTCGAATTCCTACGTCCCCGGGTTCATTTTAGAACCGATCCATTAATTTCAGACTTGCAAATACAATTAAATTATACAAATAAACTAATGAATCTATCTGTAACTTTAAGAAGAAGTCTGTAAGAACCCACTAGCTCTGAAACAATTAGATTATTTCTCTCTGTGTTTGTTCTTCCCTACACAGTTAGGTTTCCTTTGGTTCACCGATAAAAGCTACATAAAAGGATTTTAAAAATCAGTTTAAGAACTCCAAAACGAAAAAAATATTATATCAATAGAATTACCTTTGAATTTCACACAACTTTTTAGTTTTCTCCAAAGTCTAGTTTGGACTCTAATCTCTCATTTTTTTAGTTTTTCAAAAATATCCTAGTCTTCCTTATTCACGGACACTCCGCAAAGTCTTGTTTTAATACTAGTTGGTTCATTTTATGGATCGACGTGCTCTAATGGCTCAATGACGAGCCTATTTTTTGTAACTCGGTGGTTGGGGTTAGATCCACCCCAACGACCCTACACCACTTTGCATTCCAAAATTGGGAATAATCCCACATTGATAGGGATTAGGGGATAACATAGTTTAAATTTAGACCGCCTTATTAGCCTATGGTTTTGGCGACACATTTGATTTGTTTTTTCCACCTATAGCTGATGGTTTAAATGCCACACAAGTGGTTTTGGTGTGGTTGGTTTACCATGTTGGCTACGTTGGAGGCTTATCTACCATGTCCACATTATGTTGGCCACATACATAGGCTAGAACTAGTAATATGTTGTGGCATGCTAAGTTTTAATGGTTTTTGGTTTGGGGCAAGTTAGTGTTGATAAGGTTTGACTGAGATATGGGTGAGTTGTCCTTAGTAATGTGGTGAACTTGTAGAATGGTGTGGGAAGCTCACCGAGATGGCCCTGGGAGCTCAATCTAGTAAAATCTACCCTACATTTCAGCTCTCTGCAAATATCCCACATGCAACATGTATATGCACTTAGAGGAATATATAATAAAAATTATGACAATGTAAATATGAAGAAAAGGCAGCAAAGGCACCGTTCCTTATAAAAAGTGTGTTAATCTGGCTGAGGCTCCTAGCTAGCAAATAGCGGAGTGCACTTGTCTAAATACGAGTGTCAAAGACTAGTGTCCAATTTTTTGTACATTTTCTCCCATTTCTCACTTTTTCCACGTGTCACGTTTAGAGTGGTTGGTTGACCCTATTTGACCCAATTTTAACTAAATTTGACCAACGGTATCTTGAGCATACAATCTTCATTTTCTACGTTCTTGATATCATCGTAAAGCTATCGAATGGTCAATCGAGAATATCACGTTTTGAGATATTTTGTGAAATTACAAAGTTCCAAAATGTCCTTCGGATCATTAGATTCACTAGAAAGTGAGGGTTTATACCATATAAAATATGGTATATGGTTTTTTCTTAGAGCAAACACGATCCAAGTTCTATCTAATTAGAGGGTATACTTGAGCTAATTATGCCATTTTCTTAGATTTTTATCTATGAATTTCTTGATAATCTGTTAATGCAATATCACAAAGCAACCCCAAATGAGTTATGGATCTACTTTTCTAAGGTAGGGTCATTTGGTGTGATTTGCATAACATGGGACCATCTCTCAAGCTGTGGGACTTACAGACTTGAGATGGCCCTCTGGAGAAATTCAGCTTCTTCTTCTTGATCCGATGCTAAACTACTCTTAATGCGAAATGATCTCTAACTATACCTATCCTAACAATTCCAAGGAGACAGGGAGAGAGAACATGCATAAAGAGGGAAATCCTACACTAATGAGGTGATAGCACCAAGAAAAGTGAAGCGAGATATTCTATTGAGGGAGAAAGAAATAGAAAAAATGGAGATGAGGGAGGTCGACATGGACATGGCCTAGATCTACAAATCATCCATTAAACTCCATGATACACAACATCCCGCACCTATAAATGTGAAATACATGCCTGTAAAAACCAAGATCGAAAGGGAGAGGCACAGAGAAACAACAAAACAATGCAAAGGGTTAAAGAACACCACAAAAAAAAATTATTGCTCTAGAAAGTGCAAAGACCATTACATTTCGGAATAGAGGCACAAATACATTTTCCGGGAATGGGAGAAGGTTTACTACTCAAAAATGGCGTCGAGAAACAAATTTGATGATTTTCCTATATCCAAAATGTCCCTATTTTTCAAACAAGAAGTGTTACAATATATATAGAAAGAAAAGAGAGAGAAGAGGGAAAATTTGAATCTTGCTTCAACCACTAGTCATTAATGCTCTTTCAAATATGCTCACAATATATCGAATATCGTTCCCATGTTTTTTTTGGTGTATATAGGGAGGGAAGGATGGCAGATAATATCAAAAATGGGTAGTGGAAGCAATCAAATCCACTTTAATTGTGTGAAAGTTGTTTTCCTATTTTCCACCCACTAAGGCATGCAAAAAATGATATTTTATGCTTCCATGGCGTAGTGGAGGTCCAAAGCTTTCAACGGTGTCAAATTCGTAATATTTTGAGCCCACGAGTCGAAAGATATGGCCCTTCAAAGTTTGTATCGGGTTTGTACAAGAGCATGGGAAAACAACTTGAAAAATGGGTCCCCTTTTGATATGGGACATGTGGCAGCCGATTGGATCAAAAATGGGCCTACAGGTCCGTAGTTTATCTTTTCCTTTTTTTTTCCGTGAGAATCACAAAATCCATAAAACTCCCACGGCCCCGCTACTCCGCTTGGACACATGGCACCATTTTCTTGGCTAGGCGGGTGCGCTCCAAACTTTTCCTTTGTTCCATTTTTTGAAAAGGAAATTTTTCACCTTTTCCTCCACCTCCCTACTTTGGCTTTGACTCGGGTTCAAACTTTGACTTTTTCCTTTTCCTCGTTCTAGAATGTGAGCTCGTAGGTCGAAACATTTTCCCTTCATATTTTCTCTATGTGAGGGGTTGTCTTGACCAAATTTTCCAGGGGGTGAATTTGAGATAACAATAACATCTAATAAGTGTGTTTTAGTTAACTTTGTAATACCATTTGATTTTACATAATAGTTATAAGAAAAATATTTGAATGATTTTATCATCATATGCCCATTCTAGGAATTGTGCAGAAGAAAAATCATGACCATTATCACATAAAAAACTATAAGGCATACCAAACCTAGTAAAATGATGTGGTCCTCGATGAACTTGATGACTATGTATGTTGTATAATTATTAAATGGTTCTCCTTCTTCCCAACGCGTGTAATAGTTGGTGGTGGTGAGAATGAACTTGTGGCCCGCCAAATAATTCTCATTGATAACAAACAAATTCTTGGCCCACCAACTAACAAATAATGAGGTCACCGTCGTCGAATATGAGTTTTGAAGACTAGTGTCCAAAACACAAATTTTGCATTTTTCTCATTTCTCATTTTTGCCACGTGTCATGTATAGATTGGTTAATTGACCCAATTTTGAACAACTTTGACCAGTAGTATCTTAAGCATACGATCTCTGTTTTCTATGTTCTTGATAGCATTGGAAATATCTCTCGAATGATCTACCAAAATGTCATGGTTTTGGGATATTTAGAGAAATTATGAAATTCCAAAATTTCCTTCGTATCATTAGATTCACTAGAAAGTGAGGGTTTAGACCATAAAAATATGGTATAAGGTTGTATTTACAAAAAAATGATCCAATTTCTATCTTATTAGAGGGCATACTTGTGCTAATTATACCATTTTCTTATATTTTTATCTATGAAATTCTTGATAACATCTGCTAATTATTTTTAGTTGACTTTGTAATACCATTTCCTTAGAAAAAGTAGTTAGAAGCAAAATATTTGAATGATTTTTCATCATATGCCCATTCTCGTAATTGTGCAGGATGAAAAAGCATGACCATTTTCACATACCAAAGTATAAGGTATACCAAACCTAATAAAATGATGTGGTCCTCGACAAACTTGATGACGATGTATGTTTTACACTTATTAAATGGTTTTCCTTCCAACGCATGTAGTAGTTGGTGGCGGTGAGAATGAACTCTGCCAACCAAAGAATTGTGAGTGATAACACCAACAAAATATAGAGCCCATTTGGAAAACGGGTGCACTTCAAAAATAACATATAAGCGCATAGTAGGATTGAAACCTCTTGTTGTGATGTGTTGATAGATATAAGAAATTAACATGAATGTGAATATATTTGAACAAAAATGCCAATAATAGCTTTTTGTTAATATTTGGTGTCCATTGGAATCACCCAACCCATGCCTAGTTCTAGGATTCTCATGGAGTCCACACAATACATCCTTTGCATATGCATCACAAATATAAAACTTTATAGTTTTTGTGGTAAAGGGAACCAAATATTATCATGAAGTTATTACTTCTTAGGCACAAATCTATTCTTGTGTAAAGAAACTTTGATTAAGTATAAACTATGTCCCTGGTACTATTGATTTGAGGCAAGTGGTTTGATCATATCTACGCTGAAAAATAGCTTCAAACCAACCTTTTCATTACGTGACTTAGATCTATTCCTCTTACCTCTTTATTGGTTTGATATTTAACTAAAACTCTTGGAGGATGGTCATCCAATTGTCATGACACTCACCAAGCTCATTCTACATCAACATGGATTTTATTGTAGGATCATCTATACAATGGTGAGTACCATACAATATATAATATAGTGTTTGAAAATTTATAGTTCTTTGATCGATTGCCAAATATTTCTTGTCAATGAAAAGGTAGCAGATTTCATCTTTACATAAGGGTAAACTCATGAATGTGAAATCTTGTCCAGTGTGAGTATTCTTGTTCAAATTGGTAAAAGTGAGTAGTGATTCCTATACACTTCGCTAATGTCAAAATGTTGTAGAGAACAAAATAACCAATGTAAGATAGTTCATGTATCTTGAAAAGGTTTATGGGAGATCTAGAAAACCACATGAGGTGGATAGTTGATGAGGTGTGTTCACGTCAAGGTTTGTGGTAAGAATTTTTAAAACCATGGTAGGAGAGAGCCTTTTGTTTGTATCAAAGTCATGAGTCATATAGGTAGGCATGCCAAAAGGTGAGCATACTACAAATAAGTTTGTAAATGTTTTTCTAACATGTTCGCACTAAGGGGGATGTTAGGAAAATCCTATGTTAGTGATCACATTATGTTAGTAATGAGAAATATTATTAGTATGTGTATGAGTTAATAATTATGGTTTTGTAAAAAATAATTGTTAATATGTTTGTTATAACGGTTGTTAAATACTTCTCATATAATATAAAAGTTAGTATTTGATTATTGTTTATACGTAGGATTTGGTTATTAATCTAACTCGCGTAATGAGGGTACTTTTTGTTATAGATTTACTATAATTTTATAGGAAATCTATTCTTTATATATTGTATTGGTTGAGTGAAGAAATAAATCAAATAAAAGATTATTATTATTTTTAGTTGTTTAACTCTAAATCAAATTTACAACCACCCATTCCTCTCTCATATAATATCTTCTCCCATATTTTTAGTAGCTCTAGTGAATGGATTTATAACGGCGCATGAATGTATATAATGATTTAAATTCGATGAAGATAGGAAAACATATATCCTAGGAAACTCTCCAAGTTTATGCGATTCAAATCATCCAAAGAACAATGTAAATTTAAAGCTTCACCTTTTCATGTGAAGTATAAATAAGTCGATGTATTCCCGACATCAAGGAATGATTACAACACAAATCCTCCATGTTGATTTCTGATTTTCCTACATCTATCTAAAAATTTGGAGTTACACAACATTCCTTTCCAAGTTTTTAATATTGATCAAGAGTATCTCATAATATTTTGAAGACATGCCTTCAAAATAATGTAATCAATGATCTTCGTGGGGAGATCGTTGTAAATATTAAGATCCATCTTTCCTACTAAAAATAGTAAAAATTATACACACATATAAATAGATGGATAGAAACTCAACACCGTAACATGTTAACTAAACAAGTTTATGGTTATGTGTTAAAAAATAAATAACAAAAGACGTATTTTTCAAACATTATCTAAGAAAATGAACATATACATACACAACAATCCAAAGAACTAGAAAAACTAGACAATTTGTTGATGAACTAGACTATTCCAATAATACAAATAAATTTCACATTTCTGATTCATCCAAACTCACATAGCACACAAAAATATTTATTTTTCATTCAAGAAGAATGATATAGTGAACGAAATGAAAAAATGGCATAGAAATACTACCATTGATATGAATGCGCTCCAAATAAGTTTTTTAACAAAAATAATGTCTTTGATTCTAAACCCCATTTAGATTAATAAATACATACCACATAAACTATATGAACAACACATTATAAAACTATGACAAAGATTTTATTACTAAAAAAATAACAACACATTATAAAAAAATAATTTATTTGGCTAAATTTATTTGGCACAATAATCAACTATGTTTTCAAGATGAATGAGTTTAAATTTTTAATATTTTCCAATAAATAATAACCTAGATAAAAAATAAGCTATATGCACATTATATATTAGATCTTCAAATATATTAAAATCGTTGAATCCAAACTTGCGCATAGTACTCACCAATTTTTGATTGCATGTAAATAATGTCTCACAAAATCATAACTCAACTATCGGTGAATACAAAAATATTTTAAGTAAATTTAGTTTTTACATACTTGAAACCAATACTCATTTACGGTGGTTGTGATTGTAACATATATCTATTTCATATTCATAAACAAAAATAGAATATGGATTTTCTTGGAAACAATGAGTTATCATATAGAGAATTTTCATTTGAGTTTGATGGATGAAATTACATATTTCATAAACATATTCATAAGTTCAAAAATGTAATACAAATTTTATTGTAAATAAAGGGTGGCCATACAAAAAATTTCCACTTTCAATTTGACACCATTGTGATCTTGTCCAAAAGCATGAAAGTTAGAAACCTTAATTCCATACTTTTAAATTGGTGATGTCTACGTGTAAGTATTTTGAGACAATATGACTCATACATCATGTTAAACACACACACACACACACACACACACACACACACACACACACACACACACACACACACACACACACACACACACACACACACACACCCAACACCCACAGAATATTAGAATGTTGAGACACACACGCACACATACACACATGCACATGCACACACGGATGTGAACACACACAACATCTACATAACTTATTTTACGTGCACCACACACACACATTTAATGGTAATAATAAAAAAAATAAGAATATTACTATGTTGACCAAAAGAAAATATTACACGCGTGTAGTTCAAAACCGTAGTTGAATACAACATCTAGTAATAACTTATTTTAATCACATAAAAATATAATGATATGGTTCCCTTATAGAAGTATCAAACAATTATTATGTTGAATCCTTCTTTGAAAAAACCACATCATCACAAGATACATGTATTTAACATACATTTGGGGGTCCCTCATTCGCTCCTTTAAAAACATTTTCAAATACATAATATAAGATCTAAACATTCTTGAGAGATCATATGGTAAATATCCCTTCCACAAATCCTTACTCCCGACATCAAAAAGGCACTTGCAATGTTAAATTCTAAGTTGGAAAAATGTACACACATGCTCACCATTATGAATAAAGTATAAATATTTAAATAAATATAGACATATCATCATATGATTGATTGTTAGAACATTTATCATTCCATAAATGATATTAACATTTATAGTATTTGAACAAACATAAAAATTCAATCATTTCATGTTCACAAATATATTCATATAAACAATGAAAATTTAACCACAAAAATGACATTCGAACAATTTTTCTCGCTACTATAATATAAAAAATTAAAATAACAATATTACTTATTGTTTTTAAATTACATAATATTAAAAATTAAAAAATTGACACACACACACACACACACACACACACACACACACACACACACACACACACACACACACACACACACACACACACACACACACACACACACACACACAATGTAAATTAGATAAAATTCAAATAAACAAATAAGGAAGATGAAAAAATGTGATTAAAGATAGATGTGTTCAATATAAATGTTGAGAAAAATATTTCTATTACAAAAATTGTGAATCATATAATCAAATTTGCATTAGTTATGGAGTCTATTGTTTGATTGAAAACTACCCCAAAAGTTTTGTTAGCTTTTTCTTGTGCAATTAAGAGCAATAACATATATAAACAATTTCATTACCTTATTCCTATTTTTTACTAACTTCGAATCTTTATATGTACAATCTCTCTCTCTCTCTCTCTCTCTCTCTCTCTCTCTCTCTCTCTCTCTCTCACACACACACACACACACACACACACACACACACACGTTTGAATTCAATTTTTCAAATAGAATGAATCCTTCCAGAATGTGCATAATTTAAATTAAGACCCAAAATTTCTAAATTTGATATATTATGTACTCGTTAAAATATACATTCCTAATCCGGTTTATGAAGGTCATCTGTTAGAATTCTTAATTCCTTTAACCTCTTTCTCTACCACTATGGTGAAAAAACATTGAGAAATAATTAAATTACATAGTAAAAACTCAAGAAGCCAATTTTTTTATAATTTTATTGTAAAACCTTGGAAAACCATTAATTATTTAGGAATTCAATCATATTTGAGATATGGAATCCTATTAAAATAGAATAGCATTAAAACTCCCTAAAATACTCAAATTCACAATTTTAAATTATATAATGTGGATAGAAAATTGATGGTAGGAAGGTACTCGGATTATCCTATAGAGTCACACAATGGGATGAAACTATTAATGTTTCATCTATTTCTCAATGGCCTTAATGAAGTTTACACTCAATTGCTTTGTAATGGAGCTTATAACTTATTTACATGGAGATTTCATACACTTCTTTGGTGTTTCCCTATAGACTTATCCTATACTAAATTTTTCTCACAAGCACATTAAAGAGCCTCTCCTCGGACTCTCTTATTTTCCATGATCTTCTAGCTAAAAAATGATGAAATCATCCCCTTTTATAGGCATTCACCATGATCTTTTTGTAGTTCGAATAAGGATGGTAGTTTGACTATTATATTGACAAGTCAATCAAGTTACAAAGAATAGACAAGAAATAATATTTAAAATATTGTGCAGTAGTTCCCAAAACCATATTTTACCATACAAAGACAATAATATACAAAAAAATTACCAAAATGCTATGTGAATAAAAAAATGGTTATAAAACCATATAACAATTAAATAACTATTTACCCACAATAACTACCTAACTACCTTAGTAACAATTTATTACCTATGGTAAACTTGAGTTAAAAAAATTATAATTGAAAATTAATACTTCTACTAGCTTTTAACTAACATCCCCCACTTAATTTTGCATTTTCTCAAGAGAAGAGGAGAGCAACTCTATGAACATATGGATATTATTTTTGAATAGTGGTAAAAGAGGGTTAAGGGGTCCCTTCCCCGTACAAAACAAAAACTCTCTTTACGTAAGATAAACAATTATACAATATCTAGCATTAAAGGAAAAGCATTAACCATCTCTGGAAACAACAAAAAGACCATCTAACAATAAACTAATAGCAGAGAAAAGTAAACTAATAGTAAGGTACAATAACATTCCAAAATAGGGAAAGGTATAGAATTCCATATTCAAGAAGCATCATTTTCAATATCTATCAATAAGTTTGACCATTTCTTAGCCATATTTTAAATAGAAGTCCCTAGGTTAGCCAGATCAAAATCAGTGAAACCTCTCTTTCTTTTCTTGGAGGCTTATTCATTATCATTTTTTCGATAGGAATTAATGAGTTGTGCCAAAAAAAAAAGAGGTGTTGTATGGTGGATTTTGTGTGCAACATAATCCATTGTGTAACTTGTTTGAGAAAATATTTAAGGTGTTCCACTTCATTCTCTAAATAATTGTACTTGTCATGCAACATCCCCACTTTTTCATTATTCAAGGATTGGGCCATACTTTCAACCTGCTTCTCATAGTGCCAATCATTAAAAATGAATTGTATATTTATTTTAGTAAGGTTGTTGTCATTCCTTAGGTTCACTATAATCTCTTGTTCCTTGGCCATCTCATTCTAGGGATTACCCTACATCTTCTCTCTTTCCTCCATGACTGCTTGATTTTCCTTCCTTGCCATCTTTCCTCGTGGCAAGTTAAAGACCTGCTACGATGTTTTAATTCCGAAGACCCTTCATGATGTCCTCAGCTTCCTTAGGATCATCACTCTCATCCTTTGAGGATGAGTTATCACTGGATTCCTTCCCTTCCTCCTGGTTTGATAAACTTGTCACTGTCATACCCACTCAAAGCCTGAGCCAAAGGCCCCAGATAATCAACAGTCTTAGAAACTTGAATTGATTTCCTTTTAATCATTTCTATAATTAGAACTTAGTGCAAAGGCACCAAAATTTTACCCTTCTTAAATTGATCCATTGTGGTAAATAAAGACCTAAGCATGTAATATGGGAAGCTATAATTGTGACCACGCCAAATGAAGTTAAGCATAGGCAAGTGATAATTGATTATGTATTATGATGAATATCCATGGTAATGAATTGGATTAGATTTAGGGTGACATCATTAAAACAGATATGGTAATGACTCTCTAAGGAACCCAAAAAAGTAAGTAGTAAGATTTTCCTTACCTTTCACGAAAATTGTAGCTCCTATGCACTCTCCTTCTTAGGTTTATAGATCTCCTTTCCTTATTTTTCATACCTATGAGACTCGCCATAGTGTTAATGGTGATTTGCAGTTTGACCCATATGATAACCACCATGCCCCCAATATAAAGAGTAGAGGTATTCCAAACATTTCTCTAGTCCTTGCTTAGAGTTTCATTGTATCCTTCAAAGAGCCTACAAAGTTATCCATGCCTCTCTTTTCTAAAATGGCCAACGATTTGGGATTTATGTTGTTGATATCAATAGGATTTTTTTCACTAAATCTCCTCCCATCCTCCCTTTTCCACTATGCAAGAAATATGAGCCTATTCTTTACCTGACTTCACAAACCCAATCCTCAAGAAATTTCGTGCAGAGCTCTCTAGAAGATTTCAACAAAATAGAAGCTTTCTACCTTCCCTTCTCATAAATGTGAATGTCAGATGGGATGTTAAGTGTGATATGATTAACCAAAAAATATATTTGAAGCCAATATTTTCATTATTGCATGTACTGCTCCTAGATTTGCGTGGATTCATATGAGTCTTTCTATTCACAACCCCATTACCAATGATCATCACCCCCATCCTATATCTTAACCAAGTATTTATCCTTTTATGGTCATTAATATCCTTTGATAGTTGGGCCTTCATAGGGATATCTAATTCTTCATAATTAGTCATTAATTTCATTCCATCAACATAGACTCCTTTATTTGCAAAGAGATCAGCCATGCCATTAGCTTCTCTATATATGTGTTTGAAAGTAATACCTTCAAAACTCTTAGCCATTTCCTTTATACCTTCTATGGAGTCATGTATGGAAATGGATGTGGTTCCAATATTGAGAATGTTGTTTATTATGTTCAAGGAGTCGCCCTTGATTTAAGTTTCCGAATTTCCTTTTAACAATAATGAGTATTCCCTTAAGACTGATATTACTTTAGAAATATGATTTTATTAAATTATCAAATTACAAAAGTATCCCAAAGTATGAATGTCATGTTACGATCTACGAAAAATCCACCAAATATAGCTTTATATGGGTTTCCTTTCGATGCCCCATCGAAATTCAGCTTAAATCATTCATTTGTAGGTTTTTTCCATATGACCAGCCTTGGGTATGGTTTAGGAGGGATCCTTTTACCGCTAGTGATTCCCCAATTCAAAGAGATTTTTCTTTCCAAGTCAATGATACTCTTTTTAATGTTTTGTATTATGGAGAAATTAGCATTTATGGCATTATAACATCTAGCTACATTTTTTTCTATTTCCTTCTTTCCTTGAAGATTCTCCTATTTATTTCCATCTATATTTCCCAACAAAGATGCATGATTGCAAAAATCCATAAAAATTAAGACCTTGGATTTTGAATGGGTAGCTCTATTGGCTCCATATCAAATTTAATGTAGGAGGGAAAATCCAATTTATTTCAAAGAGAGAAAGTAAGGAGTTCCTAACCTTGACCAAAAAGGGGCATTCAAGGAATAAATGAGAGGTGTTTTCCATTTATTCTTCACATAACACACACATGTTGACCATATTAAATACCCTTTTTTAGGTTTTCCACCGTAATAATTTTTTCATGTAGTGCAAGCCACCAAAAAATGTTGACTTTCGGAATGACCTCCTTGATCCACACACTATCCCATTTGAAACTATCCACAATAGGCACATCTTCAAAATGGACATTGTAAGAACTCTTAACCGAGAAGATACTGTTCTCCTCTCTAGACCATATAATGTGGTCCTGCTCTTGTTGTCTAATCACAACCATGCTCTTGTTTTCTGAAAAATTAACATCTAGAATTTTTCATGTGCAAGTGATTTCATGATGTATGCACTCATTTTTCAGATGATGGGAAAAACTGAAGTTGAATGTTGTGTTTCAAAACATTATTGTAAATGAAATGAACATGTAACTCAATGTGTTTTGTTAACTTGTGAAACACTATATTGCAAAACAAATTAATAAATTCTTTGATTTTAAACATAAAAGGAGGTCAATGTTTTTGGAAATCACAAGCACTGAGAAGGGAGGGGTGAATGAGTGTTTTTCAAAAAATTTATAACACTTCATAAACCTCAATAAGATATTCAATCTTAGTCTATATTTACAATGTTAAGACAATGACAATCACATATATGCAAATGAGAAACAAGTACACATGAACACAAGGTTTAATTTTGGAAACCCTTTAAGGGAGAAAACCCACTTAAATCAATCCACTAATATGGAAAAATTATCCTTTAAGGATTACATGGATGTCATATGTTAAGAACCCACTCAACTTGAATCTAAAACTCTAAAATTTATCCAAGCACCCACTTTTCCTTTAGTAGTCTCCTACTTGCATGGAAGTAATAACTCCCAATAATTCAAATAAGCACCAACTGAACTTATTTGAGCTACAACTTACAAGGAAGATTCAAATCCCTATTTTCTAAGCAACAACTTAGACTTCAAAAAGTTTTTATCACTCTCATATAGTTATCTTACACAACAAATTTTGATCTCTAAATCAACTCTTATTTCTTCTCTTTTCACCTCTCTTTATCACCTAGATTCCCCTCTTTTCTCATCTTCTTAATATGAGAAAAAACACTATCATACAAAGCTCCTTTCACACATAAATTGTTGTCAATATTATCTTCTTGAATAACCCCTTAAGAACCTACTTTGATTATGCACATAGTGGTATGAAAATTGCATTCATAAAGGTTTCTTAAATGCTCACTTTATTATCTTTTTTTATATGTACTCACCCTACTTCATCAACATTGTCATACAAAAATATTGTCTTCTATATTTTTGGAATTTTTATTTTAAAGGATTACATACACACATATATCTTCAACTTTAGCTATAAATTCTTCAACTACTTTTTCCTTCAACTCATACATAAGGAAAAAATGATGACATCATCTAAAATGTTATAAAGAAATAATTACCTCAGACTTATCAGTTACACATTTAGATCCTTTATAACTTATCAAGATTCTTGATATTATTATAAGGTACCAAAACATCTTCCTAAACTCACTGCCAACTTGAAGAGACTGATAAGATTCCAAAACTGACATCTAACATTTGATTTGTAGCTTTCGTGTTAGTTTTCTCTTCTTCAACATAGAAAATTTGTCTTGTAGCTAACGAGACTCAATAAAAAGCACTATGAACATCCAAGCACGTTACAAAAACCTACTTATTTCTCCATAAATACTTGAAACCTCTTATACTTTTCCATTTCTCCTTAAGACTCCATTAGAGCTTGAATGCACACATAGAAGTATGAACTTCACAAAACAATATTTAACTTGGTGAAGTACCACACTTTCAGATTCATGTCATGTACCAATATTAGGATGAAGGATACTTCAATAGGTATAAAACAACACTGTGCACTGGTGAAACACTATCACCTTCATGTTATCAATGACATGCATATTAGATCAAAGTATCTCAATAATTTGCACACTCAAAAGAGCAGTCTTGATAAAATGAGTTGGTACTTTGCACTAAAAACTTGTTCATAGCTCTAAAATCACATTTATAGAAAGATAGGATTGTTACTCAACTCATCACATAAAAATATTATATCATTTAAAATATTTTATCTTGAATAACCTTTTTTTTTGAGACAGATCAAATTGCGTTTCAGAGCACCAAAAACCATTCTTGTACAATAGGATTCCAAAACACAATAATTAATTTTCATGCTGAACCAGGGCATGTAACACTTCACATGAGAATTTTAATTCAACTTCAAATACTTATTTTCATAGTTTATGAGGAGAGAAACATGTTTGCATACTCATTTTTTAGAGCTACTTGACTGTCCCAATGAGGCAATTTTAGGCGTAATTTGGTCATTTGAACAAGGACCTTAAAACACTTCATCATATCAAAATATGTGATTCAAAAAGTCACATTAGACCTTTAAAAACATTCCATGTTTATATTGGGCATCCACAACAAGCATTCACATCAGGTCTCTCTCAAACACCGTGTCTAGTTTTTTCCTATTTACTCTTTTAGTGGTAGGGAAAATAGTTTGATCTAGTTCAAAAAAAAATTCACACAACATGCTTGTATATTTTCATGAGAATTTATGGGACATCCCAATATTTCTCCTAGATTATATCTCTCTCATGAAACCTTCTATACGATTGTAGATGTAATTATCTTCAAAATAAAATTGTTTGAGAAGTTTTCTAGCTGACTGAAGAGTGAAACCACCACCAAAATGAATTACTTGAAGTTATTTACCTTCCAAAAGGATAAAATTATCTTTATAATATCATTTAATGACCAAAAAAATCATATTTATCCTATCACTCTAAAGGGAGGGTTGTGTGAGAGTTTGAGTGACTTGTCTTGTTAAGATTTGTTCATAAATTATACGCCTTCATTATTACTCATTCCAAGTCTAGAATGATATTGATTCCATGCCCTAACTATGATTAAAGATCTCTAAAACCATCAAGAAGTTTTATGTTCCAATGATATATTCAAAGGCGACCCTTTAGCTAGGAAAGAGCATTATGGAATCTCGATAGCACTAAAAATTTCATAACTTCAAAATTATTCTTCATATTTGCATGAAATTTGGTAAAAATCACTAAAGTACCCTTGTTAACATGTCACAAGGGTTTTTTTCTCATAAATAGTCATTTACCTTCTTGAATACCACCATTTTCACCTATTGATCTTGCTTTTCCTCAAGGACAGTTATGAATAAGACCCTAAACATGCTTCCTATAGTTGAGACATGACCTGTAGCATCATCTAAAACCTTCCTATAATGTCCCTAAAAATTATCTTGCTCAGGTTGGCATCGCCATAGCTTTTTTTTCTTCATTCACCCATCTAAAATTTCACTAGGTTGTTGAGCAAGGCCTAATTCAACTAGTTCCAACTCATAATTTATGAACCTACCTTATTTTCATCATGAAACTATCCTAATACACCCTCTTCATGTTTCTTGTTCATCTACCATTCTTCTCTATCAGCCTCATGCCTTCATTTAATCATCCTAGGTCATCTTCTTGACTAGGTCTACTAGGCCAAGGCAGCCACACCAATTCAACTCATACACCCTTGTATTCATCATGTTTGAATGTGTTTCCTCATAATACATCTACTATACCATATAATATATATATTGGCATGTCCTCTCATCACCCCTATGCCTCTTCAAGTCATTAGTTACTCAATAAACTAGGTCCCAATCGGTGATCTCATTTCATGTCTTGTCTTGCCTTGTAAGAATCATTCCAAGATTCCTTTTTCTTTCCTTCATCCTTCTTTTTCATTGATAATACTTTTAGATAAATGAAAATTCAGCATCCACATGCCAACATATTTATTCTGTTGTACTCCAAGTCCCTCAAGTATGTGACGTAGACATATAAATTCATAGACAACTCCACCTATAACACGATATTCAGTTTATGTGGAAGATTGAGAAAAAAAAAAAAAATTATTAATTCCTCTTGATATGGGACCACATATCAAAAATAATACAAATCTATAAGTGGATTTTATGTCATCAATATTACCTGCATTATCTGAATTTGAATATCCATTCAATAAGAATTGATCATTCTTCTTGTACTCTAGACTAAAATCCATAGTTCCCTTTAGATATCTCAAGATCTGCCTTTTGGGTTCCCGTATGAACCATGAAAGATATATAGCTACAAATTTGATATCTCATCTAGTATAGGTTAGGTAAATGAGACTCCAAAACAAATATCAATAGAGAGTTTCATTTACTAGTGGAGATGGATTTCATGAGACAATCGAGGTATTGTCTCCATAGATGTAAAAATGGTGTGAAATCCAACATCCCTAATTTCTCGAGTGTTGTTTGGGAATATTTAAAATGAGAAACAAATATTTTATTCTAATTCATTCAAACTTCTAATTCGGGAGATAGTGTGCATGATCCAGGAGATCTTTCATGTCAGTGATCGATTCATATCTTTCTTTGTTGCATCGATCATCTTCACTATAATATTTGTGATGACTAGATCATAATCATTTATGAAAACTATAACAATATATCCTCCTTGATTCTTGGAGGAAGAGATTTAGATCATACAGATTCCTCTCGAATCCATGCTGAATGATATGCTAATAAATTTTGATGTACAATTCCCGGACATTTTGTTTAAGCCCATACAAATATTTGATGAGTCTACTTACCTTTTTTCTTCTCCGTGTATGAAAAAACCCTCCGGTTAAGTCATGAAGACTTATTCCTATAAATATCCATTAAGAAAATCAATTTTCATGTCCATCTGGTGGAATTTCCATCCAAACTATGCATAGATCAAAAATCTTCGTGATGATTTTGATCTTAATAGTGGGATAAAATATCTCCTCAAAGCTCATACCTTCCTTTTGAGCATACTCCTTTTCTACAAGTCTTGATTTATACATTTCAAAAGTCACATTTCCTTTTACTTGGTTTTGAATATCTTTCTCCATCAAATAGGCTTCTTCCCTGGTGGGAGATCGATAAGATGTCACCTTTCATAATTCATTATTGATTGATACTCAACATCCATGTCCTCTTTCCAAGATTTAGATTGTAGGGCTTCTAGCAGGTTGAGGGCTCAACAAATTCAACAAATCTACTCATCAAGGAAAAATTTACCTCTTCATGAGATTTACTAATAATTATGTGGTCTAGTAGTGGATGTTTTTCAAGGGGCATCTACCTTTGCATCTCGAATCATGTTTATATACCCCTAAGGCATACATTGAACTATTATGGTGGATTCTAGTCTTATATGATCATCACCGACATCATTAATGGGAACATCAACTTATATTTTCACAACATGGGTGCTTTGTACATAAAATGAGTTTTTAGAAGAGTCTCACCTTATTTCTACTCAAAGAACTCAACATCCCTACTTGTAAATACTCTCTCAATCTTTGAATCCATCAATATGTACCCAAGAGATTCTTCACTTGTAACTAATGAAGATATATTTATTCACTTTCATATCAATTTTCCTTCTATTCTGATTTGGTATTTTCATGATATCTTTGAAAACAATTCTATAAGGTGTGTAATGGATTCTTATCTGACCATGCTTCATGTGGATTTTATCCTCCAAGATAAATTGTGGACAAAATTTTCAATAGGTTTATTGTAGTCTTTGTTTCTTTAGCCCTGAATGTCCTTACCATTCCTAGATCATCGATCATGTAGTCCACCATATTCATGATAATATGGTTCCTTCCTTAAAGACACCATTTTTCTATGGTGTATGTGGAGGATGAATTTTTGGTGAATCCTTGAGATTCCAGATAGGATTTGAATTCATTATTGGTGAATTTTCCCTTGATCCGAGTGGAGAGATGTGATTTTTGACCGGTCTCATTCTCAACAACCACTTTGAATTCCATGAAGGTCACAAAATCTTTTTTTTTAGTATGAAGAAAAAATATCCACATTTTAATATAATTATAATCAACACAAAGCATAAATTTTTAAATCCATAATCACTAGGTTGAATTGGATGACAAAGATCAGTGTACACTAAATCAAGTTTACGTAGAGCTTGAAATGTACTCTTCTAGAATGACACACTTTCTTATTTCCCCACATGGAAATTAGGATACTTTTATGTATCCTTCTTGAGAGATGAAAAACATCTCACCATGTTGTAACATCAAAGTGTGTCAAGATATCCAAATTTTATTTAATGAAGTCTCTGATGCCACAACTATGTAAATGAGGTATTTTTCACCACAAGTACCTAATCATATCAATGGAAAAATAAAGATGGAACATATATCCACATTTGAAGCCCTTGAAAAAAATTGAGCTCCTGGATTTATCTCAAATCAAGCAAACTTTGTTAATGGAATTAAAATCAAAATCAATCTTCAAATTATGATATAGAAGTTGATTGACTGATAGCAATTTTTTCATTAAACCAGGGACATATATTACATCGATAGCCTTTATTTAGTAAACCAAGAGGTAAATAAACATTCTCAATACCTTGGAATATGTAGGAAGAATCATCACTTAATGAAATATGATTTTTGGAGGGTGTGTCCACATTGTGGAGAATGTTTTTGTATTCAGTCATGTGTTGAGTGACACCTTAATCACCATGCCATATTACAATAGATAAATTATTTTCTTTAGTATATTGAGAAATGTAATAGAATTCCTCACCATTTAAGTGATATTGTTTCTCAACATCATTTCCTTGCTGATTTGGTTGTTTCTTCCATTTCCCTTTCTTTTGTACTTTCTTGTAGCTAGATTTTCCCTATTGTGATCGATGATTCTTAGGTCTTGAATTTCTAGGTGACCCTTTCTTGTATGTGTGTTAAGAATAATATTTCAACTCATTTACTCTACTACAAATAGGAAAATTCTTCTATTTATTATCCCCTTGTTGATTTTATTTTTGGGACTTATTGGAAGAACGATATTTTTTCTCCTCTTTTTTTTTATGAGAAGAAAGTTCCTACTCCTCTTCTTCATCCTTATTGTATAATAACTCATCTTTTGACAACAAGTTCACTAGATTCTCAAAATGATGGTCTAATCTAAAAAGTAGATTGTCATCATAAAATGTTTGTATGAGGGAGGAAGTGCTCTCAAAAAAATCAACACGAGAGCATAATTTGCTATTTTCTCTCCCAAGGCTAGAATTGACGTTCTCAATGTTGCAACTCTATGCAAGCATTTAGAAAGCCTAAAATTTATCATTAGGTTTGAATTTTAGTATATGTAGATGAATCATCAAATTTAGGATATAATTTTTGTTCTCAGCCTCGTATATTGTGATCAACTTATTATATGCTTATTTGGTTGTTTGGGAATCTCAAATGAGTGGTTACATGTCATCGGACACTGCGAACAAGGTAATCAATTTGGCCTTCCGATTGGATTTATAAAAATGGTTTGATGTGTTGCATCATCTTGTGATTTGGTTGTGGAACCATTTACAACCCGTCATATTTCTTAAAACTCTAGTTGAGTTTGAATCTTGGTCTTCCACGAGGCATAATTGTCACCACGGAGTAGATGCAAGTAAAGAATAAAGAACTTGGGAAAATTATTGGCAGAGTGGGTTGTAGGAATTTACCAACTAAATTTCCATTAACATAATACAAATGATTACAATACACTAAAAATGAATACATACTCTTGTGTAGAAAATTTGATGCAAGAAAAAAACAAATTGTTTTCGTGGTGTTGGTGGCCTCAAAAGCTCAAAATGGATTAAAAAAAGGTCACAAAAGATGAGTGAAAATATACCTTTAGGAACACCCCACCCAACCCCCTCTTTCTTTACAAATGTGGCACATAATCACTTTTAAGGCTTATTGGAGAAAATATGGCCCCTAGTTAGGGGTTTCTATACCAAATTTGGTAAGAAGTTTAGTTGTCACTAAGTGATTTAGTGGAGGTTCTTACCACTAAGTTTTTTTGGTAGGTTCTCAAAATCACCAAATAAAAAACTATGTCGTTACAAATTCGTGGTGAGCTGATGTTCCGACTTGGTGAGTTGACCAAATAAATTGCGAGTTTTTAGCCTTAACCTCCTTTTGAATGTATTAATCACTTTGTTTTTCTTTCACCATGTTTTGGTTTTTCTATGTTTCCTCCATAGGTCGCATGTATTAATCACTTTGTTTTTCTTTCACCGTGTTTTGGTTTTTCTAAGTTTCCTCCATAGGTCACAGCTCATTATGGCCACTACACACAAAAGTTTAAATGGAGCTCGATTCCAATGGAGGATCGAATTTGTTTTTGTTTTGCACCGAAGGATGATCTGACTCGAGTGTATATCACTCCCTATATGTGCTACACAGTTCACTTATCTATGTAAAAACCTGACTTGGATCATTTTATAAAAAAGGATTATATTCTTGTTATTTGTGTAGGCTCAGTGAGTCAGATCGGCTTCAACTTGATTGCGTAGATGATTGGACGAATCGATTGAGGATTTGAATGATTAATTCGGTGGGTATGCACTCAGAGCGGCTTGGGGAGTGAGGATATAGCTCTTGACGTGGGTGGTAGACTAACTTGGAAAGAGGGCCT
Source organism: Taxus wallichiana var. yunnanensis (assembly GCA_018340775.1). Classification (NCBI taxonomy): domain Eukaryota; kingdom Viridiplantae; phylum Streptophyta; class Pinopsida; order Cupressales; family Taxaceae; genus Taxus; species Taxus wallichiana. The sequence goes on from CM031244.1 coordinate 639,440,588, forward strand.
AACTCATGATCAATTGGCTTAGATCCAGGGTCAACAAAGGATATACAGAGGTCTCAGTACATCTCAGAAAGCTTTAGTTGGAATGTTTGAACGCAACTGTGGCTCAACTTGGATGTTATGACTCTCTCACCTCATATCTCCTAGATTAGCCTAATTAAAACTTTACATCTCAATCAATCGATTCAATGGGATTTCCTTAATGTTTCCCCCTATATAGCTTGATGAAACAATCATCTCAATTTAGAACCATCCCAAATCAATCTATAAAGAGCTCGTTGCAGAGGTATTAAGATGGATTAACTTTTCCAACCCTTTTGTAGTAAAACTATGATTATAAAGAGATAGTGAGGGGATAAATTTTTCTACTAATGATGATTAAAACACCTAATTAGGGAAAATTTATTGATATTTTTAATTATCCCCAATTACAAAGAGCTCCTTGGTGGAGGAGGTAGTTCCTAGGTGACTCTTCCTTTTCCAGTGCATAGACAAATTTTGTAAACTACTGGAAAACTATTTTGAAATCTCTAATAGATCTTTATAAAGTGTGGTGATGTAGGGATGCAATTTTGAAGCTATAGGAGGCTTCTTTGGATATCCAACTATTGAAATTTCTTCTCCAAGACCTCCTATATCACTTGTAATCTCTCCAACACTGTATAGATATCTCATATCTTGCTATGATACCAAATGTGAGTAAGGATTAGTGATGGTAGCTTGACTATTGTATTGATAAATCAATCAATTTACAAAGAATGGAAAAGCTACAATATTTATTGATATTACAAAGTAGTTCCTAAAACCATATATTTTGTACATGAACAACAATATACAAATAGATTAAAAATTCTATGTGAATAAAATAATAACAAATATGGTTATACAACCATATAAAAATTAAATTTAACAACTATTTACCCACAAAGTGACTACCTCACTAGCTTAGTAACAATTTACTACCTAAGGTAAATAGTAAAATAGAAACTACAATGGAAAATTGTTACTACTAAAAGGTTTTACATAAAACTCTTTTCCCGCTTCTCTCTCCTTGTTTGAATTTTCCTTAGGCACAATAGTTCCTTATAGATGCTTCTATATTATCCCACTAAAATTTAAATTTGGGTTTGATCTCCTTTACTTATTTGATCTATCAAACCTCAACTTATGCCACATTGATATCGGCTTGGATCTTTGGCCATTTCATCCTAATCAACATCCTTGTCGAGGACACCTTCGATGTATTTTTGTTATCGCTAACTATTCATCCTTTCACACAATCCTTTCTTGTACTCATCTACCACACACTTGTCTTCTTATTTCATGTAGATGTATGATTGATCCTCACATTATCCTTTCTTTCATGCATTATCCTTAAATTTTTAGGATTTCCCCAAAAACATATGCATGCCTCATTTGTAGTTTTAGCTATCGTGCAATCCTTCTTGCATCCTCTTTCACCTCTTGTGACTTATTTTCCACTATGTATAACTCCTTTGCACTATTTTATGCACCTCTAGTCTGAAAATCTATGTCAAGATCCATTCTTCTACCAAACTCCTATGCACATCACTATGCCTTATTTCTCCAAACTAGATTTCCTCCACAAGTGTAATGCACACTAGTTGTGCTCTCGATTCCTTAGCTACATGTTATTTTGCCTTGCGTGTAACCATACTTCACCAAATTTATGTAGGATTGTACTAGAACTTAGATACCCTTCAATCAAACATTCAAGGTACTTAAACTTGATTTCCTCCTCAAGTAGAAAGAGATAGTCATACAACCACACTTAAACTAATCTGTTATCAAAATACCTCTCCTAGGGTCATTTTGATAACTTACATTTTCATTTTGTTTTGGAAAAGGTAAATTGATTAAAAAATATGTAAAATAAGCATTGGGGACATTCTTTTCCTCCTTTCCAAGCTCCTCATTTCCATACTTCACAAAAGAATCAGGAAAATTGGGTCATTTAGGGCCAAATTGGATAAATTGGGTCCAGGAGAAACAAATGAAACAATTCCCACATTCGTTGTCCCCTTATTTCCAATCGACCGCAAGGAAGGGTTATGGGCTTAAGTGTGGATAAATCAAGTTTTTTTGGAACCAAAGGAATAGTTCCTTCGGGCATGTAGTTTTCCACATAAGCATTTAAGATGACGCATTGGATTGGAGTTAGTATTGTAGTGAAATTAGAGATACAAGAATAGAGGGAACGAGTGGAATAGTTCCATCTAGGTGTTGATGATCCATACGGATCTAGAAAAAACCACACCACTTCATCAGTTCCATCAACACCAAGAAGGAGAAATAAGAATTGTGAACAAAATGAGGTAAATGGAGGTTCTGGAAAGAACCGCCACTCTGTGTCGAGAGGCGTTTCAGAACTTTCACCCTACAAGGATGATGGTCCTAAAAGCGCCACCCAACTAGGCCTTTGGTTCCGAGACCACCTTTGGTATGCTTAGGGTGGCGGTCCTTAGACTTTCTAATAGAAAAGAAGAATATAACATGAATGGACGTGAATTTTAAGCGCCAACCATGTTTCTTACCATTTCATGACCTCTCACATCCTACAAAGGTGCAGGAGGACATGGGAAGGCCTATAAATGCATGAAAGGAGAAAGAAAATGATCATTCGAAGATCCAGAGAGATTGAGAAGCAGATTTTAATGAGAATAGTGAGAAAGATCTTTAGTTTGGAGAATGGAATTGTATGAGCAAGGTGTAGTAAACAGAGAAATAAAGTAATTGGAGAGAAGGTTTACATTGTTTCTTATTTTAATGCTTATCAGTAATCTGTAATTGTCTATATTAGACCAATAAAAATGGAAAGAAAGAGAAGTTTCCCTTCCCGACTGGTTTTCCTCCATTGTAGGTTTCCAAGATAAATTTTTTGGTGTTTTGAATTTTTTCCTACTCGTAATTTCATTTCTATAGCACTAGATAATTATTCATGAATCTCTAATTTTCAAGAAAATATGTCATTTTCCAAAGTTCAAAGTAGAACAACATAGTTGTGTGATTTGTAGAGTTCAAATGTAGAAGTTTACTGAGATCATTTTGGTATCGAGCTAATTATATATCCAAGATTGTGGTATTCAAAACTTTCTTGTGATTTTGTATGAAAATGACAAGGTCCAAAGGTGAAAACATTTTACCTTGTGATCCAGATATTTCTACGAAGAAGTGGAAATAGAGAATTGAAGCTTAAATGGAGGAAGAGAACTTTTCTATAGAGTCGAGATGATAGAGACCATGATGGATAGATTGCATAGAAAACAAGAAAAGCTTTTAGATCTATAAAAGATGGATCCAGTTAAGCAAGATTCCATGGAATTGGTGGTTCGAGAACTATCCAAAATTTTGGTATCGTAAAGAGCCACAAACGAGGAAGAATGGGAAGAGCATGAAGAGACACCAATTGTAGCGAAGAAGGAAAAATCTGCACATACACCTTTTAAAGTTGAAACGAAAGTGGAAATAAATAATTTTGAATGTAAAGTAGATGCAAAATTACTGGATAAATGGATAAAATAGTTGGAAGTCTACTTTAGTGTGCATAATGTCACTTTGAGGCACAAAGGATCACATTTGCATGTCTCAAAATGGAGGGTCATGTCTGGTTTGATGGGAAACCCATCTATGCACTTGTGAGAAGAAGAAACGTCCTATTGTCAAGACTTGAAAGGTTAGAGCTAACTTATATCCTATTGGCCATAAGGTAAGACATGATGATTAAGTTGTAGTAATTTAGACAGGAAGCGATCAAAGTGTGCAAGACTACATTATGGAATTTCAGAGACAAGCCATGTTGCTTAATATGGACTTGGAGGATGAGGACATTCTGACCAAGTATTTGGGAGGACTTCACACTCACCTTTAGAGGAAGGTAACTCCACGAAGACCAAGGACATCAATGAAGCTTATATACAAGCATACTACATTGATGACTTGAGAAGAAGAAAAGATAAATAAATAGAGCAAAGGGAGACTAGTCAACAAAACATTAGGAAAAAGAACAAGGGAAGACAAGTAGCAGAGGTAAATGTAAAGGTAAACATGCCACTACTACTTTGCATACTTGTAAAGATCCTAAGAATTTCTAGAAGAATTGTGATGTAAATGGACATAATGACACCAAATGTTGGAAGTTTCATCTGTAATTGCACCCAAAGCACCAAACAAAGGATTCCAAGAAATCCATGGCCACCGCGAAGACAGAGAAAGAGAGGTGGAGATTGAGGATGATTCATAAGTAGATGAGAGGTTGGTATGCATGGCCACTAACATGTATAGGGTAGAAAAAGAATAAGAAATGAGTAAGCTAATTCAAATCAAAGTCAAAATCAAGAAGACTAAGGTAAACACTTTAGTAGATTTTGGTTCTCTATCAAATTTGATTTCTAATGCGGTAGTAGAACAACTTGGTCTAGAAACTTACACACATCCACATCTATACCCACCGGGATGGGTGAAGAGGGTGTAGAAATACAAGTTAAAGGAAGTGTAAGTTTTAGTTTTGGATAAATACTCAATACATATATGTATTAGAGGCGGATATTATTCAATTTGATGCATTTGATGTTTTTGTCGTAATTCCTTACTTGTATGCTAGGAAGTTGTGTTCACAAGGAGGGAGAACCGATATAGATGGGTCAAGGATGGAGTCAATTTTAACATTTGGGCACACCATAGCAAATCAAAGAAATCTATAGTAAGTGCCAACAAAGCACCAAGACTTATTCAGAAAAATCATCAATTTTGTTTGCTTTAATTAGAAGAAAAGAAAAATAGACGTAAAAGAACAAATATTTCGACCACAGGATGGAAAATTTGGATAGAATTTGTCATTTTTGTAGAATAAGCCACCATAAGAACTGCTCATTCAAGGAGAAAAACAAACTTCCACTATGTAGTCACCATATCTACCTACGAATTCACTAGACCTAACCATGGGGCAGCAAGAAGAAGAGGAGATACAAGGAATGGTGGTGACTATAAGAAGATCATACATGGAGAGGATTCAACCAATCCATCTCAAGAGACAAAGAAAAGCAAGAAGGACTAAACCACTATAGTATGGGACCTTCTCCATACTTGAGAAGGTTGGAGAAGAAACCTTTAGGCCATACTTCATGCAGATGCACGTGATAGCAAGTTGCAAGAGCTCACATCCACTAATGCCATCTATGCATGAAAAATAAGGAAAGATACAAAAGTTTCCTTCCAAAGAGGATTGTACTCAAGGAAACTTGGAGGAGGATGTAAAATGGAGCAACAAACCAGAGATCCACAAGAGTCTTGGTAGGTTGGACGAGAGAAGACACAAGGAAGACCCGGTGGTACTTAAATGAGCAAGAGAGGGATTTGATTCCTCTACCACTCCTCACTAAGCTTTTTGGGACCAAAAGCCTCCTAAGTAAGGGAGGTATGATCCATAGGGATCTAGAAAAACACACCACTTCATCAGTTCCATCAAGCAAAAAGAAAGAGAAACAAGAAATCGAATAAAATGTGGTAAGCGGAGGTTGGAAGGAACCGCCGCTGTGTAGAGCATCGGTTTCAAAACCGCCACCCCGGAAGGGTGAAGGTCTTGAAACCACCGCTTAGCTAGGGCGGTGATCCCGAGACCACCGGTTTTCTTAGGGCACCGATCCGAAACTTTCAAACAAAAAGAAGAATGGAATGCGAATGGACACAAATATGAATTGTCTCGCCTTGTCTCTTCCTTCCATGCCCTTTCACATACTCCAGTGCATGGGAGGATATGTGAAGGCATATAAATACATGAAAGGAGTAAGAGAATGATCATTCAAAGATCTAGAGAGATCGAGAAGTAGATTTTAATGAGAGCAGTGAGCAAGATCTCGGTGCTTTGGAATGGAATTGTAGGAGCAAGGTGTAGAAACAGAGAAAGCAAGTAACTTGAGAGAAGGTTTACATTATTTCTTATCTTCATACTTATTTTAATCTATAATGGTCTATATTAGACCAATAAAAGTGGGAAGAAAGATTAGTTTCCCTTCCTGACTGGTTTTCCTCCATTGGAGGTTTCTAGGATAATGTTTTTGTGTTTTGAATTCTTTCCTACTCTATAATTTCCTTTCTATAGCACTAGATAATCAGTCATGAAGATCTAATTTGTTAAGAAAATATGTCATTTTCCAAAGTTGAAAGTAGAACAACATAGTTGTGTGATTCGTAGAGTTCCAAAGTATTGGTTCTCCACATAGCCAAATCAGCCAACTAAGAGGCATGAGAATTCAAGAGAAGTGAAGTAGGGAGTCAATTTATAGAGAAAGTAGGATATGTGAGCACAATGGAATGGGTGGAACTATTCCACATTTCCACCAAAATATTGATTCCTCGAAAGAAACAAACTAAAGACCAATACGGATAACTCGTCCGAGAGGAACAAAGGCAACAATTCCACTCTTCCAAAAAAAATCCAATTGACCTATGCGATCGCACTAGGAGTGAAATGTTTAATGCAAAATATTACTACCCGTGTGGATCCAATCGTGACCCCTTGGACCCTGAACTTCAAATGGCCATATCTTTCATCCTATTACTCCAAATTTAACAAGCATGGCACGTTGGAAATATCTCAACATGTACTACGCCGCATAAATTTGATTTCCTAATTTATGTGACGTTAGGTGGGTGAAAAGAGGAAATCCAGTCCAACATTAAAAGATGTAGTTCCATGTAGCTCAACCACCACATTTGATGAAGTATGGTGCCCATTTCTTCTCCATAAGCAAAGTGTCACACACAAGAATGGACTTGGTAGGGTACCCATGCTTATTTTTAGAC